>OZ030017.1:50987918-51735418 GCA_964023405.1 Apodemus agrarius | reverse complement strand
TGCAATGATTGAGATAAGAAAACTGGTTCAAAATAGTACAGTAACTAGATGTTTAAAAAGGGTCAGACAATTGCTGGAAAAGCTAATGGATGAGAATTTATGAGCTATACAACATGTGTAGATTTACCACAAAGAGAATTCTAGAAGGAGACTTAAATTTCTGCTTCTAAGGAAAATACATGTTTGACTGGAGATGACTGATTGATTGATTAATGATTAAGCTAGAAGGAGAAAAGAAGGACAAGGAAAAAGAAAAAGAGAAGAAAAAGAGAAGGGAGGAGGAGGAGAAGCAGCAGCTACAGCATCAAAACCTAAGGTTCATCTCTGTAGAAGGTCTGGTAGGATGTTGAGATATAAAATACCACACAGAGATTCAAATGAGGCAAATATAAATATATAGTAGAGGTAGTAGAAAGCATAGACATGTATGTTAAATTGGGAAATTCTACTAAAAAGGAAGAAGTTACAAATCTGGAAAACTTCAGGTGGACCATAGTACATGAGATGAAGGAGTCAAAGAATGGCATGGAGTTACTTCAGTCTCTGCTCCACACGTTGTCTCTGTATCTCCTCCCATGGAGAGACTGAAGGAAAGGCCATCCAGAGATTTCCCCACCTGGGGATTCATCCCATATACAGTTACCAAACCCAGACACTATTGTAGATGCCAACAAATGCTTGCTGACAGGAGCCTAATATAGCTGTCTCCTGAGAGGCTCTTCCAGAGCCTGACAAATAAAGAGGGGAATGCTCTCAACCATTGGACTGAGCACAGGATACCCAAATGGAAGAGCTAGAGACAGGACCCAAGGAGCTGAATGGATTTCCAGCCCCATAGGAGGAAAAACAATATGAACCAACCAGTACGCCTCAGAGCTCCCAGAGACTAAACCACCAACCAAAGAGTACACATGGAGGGATCCATGGCTCTAGCTGCATATGTAGCAGAGGATGGACTTGTCAGACATGAATGAGAAGAGAGTCCCTTGGTCCTGTGTAGGCTCATTGCCCCAGTGTAGGGAAATACCAAGACAGGGAAGCAGGAGTGGGTGGGTTGGTGAGCAGGGGGAAGAGAGATGGGATATGGAGTTTTCAGAGAGGAAACGAGAAAAGGGGATAATATTTGAAATGTAAATAAAGAAAATATCCAATGGAATACTACTCAGCAATTAAAAATAATGAATTCATGCAATTTGTAGGTAAATGGTTAGATCTGGAAAATATCATCCTAAGTGAGTTAAGCCAATCACAAAAGAATACACATGAAATGCAATCACTGATAAGTGGATATTAATGAGCCCAGAAGCCCTAAATACTCAAGGCACAATTAGAAAGTCAAATGATTCCCAAGAAGAAGAAAGGAGAGAACCCTGGGACTGAAAAGATTGGATCCAGTTTTGTAGACCCAGAACAGAGAAATCATGGGGGGGGGATGATTGGGGAATAGTTGGGGGGGGAGAGGAATTATGGGACATATGGTGGGGGGGGGAACTGGGAAAGGGGAAAGCCTTTGGAATGTAAACATAGAATATAGAAAATAAAAATTTAAATAAAAAAATAAATAAAAAGAATGGTAGCTAGGCGGTGGTGGCGCACACCTTTAATCCCAGCACTTGGGAGGCAGAGGCAAGCAGATTTCTGAGTTCAAGGCCAGCCTGGTCTACAGAGTGAGTTCCAGGACAGCCAGGACTATACAGAGAAACCCAGTCTCGAAAAACCAAAAGATATATAGATATAGAGATAGAGATATAAAATAAAAATTAAAAAATTAAAAAAGTGATATAGATTTATCCCATCAGATCAGCCTTAATGCAGAGTAGTTATAGGAAGAGTCATTTAAAGCTGTAGTTTGTTTATTTAGATAAGCACCAATTCTATATCACAGGTATTAGAGCAAGCAGAGATCAATGCTCTCAGACATGTAGTACCATGGCCATGCCATGAAAAACTTGGCTATTAAGATGATATGAAAATAGTCATTAGGTGCAACAATATGGAAGTCTTCAGTGGCAGTGAAGCAGACTCCTGGCCTAAAAGTAGACCCAACTAGTTATTATTAAGAAGTAAATTCTGTTCACACACACACACCCAAATGCATCGAAATTAATCCCCAGGACATCAGATCTAACCTTACTTGGAAATTGTGTTGCATATTAATTCATTAAGGTGGCCCCATACTGGATTAGAGTAGACCCTTAGCTCAAATCTTGCCTCCACTAACCATACATGGGCTGGTCTAAAGCCCCGGGAAACATATGTAGCAAATGCCATGTCTGGCCTCAGTGGGAAAGGCAGAGACTTGATGCAACAGGGTGAGAGAATACTGGGGGGTCGGGGGAGTATTCTAGGAAAGGTGAAGCAGGGCTAGAAAGAGGGGCAGCATTTGAGATGGAATGGAAGGAAGGAAGGAAGGAAGGAGGGAAGGAAGGAAGGAAGGAAGGAAGGAAGGAAGGAAGGAAGGAAGGAAGGAAGGAGGGAGGGAGGGAGGGAAGGATGGAAAGAGAAAGAGAGAGAAATAAAGAAAGAGGGGGAGGGAGGGAGAGAAGAGGAGAGGAGAGGAGAGGAGAGGAGAGGAGAGGAGAGGAGAGGAGAGGAGAGGAGAGGAGAGGAGAGGAGAGGAGAGGAGAGGAGAGGAGAGGAGAGGAAAGAAAGAATTTTTTAAAGAAAAAAATTATATGAAGACATAGACACACTAATACCATGAAAATTGTAGACATTGAGTGTGAGGAATGCAGATACAGGTCAAGGAACACCAATAGTGTCAGCCACCATCAGAAACAAGTAAGGGACAAAGATAAAGTCTCAGTAAAGCTTCAGGGACAACATTGTCCTCTTGGTATGTATTATTTTGTACTTCAGCCTCCAGAACGATGAGAAAAACAAAATCTGCTGCTGTGTTAAGCTGCACAGTGTATAGAACCACAACAGAAAGAAAAAGTACAGCCAGAAGCTTGGCTCAAAACTCTACACAGGGGGTGGGGTGTTGGGGAGGGGGAGAAAAGAGGAGTGATCACACACTTCTGATCAGCTTCTCCGAGATTCCTGGTCATGAGAAGCCTCTGAACTGATTTAGGCAAAGGAATCCCTTTGATACTAGTTAAATGAAGAACAGCATACCAGTAAAAGGCTTGACAGATTTTACATTTAAAAATCATACTCTTCTGGTCCTGTGACTTACTAAGACTTTGTTACACATGCAAGGTTAACAAGATAATTAAAGTCATTTCCCAGAAGATTTAGGTCAGAAAAATAATTAACCTGAATCACCTAGATAATAAGAAGGGAAGATATTTTTCTCTTGACCCGTATATATGTATATAAAAAAAATGCTTCAATTTCCATGACTTTTCATGCATAGGCATAGTTTTATATAAAATCTAATAAAATAAAGGTCCATATAAAAATGTGCATTTCCAATTGTGTTTTCTTTGAATGTATCCAATAAGCCTTCAGATGTCTGAATTCACATGAATCTCCTGGTTATCATTGTACTTTTCATATGCAAACAATTCATTCTTCTCTATTTTTTAAGCTAGTTAACCATACATCAAAGATTTTGGAACAACCTCAAAATTCTTGGAGCAACCTAGATAGTTTATGTTTGTATTTTTTTCAAGAGGAAAAAAATGGCACATATACAAATATATCAGAAAAAAAAAACTCAACACCTAAGGCAAAGTGTAAGGAGAGAACACTCTAACACAATCTGACTTGCACAGTAAATCTGTTCTGTCAGATCCTCGACAAGCAGATTTAGGCTGACCTCTTTCTGTTTGGCGAGAGAGGGGAAAGTAACCAGCATTGATCAAAGGTTATAGCAGAATGAGAACTAAATTGGCGCACAGAATACCTACATGGGCTTTCCCCTTTAATCAGGGATCTGTGCTGCTTTTGTTATCTGTAAGAAAGCAGACAATCATGGAGTTCCTATTTGACTTTCTTAAGAATAAAATCTGTCACAGGGGAAAAGTTCCTGAACAGAACACCAATAGCTTATGCTCTAAGATCAAGAATCGACAAATGGGACCTCATAAAATTACAAAGTTTCTGCAAAGCAAAGGACACTGTCAGAAGGACAAAACGGCAACCAGCAAAGTGGGAAAAGATCTTCACCAACTCCACATCCGACAGAGGGCTAATATCCAATATATACAAAGAACTCAAGAAGTTAGACCGCAAAGAAACAAATAACCCTATCAAAAAATGGGGCACAGAGCTAAACAAAGAATTTTCACCAGAAGAAATTCGGATGGCCGAGAAACACCTTAAAAGATGTTCAACATCATTAGTCATCAGGGAAATGCAAATCAAAACAACCCTGAGATTCCACCTCACACCAGTCAGAATGGCTAAGATTAAAAACTCAAGAGACAACAAGTGCTGGCGAGGATGTGGAGAAAGAGGAACACTCCTCCACTGTTGGTGGGATTGCAAAATGGTAAAACCGCTCTGGAAATCAGTTTGGCGGTTCCTCAGAAAATTGGACATGTCACTTCCAGAGGACCCTGGGCATATACCCAGAGGATTCCCCTGCATGCAATAAGGACACATGCTCCACTATGTTTATAGCAGCCTTGTTTATAATAGCCAGAAATTGGAAGGAGCCCAAATATCCCTCAAAGGAGGAATGGATACAGAAAATGTGGTATATTTATACAATGGAATACTACTCAGCAATTAAAAATAATGAATTCATGCAATTTGTAGGTAAATGGTTAGACCTGGAAAATATCATCCTGAGTGAATTAACCCAATCACAAAAGAATGCACATGAAATGCAATCACTGATAAGTAGATATTAATGAGCCCAGAAGCCCTAAATACTCAAGACACAAATAGCAAGTCAAATGATTCCCAAGAAGAAGAAAGGAGAGGACCCTGGGCCTGTAAAGATTGCATCCAGTTTAGTAAAGAAACCTAGGGGGGAGGGGGAATTATTGGGGAACAGATGGGGGGGGAGAGGAACTATGGGAACTATGGTGGGTGGGAACTGGGAAAGGGGAAAGCCTTTGGAATGTAAACATAGAATATAGAAAATAAAATTAAAAAAAAGAAAAATACAATAAAAAAAAGAATAAAATCTGTCTGAAATCCACGTTCCACCAGGTTTCTCTCCATTCTCTCTTGTTTTATCACAGTTCCTTCTGTAAAGCCTTGTCTTTCAATGCCGTGCATTTGACAAATGCAATTTTTTTGTTTTGTTTTGTTTTTTATTTTCTATATTCTTTGTTTACATTCCAAAGGCGTTCCCCTTTCCCAGTTCCCCCCCTCACCATATGTCCCATAAGTCATCTTCCCTCCGCCCATTCCCCAATCACACCCCCCCCCCAATTTCTCTGCTCTGATACTCTCCTACAAAACTGGATCCAGTCTTTTCAGGACCAGGGTCCTCTCCTTCCTTCTTCTTGGGAATCATTTGACTTGCTAATTGTGCCTTGAGTATTCAGACCTTCTGGGCTCATTAATATCCACTTATCAGTGATTGCATTTCATGTGTATTCTTTTGTGATTGGGTTAGCTCACTTAGGATGATATTTTCTAGATATAACCATTTGCCTACAAATTGCATGAATTCATTATTTTTAATTGCTGAGTAGTATTCCAAAAGACACATACAAAAATTTATTGAGAAATGCCACGAATATATATATATATATATATATATATATATATATATATATATTTAAACAAATCGATGCAACATGCACATTGCTCTGCTGCAGATGCAGAAGGTAGTACACACGGTACTATTTTCTATCCTTATGGTAGGGAGAGTCATACCCATGTGTCTGTAACCTTTTAGGGCACAGAAGACTTTGTACACTGCTTGCACGTTTATATGGGAGGATTGTTCTAGATGATCCACGTGGCTCTGACGTAAGCACAAGGATTCTTACAATGGAAAGAAAGAGGTAGAAGGGTCAGAGGAAGAAAGAGAAAGATGTGGAGATTGGAAATATCACACCTTTCAATTGGAAGATGGAGGAAAGGACCTGGAACCAAGATATACAAGTAGTCACCAGAGGCTGAAGAGAACCACAAAATAGACTCTTTTTAGATATTCCAGAAGAATATAGTCCTGGTGACTCACCAGAGGCTCTTATTTCTAGAACTGTAAGAAAATAAATTTACTTTTTAAAGCCAAAAAAAGAATAAAATTTGTAATGTCCCTTTTATAAACAGTGTAAAGTTGGAAACACTGGGTCTGTCTTTAATGTTCAGATCAACAAAAACACGAAGAAATTGTGCATCATATTTATTATGACCTAAAAAATAAAGTGTTTCTGTCATACATATCTGTCTACTTGATCACAGAACTTTAAAAGATTAACATCCATGCCTGACATAGTCACATGTTGTTAACCAGGAGAGGTAAATGTGCCCCTGTTGAAGAATCTGTATGACCCTCAATGCAAAACATTGTCAAATGTTTTTAATAAAAAACAAATTGTAGTCTAAATCCCCTTTTGATACTCTTAAGTAAAAAAAAAAAAAAAGCAGCAGCATATATGAACTTGTCGATGTCACAAAGCCATCCTGTGAAAATCTGAGACGGAGCAGCAGCAGCACACATGCAGTGTACATTTTTGAGCAAGGAGAAGGAGAGAAGAAAGAGGGAGATTGAAATAAGAGCTTTAAACACATGTGGCATTTCTAATATTATTTGTACCAAGGATCATTTGCAATCATGCTAGGTTTTGCACAGCGAAGATATGATGTAATAGGAGTGGGTACTCTAGGAATAAAACATGGGTTTTATTATCTAGTGATGGCAACTCCCTGGTTGTCTGAGTGTTTGCTATGAGGAATATGACCTGTGCTGTTGAATCCCTGTTTCTGTAACTTATACAAGTGTGAGACAGACAGTGGGCCTATGGCCTTTTTTTAATGACCTCTATTTAGTAGGCACTGTGGTGGGTGCTATAGTTTACCTGGTCTCAGAAAGACATAAAATGCAAAAATATGAACTCCCTTTGCAAGGCAGAAACAAAAGCAACTAAAAGAGGAGATTACTTCCTTCAGTGGGGCAGGGAGATTAAGAAAGTCTATAGGGAAGAGGTAACATTTTAAGTGGCTTTGAAGAATGTTCAGGATTTAAAGACATGTCAATGGGGATAAAAGATCATCTTGGACAGAAGCTGTCTGCTAAAATGGAGATTATGGGAGCATCCACTTCACAATAATTGAGAGGATCAAATAAGATCGTTATATAAAACTGCTTTCTAAAATCTAATCTCACAAAAATGACTACTATCCAGCTGAGGTATAGTTTGAATATACCCTCTCCCGAATTTACCTTGACACTTAATCCACCAACACCACTGTGGTGGCTCTTCAGGGAAATGAGCCCATTACAAATGAATGAATTAGAGCTGTGCAAAGGGGCTGAAGCTATGAACACAGTTCTGAGTTCAACCATGTCGGGACACAGCAATTAGATTTTACTTGGGGAGCAGAGGCCATGGGTCTCATAGAATGCAGTTCTGTCCAAAGTCCAACTCCTACTTGCTTGCCTTCACATATGTGAGAAACATCAGTTCTTTACACATTACTTTGTTTCTAATGTTTCTTTACAACAATACAAATGGACCAAGTCAAGATGAGGGTCAGTAGGGTGAGTCCTCAAGTTTACACATTTGTTAATCCCAGCAAGTTACAAGCTCCACTACCATACCTACT
The DNA here is from genome assembly GCA_964023405.1 of Apodemus agrarius. Taxonomy (NCBI): domain Eukaryota; kingdom Metazoa; phylum Chordata; class Mammalia; order Rodentia; family Muridae; genus Apodemus; species Apodemus agrarius. Next base: position 51,727,738 of record OZ030017.1, on the reverse strand, counting down.
GCTGAAAGCACCTATAAACTCCTGTGTGTGTAAAAAAAAAAAAAAAAAAAAAAAAAAAAAAAGCAGAACTTTGTGACTTTTAGGAACTTGAGAAATAATCAGTAAGATGTAATAATCTTCCAATTAACTCAAAGCTTTAATGAAAGCCCAATAGATAGAAACAGCATTAAAAAATTGGAAGCATATTCTTAAATTAATGGGAAAATATAATGATAAGTTTCAAGTATGTAAGAAGGATTAATTAAAACATCCTATTCCTAGCAGGTAAACACCTAAGGCTGGCAACAGAAGCAGCAGCAGCAGCGGCAATCCTGATGGTCAGCACAGAAAGAACACAGTCAGCAAACATTCCCTTAAGTAAACCACATTCAGGAAGATTCACATAGCTTGTAAAGAAAGAGACACTTATCAGTAAAATTTGCTTGATGAATAAAGCTCATACTAAACCTTGTAACATCAAAACAGACATGTGGTTGGTATCTGAGGTGGTGCAAAAATCTTCTCATGACTCTTTCAAAACTATCAATCTTTAGAGTCAAAGAATACCAGCATCCCAACTATCATTACACTCTTGGAAAGAGTAAATGGGACCTTAATAACACCAAAACACCAGAGAACAGACCTATAAAAGCTGTGGAGGGGAGCTGCACATGTGGATCTCTATAAATTTATACCAACCCAGCCTCAATACACATCAAAACTACAAATACTGCTGACAATAACTTTTTCTAACAGATTTCTTTTTATTTTATTCTTTATTTTATCTGTGTATATGTACATACACTGCGTATGTGCCTGGTGCCCACAGAAGCCAAGATGGTGTTAAACTTTAAATGTAGTTATGCACAGTTGTAAAATAACTTTTGGGTGCTGAAAATAATACAAACTGCTGAACCATCTCTCCAGAACCTGTTAACAATGACTTTGGGAAGCAGCATTTATCCATCTATGAATGCCATGCCAGAGCCTGGATATTAAGATTCCTATGTTCTCTCAAAGGGAATGTGACAATGGGAATTACTTAAGAATATTGCATGTTATATCTTGAGTTCTTGTTTGCTTCTTTTGTGTTGTGCTTTGTTTTGTTTTGTTTGTTTGGTTTTATTTTGTTTAACTTTCATTCCCAAACTGAGTTCCCTAAAGAACCTATCATATTTACATTTGGATCACCAAAGCTTAGAGGAGAAATCTACATGAAGTTAAACTAATGCTAAAATTTAACTTACAGAAGTACAAATTAATTAAGGGATACTACGAATTAAACTAAAATCCTCCTGAGACTCCTCATGATTAACATCTGTTATCTTCCACAAATTCTGCTCATTTTAATTGTCATCTTTTGAAGTATTAGGTCCAGTGCGAGCCTGTATCTCCACACTTCCTACGAAATGCACTGATTGGGGCTTGCAAAAATGAGTGATGGAAATAAATTATGAGGTTCTGAGTTAAGCAACATCCTCAAAGAAATTCCTGCAGTACAAAGAGCTATACTATTGATTTAAAATGTTACATGTTTTCAATGACCAATGCAAGTATTCAAAAATAAGGTACAAGAGCTGTGGAGATGACTCTGTTGAAGAGCACATGCTGTTCTTACAGAGGACGCACTTGGCAACACACAAGCATTGGTAACTCCAGGTCCAGAGGATCTGATGTCCTCTTCTGGTCTCTGTGGAAACCAAACTCACATAGTGTGCATACATATACACCATGGCAACTATTCCTATACATAAAGTTAAAATAACGTAAGATCATTTTAACCACATATGTTTTCTTTATCTCTCTTGTCAACTACTTGGGAACATGACAACCTTAAGTATAGATACACTCTCATGTCTATCTATGAATAGAGCAAATTTTTATATACTTTTTTTCCTTCCTGAAGATTTTTAGAGAAATTTCAAATTCTTCATAAATGTTATACTGCTCATTTGGTATTTTGGAAAAATAAAATATAAGTCCTCTCTCCAAGAAACATGTGAGCCTCAAAGAACAAAGGTACCTAAATTGGCTTTATTTCCATTCATATTAACATGTGCCAAAGATAAGATTTTTAATGTAGCACTTTTATTTCAAAAAAGAATATACTTCAAATGTTCCCCTTTGAAGTACAGAAAACTAGCAATATTTAGTAATTGCCGTCAAATGCTGTAGCCCCACAGTGCTATCCCAGCAGCCTGATTCATTTTTCTGTGATCCAGAACTGCCTCTCCTGCCACTTGACATATCCACCAGCATATCAAAGTTCCATCTTAATTCTTACTTCTTCAGAGCTCCTGGAAAATAGCAGAAACGTTTACTTCAAACAGCTCCAGCTTCAAAAGCACAGGGAGACCACATAGACACTCCATCACTTCTCTAATTTCCACTTCTGAGTGACTAAGTCAATTGTATGCCACGACAACAGAATTCCTTAGACTAGGCAGTTGGAAAAGAACAGAGGCTTAATTCTCATAGGTCTGGAGGCTAGAATACCATAAGCAAGAGGCTTATATTACATGAGAACCTCTGTGCCGCATTATCCCACTAGAGGCAAAAGGTTGGTGTGGGGCTTATTCTTGTTCAGCAATCAATTATCATGATTGCAGCATTAATTCGTTTATAAGGAAAGAGTCACAATGGCCTAGTCAATTCTAAAAGGTCTCAAGTCACAACTTCATTGTGCTAGGGCCTAGAAGTCTAACACATGATATAATATCATAGCAAACACTCCCCAGAAAGAAAAAAAAAGAGAGGAGAAATGATATAATTATATTATCTCAAAAATCATTTTTACTAAAAAGAGACTGATAACAAGTGAACCTGGAAGACACGTTCAAATTACAGCTGCTTTTGAGTTGAGAGCAGTGTTTTATTTACTACTTAGAGGTAGCTGGCTTATGTCGAACAGGTGTGTGTGTGTGTGTGTGTGTGTGTGTGTGTGTGTGTGTCCAATCCTATAAATAACCCCATTACCATATCATCTCCTTCTCATGGCAGAGGAAATTGAGGCTTATGGAGTCGTAATCATAGTTAATGACTGGCCAGGATTGAATTTGTTACTTGGATTCCAGAGCTGATGTTATTAACATATATGAATCCCTGGGGAAGGTATTCAATCAACTAGCTTTTTAATACAAAGAAAACAAAAAAAGATATTTCCTTCCATCCTTCTCTAAACATATACACATATTGATCCATGAATGGAGGAATTCTATTTGTAGATGGTTAAGAAACTATTACCTCACCTGCCAAGGTTTCTTCCCCATGGGGATTAGATTGAATAAAACTGTTAACAGTAAGTTTTCCTCACATAGATGTGAACTTTCACAAAAAGAAACAACAGTAGCCATGAAAGATGGCCTTTAATTGGTTTAATTCACAGCAGCTTCAGCTGGATATTCAAAGTGTCTCATTACAAAGGAAGAAATGAAGTCTCTGGCTGCAGCTTTATCTCCTCATCGGCTCTGTTCAATCCCATGAGTAATCAGATTTCTAAACTGAGTCCTGAACTGGACACAATAGGCCATTCTTAAGCTATTTCCTTTTACAAATTGCAAATTTGGGCCATTTTTCTTTTCCAGCCATGCTTGTTCTAACTTCGACATAATACTCAGCCTTTAGTAGATCAGATACTATAGAGGAAATTTTCTCTTACTAAGGAAACCGTCTAAACTGTGGTTTTGATTACAGTAGAAAAAAAGCCAACCTACACTGGACACCTGTCTTCATGCTCCGTTTTTGCCTCCACTTATTTAATGTTTTTATATCATATGCTGGCTTATGTGCTCTCATAGAAGGCACAGGAAGAAACAAGTTTTGTTTACTTTATAAGACAAGTTCTCTGCAGAGAGAACAAAACAAATGAAGAGATGTTAGGAAGAAAATTTCACAGCGTGGGATTAAAGGAATAAATGATGTGATGTGATAGAATATGAGAGCACACAGGACAGAGCTTAGGCACACCCACTGATAAAGTCCTTTACTTCTCTTTTTTTTATCTTTTTCTTTTTTTTTTTTTTGATGTTTCTTTTTATATTTTTTATTAGCTATTTGCTTTATTTACATTTCAAATGTTAACCCCTTTCCACATTACCCCACCGAAAACTCCCTATCCCATCTACCTCCCCCTGCTCAACATCCCTGCCCCCGCCAATTTCCTGATTTGCATTCCTCTATTCTGGGGAATGGAGCCTTCACAAGACCAATGGCAGCTCCTCTCATTGATGTCTGGAATGGTCATCTTCTGCTACATATGTAGCTGGAGCCGTGGGTCCCTCCATGTGTACTCTTTGGTTGGCGGTTTAGTCCCTGGGAACTCTGGGGGTACTGGTTGGTACATATTATTGTTGTTCCTGTGGGGCTGCAAACCTCATCACCTCCTTGGGTCCTCTTTCTAGCTCCTCCATCTGGGACCCTATGCTCAGTCTATTGGTTGAATGTGAGCCATGGGTGTTTTGATCCACTTTCCAATAAGGATCAAAGAATCCACACTTTGGTCTTCCTTCATCTTGAGCTTCATGTGGTCTGTGAGTTGCACCTTGGGTATTCTGAGCTTTTGGGCTAATATCTACTTATCAGGGATTGTATACCATGTGTGTTCTTTTGTGATTGGGTTATCTCACTCAAGATGATAGTTTCTAGATCCATTCATTTGCCAAAGAATTTAATGAATTCATAAATTTAATAGCTGAGTAGTACTCCATTTATCTGGAATAACCAAACCAAAACAAAACAAAATAAAAACAAAAACAAAAAAAAAAACAGGATAGTGAAAACTATTCTCAACAATAAAAGAACTTCTGGGGGAATCACCATCTCTGACCTCAAGCTATACTACAGAGCAATAGTGATAAAAAATGCATGGTATTTGTATAGGGACAGACAGGTAGATCAATGGAATAGAATTGAAGACCCAGAAACAAACTCTCACACCTATTGTCACTTGATCTTTGACAAAGGAGCTAAAACCATCCAGTGGAAAACAGACAGCCTTTTCAACAAATGGTGCTGGGTCAACTGACAGTCAACATGTAAAAGAATGCAAATTGACCCATTCTTATCTCCCTTTACAAAGCTCAAGTTCAAGTAGATCAAGTACCTTCACATAAAACCAGATATACTGAATCTAATAGAAAAGAAATTGGGGAAGAATCTGGAGCACATGGGCAAAGAGGAAATTTTCCTGAATAGAATACCAATAGCTTATGCTCTAAGATCAAGAACTGACAAATCGGACCTCATAAAATTGCAAAGCTACTGTAAGGCAAAGGACACTGTCAATGAGATAAAACAGCAACCAGCATACTGGGAAAAAATCTTTACCAACCCTACATCTGACAGAGAGCCAATATCCAATATATACAAAGAACTTAAGAAGTTAGATTCCAAAGATTCAAAATAACCCCATTAAAAAATGCAGTACAGAGGTAAACAAAAAATTCTCAACTGAGGAATACCAGATGGCTGAGAAACACCTAAAGAAATGTTCAAAATCCTTAATCATGAGGGAAATGCAAATCTAAACAATCCTGATATTTCACCTTACACCAATCAGAATGGTCACGATCGAACACTCAGAGGACAGCAGGTGCTGATGAGGATGTGGCCAGGTGCTGGTGAGGATGTGGCAAAAGAGGAACACTCCTCCATTGCTGGTGGAATTGAAAGCTGGTAAAAAACCACTCTGGAAATCAGTTTGTCAGTTCATCAGAAAACTGGACATAGCAGTACCTGAGGACCCAGCTATACCACTTCTGGGCATATACCCGGAAGATGCTCCAACATGTAATAAGGACACATGCTCCACTATGTTCATTGTAGCCTTATTTATAATAGCCAGAAGCTGGAAACAACCCAGATGTCCCTCAACAGAGGAATGGATACAAAAAACGTGGTCCTTTACTTCTCTATGAAGGGATTTGCATATGAAAAGGACTCAGAAGTAATCTCACTATGACCCCTTAGAGGTATATCCAAATTTAAATCATCTTGCACATGAATTATCCAGAACTAATTTGAACAACTGAAATACATCAACATCTATCATTTTAGGATATTATATTTCTGAAATCTTACTGTTTATTTTTAGTTCTATTATATACATTCTAGTATAAGAATTAGCATGTGTTCTAAGACTTGAAGGCAAACCCCTACAATTAATCACATATATGTGAATAATATTGATACCTAAAGCATAATTGTAATCTTTATAAACATATTATTTCTCTTTTATAAATGGCTCAATATATATGTTTTATAAAAAGAAAACCAAGATAATAAATTTCTTGTATACTAGGTAAGAATAATGTCAACCCACAGCTAAAATGAGCACTTGTTCAAGAGAAACCTCAAATTACATGTTCAAGCACTTTAACAACCAGTAGACAGATTTTTCAAAATTTGCAAACTGCTATTTATCCTCCACCTATTACCTACTAAACACAGATACAAAGATACTAAACCTATTGCTTCATTTCTGGCAGTCAAACTATTCTGTTATTTCAAAAACAGGGTCGAGACAAGATAGATACAATAGCCTATGACTTTTGTGTTGTGGGAAACATTAGGGCTAGAGAAAATATAACAGGTGCAGTGTCTAACATATAATACAAAAGTGATAAAAGTTTTTTGCTGGAAAGAGAGTAAAGAAAAAAGAATCAAGACATTCTCCACGACAAAGAGGCCCTTAACACCAACTAGTCAAGACACTTGGGCTTTGAGAATCTCATTCAGCTCCTGCCTGCTGCTTGAATATAGCATTTAGTCCAAACACACTAGTGGAGTCCTATTATTCTCTAAGTACTCAAAAGGCATTCTTTTCGCTATCCCCATGATCATAAGAATTTTAACACTTCATATTTGGTAACTGCCATTTTAGTTTTCTTCAAGTGAGTGAAGGGGTACATGAACTAAGGTGTGTGGTCAGAATTTAAAGTATTCTATCAGGTTAAACTCGCTGTCTGAAGATTCCAGTGTCAACAAAGCGAACGTCATTGGAATACCTTTTAGAGGTTCAGCAACTGCTCTCTCAAAATAACAGAAGGTTGCCAGGGTCTTCAGGACTAGATGGGGAGATTATATTACCTCAGATGCTTTCAAAAAAGGCTCATGTTTCTTATCTGGGAACAATATTAGATTATAGATTTCAAGTGTTTGTGTTTTAAGGCTATCAGTGTAATACATGGGAAGTTCATGATTAAGAAAAGTCTGGATTCACATCTTAATTATAATATTTGTATCTATACATTCTTGGATAGACTGCTAACTTTTATTCTTTAATTCTATTTGTAAACATAGTCTGCTAGCTCTAGCTTCAGATTATGTCAATAAAATGCTATATGTAAAACATTCTGCCAATTTTAATAAAGTCATCGGGATTTATTGTAAATATGATACTGAAATTGAGTGTATTTTTCTCCACATAGTACTTGAAGAGCAAAGAGTTAACACAACTGGCTTGAGATGGATTCACTATTTTTACTAAAGAAGTCCTGTAAGAGAGGGGAAAAACATACACACCAGATCTAATCTCTTGTCAAGAGAATAATTGGACCTCGAAGCAAACTAAGGAATGCTTTCAGCTATGAGAAAGAATCGTATCTATTTACCATTCTTAGCAGAATACTGGGAACTGGGAATGCTTATAAAAATTAACTCACCACTGTATTTATGAGAAATCACTCTGTGGAATATGTCACTTATATGCACTCTTAGGACCCAATACTGCAACCTCCATTACTTGCCTCTACACCATTAGAAATATGAACATATGAGATCAAAATAGGAAAAATGAAAATTGGAAAGGGAATTTGAAGACAATTTGAAAAAAATATTTTGCAGTACTTACTGGACTTTTCAAAGTTATTATATGAAGACATCAACAAAAGCTCTGGAACATCTAGCAATATCGACTTCCCATTTTTCCTATCTATTAACAATAAGGAATCCTGTGAAAATGTTGCATAGCTATACACATTTGTGATTTTTCACTCATGGATTCTGCCTGCTTCCTAACATACCCACATCTTCATTCTCAGAAACTGTGAGAAAAATTTAAAAAGGAAACACTTTTAGCTTTTGTCTTCATTTTCAATCTCAAACAAAACAAATTCCCTCTATTTTCTAATTTCAACAGAATGTGTTAGTGTCCTGATGACAGATTGTTACAATTATTTTAACATGTCAATGTGCACTTACACATTCCAACAGAAAACTTAATGTAAGCTAGAGCATTAATCATTGGAATAACTAAAACAGTAGACTGCCTTGCACAGTCTGATACATATTGTTTAGCGTTCTAAACAGATCATAAAGTGTCTTCTTCATTTTGCACATGAGTAAACTACGTTCCAATGAGGCAATTGCACACCTCTAAACTCTAAGCTAAAGAATTAGAGGAACAGTGATCAAATAGAGGGACTTGCATTGATATCTCCATTCAAACTATGAAGGGTATATTATCTTACTCTATTCTAGCTAATAAGTTGATCTGCTATGAGATCTGTTGACACTAGTGGACTAAAGACCCTAGGTCAAAGACAGTGTCTGTGAAAAACACTAATAGGAGTCAGAATACAAGCATTTGAACTAGCCCTACAAGCTCTGATTCCAAAAAAGACACAAAATGGGCATGTGACACCCACAAAACAGGGTGTTGTATTGCAGAAAATTTCTACAGTGGGCAAGAAGAATATCTATCCTTTTCTTATAGAGAAAAGCAGTCTATATGACCCTTGTGGGCATGCATACCTCCTGTCAGGTCCAGTGATCATCTTCAACCTCCAAGATTATTTGATCCCTATAGGCAACTGGCAGTTCAGAGCAAAGGCAAAGGCAGTCAAGTATATAACTCTCAAGACACAATGATGCAAGCAATATTATCTCTGCATAGTATCACTTCAATTATAATCTTTGGGGAAGGGTAATAAACACAATAAGCTTGGAGCAATTTTGGTAAATAAGAATAATACACCTGAAGAAATTCGGATGGCTAAGAAACACCTTAAAAAATGTTCAATATCATTAGTCATTAGAGAAATGCAAATCAAAATAACGCTGAGATTTCACCTCACACCAGTCAGAATGGCTAAGATTAAAAACTCAGGAGACATCAGGTATTAGCGAGGATGTGGAGAAAGAGGAACACTCCTCTACTGCTGGTGGGACTGCAAGCTGGTACAACCACTCTGGAAATCAGTCTGGCAGTTCCTCAGAAAACTGGACATGATACTTCCAGAGAACCCAGCCATACCACTCCTTGGCATATACCCAGAAGATTCCTCAGCATGCAATAAGGATACATGCTCTACTATGTTCATAGCAGCCCTATTTATAATAGCCAGAAGCTAGAGAGAACCCAGATGCCCCTCAACGGAAGAATGGATACAAAAAAATGTGGTATATATACACAATGGAGTACTATTCAACCATTAGAAACAATGAATTCATGAAATTCTTAGAGAAATGGATGGAGTTGGAGAACATCATACTAAGTGAGGTAACACAGTCTCAAAAGAATACCCATGGTATGCAGTCACTGATAAGTGGATATTAGCCTAGAATCTTGGGACACCAAAGACACAATCCACATACCAAATGATTTCCAACAAGAAGGAAGGAGTGGACCCTGGTTCTGGAAAGGCTCAAAACATCAGTGTAAGGTAATACCAGAACAGGGAAGTAGGAAAGGGTGGATGGGGGAACACGGGAAGGGAAAAGGACATATGGGACCTTTGGGAGGCAGGGAACCAGAAAAAGGGAAATGAAATGTAAATATAGAATATATCCAATTTTAAAGAAGTAGCAAAAAAAAGTAGATTGTACTCCGCGCAACCATGGCCATCTTGGTGGTGGCTGCTTGGATTGAGCAGGCAGAACCAGATACCCGAGATATCCCAAGCTTAAGATCTCTGGGGACTCAGGCTGCCAGCCAGTCATCTAAGAACAGGAGAGTTCTCTGCCCTGCAGGAGACTCTGCAAGCCACACTCCCCACTCACTGCGGCCACCACCAGCATCCTTGCTGCTGACTGGACTAAGCAAGCAGAACCAGAGAAGACAAACAGCATCAGGTCCACAGAGATAACCGAATATAACATTGCTCGGAGCAAGATACACTAGGGATCCAACAGCACCCAAGAGGAGAAAAGCACATCAGCAATCTGTGCCAGGGGAAACCCAGTCATCCAGTGGTGGGGAAATAGCCTTACTAGCCCACAGGAGGTTCAAGCACCAGCTAGTGACTAAATGACCAACGAAGGCCAGAGATAACCAAAAGGCAAACGTAGGAACTTTACTAACAGAAATCAAGGCAATATGGAAGCATCCGAACCCAGTTCCCCGACAGCAGTAAGTCCTGGATACCCAACACACCAGGAAAACAAGATTTGTATCTAAAATCACTGGTCAGAATGGTGATAGCAGAACACATAGATAAATCTCTTAAAGAAATACAGGAGAAAATAGATCAAGTTAGAAGCCCTTACAAGGCAAACACAAAAATCACTAAAAGAAAGTCAGGAGAATAAGGATCAAAAAATAGAAGCCAATAAGAAGGAATTACAAAAATCACTTAAAGAAATACAGCAGAACATGGATCAACAAGTAGAAGTCATGAAAGAGGAAACACAAAAATCTCTTAAAGAAATACATGAAAATACAAACAAGCAAGTGGGAGATCTGAGCAAAACCATCCAGGATCTAAAAACAGAAGTAGAAACAACTAAGAAATTGCAAAGGGAGACAACTTTGGAGATAGAAAATCTTGGGAAGAAATCAGGGGCCATAGATGCAAATATCAACAATAGAATACAAGAGATACAAGAAAGAATCTCAGATGCGAAGATACCACAGAAACCATTGATTTAACAATCCAAGAAAATGCAAAATGTAAAAAGCTTGTAACCCAAAACATCCAGGAAATACAGGACACAATGAGAAGACCAAACCTAAGGGTTATAGGCATAGATGAGAGGGAAGATATACAAATTAAAGGGCCAGCAAATATCTACTACAAAATTATGGAAGAAAACGTCCCCAACCTAAAGAGAGAGATGCCCATTAATATACAAGAAGCCTACAGAACTCCAAACAGACTGGAACAGAACAGAAATACCTCCTGTCACATAATAATCAAAACCCCAAGTGTACTAAACAAAGAAAGAATATTAAAGGCAGTAAGAGAAAAAGGCCAAGTAATATATAAAGGAAGACCTATCAGGATTACTCCAGACTTCTCACCTGAGACCATGAAAGCTAGAAGATCCTGGGCAGATATCATGCAGACTCTAAGAGAACACAAATTTCAGCCAAAACTACTTTTCCCAGCAAAACTCCGAATTTTCATAGATTGAGAAACCAAGGTATTCCATGACAAAACCAAATTTGCACATTATCTTTCCACAAACCCAGCCCTACAAAGGATAATAGGGGGAAAACACCAACACAAGGAGGGAAACCACATCCCAGAAGAAGCAAGATAGAAACCCCCTCTCATCAAACACAAGAGAAGATAACCACTCAAATATAAAATAATGACGTCAAAAATGTCAGGAAGTAATAATTACTATTCCTTAATGTCTCAACATCAATGGACTCAATTCCCCAATAAAAAGACATATACTAACAGACTGGATACGGAAACAGGACCCTACATTTTGCTGCATACAGGAAACACATCACAGTGTCAAAGACAAACACTACCTTAGAGTAAAAGGCTGGAAGACAATTTTATAAGCAAATGGTCTCAGGAAACAAGCCGGAGTAGCCATTCTAATATCAGATAAAACTGACTTTCAACCTAAAGTCATCAAAGGAGACGCAGAAGGTCACTTCTTGCGGGTACAGGAAAAATTCACCAAGGAGAACTCTCAACACTGAATATCTATGCTCCAAATGCAAGAGCAACCTCATTTGTAAAAGAAACTCTACTAGAGCTTAAAGCACACATTACACCTAACACAATAATTGTGGGTGACTTCGACATTCCACTATCCTCAATGGACCGATCAGGAAACCAGAAACTAAACAGGGACACAGTGAAACTAATTGAAGCTTTGAATCAATTGGATTTAACAGATATATATAGAACATTTCATCTCAAAGCAAAATATACAATTTTCTCAGCACCACATGGTACCTTCTCCAAAATCGATCATATAATTGGTCCAAGACAGATGTCAACAATTACAAGAAGATCGAACTAATCCCATGCCTCCTATCAGATCACTGTGGAGTAAAAGTGGTCTTCAATAGCAAGAAAAGAAACAGAAAGTCCGCAGACACATGGAAACCAAACAATACTCTACTCAATGACACCTTGGTCAAGGAAGAAATAAAGAAAGAAATCAAAGACTTTTTAGAATTCAATGAAAATGAAGATACAACCTATCCAAATCTATGGGACACAATGAAAGCAGTGCTAAGAGTAAAACTCATATCCCTGAGTGCCTCCAAAAAGAAACTGAGAGAGCATACACTAGCAACTTAACAGCATACCTGAAAGCCCTGGAACAAAAAGAAGCTAATTCACCCAGGAGGAGGAGAAGACAAGAAATCATCAAACTCAGGGCTGAAATGAATCAAGTAGAAACAAAGAAAAACCATACAAAGAATCAACAAAACCAGGAGTAGGTTCTTTGAGAAAATCAACAAGATAGATAAACCCTTAGCCAGACTAACCAATAAGCAGAGACAGTATCCAAATTAACAAAATTAGAAATGAAAAGGGGGATATAACAACAGAAACTGAGGAAATTCAAAAAATCATCAGATTCTACTACAAAAGCCTATACTCAATGCAACTGGAGAATCTGTAGGAAATGGACACTTTCCTAGACAGATACCAAGTACCAAAATTAAATTAAGATCAATTAGATCAGCTAACCAGTCCCATAACCCATTGAGAAATAGAAGGGGTTATAGAAAGTCTCCCAACCAAAAAAAGTACCCGACCAGATGGATGTTGTGCAGAATTTTATCAGACTTTCAAAGAAGACCTAACACTAATACTCTTCAAACTATATAGAAACAGAAGGAACACTGCCCAACACATTATACAAAGCCACAATTACACTGATACCAAAACCACACAAAGATGCAACAAAGAAAGAGAAATATAGGCCAATTTCCCTTATGAATATTGATGTAAAAATACTACATAAAATCTTTGTCAACCAAATCCAAGAGCACATCAAAACGATCATTCACCATGATCAAGTAGGCTTCATCCCAGGGATGCAGGGATGGTTCAATATATGGAAATCCATCAATGTAATCGACTACATAAACAAACTAAAAAAAAAAACCACATGGTTATCTCATTAGATGCTGAAAAAGCATTTGACAAAATTCAGCATCCTTTCATGCTAAAAGTCATGGAAAGAACAGGAATTCAAGGCCCATACCTAAACATAATAAAAGCGATATACAACAAACCAGTAGCCAACATCAAAATAAATGGAGAGAAACTTGAAGCAGTCCCACTAAAATCAGGGACTAGATAAGGCTGCCCTCTCCATATCTTTTCAATATAGTACTTGAAGTTCTAGCGAGAGCAATTAGACAACATAAGGAAGTCAAAAGGATACAAATTGGAAAGGAAGAGGTCAAACTATCATTATTTGCAGATGATATGATAGTATACTTAAGTGACCCCCCCCAAAAAAAAAGACCAAACAAACAAACAAAAAAAACCTCTACCAGAGAACTCCTACAGCTGATAAACAACTTCAGCAAAGTGGCTGGTTATAAAATCAACTCAAGCTAATCAGTAGACTTCCTATACTAAAAGGACAAGCAGGCTGAGAAAGAAGTTAGGGAAATAACACCCTTCACAATAGCCACAAACAATATAAAGTATCTTGGCATGATTCTAACCAAACAAGTGAAAGATCTGTATGACAAGAACTTCGTCTTTGAAAAATGAAATCAAAGAAGACCTCAGCAGATGGAAAAATATTTCTTGCTCCTGGATTGGCAGGATCAATATAGTAAAAATGGCCATCTTGCCAAAAGCAATCTATAGATTCAATGCAATCCCCATCAAAATCCCAAATCAATTCTTCATAGATCTAGAAAGAGCAATTCTCAAATCCATCTGGAACAACAAAAAACCCAGGATAGCTAAAACTATTCTCAACAATAAAAGGACTTCTGGTGGAATCAATATTCCTGACCTCAAGCAGTACTACAGAGCAACTGTATTAAAAACTGCATGGTATTGGTACAGGGACAGGCAACTAGATCAATGGAAAAGAATTGAAGACCCAGAAATGAACCCACAGACTTATGGTCACTTGATCTTTGATAAAGGAGCTACAACCATCTAGTGGAAAAAAGATAGCCTTTTCAACAAATGGTGTTGGTTCAACTGGAGGACAACATGCAAAAGAATGCAAATTGACCCACTCTTATCACCTTGTACTAAGATCAACTCCAAGTGGATCAAGGACCTCCACATAAAGCCAGACACACTAAAACTAATAGAAAAGAAACTGGGAAAGACCCTGGAGGACATGGACACATGGGGAAAGTTCCTGAACAGAACACCAATAACTTATGCTCTAAGATCAAGAACTGACAAATCGGACCTCATAAAATTACAAAGTTTCTGCAAGGCAAAGGACACTGTCAGAAGGACAAAACGGCAACCAACAAATTGGGAAAAGATCTTCACCAACCCCACATCCGACAGAGGGCTAATATCCAATATATACAAAGAACTTAAGAAATTAGACCCCAAAGAACCAAATAACCCTATTAAAAAATGGGGTACAGAGCTATACAGAATTTTCACCAGAAGAAATTCAGATGGCTGAGAAGCACTTTAAGAGATCTTCAACATCATTAGTGACCAGGGAAATGCAAATCAAAACAACCCTGAGATTCCACCTCACACCAGTCAGAATGGTTAAGATTAAAAACTCAAGAGATAACAGGTACTGGCGAGGATGTGGAGAAAGAGGAACACTCCTCCACTGTTGGTGGGATTGCAATATGGTACAACTGCTCTGGAAATCAGTCTGGTGGTTCCTCAGAAAATTGGGCATGTCACTTCCAGAGGACCCTGTCATACCACTCCTGGGCATATGCCCAGAGGATTCTCCTGCATGCAATAAAGACACATGCTCCACTATGTTCATAGCAGCCTTATTTATAATAGCCAGAAGCTGGAAGGAGCCCAGATGTCCCTCAAAGGAGGAATGGATACAGAAAATGTGGTATATTTATACAATGGAATACTACTCAGCAATTAAAAATAATGAATTCATGCAATTTGTAGGCAAATGTTTGGATCTGGAAAATATCATCCTAAGCGAGTTAACCCAATCACAAAAGAATACACATGAATTGCAATCACTGATAAGTGGATATTAATGAGCCCAGAAGCTCTGGATACTCAAGGCACAATTAGCACATCAAAAGATTCCCATGAAGAAGGAAGGAGAGGACACTGGTCCTGAAAAGACTGGTTCCAGTTTTGCAGGAGATTACCAGAACAGAGAAAGGGTTGGGGGTGATTGGGGAATGGGGGAGGGGGAAGAGGACTTATGGGACACATGGTCGGGGGGAACTGGAAAAGGGGAAAGCCTTTGGAATGTAAACAAAGAATATAGAAAATAAAAAAAGAATAATACGCTGAATTATTTGATAAACATATAGGACCGCATGTGTAATTCATAAATGGCCAAATGTTTTCCTGTGTTTGGACTTCTGAAATGATTGAAACATATTGGCTTTCTAATTAAATGAAAAGTAATCCAAGAACTCTTGTGAAGAATCTCATGGTATATAATTGGGAAATATGAATGCTGCAAACTAAGCTACAATACTGGCTGGGAGGTCACATAAACTTCTACTTCTAGCCATGTCCACATGAGATCATAATGTATTTGATTGAAGCATTACCCCCTTCCCTTTCTTTCCCCTTCAAGTCCTCCTATATATTCTCCCTCCCCTTTCAAATCCATGAAATTTTTAAATACATAATTTACACACATGTATGTGTCTTCCTAAATACCTAAGTACAATGGGGTCAGCCCATATGATGTGACTTGTGTGTATATTTTGAGGACTGAGCATTTGGTATTGGATCAGCAGTTCTTTTTCTGTTCCTCCTGCTCTCCATATGCCTTCTTCAATTGCCCCTTGACTAATCAGCACAATCCTTAATTACATTCACACTTAAAAAATAAGCACCAAAAAATAATTAGTAATAAAGCTCTCTAGCTAAAAACAGCAGTGCTTTGTCTGTAGTAGACTGGCTGGTCCATTGTGGAAAGATTGTCTGAATTCACTGCATTCTTCCTATTACCAAAGAAACTTTCTGCTACATGAAGAAGGCTTCAGTAAGCCATAATTACTTTCCATATTTAATATGCTCATTGTATTTCTGTGAGCAGGAAACAAAGTAGATTCTAATCAACACAATTTCTAAATGTGATGATATAAAATACCACTTAACAAATGGAGGTCAACATGCAGAAGAATGCGAATTGACCCACTCTTATCTCCTTGCACTAAGATCAACTCCAAGTGCATCAAGGACCTCCACATAAAACCAGACACACTGAAACTATTAGGAAAGAAACTTGGGAAGACCCTGGAGGACATAGGCACAGGGGGAAAGTTCCTGAACAGAACACCAATAGCTTATGCACTAAGATCAAGAATTGACAAATGGGACCTCATAAAATTACAAAGTTTCTGCAAGGCAAAGGACACTGTCAGAAGGACAAAACGACAACCAACAAAGTGGGAAAAGATCTTCACCAACCCCACATCTGACAGAGGGCTAATATCCAATATATACAAAGAACTCAAGAAGTTAGACCGCAAAGAACCAAATAACCCTATCAAAAAATGGGGCACAGAGCTAAACAAAGAATTTTCACCTGAGAAACACCTTAAGAGATGTTCAACATCATTAGTCATCAGAGAAATGCAAATCAAAACAACCCTGAGATTCCACCTCACACCAGTCAGAATGGCTAAGATTAAAAACTCAAGAGACAACAAATGCTGGCGAGGATGTGGAGAAAGAGGAACACTCCTCCACTGTTGGTGGGATTGCAAAATGGTAAAACCGCTCTGGAAATCAGTGTGGCGGTTCCTCAGAAAATAGGGCATGTCCCTTCCAGAGGACCCTGTCATACCACTCCTGGGCATATACCCAGAGGATTCCCCTGCATACAATAAAGACACATGCTCCACTATGTTTATAGCAGCCTTGTTTATAATAGCCAGAAATTGGAAGGAGCACAAATATCCCTCAAAGGAGGAATGGATACAGAAAATGTGGTATATTTATACAATGGAATACTACTCAGCAATTAAAAATAATGAATTCATGCAATTTGTAGGTAAATGGTTAGACCTGGAAAATATCATCCTGAGTGAGCTAACCCAATCACAAAAGAATACACATGAAATGCAATCACTGGTAAGTGGATATTAATGAGCCCAGAAGCCCTAAATACTCAAGGCACAATTAGCAAGTCAAATGATTCCCAAGAAGAAAGGAGAGGACCCTGGGCCTGGAAAGATTGGATCCAGTTTTGTAGAGAAACTGTGGGGGGAGGGGGAATGATTGGGGAATAGTTGGGGGGGAGAGGAATTATGGGACATAGGGAGGAGGGGAACTGGGAAAGGTGAAAGCCTTTGGAATGTAAACATAGAATATTGAAAAAAAATGAAAAACAAAAAACAAAAAAAACCAAATGCTACACCTTATAATTCTCTTAAAGCTGACAATATTACCTTAATTCCAGGTGCCAAATAACAAATACTCTATAACTCTACAAAATAACAGATCATTAAATGCTTATCACTTTCAAATTATTTCTTATTAACCTAGTCTCCAAATAAGACTTTTTTACTCAACCTACTTTTTTAAGGGGAGTAAAAACACTTTATGATAAAATTAAAGATTTACATGGAAAATATTTCAGATAAACATGTTAAAATTGACAATTTTCTAGAAAATTGAGGAGTAAAGTAGTAAACATGTAAAACGTTGCTGAATTAATTGAAATATGAGACAGAAACATTTTATGATAAAATCGAAGATTTACGTGGAAAATATTTCTGAAACAATGTAGAAAAATGTAGAAAAACATATTAGAATTGATTATCATGGAAAATTTTATAATACTGGTAGGCATAAAAGTATTACTAAGTTAATTAAAAGTGGAATTATAAACATTTTCTGATAAACTTGAAGATTTACATGGAAACTATTTCTGTTAAAATTGTAGAAATATATAGAAAAATGTTAAAATTAAAGATTATCATGGAAATTATATAAAAATAATAGGCATAATGATAATTCTAAGTTGATTAAAGGTGGAATTATAAACATTTTCAGATAACATTAAAGATTTACATGGAAAATATTTCTGGTAAAATTAAGAAATAAATAGACATAGCCGGGCAGTGGTGGCACACACACGCCTTTAATCCCAGCAATTGGGAGGCAGAGGCAGGCAGATTTCTGAGTTCGAGGCCAGCCTGGTCTACAGAGCGAGTTCCAGGACAGCCAGGGCTACACAGAGAAACCCTGTCTCAGAAAAAAAACAATAGAAAGAAAGAAAGGAAGAAAGGAAGGAAGGAAGGAAGGAAGGAAGGAAGGAAGGAAGGAAGGAAAAGAAAGAAGGAAGCAAGGAAGCAAGGAAGGAAGGAAAGAGACAAATATATTAAAATTATTTCGTGGAAAATTTTACATAAAAAATGGTTGATGTAAATATTTTCTAAATTAATTGAAGGTAGAATTAGAAACATTTGTGATAAAATCAAAGATTTACATTGAAAAAATTTCTGAAAAAATTGAGGAAGTATATAGAAAGACATTAAATTGAAGATTATCATGAAAAATAATACAGATAAAATGGTAGACATAAAAGAAATTACTAAATTAATTAAAAGGGGAATTACAAATATTTTCTGATAAAATTTTAGATTTACATGAGAAATATTTCATTAGTCTATGTCTTTTTATTGGGGAGTTGAGTTCATTGTTGTTAAGATATATTAAGGATTACTGATTGTTGCTTCCTGTTATTTTTGATGTTATTTTTATGTTTGTGTGGGTATCTTCTTTTGGGTTTGATGGAAGATTACTTTCTTGCCTTTTCTAGGATGTAGTTTCCCTCATGTTGGCATTTTCCACCAATTATCCTTTGTAGGGCTGGATTTGTGGACAGATACTGTGCAAATTGGGTTTTATCATGGAATATCTTGGATTCTCCATCTATGATGATTGAGAGTTTTGCTGGGTATAGTAGCCTGGGCTGGCATTTCTGTTCTCTTAGGGTCTGTATGAGGTCTGCCCAGAATCGTCTAGCTTTTATCTTCTCTGGTGAGAAGTCTGGTGTGATTCTGATAGGTCTGCCTTTATAAGTTACTTGCCCTTTTCCCATTACTGCTTTTAATATTCTTGGTGTTTTGATTTTTATGTGCCGGGAGGATTTTTTGTTCTGGTCCAGTCTGTTTGGAGTTCTGAAGGCTTCTTGTATGTTCACGTGCATCTCTTTCTCTAGGTTAGGGACGTTTTCTTCTACAATTTTGTTGAAGATAATTACTGGGCCTTTAAGATGCAAATCCTCACTCTTGTCTATACCTATAATCCTTAGGTTTGGTCTTCTCATTGTGTCCTGGAGTTCCTGGATGTTTTGAGTTACCAGCTTTATGCATTTTACATTTTCTTTGACTGTTGAGTCAATGTTTTCTATGGTATCTTCAGCACCTGATGTTCTTTTTCTTCTATCTCTTGTATTCTGTTGTTGATGTTTGCATCTATGACTCCTGAATTCTTTCCAAGGTTTTCTATCTCTGCAGATGCCTCACTTTGTGATTTCTTTATTGTTTCTACTTCCACTTTTAGATCCTGGATAATTTTGTTCAGTTCCTTCACTTGATTGTATTTTCCTATAATTCTTTAAGGGATTTTTGTGTTTCTTCTTTAAGAGCTTCTGCCTGTTGACCCATGACCTCCTATACTTCTTTGAGGGATTTTTGTGTTTCCTCTTTAAAGGAGGAAACCAATGTTCTCCTGTATTTCTTTAAGGGAGTTATTAAAGTCTTTCTTGAAGCCCTCTATCATCATCATGAGATATGATTTTAAGTCCAACTCTTGCTTTTCTGGTATGTTTGGGTATCTGGGACTTGCTGTGGTGGGAGAACTGGGTTCTGATGTTGCAATGTGGCCTTGGTTTCTGTTGGTAGGGTTCTTGTACTTGCCTTTTGCCATCTGGTGCTAGTTGGTATTCTTGTCTCTGCCCGTAGTTTGTTACTTCTGTGGGCCTGTAAGTGTGTGTCCTTTCTCTTCTGAGCTCAAAAGTGAAAGCACTGCTGGGAGATCTCTCTCTCCTGGAGGGCTATGCACAGAAGACTGTGGAGTCTCCCAGCAGAGAGAACATCATACTAAGTGAGGTAACACAGTCTCAAAAGAATACCCATGGTATGCACTCACTGATAAGTGGATATTAGCCTAGAATCTTGGGACACCAAAGACACAATCCACATACCAAATGATGTTCAACAAGAAGGAAGGAGTGGTCCCTGGTTCTGGAAAGGCTCAAAGCATCAGTGTAAGGGAATACCAGAACAGGGAAGTGGGAAAGGGTGGATGGAGGAACACGGGGAGGGAAAAGGGCATGTCGGACCTTTGAGGGGCAGAGAACCAAAAAAAGGGAAATGAAATGTAAATATAGAATATATCCAATAAAAAAGACCAATTATAACCAAGAATAAAAAAAAAAAGACTTCCATACTAGCTGTTCAACTTATCTTAGGCCCTGTGTGCTCCTAGCTAGTGCCCTCCAGAGAGTCAACCTATTTCCAATGGCATATTGTGGCACCTTTGTTGTTAACTTCAACCCTTTTGTTTCTAACATAGTTCTAGAAAATACAAACTTCCAAGTTCTGACCACTGCCTTTAATGATCTTGAATGGTAGCAAACCACACTTCAAGCAGCTGGGCAGAGTCTGCAGAGGTGACCAGGAAAGCCTGGCAATCCTATCGTGGGGCGTCAGATCTCTTTAACCAGTCTCTTGCTAAGTGAGTAACCATTCCCTCTCATGTTCCTGATCAGCAAGTCATATACATAGACATATACAAACAAACAAAAGACAGTTAACACCACCAGGGTCAACAGATTCTAACCAAAATTCACAGCTGGCAAATAGAGCAAAGCTACACAACATAGAGAATGAAGAAATTGAGATGGAATAGAAGTTATTTCCTGGAGCACACCAAAGCAAACGATTCAGTAGGGTTTCCAGGTATATCAAAACCATGTGTTAAAATCATAGAAGCTTCTGAGCTATCATGTGATTGAGCAAGTATGCCGTGCCAACAGAGGTTACAGAAAATTATAGGCTACACCAGACATGTTTCTGCTTAAACAGTTTTTGAATCAAGTTCTGTATATACATTAAGGGCATAAAATCTTGCCTTCTGTGCCAGAGTTTAGATTAATGGCAACATTTTAAACATAATCCATGTGCCAAGGCCATGTCCTAAGCACCAAGAATATTACCTTATTTATCCCACATACCAACATATTCTTTCATATTTCTTTCCAAATATGAAAAATAATTTTTTTCCTTTAAGAGCAACAGATGAGATTCATTTGTGTCTAGGAATTAAAGTTTTGCAAGGATTTCATAAAAATTTTGAAAAGAACTTGAAATTTTCCTTCCAGTGTGTAAATATCAAGTATTTTTATTTACCAGATTTTTAATGCCCCAAAGATATATTGTTCCCAAGACACACACATTTGTACATACATATATCCTGCACCTGACACACTGGAATAATGTCAACTGTGTTTACTTCAATAATTACCTTCAAACAAACACATGTAGTGATTTTAGCTGAATGTCAGATCCCACATGGCACTTTCCTTGTCTGACTGAGGCCTCAAGGAAGTAAATTAATGGATCAAAACCAAGTGAATATAATCCAGCATTTGAAACATTCCAGAGAGCTAAGATTTCTAGATTTCCCTAGAGATATTACTGTCTCCTCAAATAGTACTCATAATGAAAAGACTGTTCAATCATACAACATGACCTTCCCAGTTAAAATGACATGCAGCATATGCTTAGAGCCTGGAGAAATTATTACTAAGGTCAAAATCATGCACTAATTCCTATAATTTCCCTTGTTTTTAATTGTGATAGATTTTTATACAATATATTCTGATTATGTTCCCAAACAGTTCTCTCTGTATCCTTCCCACCTCCCCTTACCCCCATTTGAATTCATACCTTCTTTGCCTTTCCTTGAAGAACAGGTAGCTAAAGAATAACAATATAATGAAAGAAAAATAAACTGTTGGAATAGGACAAAACAAAAGACAAAAAGACAAAGGAAAAGCAAAGGAAACACATATAGACACAAAGACACACATGTTCATTTATATATAAATTCCATAAAAACACAAAACCAGAGGCCATAATATATATGTAATAGACTCCTATAATTTGAAACAGACCAAAGGTAAAGAAGCCTTTGTTATTAATTTCATGTGTCTCCTTAACATAACAACACATTCCAACTTTGGCCATAAACAAGGTTACTAATAACTTTCCTGAGGTGTTGCATGGTTTCAATCCTAGTACTGAAGAAACAGAGGTAAGAGAATTTATTTAAAAAATCTAGCCTGGTCTAAAAAGTGAGTCTAGGCTAATGTGGGCTATATTGTGAGACCCTATCTCAAAAAGAGACAACTTGTGGTAAGCAATAACTAAATAGGTATGTTATCCCTAGTTCACAGTTTGAACATGGGAAAGCAAAGGAATCTGACAGTTAGATTGTCTACACGGTGAGATATATTCTGAAAAACAGACTAAGACATTTATCCCCCAGACTATCACCAAAGTGATTAACTAAACCCTTTCAAACAAAGGAAGCCATTCAAAATGTGTTTGATGGTCTGTAATTAGAAAGCCAGGCAATTTTCAGTATTTGGTAGCTCAGCAACTCTACTATGCTCTACGAACAATAATTCTAAACACTGAAGAAGGCATTGGAGGCAACTATATTATAAGAATTAGCACTTACTGGTATGCTTATGAATGTATTTGTAAAGAAAGTGTTACTTTAAAAGAGCCATTCACTCTTTAGTTTCACATACTAGGCCACTAATCCCTCTTCTCAGGCACATTCTAAGTAATACCTGCCAAGACTGAAAAGGCTTAGGTATATCATTATAAATCTCCCAATACTATCTCCTGACAACTCTAAATATATACTCTACTGATGGTAATTTTTATTTACCAGAACAATTATGTCCCTGATATAATTATTTTATTGTCAATCTCTTCTAAAGACTCCACAACAAATCTATCCCATTATCCACCCTTTGCTTACCTGCTTGATGTATTCTTGATAGCAAGAAAAGTACTCTAAAACTAAAAATCAAATCTTTCATTATAAAATATATCCATTAAATAAGAACCTACATTTAATGCATGCCTACAGTGTTAGAGGAGGAAAGGAAAATGAAGGAGTGGAGTTTTAATGCACAAGAACACCAGGACACGAAAAGAAAAACCTTTCACAAGCACTAATGTGAATATATACTGGACCCCATTGAGTCCACTTCTTATAATCAGAGTTTAATTTTACTTTATTAATCTCTTGAATATGTCTTTTCTTTCAAAAGCCTGAATATAAAATCTACCTTAGAACTTTATTACAGGTTTGGGCTGACAAGACAGTTCAACAGGTAAAACTGTCAGGCAAGCTTGGTGATCTGAAACTGATCTGTAAAACCTTTGTCATGGCAGAAAGGAAGAACTGACTCTACTGTGTTACTTCCACAAGCTCTCCTCTCCTCTCCTCTCCTCTCCTCTCCTCTCCTCTCCTCTCCTCTCCTCTCCTCTCCTCTCCTCTCCTCTCCTCTCCTCTCCTCTCTTCTCTTCTCTCTTTCTATCTCTTCCTCTCCCCCTATCTCTCTCACACACACACAGACACACAGAGACACGCACACCTTTAAAGTTCTTACAAAAGGAACTTCACAGCTATTAATAAAATGGTATTTTCTATAGTGTAGAGACCATAAAGGAATCCAAGAAACTCCTAGAACTATCTTAGGAAATCCAAATAAAAAGACTGTCAAAGATCATGCTGTGAATGGATGCCAAATGTTCAAGGAAAGAGACATCACTAAAGCATGCACTCTTATAGCTTTCTTTACAACCTGCGTTCAATAGGCCAGCATAAACCATGAATTGTGCCACAGCTATAGTGTCCACCCTAAATACATGAACTCTAGCAAGGTACAAACCCAACAGATCAACTAAAGAAAGTAGCCATGGATGTCCTGGTGGAGTTACAAAGTATGTGTCATCAAGGTGACTCTAAATCTCTTAACCACTGTTCATGGGTTAACAGTGGTTAAAACAAAAACAAAACCCAAACCAAAGGAGGATGATAATTCCATTCTTAGCCTTTACTGTTCCAATAATTTAATTCTGAGAAATGTTAATTAAATATTGAATATAAAGTTTTAATATCACAGTAAATGCTTATAATTAAATTAAACAAAATACCCATATTCGTGGATCTTTTAGTACATGATTTAGACTATGAGTTTGGTCTATCTTTTAGTCTATTCTCCCTTTCTACCATGACAAAGGTTTTACAGATTGGTTTCAGGTTACCAGGCTTGCCTGACAAGTGATCAAAACACAAGCAAAATACTGTAGTAAACAGATCATAGAGTAATCATACAGCATATTACAAAGCTCTGAGTACTTTGAGGATGTAAAAGAGCAAGTAAAGCAATTACAGAGCCAGAAGAAATGGTTAGACAGTAGCTTCACAATGACAAATAAGGTACAATTCATTGTACGGTTTTTGGTTTGTTTGGGTTTTTTTTTTTTGGTTTTGGTTTTTTTGTTTGGTTGGTTGGTTGGTTGGTTTTGTTTGTTTGTTTGTTTGTTTGAGCAAAGTTTAGGACAATGAAGAAACTCCACATGCCACTATTTGTGGGAATGTTCTAGACATTTGCAAATTGCTAATACAAAACATCTAAACACAAACCACTTATGTGTGGTCTAAGAGACCTCTGCATAAAGACTTAAATGCTTAGGAGAAACTCAGTGAGGGAGAGAGACATTAGCTTACTATGTTATCTGGGCTGCTGAATGAAGCAAGTTCCGTAGGATACAATAGTGAAACATGATTTACTCCTAATGAGTCAAGGCAACTTCAGAGACTTTGGAAGGGAAAACGGGGAGTTATTATCTGTTTGGAGAGGACTAGTTTGGTAGCACTGATGAGAATATGCTGTAATAGGTATGGTGACTCATTGCAGCACTCAGGAGGCAGAGGCAGGCAGATATCTGTGAGTTGTGAGTTCTAGGATATTCTAGACTGCACAATGTGTTCCAGAGCAGCCTGACCTACCCAGTGAGCTCCAGACCAGTCAATCTCCCCTCATTCCCTGAGACATGGTCTTTTAAAATTGACTTTTTTTTAATGTATGTGAATACATTGTCTCTGTCTTCAGAAGAGGGTATCAGATCCCATTACAGATAGTTATGAGCCACCATGTGGTTGTTGGAAATTGAACTCTGGACCTCTGGAAGAACAGTCAGTGCTCTTAACCACTGATCCATCTCTCTAGCCCAAGACACACTCTTTAAAAATATGAAAAGAAGCAGAAGCAAGAAAAGCAGGAAATAAGATCCCTAGGAGAGACACAATGAGAGACCAGAAAATATAAAGGTACACTGTAGTAGTGGGGCAGAAACAAGGGTAGAATCTACTGTAAAGACCAAGTGACAGCGATGCTGCTGAGAGCACTGAGCTAGTAAACATGTCAAGCTCTAATATATTTTGAATGTCGAGCCACCAGGGTCATTTGATTAATCATCATGATGCTTGAGAGACAGACAATGATGTAGAATCCCTGAGTGAACAAGTGAAAAAGATAAATCTGTCATCACTGAGTTTGGCAAAGCACAATAGCATCAGGAAGGGAAAGGAAGGAGATTTAGTTTGGAGCAATATACATAGAAGTGGATATGCAGGCATCTGACTATGAGACTAGGATATAAGAAAGCTGTCTAGACAGAAATAAGCCAGATTCGAATGATTTTCAAAGACAATCTTGAATTTATCTTTCACCTGACATATAGTCCTATGTTGGATGTTTCTCTCTTTAATTTTTTATAATTTATAATTTATTCCTTCTTGATGCCATCAGTATGCTAGATATAGATATTAGAGGTTGTATTAAGCTTATTTGTTATACTCATTATAAATAAAAGTCAGCAAGAAGTCTATCAAAAATAACAACAGCATTAGAAATAAAAACCTGTAAGTTTATCATCATTAAGCTTAGTTATGAGATTCATCCATCAGGGACAAAACTAGAAAAAAAATACTAGCATTTCAAATTTATTCAGGTAGTCTCTGAAGTCATTTATGTGGAAGGAAACTCTGAGTCAATCTTTGAAGAGCCAACACTTCCAATTTGGCCCTGCATCTGCACAGGAGTGTGTGAATATGGTCCCATTTGCATGGTAGGCAGTCTCTCAAAGCAAAAGACTACATGAGGCTCTACCTGCACTATAGTTAAAGAACAGCCACTGCCTTTTGAACTTCTATTACACATTTTGATGTGTGGCAATGCATTGCCCTCATTGCTGGCTGCATAAAAGAACCTACTTGATTTACACCAAATAAAACCACAAAGCAAAAGCTGCAATGTTCATTAAAACTACCTTATACTAATGGCCCATCCTCTTCTAAAATATAGGACAGAACACGGAACAATCTGAAACAGCTCTCAAAGGCAAAAGGAAATTGATTCTTGATAAGGAAGAAAGAAAACTGGGGCAGAATTATTTCCTGTAAGATTATGTGTTTATTACATAAAGCGGGTAGTCATGTATTATGATCTGGCATGAAAAACAAATGTTAACTACTTTGCCAAACAACCTACAACAGCATCTTAGTGCTTGAGGCAGAAATGCGTTTAAAGAACATTCAACAACACATCCGAACTTCAGACTTTGCTCACAAAAGGTCATTCATGCTTTGAGGAAACATTTTAAGAAGTAAAACACTCCAAATGGCAAAATTGAATCTAGAGGTCAGTTACAGTTTAAAACAGAATGTGAAGTGAAAACCCCACTATATGAGAAAATTTCTGTATTTACCAGTGACTCAAAGTAATGAGAGGACTAAATCTGGCTATCTGACAGGTCTCGCTTTTATTAGAGTATTCTGGTTTGGTAAATTGGAATTTGAGGCAGTTTATCTTCAATGCAATAATACCAAGTTATATAGAAAAATAATAAAAAGTGGTATTTCTTCATTTCAGTGGGCAATTTACTTCTGAAGCCTGAATTATGTGCATCCAATGAATTATGCAGTTCTTATTGTCTTATTGGCAAAATAGAGGAAAGCAATTCCTACCCTAGGACTTACTGATTCTGTGAACAAAATGTAAAGTAGGATTTCCCTTAGGATTTGCAAGAGGACAGAGTATGTTTTAGCTATTGATTTCACACAACTTAAAAGGCTTCTCATATTCATAAAGTACATGTGAAGAAGAAAAGTGTAAAATAACAATCAAGGGTACAATCTCACACATACCACAAATCCAATGTGCAACACTCTCTTTTTTTCTTTTTTTTAATAGTTGGTCTTAATTTCTTACTTCATTCATTTTCTCTGAAAGAATAAAAGTTTACCCATCCAATTCCAGATGATCCTGGCCATGTCATTACCTTGGTGGCAGGTGCCTGTGCTTCAGAATATCTAAAATTTTCTCTTGCTGGAATACTTGAGGCAAATGTGGCACTATGCTTCTTGATATTTACCTGTCAGGTGGGATTGCTGTTTCTGAAATTCCAGGACCCCCTTCCCATCACAGAACATCCCATCAAACTATGCTCATCTACACAAGTATACGCACACACACATACACACAAAACATACAAACACACATATTCACACACACACACATACACATGCACATGCATGCATACACATGCTCACAGACTTGCACCACAGACTTGCACACAATGCACACACACACACATGCATGCACAGGCACGCACAAGCGCACACACACATGAACGCACACGCACACGGATGCACACACGCATGCACGCACTGACAAGCTAGAATTCTGTCACCTGCTCTCCAGCTTGCACATCACAACCTTCCATCTGAGCTTGACTCCTTGTATCATGTCTGTGATACGTCTCCAAACCTTTTCTCAGCATTACACCCAAGCATACCTGGGACATGCAAGGGAAAGGTCTGTTTTCCCACATGAGGGAACTCCCTTCCCAGGCCTCATCTATCCATTCACTAAAAGCAATCATCTCTTCCCTCCTCTTTCCACCTTCAATGGCACACATCTTCTTCTGGCAGATTTTAATTTCCCAGACAATTGATGAAACTGCAAACAATCCTCTCTTTTTCTCAATCCTTATTATCCAAAGGCATTCACCATCTTCCCTAATAGTTCAGAGATGAAGATACAAAAGTTTCATTTTATTTTAGAAACAAACTCTATTTGAGATCTTCTCCCAACTACTTTATCAATCTATTTGTCCATTTTTAACCATTTTTTAGTTTCTTATTAGATATTTTCTTTATTTACAGTTCAAACATTATCCCCTTTCTTCATTTCCCCTCAGAAAACCCCCTATTCCATCCTCCCTCCCCTTGCTCACCAACCCATCCACTCCTGCTTCCCCACCCTGGCATTCCCCTACACTGGGGCATAGAACCTTCCCAGGACCAAGGGCCTCTCCCTTCATTGATGTCCAACAACAACAACACCCTTTGCTACATATGCAGCTGGAGCCATGGGTCCCTCCATGTGTACTCTTTGGTTGGAGGTTTAGTCCTTGGGAGCTCTGGGGGTACTGGTTGGTTCATATTGTTGTTCCTCCTATGGGGCTGCAAACCCCTTCAGCTCCTTGGGTCCTTTCTCTAACTCCACTGGATTTCCTTCATGATGCACGTCTTTAGGCCAAAAAGTGGGAAAGCAAGCACAATACCATGAAATGTACTTTCTCCAAAGAATCTTCCACTCTGCTGTACCAAGACACTGATGGTCTTAATTTTTTGTGATTTACATGAATAAAATCACTAAATTTAGAAAAAAGATAGTAAAAAGTGTAAATGCTTTATATATCATCCTGCTGTGTCAACATTTTCTCCAGCACTGTAACTTTTTTAAAAAGCCTTAAAGATACAAAGATCATTTTCAGTCTAGTCGTTTATCATAGTCATTCATTCATTCAATGAATTGAATAGCATACTGTCACTAAATGTCAAGTAAAATGCTTGGCATAAAGGGATGAGAACACTAGTAGCTCTCTTTATAGAGTTTGTAGTCATCAAGAATGTCCCAACAACAAAGCAGGGGATGCTACAAAATGCATGCAGATATCCTGCATACTGTGTTGGATCTGGAACACTTCCATCATAATAGTACAGCAATTGAGGACAGAATAGAAAGTAACATGTGAGGGGATGGATCAGAGAATAAAAAAACTAGATAAAAAGAGAGTCAGGTGTGTATAAGGCTATTTCATAGATCCAGGAGTAGTGTGAGCTATGAGGGAGTGTGGGAAGCAGTGTTTTCCAGCTATGCAAGGCCTTGTATAGGGGAAACCCTTGAAATGAATATTTTCTTCAAGACAAAGGCATGATCAGATTCACTTTTTGTTTTTCTAATAATCTCTAAGCATGAGATAAATAAAGGATACAGACTGTGCTCCTTACTGGGATTCTATTTCTTCATCCAAAAAAAATTTTTGTTATAAAAATCAAATTAAATAATTATGCCAAATAATTAGCATAAGCCTGATACAGTATAATATTTAATAAATGTTATTATAATGATTGACAAAGAACTTCAGAAAGTAAAACTCCAGATTATTACAGCACATTATGAAAAAAATCAACTTCACATCCCAATATGCATGCTTACTTTAATATATTGCTAGTGAGTTTCATAATCACATCTGAAATTCTATTTCCTTGGCTCTAAATAGAAATAATTCCACATATATTATAGCATTGTTGTGCAAGTAACACATTAATGTTCTTGTGAAAACTCCTATCAAGGAATTTGTAGCAGGATCTTCAACAAATATATTTTCTTTCCTCTCTTTTTTCCAAAGAATTAACTCTTTCGGGTCCACTAATGTACTTAGGAACGTAGCTAAATATAATCCTTGTTAAACTGTTTCATGAATACATTTATTAAGAGATAATTGGCCTGAAGATAATAATCTTACTTTCTACAGGGACTAACTAACTAACTCTAGTTTGATGGGCTTGGAAAATAAGGCACAAAAATAAACAAACAAACAAACAAAAAGATTGGGAAATACTCAATTGTGTTCAGGGGAAAAGGTAGCTGCCAAATTAAACAGCATCAGATTGATTAGGAAAAGATCGAAAATCAGTAGATGGCTTCCCATCTCCTCTCTCTTCAATGGCTGCATAGATGTAGGGAACGCCAATTCTTCAGCAAGTATCTTTGCAGCCCTTTTGACTTAGTTTTCTAGGTGAAAAAGGGTTTAGAGGGTATTACAGACCTTCCTGAAGTGTTATTTCAAGCTGTGGCTTTTAAGGCCAACACAGACAAACTCCATCAACAAACTTACTTTCCTGAAAGAAACGTTAAAATTGAACAAATGGGAATAAATCTGGTCATTTTCATGGCCTTTCTAGGCAGCCTTATCCTCTAATGTATAAATTAGAGTGGCAGATGCCCTGGAAGTTTTCCACTGTGGTTTCTTAAAGTAAGCTGCTTTGGTGCCAGAAAGGTCACTAACTAAACAGAGAGAAATCGGCTGTCATAGGCCTCTGGGCCAAAACATCATGAATTAGAAAGAGGAGGCTACTCTCCCAACCACCAGAGCATCCTAAATGCCCCCCTAATTCTTAGATGATGTTGAACTTCAGGTTAGTGGTAGGAATGTGTGTCAATGGGAACATGCACAGCTCTGAATTTGAGGGTAGTGCTGCTGGACACCATCCAGTCAGGCCGACATATTTTATTCCCGGAAAATGGAACTATTAGTTCAGAGAAGTATAATAATAGGGAAAAACTAAACAGAATCTGAGATGATAATCTCTCGTTCAATTAACCCAGAACCAAGGAAAGTAGTAGATTGTACTATAGCAGTATTTTTTTTATTTATGTAATACTTATGTAGTATGGACAGGTGAAGGGTATAGTAATTCAAGTTCAATAATGTAGTTTAGATGTACGATAATGTACAAGCAATGTTTTCTCTAAATGCCAAGGAAGCAGAACATATCCTTATTTTGACTGGAGTTACATTATAAGCAACAGGGATGCCTACCTGTAATTAAAGCAGAAAGAAA
This sequence comes from Apodemus agrarius, assembly GCA_964023405.1. Lineage (NCBI taxonomy): Eukaryota > Metazoa > Chordata > Mammalia > Rodentia > Muridae > Apodemus > Apodemus agrarius. The sequence goes on along the minus strand of OZ030017.1, from coordinate 51,696,374 downwards.
TAAGACAATCACTGAGCCATTGAGCTGAAGCCTCTATATTAAACCACCTGAGCTGACACCAGTAGCCATAGCAATGCAAAGGGCAACTTCAGTTCATGATTTAAGTCTCTTACAATGGGATTTTCTGTTGTTTCCAAGCACTAAACAAATCCTATTTCTCACTTCAGAATCTAATACAATGAAAAGTTTTGATTGTCAACTTGACATAACCTAGAATCACATTGGAGATGGGCCTCTGGCCATGCCTATCAGAGACTACCTTGTGATTTAATTCAAGTAGATCTGCCCACAACTGGTGGTTCCCTAGACAATGGATCCTCAGTAAACTGAGCACTCAGAGGCATTCATTGCTGCTTATTGTTCTTTTAATCAGAAAAATGGGTCTCTCCTTATAAATGGGAACTGTGTACATGTGGCATGCAAGTGGGAATGCTATTGGAGGTTTAATAGAATGGAAAGCAGGCCTTTAGAAGATTCCACCTGCAGATCCTACCCAAAGAGGTTTGTTTATCCTTTTCATCAGAAGCATACAGAGTCAATCAAGCCAATTTACCATCTGGAGATTTCAGTCCACCTGAAGACCAACTTTAGGTCATTAACCCTTCCAGAGAAAAACATCAATTAACTAGAAACCTACTAATATTGATAAATCACATGCATATCTTCAAGAATTATTCCAGTTATATAAACCATAACCAGTGAATTTGTTATACCTCCATACATTTAAAGCAGATCAATCATCTTTCAGAAATCTGTCAACAATTTTGTCTAGGGAAACTTTAGAGAAAACACTTTTGGGATTCTATATAGCATTTTTAACTTATTGACCCAATCAACTGCATATAAGTCATTCCCATGCAGCAATCCTCAATACTCAAAGCTGTTGACTGGTTCTAAGACCAGCTCTATTCTTTGTCTTCTATTAATACATAATGATTAATACATAATCTGAAATATGACTCACCAGGTAAAGGTTCTTGTCATCAAATGAGATGTCATGAGTTCAATCCCTAGAATGTACATAGTAGAAAGAAAACCAGTTTCCACAAGTAGTCCTCTGACCTCCGCCTTGGCATCGTGGCAGTTGCATGCCCATATACACACAGAGTAAACAAACCAATGCAATGATTTTAAAAATAACTATTCAGGGTTCTATTTGCTTAAAATTTTGGTGTCAAATACCAGCATAGGAACACTTTACATCGTTTTCAGTAAATAATAGTGTGGAAAACTGATTTTAATCATTCCTGTCTCCCAGACCCTTTGCTATTCTTTGCTAGTTCAGGACAAGGATCATTAAGTGCTGACACTGGGAAGGAGGGGTGTGGATACTTCAAATTGTACTATTGAGTCTATTCCAAGAAATAAAGATTCTATATATCTCTGACTCAACAGATATGATCCAACTATAATCTTAAATTATTCCTATAATGAACATGTTAATCAGTTTGTTGATTCATGTAAAAAATAGCTCCAAACTATCTGTAAATTTTAATAATGAGCATAAACTTCTCACCTTTGTGACATGATGAAAGTTGTCTGGTTGTCGTTGCTGCAAGTCCAGTCCCATTTACTCAGCCCTACTTGGCTCTGATCTGTGTAGGTCTTATTCAAGAATACAGGTTGAAGGGCCAGACTGTTTGGAACAAGTTGTTCTCATAACACAGAAAAAGGAGCAGGGGCAAAAACTTCAATAGCTCTTTAAGTGTCTGCCAGAAGAGGTCAAATTTGCATCTCACTGTCCAAACCAAATATGAAAGGCACACTCAGTTTCTAGGGAAAGAGGAAATATATTCCTTCCACAGTCGGAGACACCAACTTATATAGAATTGGAGAAAGTCTTATCTGTAAGAGAGAAGGGGGAAATAAATGTCAAGGCGAATTATGACTTCCCATAGAAGATATACAAACTTTTGTTCTGTGATTACTCAGCTAAGTTCCCAGCAGCATACTAATTATTTGTTCTCTAAACCGTTTCTTTCTGCTTGGCATAGCCTGGTTACATTTTAGTTTTCCTGGTACTTAGATTTGAAGCATGGGGCTGAGTTCTGGTGAATGAAATGTGAAAACAGTATAAGCTCCTGGGAGGTCTGGCCTGTAATGGGCCCACACAGAATCTTCTATTCTCCTTTGTGTCTGAGGACCTCAGAGTTCAGAGCTACAGAAGGGATATGACAGAGCCTCCAAGTCCCAGCTTGGCGTCTGTGACCAGTCACCCTACAGGTACAAACTAGTTCAGTGTTACAGGGTTTTCTGTGTTTGTTTTTGTTTTTTAAGTATGAGCTTAACATAGCTAATTTGGGGCATAAATTTGAAGGCTTTTGTCATTGGCATATCCATTTTAAGGAGCTGACATTATATCATTTAAGAGATAGTGTAAAGTTTTAAGTGTTACTGTGCTCTGGCTATATGTGGGGTTCATAGCTGGGGTTTCTAGCTTCAGAGCAGATCTTAGAAATTTGAAGAGCTTATCTTCCCAAATGACCTAAATATTTACCCATTAAAAAACAAAAGGGAGAAAGCTAAAGGACACGCCCAGTCTCACTTCATGTCTTTTTTAAAACGGCTCACACTAGAAAGTATATTTCATGGAAAAGGAGTCTGTCCTGTTTACGAGTATTCACTTCTTTGATGAGACTCTTGAAAATGCTAGATTCAGACTCATATCTAAAGATATTGCCTGAACCTTTACTTGGTTTGTTCTTGTTTGGTACATTCTTGACAATCCAAGAATAGAAACAAAAAAATAATAATATGAGAGCAAGAAACAACCTTTCATGACAACACCTAGGCCACGTATGATTTGTTTCCTGAAATTGGGGTCCCAAGTGACAGTTGTGGCTTTGACCTTGCACTCACTGGAGGTGTTGTGCCTGCACTCATAACGAGGAGCCCAGCCTCAGTCCCAGTCCCCTCTGTTCTGCAGCATGTCATTATCTCTTTCTTGTTCCTTTTTTTTCCCCCTTTCAGTCTATCATTTGTTGCGGCTTGTTCTTTTAAACTGCTCTGTTGTTATCTGACACAGATAGCCTTTTGCTGGCCATTTTCCATGTACAATTCTCCTTTCTAAAGTTTGAGAAAATGTCACCTCAACATGTGGCTGGTTTTTTTTTTCTGTTGCAAAAAGAAAAGAGTATTTGCAGTCAGATAAATTAAATAGACACCCAACACATTCACACACACACAAAAAAGAAAAGATACTCCCCTATAAAATTATGAGATTTTTCTTCTAATTGGAAGGGATAGAACCTATTCAGCTTCTGAATAGACCTGAACTCGTTCACATGTATGCACAGGACAAAGATTGGCTCCCTACTGCTTTCATTATTTACTTAGCAGACAATGGAGACAAATTCTGTGTTTACATGTTTATATTATAATCCTATTTTTCAAAATGCAACAAATATTAAAATAGGATTGAATAGAAGTTAGCCCCTCCTTGTGACCCAGAAGTCACTAAATACCCAAAGCCCTTCAGAAATTCCTGCGAACTTTGTCAGTCTTGTTGGTGAAGTGCACAAGTGGGCTAGCAAGGGGTCCAAGTAGGCCAAATCACTTGCGAGAACCCAGTGTGGAAATGGAGCGCTTACTCCCAAAAGTTTCTGCTGACCCCCACGAGCACTGACCTACTTGTATTCACACATAGAACAATAACAACAAAAATCTATAAAATGCATGATGTATTTTTAGGGAAGACTGTCTCCTTTTTAATACTTGAACAGGTAGGAGGTCACTGCAATTTGACATGAGATCTCTTACCTTCCCCACAGATTGTACTGTAATAGCTGCTAAACCAAAGCATGAACACTTAACTTAGTTCTTTAGTTCTTTTCTTCTTCCTGGTTTAGCTATTTTCTTTTTTTTTTTTTATTTTATTTTGTTTTCTATATTCTTTGTTTACATTCCAAAGTCTTTCCCCTTTCCCAGTTCCCCCCTCACCGTATGCCCCATAAGTCCTTCCCCCCCCACTTCTAAATCCCCCCCCATTTCTCGGTTCTGGTACTCTCCTACAAAAATGGATTCAGTCTTTTCAGGACCAGGGTCCTCTCCTTCCTTCTTCTTGGGAATCTTTTGATTTGCTAATTGTGCCTTGAGTATTCAGAGCTTCTGAGCTCATTAATATCCACTTATCAGTGATTGCATTTATGTGTATTCTTTTGTGATTGGGTTAACTCACTTAGGATAATATTTTCCAGATCCAAACATTTGCCTACAAATTGCATGAATTCATTATTTTTAATAGCTGAGTAGTATTCCATTGTATAAATATACCAAATTTTCTGTATCTATTCCTCCTTTAAGGGACATCTGGGCTCCTTCCAACTTCTGGCTATTATAAATAAGACTGCTATGAATATAGTGGAGCATGTGTCTTTATTGTATGCAGGAGAATCCTCTGGGTATATGCCCAGGAGTAGTATGACAGGGTCCTCTGGAAGTGTCATGCCCAATTTTCTGAGGAACCACCAGACTGATTTCCAGAGCGGTTGTACCATCTTGCAATCCCACCAACAGTGGAGAAGTGTTCCTCTTTCTTCACATCCTCGCCAGTACCTGTTGTCTCTTGAGTTTTTAATCTTAGCCATTCTGACTGGTGTGAGGTGGAATCTCAGGGTTGTTTTGATTTGCATTTCCCTGATGACTAATGATGTTGAACATCTCTTAAGATGTTTCTCATCCATCCAAATTTCTTCTGGTGAAAATTCTTTGTTTAGCTCTGTACCTCATTTTTTGATAGGGTTATTTGGTTCTTTAGGGTCTAACTTCTTGAGTTCTTTGTATATATTGGATATTAGCCCCCTGTCGGATGTCGGGTTGGTGAAGATCTTTTCCCAATTTGTTGGTTGCTGTTTTGTCCTTCTGACAGTGTCCTTTGCCTTACAGAAACTTTGTAATTTTATGAGGTCCCATTTGTCAATTCTTGATCTTAGAGCATAAGCTATTGGTGTTCTGTTCACTGGTGCTGAGAAACTTTCCCCCTGTGCCCATATCCCTGACCTCAAGCAGTACTACAGAGCGATTGTGTTAAAAACTGCATGGTATTAGCACAGCGACAGGCAAGTAGATCAATGGAATAAAATTGAAGACCCAGAAATGAACCCACAGACTTATGGTCACTTGATCTTTGATAAAGGAGCTACAACCATCCAGTGGAAAAAAAGATAGCCTTTTCAACAAATGGTGCTGACTCAACTGGAGGTCAACATGCAGAAGAATGCAAATTGACCCACTCTTTTCTCCTTGTACTAAGGTCAACTCCAAGTGGATTAAGGACCTCCACATAAAACCAGACACACTGAAACTAATAGAAGAGAAACTGGGGAAGATCCTGGTTTAGCTGTTTTTTAAGGCACTATCCTTACAAAGGAAATTAAGGTGCTATCCTTAATAAGGAAATCTGGGAAAACCTCTGTAGTTTCCATCAGGTCCTGTCTAATTTGCTTATTTTTCCAGCCCTTCAAAGTTGATCAACTACACTTTCCAAGCTACTCTCTAATCACCATTATATCATTCTCTCTCACCCTTGTCAGGAATGCTTTTGAAAATAATTAAAAGTTTAAAAAATAATCCTTTCTTATGCTTTATCGCCAACTAAATGAAATTGTAAACACTTTTTCTATCATCATTCTTCTCAAAGACCAAATCATATACCAAACACATTCAACATAAGGATTACATGATAAAATGACCTTCCTTTGCTGCCAAGATCTCATCACCAATGGGACCTCTTCATATGAAGCATATAGCACAATGCTCAAAGTAATATGTTCAATAAATGCTTGCTTTATTGTACTATTGAATCTCCCCAATATACTTGGCAAGAAAACAAGAGTAAATAGAGCTTGGAAATGCCAAGGGATCCTTCAAGCTGACACAGGGCAGACATATATACTCAGCCACATTTTCTCAGCAAGCATTGGAAATATTATTCAGTGGACTTCAAAAGGCAAGCAAGGGGACCTTACGTTAGAGACCAGAAGCCCAATGGCTGCAAGACTGGTTCAGTCAGCTGTTGAATCTACCACCAGAAATCTGGGTCTAGTTAGGCCACCATTCTGCTTTTAGAGTGGACTAGATTGGTGCTATGGTTTGTTAACACAGGCCAAATACAACTGCAGCAGACATCAGTTCAAACATCAGTCAGCAGTAACACCCAAAAGAAGGAACAGTTATCAGTAATGGAAAACCTTCCCAGCAGGATCTTCCTGTTGTGGTGGGTGAGTGCTTAAAATTACCCTAGCAAGGAAAGCAGGCTGGTAGTGGGTTCCCAAACCCAAAGTTACCCAACATTGCAGAGGATGAGACTGAAGGACTTTCTGATACAGAAAAGGAAATGCATGAAGGGCATCCAACTTCTGCTTTGAGTCAGTATACATGAATGGATACATATCAGTATGGCTGCTGCTATTGTCTGTTGCTCTGTTACCTCATGGATGCAACTATTAGATGCATATTGTCTACTATGTGACTATGTAAGTACCTATGGCTCTTATTCTTAAAGAGAGGGAGGGAGGGAAGGAAGGAAGCAATGCCCAAGATCACTTGAGACATGTTAACCAAGGCTTGAGCCATTCCTAGAGGCAACTAATCTACTTTCTTGGAATCAGAATCCCCTAGAAAATCTGCACATAACACACAAATTTGATGGGATTAAAGAAAAAATAGTTTGAAGCTCAATAGGCCCCCGATTGTAGACACACTCGAGAATGTGGAGCATTGTAAACTAATGGGGCTGTGAGATCCAAGATACAGTCAAGGAACAGACCCAGCGAACATCTCTCAGCAGGAGGCAAAGCCAAGAGATGATGGTTTCCTTCATACCAAAGCCACTGGTGAGGTCAGAACTGAATGACTTGTTTCAAAGTCACTTTCTGAAACTAGAAAGAGCATTTCCTTAAAGAAGCACACTAAGGAGTGATCGTTATTTTAATCAATATTCTGTTTTTCTTGTAGTGTGCCACAGACACAATAGTTATACCACACAATTAATATAACTCTTGCTAAAAAGGGAATTTTAAAATCTTGGCCCTACAACTTTCCACTGGCCTATCTATGACTGAGGGCATGTATAGAGAAGTTTCTCTTACGCTCCTAGGTAACACAATCTTATAGCAACCCCCCTGGTCCTCTGGCTCTAACAGTCCCTCCATCTCCTACCACCCCAGCCCTGTTCACAGTGATCTCTGAGCCTTAGGTAAAGGAGTTGTGTTGTCAATATGTCAGTTGGTGCTGGATACCACAACTCTGCATTTTGTTTAGTTGTGGTTTTCTGGAGGAAGACACCAACTAGTTTTCTTATACTAAATGGACAGCCCTGAACATATGCATACAAGGAACATTATATGGGCAGAGTGGATTGCATTTATATACATAGGAATATATATTTAGGAGTGTGTGTGTGTGTGTGTGTGTGTGTGTGTGTAAAAACAAAGAAAAAGAGGTCATTAAGTTGAAAAAAGCAAAGGAGATAGATGGGAAAGGGTTGAGGGGAAGCAAGGAAGAGGAAAATGATATAATTATATAATCTTAAAAATAAAAATTTATGATAAGATTTACATATATAAAAAAATAAATCTGGGTCATTTTATGCAAAGAAAGACGCACTTGTAGAACCATACTTGCTTTTATCTAAACATCATTCTCATTAACACTTATCCCCTGACTTGTGCTGAGAGGTGGAAGTGCATCACCATTATTCTCTTCATTTGGGGGCATCTGTAAGTACAAAAGCTATGGCACCACACCCAAATAGAACACGCACGTTCACAGCCCAGCTTGGTCAATGGTGGACCACTTCTCATACCACAGGAGCCTGTTTCATCTATAAAATTGAGACACTGCTGATAACTGCTAGAATCTTAGGAGTAAGATTTCATTTAAACATCTAGTGCCTGTTGTGCACAGTCTTAAGGAATTGTGAAGTATTATTGCTATACTACTAATTATAATACCCTCATACAATTCTAACACTAAATGGTTTCTCCTGAGAATGTCTTTGCTCCTCTTCAATGACACGTATAATGGGAGAAGAGCAAAATCTTCGCAATTGTTGATATTAGAAAATTCAGATGACTAGTTTCAAACATCCTTCTGATTAACCCCCATGAAAGGATTCAGAGAAGGCCCAAGTTAAACAGGCAGAAGGCCTAAGTTAAATAGGCAGAAGTTCTTTAGATGCCTCTGCCTTGCAAGATGAGACCAAGGAGTAGTGTGGAGCTTTGGATAAGGCTCAGCAGACATGGCCAGGTTTGATTAATGACTTTATTGTTGTTCTTTTACAACTGCAACCAGCTTGCACCCAATCAGCAGTAGGTGCCCTGGGCAATTTGCTTTACAACAGACCAATTCATGGTTGAGCCCTCTGATGATTATTAAAAGACCTAACGCCCTTTTCCAGAATCCCTAATTTAAAGAACGTTCATCACTTGTAAAGTCTTATTAAAGGAGTAGGCAGCACAGGTGACTTGTTGCTGCCTTTTGTGATTCAAAGGAGCCTGGTGCACTGGACACTCTGGCTCTCAAAATGGTCTCAGAAAGACACAATGATTTAGATATAGGAGTAACCCCCTACCATCATCTGAGTTCAGAATCCTCAAGGCACAAAGTCACATCCCAAATTCATTAACATAAATACCTCCTTTGTGATGCTGAGGACAGCCAGAACCTGTACACAAGGATTTTCTAAAAACAAATCTGGAAATCTCACAAGTTTTGGAGCAAAAGTATAAATTTCATACCAAAAGTATCTCAAGACACTAATAAGACCAAACTTGCCATTTCATAGAAAATTGCTAGTGTCTCCCAACATGCCTTTACCCAGGTGAGTAATTCAAATTCACTGTCCACACAAATTTTACATTTCAAGATTTTTGTCTCTATGCCATTACCTAATATCCCATTTAAATCCTTTAGGAAATTTTTTAGTCAACTAGAGATTAAAATAAAATATTCCTAGAGTAAATTTTGAGTTGCATTATCTACTGCCAACACCTCTGTTTCTGTGTTCAGGTGTTTGCATAGATGTTTTCTTGAACACTCTCATAGTTGGTGAGGCTAAAAAACACCATAGTCATCATTTTTTTATCAAGGCAATTAATACCATACCATGGATTCATGTGCCCTGTTACCATGGAAAGAAGGAACTCAGGATTGTTTTTCTACTTGGCACTACATCTATCCTGCTGGGAGTCACAAAGTAGCTTTCTATTGATATGAAAACATACAGGAATAAAATTACAAGTGTGAAGCAGAGCTCAACAGATTTGCAAAACCTACTGAAGTTACCAGAACCTGGGTTCACAGGATGAAATAAAACAAAATAAGCAACACCTGCCACTCTGCAGTTCCTGAATTCTGGGAGTCTGCCTTCCCAGGGCAATCACTATCAACCCTGCCTAGGACCAAAGACTCATTTTGTTTATTTCTGCATTGAACTGAAAAGAATCACACAATCTGAGCTCCTTTTACCCCGGTTTCTTTACCTTAATGTTACATTTCTAAGACTCATTTACATGTCTATTCAATGCTGCACAGTCATTTCATTGCATGAAAATACAAAATTTATTCAGTTCTTTGTTCATGAGATCTGAACACTTTCAGTTTGAACAATTCGATTTTCAGCAGTGTATAATACATTTTGGTGAATACTTAGCTGTTCCTTTGGCACAATCAATATAAAGGTTTTGTGAGCAGAGGAATGATAATGCCTTAGTTCCAACTTCCCACACTATAAGAACTGGTATGATGGGTTGTTTGTTTTCCCCCATTCTAGCCAACTGCTGCAGTTTAAACCTGTATTTCCATAATTACTAATGAAGTTAGTTGTATAGCTTCTCATATTACAATGACAGTCCACATAATCTGGCATAAAATGCTGAATAATGGGTTGAATGGTTTGCTCACTCTTAAAATACTGAATAATTCTGTCCTTCTATTGGGTTCATTGGTTTTTCTTATTTATTCTAGGAGGAGTCTTAGCTATAAAAAAGGTCTATAAAAAGACCTTTCATGAGAGGCTGGAGAGACTGCATCGTGGTTAAGATCCCTGGCTGCTCTCTCAGAGGACAAAGGTTCAACCCCTAACATCTACATGGTAGTTCAAAACCATCTCTAATATAATTCTGTCACAGGGGATCTGATGTCTTCTTCTGAGCCTCGCTGGCACCATGCAAGTACACAGAAATACATGCAGGGAAAACACTCATAAACATAAAAAGAAAATATTAACAAAAGAATCTTTCATGAATTATGTTTGACACAAATATCTGTTCTTTACCCCATCCTGATGCTATACTATACATACTATACTATACTATACTATACTATACTATTACTATAAATAGAAGCCTAACAATTTAATAAACCAGTTTATTGTTATTCATAAAGTTTTTTTAATCTTTTTTTCTTTTTTCTAGTTATTTTTTTTTATTTTCTATATTCTATGTTTACATTCCAAAGGTTTTCCCCTTTCCCAATTACCCCCCACCATATGTCCCATAATTCCTCTCCCCCCCCCTGCTATTCCCCACTCATCCCCCCCCCCCATTTCTCTGTTCTGGGTCTACAATACTGGATCCAATCTTTACAGGCCCAGGGTCCTCTCCATTCTTCTTCTTGGAAGTCATTTGACTTGCTAATTGTGTCTTGAGTATTTAGGGCTTCTGGGCTCATTACTATCCACTTATCAGTGATTGCATTTCATGTATATTCTTTTGTGATTGGGTTAACTCACTTAGGATGATATTTTCCAGATCTAACCATTTGCCTACCTCAACAGATATAATATTGAAATAATCCCAAGCATCCTATCAGATCACCAAGGACTAAGGCTGGTCTTCAATAGCAACAAAAACAACAGAAAGCCCACATGCATATGAAATCTGAACAATGCTCTATTCAATGACAGTTTGGTCAAGGAAGAAATAAAGAAAAAATTAAAGACTTTTTAGAATTTAATAAAAATGAAGGCACAACATTCCCAAACCTATGGGACACAATGAAAGCAGTGCTAAGAGGAAAACTCACAGCCCTGAGTGCCTCCAAAAAGAAACTGGAGAGAGCATACACTAGTAGTTTAACAGCACACCTGAAAGCCCTGGAACAAAAAGAAGCAAATTCACCCAAGAGGAGTAGGTGGCAGGAAATCAACAAACGCAGGGCTAAAATTAGCCAAGTAGAAACAAAAAGAACTTCCAAAGAATCAACAAAACCAGGAGCTGGTTCTTTGAGAAAATCAACAAAATAGATGAACCCTTAGCTAGACTATGAAAAAAAAGAGGTATAACAACAGAAACTGTGGAAATTCAAAAAAAATATCAGATCCTACTCAAAAGCCTATATTCAAGAAAACTAGAAAGATCAGGATGAAATGGACAATTTTTCAGACAGATACCAAATACCTAAGTTAAATCAGGATAAGATAAAAAATCAAAAAGTCCCATAACCCCTTTCATTTTCATATGTGTGTGTGTGTGTGTGTGTGTGTGTGTGTGTGTGCATGAGCAAAATGAGTCCTGAAAAGAATATGGCTTATATTAAGGAAATCACAAACCAAGTCAGCCACATAAAGATATCAAGGACAACGTAAATGAAAAATGATTCTTTTTGTTTTACGCTTCTATGTTACTGTTTTAAAGAGTTGAAAAATACTACCTGTAAGTTTAATATCACTTACAATTTAAACGATTTAATCATGTCTGTCTGATGAACGTCACTAACAGTGTTTGTCCATGCCCATCTGGGCCCCATCCCTTGCCCACACAAGTTCAATTACTGTCAATTTAAAGTGTTGAATTAGTCTCAGTCTATCTGAGAATTGCATTTGTACAGGACAGGGAGCAGATTCTGAAAATGAAGCTGCTGGGATACTTGCCTCTCTCCATTCCCACTTACCTACTAGCTTCAATCACAGTAGTGCAATCAACCTGGTGTCTCCTATTTGAGTTCTGTCAGCAAACGGATAAAGCAGGGATGCTCCAGCCCCTGTGTCTTTTGACAACCTTCATCTTAATGACACCCTCTAAAGCCTTTCCCAACTCAATTTTGTTTTCTTCTCTTAAGAGACTCTCATAAAACCTCTATGTCTTTGAGATGTAATTGATAAAGTCTTTCTAGCCTTTACCAACTTAGGTCTTTAAGAAATTTTACAAAGATACTTTTGGTGACTATAAGGCAAACAAAATATGCCAATCCAGCTTCTCAATATGTATTCCACTAAAGTTTATAATCTTGGGACTAATTTCTCAGAGACTGGGCAGGAATGGGGGTGGGAATCGGTCACCAGTTATTCACTACAGGAATTCTCAGTGGTTTTTTTTTTTAATCTGAAAAAAGAAGTTCTTTTAATATAAGAAAAGAAAGACAGTTTCTCAGAAATATAAATATTTATAAAAGAAAACATGTGGATTCACAAACATTTACTTTAATGTGTTCAAATTATATTTATCCAAAATTTAGTAGCAGTTAAAAATACAAAAGCAATCTAGTTTCTCAAGGCAAGAACAGCATCATCTACTTATAAAAAAATAAATTCTAGCCCTAGCACAGACCACTAAATTGGAATACTTTAGTAGAAGAATTTGAAATAAGCATCTCAGACAAATATTCTACTTTATTCTGATAGATAATATGCCTTGCAATCCTGAAGGAGCTTGCATTTGGGGCTTGTTTGAGTAACTGGTACTTGCTGTCTACAGCATGCACTATCTTAGAGACTTTGTGAGGGCAATAAGTAAATAAATAAATAAATAAATAATAGTCAAACAGGAAACAACTATGCCCTCTAGAGAGCTACATTCGAGAAGAACTATCCTATGAAAAAGGGAGGGTATGAATCATACTGTAAGTGAAATTATGACATAATCACTTGAATATTTCTAGATGTTTCAAGAAAAATGCAGCCAAACAATTCAAGATACATACTACATCATTTGCTGTAATAAAATTAATGAGCTAACAGTGAGTATGAGAGAAAAGTCCAAACCAAGGCAATGCCATAACCTTCAAAACAGAGGGAGGTGCAGAAAGAATGAAAGGGGTTTAGCAGATCATTTCAAAAAGTATTGGTAAGTGAATATGGATACATTAAAAAGCCTTTGGTCAGAAAAGGATGGGTTGGATATATGATGCATTTCAACATAGAAAAACCAGAGTACATTGGAGAATAGGATTTTGCATACTCCAATATTAAGCAGATAGTAATTGCCTTCTGAGGGCATGTAGAGCAATGCCATTAGCAGTGTGATATGAGATGAATAACTGAGTGTATGCACGATGATGAGAGAAAGGACTTCAAAATATTGGGATTGTAAAGCTGTACATGAGATTATTTTACTGAACAAAATGACAAAATTACCAAATAGCTATTTTGGAAGATCTCAAAACCAGAAACTATATTTTCTTATACTTGCTAGTATTAAAGGTTTTTTTTTTGATATATTCTATATTTACATTTCATTTCCCTTTTTCTGGTTCCCCATCCCCCAAAGGTCTCACATGCCCTTTTCCCTCCCCCTGTTCCCCCATCCACTCCTTCCCACTTCCCTGTTCTGGTATTTCCCTACACTGATGTTTTGATCCTTAGACTGTCTTATATTTTAACAGCATCTATGGCAATAATTGGGAACACAGAAAAACAATGTGGATGTTTATTAGCAAATATGACATCTCAATTAATAGACTAATTTCTGATTAAAATTTTTAAAAACAATGTATTATACAATGCTTATAGCAACAAAATATTAATATTCCATTAATACTTCACTTCTTAATATATTGTGCCCATTTAATAAATTTGATTAAAATACATAAATATTAAATATTATGACAAACTAAAAAACATTCTATGTTTTTCAATGTAAATTAATCATTGGCTGCCAACTTTGCTTTCTCAATGCTATTTTTGTTAGAATTTTTAACTGAAAATTAATTTTCCATATGATACTTTTTGATCATTGTTTACCTAAACCCTACCTTCCCCATTATGCACTTATTACAATTAATAAACATATATACATATATATTAATTGTAATATTAGGCTCTTCTGTCTTTAAGGGCTTTGTATTTCTGCTCCTTCCTCATTCTTTCTTTTCTTTAATTTTTTATTGTTTATTTTATTTATTTACATTAATTCTCAGCATTTTAAACATATTTATGAGCAGCATAAGTCTTTAAGAGGGGAAAAGATACGGAACATTTCAAAGTCTGATTGAATAAATAACGTTCTCATTACACAGATCATCTTGCAGGAATAGTCATCCATGAAACATATTTAGTGAAATGCTGTTCTAAGTGATTATTCTAAAACCAAATTAACTGCCCCCTGCTGTTATATTTCTTTTCCACATTCTGTTGGAACACCTAATCCATGAAGGCAAACTTAACTCTACCCTTAACTCTAGCTATTAATAAAGCTAAGATGAGGCAGCATAACTCTGGTCACTGAGCATGGGTGAAAAGAACTCAGTTAACTTCCTGCTTTGTGAATGGTTTCTCATCATATTGTCCTGTACCTGAATCTAAACGACAGCTGGATATCTGGAACCACAAACTTGTTTTTAATTTCTTCAACTAAATTCTAGGCACTGGAACACGAAAGTGAACTCTAAATTCAAGCTCCAAAGCTGAAACTATCGGATGATACTACCCATGTCTCTACCCTTGCAACATACCCATGGTACTAACCTTTGACCACTATAGAGTCACCTCCCTCATAGCCTGTCCCATATTCTTCCTTTTTTAAATTAATCATTCCATTCCCAGTTACCCTTCCACAAGCCACCCATCCCACGAATTGCCTCTCCTCCCTCCCCTATACCTCTATGAGGGTGCTCCCCCACCCACCCACCCTCTCCTGCCCCACCCCTCCAGCACCCCCCCCCATGCTGGGATGTCAAACCTCCACAGGACTAAGGGCCTCCCCTCCCACTGATGTCACACAAGGCCATTTCTATCCTGTACTCAGTTGTTGTGATGCTAAGTCATGCTGCTCATTATATCAGGCATACCTCAGACCCCAACCTCAGTTTTATCTGATCAGGTCAGTCCTGTGTTCTTCCAAGACCCATACCATTGCTCTTGACTAAAAATATAAAGTTGAAAAAGGAGCATCAGTAAACATACAAATACAACCACCTGTTCAGAAAGCACTTTCAACTGAATGGTGTCATTGAAAACGCTCAATGGAAAAATAGTCATGTCAAAGTCTGGTGAGAATAGAAGCACCACTCTGAGACCATAAATGTTGCTAAAAACTTTTTTCTGCAATACGAACAATGTCTATATTCATACTAGAGCTTCAGAGTTTTCTCAGAATAAAACTGTCAGTTTGGAAATTCTGAAGTTGCAAGGCTTCTCACATTTTTACCTTCAATGTGCAGATGCAATGAAAGTGTGGTTATGTCCTGGCAATCTGGCCCTCAGCCATTCTACAATAAGAGATCCTGCTAAAATTCTAAAGAACATCCCCTAAATTATCTCAGGGTGCATTATTAAATGGTTAGTCTAAATTTTAAGTTCTTTAAAATCCTTTTAAATGTTTGGGAATCTATTTTCAGCTCTCTGAAAGCTGGCGCCAATTTCCGAGAAGAGACTACCTGAGCTAAGCTAAGTTCTTCATCTCTAGGAAACTGATGCACCAAGAACAATCAGAAAACACTGCTGCTACTCAGCTTACCCAAATCAAAAGTAGCCTTCAATGACTTCATCTTAAAGCATAGTCATGAAAGCACACAGTTGCTGTTCGCCAGTCTCACCTGTCTAGATCTAGAGATCTAATACATCTACTTAAAACACCTGTCACTATATGCCTGAAGATTTTTTTTTAATTCCCCTCAAAGTCCCAGAAAGCATTCAGCAAGCAAAGGATTACTTTTGTCTCTTCCTAATTACGCTCTTAAAATGGTCTCATGACCTTTGGCCTGAGGCTAAGTGGATTCTACCTAATCTGATCCCACACACTAGCACTTAGCTAGTTTATCATCAACTTAATTTATGGCCATTGTATGTTCAACCTGGACTTGTGTGCCTGTCAGTTCTGATTTATACCTATGATCCTGGAATGTTTATTAATAGCATCCGCTTTTACAACTACAGGTATCTTGAGTCCGGTGATAAATTACATAGCTACCCTCTATGGTCCTATTACTCCGCCTGGTGAAGCAGCTAATCTTATAAACACGGGTTTATATCTTGTTCTACCTATTGTAGTCCTCCTTTTTGTGACTTTTTCTTGTCAACACACAAACAACAGATCTCATCTTAAAGGGAGTGCAAGATAGTTTATTCTGGAGCCATTCTGAGTGACCATGGTCTGAGAACTACATTTAGCTTACCCCAGATTACATGTGTCAGCTTGAAAGCAGTCTCATGATGTTTTTACGGTCATACATAACAAAGGTCACAAATCAAGGCAAGTTCAAAATATGTCAGTGAATGGGGAAAGTTTTATAGGACCAAGATGTTAAGCTAATGGATTCTAAAAGATTTTTATCTATTAGTCACAGATGTACATTATTCGGACACTAGATACAAGTAAGAAATGACTGGTTTTTTTTTTTTTCATTATGCTATCTTTTTTTTCCTTTTTAAATTTATGTTCTATATTCTTTATTTACATTCCAAAGGCTTTCCCCTTTCCCAGTTCCGCCCTCACCAGGTGTCCCATAAGTCCTCTCTCCCCCACTGCCCATTCCCAAATCACCCCCCCCACCACCATTTCTCTGTTCTGGTACTCTCCTGCAAAACTGGAACCAGTCTTTTCAGGACCAGTGTCCTCTCCTTCCTTCTTCTTGGGAATCGTTTGATTTGCTAATTGTGCCTTGAGTATTAAGAGCTTCTGGGCTCTTTAATATCCACTTATCAGTGATTGCATTTCATTGTATTCTTTTGTGATTGGGTTACCTCACTTAGGATGATACTTTCCAGTTCCAACCATTTGCATACAAATTGCATGAATTCATTATTTTTAATTGCTGAGTAGTATTCCATTGTATAAATATACCAAATTTTCTGTATCCATTCCTCCTTTGAGGGACATCTGGGCTCCTTCCAGCTTCTGGCTATTATAAATAAGGCTGCTAAGAACAAAGTGGAGCATGTGTCTTTAATGCATACAGGGGAATCCTCTGGGTATATGCCCAGGAGTGGTATGACAGGGTCCTTTGGAAGTGTCATGCCCAATTTTCTGAGGAACCACCAGACTGATTTCCAGAGTGGTTGTACCATTTTGCAATCCCACCAACCAGTGGAGGAGTGTTCCTCTTTCTCCACAACCTTGCCAGCACCTGTTGTCTCTTGAGTTTTTAATCTTAGCCATTCTGACTGGTGTGAGGTGGAATCTCAGGGTTGTTTTGATTTGCATTTCCCTGATGACTAATGATGTTGAACATCTCTTAAGGTGCTTCTCAGCCATCTGAATTTCTTCTGGTGAAAATTCTTTGTTTAGCTCTGTACCCCATTTTTGATAGGGTTATTTGGTTCTTTGCAGTCTAACTTCTTGAGTTCTTTGTATATATTGGATATTAGACCTCTGTTGGATGTGGGGTTGGTGAAGATCTTTTCCCAATTTGTTGGTTGTCATTTTGTCCTTCTGACAGTGTCCTTTGCCTTATAGAATCTTTGTAATTTTATGAAGTCCCATTTGTCAATTCTTGATCTTAGAGCATAAGCTATTGGTGTTCTGTTCAGGAACTTTCCCCCTGTGTCCATGTCCTCGAGGGTCTTCCCCAGGTTCTTTTCTATTAGTTTCAGTGTGTCTGGCTTTATGTGGAGGTCCTTGGTCCACTTGGAGTTGATCTTAGTACAAGGTGATAAGAGTGGGTCAATTCGCATTCTTCTGCATGTTGACCTCCAGTTGAACCAACACCATTTGTTGAAAAGGCTATCTTTTTTCCACTGGATGGTTGTAGTTCCTTTATCAAAGATCAAGTGACCATAACTCTGTGGGTTCAACTCTCTGGGTATTCAATTCTATTCCATTGATCTACTTGCCTGTTGCTGTACCAATACCATGCAATTTTTAACACAGTTGCTCTGTAGTACTGCTTGAGGTCAGGGATATTGATTCCCCCAGAAGTCCTTTTATTGTTGAGAATAGTTTTAGCTATCCTGGGTTTTTTGTTACTTCAGATGAATTTGAGAATTGCTCTTTCTAGATCTATGAAGAATTGAGTTGGGATTTTGATGGGGATTGCATTGAATCTGTAGATTGCTTTTGGCAAGATGGCCATTTTTACTATATTGATCCTCCCAATCCAAGAACATGAAATATTTATCCATCTCCTGAGGTCTTCTTCAATTTCTTTCTTCAAGGACTTAAAGTTCCTGTCATACAGATCTTTCACTTGTTTGGTTAAAGTCACACCAAGATACTTTATATTGTGTGTGGCAATTGTGAAGGGTGTTATTTCCCTAACTTCTTTCTCAGCCTGCATGTCCTTTGAGTACAGGAAGGCTACTGATTTGCTTGAGTTGATTTTATAACCAGCCACTTTGCTGAAGTTGTTTATCAGCTGTAGGAGTTCTCTGGTGGAGTTTCTTGGGTCACTTATGTATACTATCATATCATCTGCAAAAAGTGATAGTTTGACTTCTTCCTTTCCAATTTGGATCCCTTTGACTTCCTTATGTTATCTAATTGCTCTTGGTAGAAATTCAAGTACTATATTGAAGCCTATACTCAACGCAACTGGACAATCTGGAGGAAATGGACAATTTCCTAGACAGATACCAAACACCAAAATTAAATCAGGATCAATTAGATCAGGTAAACAGTCCCAAAACCCCTAGAGAAATATAAGGGGTTATAGAAAGTCTCCCAACCACAAAAAGTACGGGTCCAGATGGTTTTAATGCAGAATTTTATCAGACTTTCAAAGAAGACCTAACACCAATACTCTTCAAACTATTCCACAAAATAGAAACAGAAGGTACACTGCCTAACTTGTTCTACAAAGCCACAATTACACTTATACCAAAACCACACAAAGATCCAACAAAGAAAGAGAACTATAGGCCAATTTCCCTTATGAATATCGATGCAAAAATACGAAATAAAATCCTTGCCACCCAAATCCAAGAGCACATCAAAATATCATTCACCATGATCAAATAGGCTTCATCCCAGGGATGCAGGGATGGTTCAATATACAGAAATCCATCAATGTTATCCACTATATAAACAAACTAAAAGAAAAAACAACATGGTCATCTCATTAGATGCTGAAAAAGCATTTGACAAAATTCAGCATCCTTTCATGCTAAAAGTCCTGGAAAGAACAGGAATTCAAGGCCCATACCTAAACATAATAAAAGCAATATACAGCAAACCAGTAGCCAACATCAAAATAAATGGAGAGAAACTTGAACAATCCCACTAAAATCAGGGACTAGACAAGGCTTCCCTCTCTCTCCATATCTTTTCAACATAGTACTTGAAGTTCTAGTGAGAGCAATTAGACAACATAAGGAAGTCAAAGGGATACAAATAGGAAAGGAAGAAGTCAAACTATCACTATTTGCAGATGATATGATAGTTTATTTAAGCGACCCAAAAAACGCCACCAGAGAACTTCTACAGCTGATAAACAACTTCAGCAAAGTGGCTGGTTATAAAATTAATTCAAGCAAATCAGTAGCTTTCTTGTACTCAAAGGACAAGCAGGCTGAGAAAGAAGTTAGGGAAATAACACCCTTCACAATAGCCACAAACAACATAAAGTACCTTGGCGTAACTCTAACCAAACAAGCTAAAGATCTATATGACAGGAACTTCAAGTCCTTGAAGAAAGAAATCGAAGATCTCAGAAGATGGAAAAATATTTCTTGCTCCTGGATTGGCAGGATCAATGTAGTAAAAATGGCCATCTTGCCAAAAGCAATCTACAGATTCAATGCAATCCCCATCAAAATCCCAACTCAATTCTTCATAGATCTAGAAAGAGCAATTCTCAAATTCATCTGGAGCAACAAAAAACCCAGGATAGCTAAAACTATTCTCAACAATAAAAGGACTTCTGGGGGAATCAATATCCCTGACCTCAAGCAATACTACAGAGCAATTGTGTTAAAAACCGCATGGTATTGGTACAGCAACAGGCAAGTAGATCAATGGAATAGGATTGAAGACCCAGAAATGAACCCACAGACTTATGGTCACTTGATCTTTGATAAAGGAGCCACAACCATCCAGTGGAAAAAAGATAGCCTTTTCAACAAATGGTGCTGGTTCAAATGAAGGTCAGCATGCAGAAGAATGCAAATTGACCCACTCTTATCTCCTTGCACTAAGATCAACTCCAAGTGGATCAAGGACCTCCACATAAAACCAGATACACTGAAACTATTAGAAAAGAAACTGGGGAAGACCCTGGAGGACATGGGCACTGGGGGAAAGTTCCTGAACAGAACACCAATAGCTTATGCTCTAAGATCAAGAATTGACAAATGGGACTTCATAAAATTACAAAGTTTCTGTAAGGCAAAAGACACTGTCAGAAGGACAAAATGACAACCAACAAATTGGGAAAAGATCTTCACCAACCCCACATCTGACAGAGGTCTAATATCCAATATATACAAAGAACTCAAGAAGTTAGACTGCAAAGAACCAAATAACCCTATCAAAAAATGGGGTACAGAGCTAAACAAAGAATTTTAACCAGAAAAAATGTGGATGGCCGAAAAACACCTTAAGAGATGTTCAACATCATTAGTCATCAGGGAAATGCAAATCAAAACAACCCTGAGATTCCACCTCACACCAGTCAGAATAGCTAAGATTAAAAACTCAAGAGACAACAAGTGCTGGCAAGGATGTGGAGAAAGAGGAACACTCCTCCACTGTTGGTGGGATTGCAAAATGGTAAACCGCTCTGGAAATCAGTTTGGCGGTTCCTCAGAAAATTGGGCATGTCACTTTCAGAGGACCCTGGCATACACTCCTGGGCATATACCCAGAGGATTCCCTTGCATACAATAAAGACACATGCTCCACTATGTTTATAGCAGCCTTGTTTATAATAGCCAGAAATTGGAAGGAGCCCAGATGTCCCTCAAAGGAGGAATGGATGCAGAAAATGTGGTATATTTATACAATGGAATACTACTCAGCAATTAAAAATAATGAATTCATGCAATTTGTAGGTAAATGGTTAAATCTGGAAAATATCATCCTAAGTGAGTTAACCCAATCACAAAAGAATACACATGAAAGGCAATCATTGATAAGTGGATATTAATGAGCCCAGAAGCCCTAAATACTCAAGACACAATTAGCAAGTCAAATGATTCCCAAGAAGAAGAAAGGAGAGGACCCTGGGCCTGTAAAGATTGGATCCAGTTTTGTAGACCCAGAACAGAGAAATCATGGTGGGGGAGATGATTGGGGAATAGTTGGGGGGAGAGGAATTATGGTACGTATGGTGGGGGGGGGGAACTGGGAAAGGGGAAAGCCTTTGGAATGTAAACATAGAATATAGAAAATAAAAATTAAAAAAAAATAGAGAAATGGCTGTTCTAAAGGGCTAGAACTAGTCTTAAATAAGGTAACAGGCCTTTTGAGCCTGCATCTCTCCCCATTGTTTTCACAGTACTGAAATTCTGATCAGCCAATGACTGTGTAGAGCCTATTCAGTCTTTGTTCATGATCTCAATCTATCACTTCAATTCTGCCTTTACATCCTGGTTTCTAAGACAAAGTCTTGGTATACCAGAATGAGCCATTATGAACTCTGCTTTAGTAGGGAATCACTGTTTTGTAGCTTTCTGTACTATGAGTAAAGGTTTGCTCATTAGTATTCTAACGTTTAGAGAAAAAAATTCTAATCACCTTGCATTCTTATCATAACCTAAATTATCTGTGAATTAGGACAGCCTTGGAAATCAAGGTAGACCAGGAAGGGAGAGAATGATTTATCTAGACTATTGAGGAGGGGCTAACACCAAGTCACAGATTTAAAAGGAGGTGACAAGCAGGGCTGTATCATTGAGCAAAATGACAAAAATGAATCCATAGTTTTCAAAACTTTTGTCACATTTGTATAACCTGAGCCAATGAGATGGGACAGGTGGGGAAAACAGTACTCAAGCCAGCCTCATGACCTTAGGGACCAACTACAGCAAGAGAGATCTGACTCCTCAATGTGGCCTTCTGATATACACATCCATCCCATAGTGAGCATACTCAGACATTCACTCTCCTCCCTCTCCCCCTCTCCCCACTGCCCTTACCTCCTCACTCACCTCACTCATCTCTCTCTCTCTCTCTCTCTCTCTCTCTCTCTCTCTCTCTCTCACACACACACACACACACACACACACACACACAATCCTCTATCATACACACACAATCCTCTATCATACACACATATCATCCTCTAATTTTCTACTTAAGTTTTGTAGAAAAATGTCTAACTTCTGAAAACAATCTTGTGTTAAGGGAATCAATTTCACAAAGGATACCACAGTTGAACTGGCCACTGCTAAGAACTGTTCTATTCTGATGCTAAATATGGTAACATTCCTATTCAACCCTCAAAAGTAAGAGCAGGTGTGCCAAGGTGGAAATGCCTTTGAAAAGTCAGCTCAGGTAATACTGAAGAGAGGATCATAGATTTTATACCCATGCAACTAATTATGTCTGACTAATGATGCTTCAGATCTGCTTTTCATGATTGCCTTCTTTAATATAATTGGGAAGATGTAATTTTTAAACCTGTCATGTTACCAATTTTAACTTCTGATTCAAATAAATGCAGACAAATACCAATGTGTGCCCTTATGTCTCTTATTAAGGGAATTCTTATGAGGCATACACTAAAATACATTGTAATAACAATGATCCAAAAATCAATTATGGAATAGATAAAAATCTACATGCAAATTCTCCATGCATATTATTTGTTGAGAAGCATGAAGAATCAGAAATATAGAAATAGTTCTCATTCCAAGAGCAATGTTGGCCTGAAATATTAATACATATTCTTAAATTATTTGTAACTTTTTTCTTCTTACTCTCTAATACAAATGAGAGTAATATCTTACACTGTGCCTTTTTATTTAAAAATTGAAAACCTCTGAAATGCAGAAATAGTCAAAGCAGGAGTATTTTGAATCACAGGACATCTTTGTTGTTGTTGTTGTTGTTGTTGCTTAGACAGAATATAAAATGCAGAGAGAATATTCTGAAAGGAATGAAAACATTCGTACAATACTGAAACCAAAATAAATCGAGCTCCTACATTTGCCAAAACTGACACAGTCCACCTAACGGCCAGTACCCTGTACGCGTGCAAAGACCATTTCTCTTCTTTTTTTTGCTGCTGCAAGCAGACAATTCATAGCCCTGAAATTCTATGTCCTATAAAAAGTGCTATGCCAGAGGAAATCTTGCTACTTGAATGTTTTGAGTGGTATGATTCCCAAGTCAGTGTTTTATTAGTATAGTTTTCATTCATATAAATCACTGCACGCTGCTCACACTCGCTTCTCCGACCCTCTATTTCCCCTGCCTCCTCTCCATTTTTGCTACACCCATGCTACAACTTTCATGCCATGTATACAAACACATATAGTTAAATCTACATGTTGGACTTTATCTATTACCTTTTACTTTCTCTTCTTCCCTCACCCATACCTCTTTAGATCTCTGCCTCTCTCTCCTCACAGTACTCCTTCTACTCTCATGTCTCAATTGTGTGTATGGCATAGATAGATGATAGATAGATAGATAGATAGATAGATAGATAGACAGACAGACAGACAGACAGACAGACAGACTTGCATTGCATTTGTTTTCTACATTCATATACTCTGCTGGTAAATCTGTGAGCTGCTATAGGAGTTAGGGAAGTCAGTGTAGAGTTCCTCACTTAAAACTGAACTACCCCATGACTGTGCTCTCCAACTTGTAAGCATATACCTGAGGGAGTCTAAGCCAACATAATACAAAGATAGTTGGACATCACGTACTCACACTTGCCAAGATATAGAACCAGCTTAGAAACCCAAGGACATATGGTATAGACCCACAATCAAGTTCTATTGAAAAGGGTTAAAATGGAAATCACATTAAATGAAAGCAACAAGTTCAGAAAGGCAGATAGCATGTGCTTTCTTGATACATACTGTATGATTTGGCTAAAATGATAAAACATTAGTGAAACTGCATTTATTTTTCTAAGATTCAGTTACTGAATTTTAAATTGTGATAATTATCTCTCAAGAAGGGTGAGCTAATTTGTGTGCCCTGCAGAAATAAATTTTAGGGTGCTTTTTGCTAAAGAAATATTCATTTTTTTCTAAATGAATTTATCAGCTTTTTCTTCCATAGCTTATACATTTTCTACCTTACATAGAGAAACTTCATGATTATAGGTTACTCTAATATCCTATATTTTTTCACAGATCTTTTGTTCCATATAACAGATGTGACATGAAAAATCTCCCAAAACATAGTGTAAGCTGCTTTTGTCAGCACTGTGATAAAGCATCTGAGAAGAAACATTTTGTTTCTTGTCTCATTCTGTTCATCAAAAATCATAGTCCAGATGGCAGGGCCAGTACACATACTCAGCCTATGGAGTGTGAGACCGAAACGTGTCAGGAACACAATTTAAAAACAACCCTTTCAGTGCTTATAAAATATAACCACCTTTATAGTGGTTTAATATGCATACAATTAGATAATGACATTGAAACATAAAACCTTTCTATCCCTGTCAACTATAGCCTCAATTTTAGCATTCAATCTTTTTCTCTTAGTTCTGGCTCCAAACAACTATTGTTCACTTTGATGAGAACTTAGCCATTTCTGATTGTGTTTTTTAAGTGAAATCATGTTATATACCTAGCTTATTTCACCCAGAAAAGTTAAATTGAGTATGCAATCCTGTTAGTGCTTAATGTTTCATTAAAGGATTATAAAATAGGACAATGAGCTAGTTCAGCACATTTCCTGCTGCCAAGCCAGATGACCTGAGTTTAATCTTCACATGTCTCACATGTGGGAGGAGAGAATTCACTCTCCCAAATTGTCCTCCGATCTCTACATGTGCATTGTGGTATTTCTACATGTGAACATGTGCATGCAAGCATATGCATGCAAAACACACCACACACACACACACACACACACACACACACACACACAAAACAAAACAAATGTAATTTTTTTCTTTAACGAATACACCACAAGCACTTTTTCCACTCTCCTGTGGCTAAATTTTTGTGGTGTTTCTTGTTTGAACTGTCATTAAGTTTCAATGAATATTTATGTACAAAATCTTGCGTAGGCATGTACTTTTATACATCTTGGTAAATATGTACAATTTGGGTTGAGTTGCTTAATCATTGGCATATATTTAACTTTGAGGAAATTATGCCTTACCTTGGTAAATATTTAAATAATCAGCCCATTGAGCAATTTTTTGTAGCCTCAAGGAATTTCTGAAATTTTTCCAGATGGCCAGTCTTCTTACCATCATTTCTTGACTAACACTTTCCTGGGCACTTTATAATACACCTGTATTGCATACAGAATTTATATATGTGTTTGAATCTATTTCTGGTCTTTGTCCTCTAGTCTCTTGGTAATGATAGAGATAGATCCAGTACTTCTTTGGTGCTAACTCAAGCTGCTTCAATGCATTATATATCTTAATCCATTTTAATCTCCTCCTGACTTCATCTGAGGAACACTATTTTAACATCTAGATTGAAAAATAAAGACAAAGTTAGAAATATTTCTTTAAAATGCCAAAGCAATTATATAACTAGGATAGGACATGATCTAAGGTCACCTCCTGAGTAGACAGGAGAACATCTAAGCACTGCACTGTTTCTACAGTGCAACACAGACCTTCATCCAGCCTCTCTCACTAGAATTTCCTCAGCTCTGGCCTGAAATGTCTATCTGTCTGTGTGTGTGTGTGTGTGTGCGTGCGCATGTGTGTGTGTATATGTGTGTGTGTATGTGTGTGTGTGTGATAAATGTACATGTGTGTATGAGTTGCTTTTGTCTTTGTATGTGTACATATGTATGTGTATGTATGTGTCATATACATTTGTGAGTAAGTTGCTTTTGTCATGGTGTGTGTGTATATGTGTGTGTGTGTATGTATTATGTAACTGGCTTGTTATGACTCCCCCTAAAATCTTTCTGGTAATTTGTAGAAAACTATGAGTTATCAAAAGAATTGATCATCTTTAATATTTCATTTACTAACAGTTCTATTTCTAAATTTCTTTTAAGATCAGAAATTGTGCCTTCCAGATGGAACTTGCCACAAAAGCCTTGTGATCTGAGTTTGATCTTTAGAACCTACAATGGAAAAAAAAAACAATTCCTGAAAATTTTCCTCTGACCTGCACCTGGCATTCACACAAACACATACATGCATGTGTGCGCGTGCTTGCACACACACACACACACACACACACACACACACACAAGATAATGATGATGATAATAATGATGAGGAAGAGGAAGAGGATAATCTCTTTCAGTGCCAGGTTTCATTGAACATATTTTTCTTGACACTTTCTTCAAATTCAGATAGAGCTGAGTGTACCACAGTTTCTACATCAAGAGAATAAAGATATAATAGACTAGGAGAATTTTGATTTCAAGACCCATGTGAGTCATGAAGAGCAGACAGAGCTCAGAGGGCAAGGATTTTAACACACTCATAAACACAGTATAGGTTCTGAAGCATCTCCTCTGAGCCCATGAATCCTGATCTTGCATGTAATCCTGCATCCATCAACCCCACACTATTTCCATTCCACCAATCCCATTATATCACAACCTTGCTCTTCTACAAATGACAGAGAAAGAGACAAGTTACAGCCCATGGACATTACTACACACATGGGATAACCCAAAATCACACGGTCCAAAGCCCACAGCACATAAGCAATCCAGATATGTTTAATGGTTTATCACAGAAATATCCCATGCTTCTGTGCTTTGAAGATAATATAAAAAAAGATGACAAATCACCTAACTGTGGAAACAGGGAGGAAAAATGCATAGTTAAAAGCCCTGTTGTGTCTCATATTCATGCATACTGGCAAGACTGAATATACTTTTTTATTCCTCTGAATTTTCATTTGTAAGTTGAAATGAGAAAGAATTATCAGGATTGAGATTTTCAACATGAATATATGCCAGAAGTTATGAGACTTTGTGAAAAGTCATGATGATTTGTGATTTTAAATAGACAAAAATAAAAGACATTTCCTAGATGTTATACCTCTGTCACTGTGTGCATATATGCATGACACCTATAGCCAAGCAGGCTGTAGTGAGGGGACTTGATTTCAGAACTTAACTTGCTTTGTTCTCCTTATCCAACATGAACCCCCCACAGGAGCAGTTAACCCCATGTTCTGTGATTTAAATGTTTATGTCTACTAAAACCACAATGAAATTCTAATCCCGAAAAGAGACATTTTTAGGAGGTGGGGCCTTTGAAAGACAAAAGAAAGGAAAAAAATAATGAAGTCAACACCTTCACAACTTTAGAAGAGATACTAGAGAGATCGCACCCTATGACCATGTGAAGATATAGTAAGCATAGTCATCTGTAAGAACAATGGTAGGGATTTTCATTAGATACCAAATCACTATCACCTTGGTCTTGAATATCCAGAGCTTTACAACTGTTTAAAGTAAGATTCTATGTATAAGCCACTCAGTTTGTACTATTTTAGTATAGTGGTGTAAGTAGAAGGAAATATCATGTCACAGATGTAAAGCATGTTAGTAGTCCTATAAGCTGAACCCTTATTAAAACTCAGCTCTTCTCGGATTAAGAATGGGAAAACAAAGGTGAAGGAAAGTTAATGTGATATCACAAGCTAACAGCAAACCTGATGGCAAATGGGACAGCTTGACTCCTAACATCACTATCTGTCACTCAGACTTCCTACAAAAGACAGTATTGAATGATTGCTTCACACTCTCTGCTTGATATCAGCACATATCATTACTGAAGAGCAACCATCTTCCAAACTGAAGGATAGACTTTAATCAAACCAAGATTAATGATGCCCTTTCTATAATGTAACCAGCTCCAAGATCTTAATAAGGCCCCAGAACTGACCACAGTGGACATCATACTAGAAGCACAATAGAAGCCTTGAGTCCCAGAACATAGGCAGTGAAGCCTGCCAAATCAAAAACAAAGGCAATGTCAGTGGTTCCAGGATGTGGCTGGCAAGGTCCCCAAGGAAAAAGTCCCTGATTGTTCTAACTTTGCCTTTTGGCTTCTGTGTTTCCATTTCTTGCTAACTGTTCTTGCTAGCTCAAGTGTGTCAGCTAGCCATGATATAGATTTTGTGTATAAAATCAAAGAGCTATTAAAGTTCAGGGTGCAAGATTTCAGACTTCCCTGTGTGACTACTTGCAAGGATTTAGTTGATGTCTTTGAATACCCATGTAGTGATTTTACTATTTGTATTGAGCTGTGTCCGGAGATTTCAAAGTGAAATTTTTAATTTTAGCAATGAAGCATCAGCTTGGCTGATTAACTTTATAAAGATGGTACCTTGTGTGGAAAGCACATAAGAACAATTTGTATAGGTTCTTCTAAAGAAGTGAAGAGGAACTCATATTTGAATTGATTGGACAACTTGACAAAAATTAAGTAATGACTGATTTATCACTATTTCCTCCTCAATTACAGTTTCCAGGAATTAAAATACTATAAGACAGGATTCAGCAATGTAATGACAATATTCAAAAGGAGCTAATACATTAAGTAGCATCCCTGTTCAAATATAGGTAAGACATTAGTCTGGTATAGTAAAAGCGCAGTAGTAGGCCTTGAAGGGAGAACTGGAAAGAAGAAAATTGATATAATTAAATTTTACTTTAAAAAAGGTCCTCACTTTAAGTTCATAGCAGACCACCTACTACAGCTTTTTCTTCCTCCTATCTCATCTCAAGTGGATCACACAGATCTCCTCCAGCCCCCAGACCACCCTATCCCTTTGTCTTAGCCACCAATACTCCCAAGAATTCCCTGGGAACCTACAGGTCAATATGTCCAGGGAAGCAGATACATTGTATGAAGCAAATAAGCCATCTTCAGAGCTTTATTGTTTCTTTCCAACAAATTTAATTTTCCACTCTGATCTCCAAATGTGTAGCAGACTGCCTCCTGTAGCCTCTCCTTCCGATCTACTCCATTTCCAGGGGACTAACTAAGCCAATCTTGGTGGCAAACCCTGATTTACTCCCTCCTGTGGATCCTGTCTGACTCAGAGCCTTTAAACCATCTTCATCCATAATTGCCAAGAAGCACATCTATCTAGAACCCACAGTGAGCACAACTGACAGGATCTCAGAATCATTCCCTGCCAGGCAACCCATAGCCACCAAACCCTCTGAAAGACTAAAGAGAGCAACAAACACTCAGGAATACAAAACCTACCCAAAAAAGACAGGACCAGATATCAACACCTAGACTTTCAATAATCATAACCCCAGTGTAAAGGGCAATACATAACACTGAAAATATGACTACATTAAAGCCCAACAAGTTTACTACAGTAGATCCTAAGAAATGCAATATAGTTGAGACACAAGACAAAGATTTCAAAATAGCCTTAATGAATATGATAGAGACCATTAAATCCACAAATAATGGAATGAAATTAATAGAACAGTTATAGGCTTATAAGTGGATAATAATCAATAAATAAGCCCCAAAATTAGGGAAATTAAAAATTTAGAAACTCAAGGAAGAACCTCAGATAAAACACAAGAACACAAGAGATGGAAGATAGAATCTCGGGCTTTGAAATCATAATAAAAGAACTGGATATTTAAGTGAAAGAAAATGTTAAATCAAAAAACAAAATTTCCAGGCAAAAACCATCTAGAAAACCAGAGACACTATGAAAAGACCAAATAGATGATTAATACAGTTAGAAAAATAAGAAGAAAGATCAAAGACACAGAAAACATTTTCAAAACAATCATAGAAGAAAATCCCCCACCAAAAGGAGGTTCATATCAATATACATGAAGCTCACAGAATACCAAATAGATAGGACCAAAAGGAAAGTCCCCTCAGCATATAATAATCAAAAGACTAAATTACAGGACAAGAAAAAATATTAAAATTACAAGATAAAAAGAGCAAAAGAAACATATAACGTCAGATCTAATAGAATGACACCTGACTTTTTTTTTTTTTTTTTTTTTTTTTTTGGCTTTTCGAGACAGGGTTTCTCTATGTAGCTCTGGCTGTCCTGGAACTCACTCTGTAGACCAGGCTGGCCTCGAACTCAGAAATCCGCCTACCTCTGCCTCCCAAGTGCTGGGACCAGTGCCACCACTGCCCGGCAACACCTGACTTTTAAGAATGACACATACTTAGACATAAACCAAGTCTCAATGGAAAGAAAAAATGAAACAGCACCCTGTATCTTAACTGACCACAACAGATTAAAACTGTATATCAACAACAATAGGACACTTAGAAACTCAATGAAACTGAATAACTCTCTACTGAATAAA
The DNA here is from genome assembly GCA_964023405.1 of Apodemus agrarius. NCBI lineage: Eukaryota > Metazoa > Chordata > Mammalia > Rodentia > Muridae > Apodemus > Apodemus agrarius. Next base: position 51,665,847 of record OZ030017.1, on the reverse strand, counting down.
AAAATGGGTCAAGACAGAAATTAAGGACTTTCTATAGTTGAATGAAAATAAAAACACAAAATACACAAATGTATGAGACAAATTTAATGCACAGTTCTAAAATGTAAGTTCATAGCATTACGTGATTACCCTTAAAAATGGAGAAATCTCAGCCTTCCAGTTTCTGTCTGCAGCTGGAGACAATCCTCTGCAACAGGGCTCCATACCCAGGTGGCACAAAGAGAGAGATAGCCTCCCAGGAGTGCATACAGGCCTGTGAGTTCAGGTAGGACCACCATGGTTGTTCAGAGGAACCTGCTCAGAACCCTCAGGACACGGGAACCTAGGGGCTGCCTAGGATGGGAGCCTTTAGATTTCCATCTGTGCCCAGAGCTGAGCCTGTGCTACAGAGCTGCATACACAAATACTACTGGAGAGAACTGATCTCCCAAGAGTGATGACACACTTGTGACACAGGTAAGACCAACACTTCTCTTCAAAATTCTGGCACAAGAGGGACCCACTCAGAGCCATCAGGACACAGGAACCAAGGATCAACTGGGGATAAGATACTTCTGGTTTCTGTCTGTACCCCAGAACTGACCCTGTGCCACAGCTCTCCATACCTACATTCCTCACAAAGAGAACTGGTCTCCCAGGAGTACTGACAAGCCACAGTCAGAGACAACAAGACCAGCTAACACCAGAAATAGCCAGATGACAAAAGGCAAGTGCAAGAACATAAGCAACCAAAACTAAAGCTACTAGGCATCATCAGAACCCAGTTCTCCCACCACAGTGAGCCCTGGTTATCCACAACATACAGGAAAAGCAAGACTCTGATTTAAAATCATATTTCATGATGATGATAGAGGACTTTAAGAAGGACATAAATAACTCCCTTAAAGAAATACAAGAGAACACAGGTAAACAGTTAGAGGAAACACAAAAATCCCCTAAAAGAATTATATGAAAAAAAAAAAAAAACAACCAAACAGGAGAAGGAACTGAACAAAACCATTCAGGATCTAAAGATGGAAATAGAAACAATAAAGAAATCACAAAGGGAGACAACACTGGAGATAGAAAACATAGGAACGAGATCAGGAATCATAGAGGCAAGTGTCACCAACAGAATAAAAAGGGAGAGAAGAGAGAATCTCAGGTGCAGAAGATACCATAGAAAACATTGACACAACAGTCAAAGAAAATGCAAAATACAAAAAGGTCCTAACTGAAAACATCCAGGAAATCCAGGACACAATGAGAAGACCAAACCTAAGGCTAATAGGTAGAGAAGAGAGCAAAGATTTCCAGCTTAAAGGGCCAGTAATTATCTTCAACAAAATTATAGAAGAAAACTTCCCTAACCTAAAGAAAGAGATACCCGTGAACATACAAGACTCCTACAGAATTCCAAATAGACTGGACCAGAAAAGAAATTTTTCCCATCACATAATAATCAAATTAAAAGCAGTAAGGGAAAAAGGTCAAGTAACATATATAGGCAGACCTATCAGAATTATACCAGACTTCTCACCAGAACTCTGAAAGCTAGAATATCCTGGGCAGATGTCATACAGACCCTAAGAGAACACAAATGCCAGACCAGACTACTATACCCAGCAAAACTCTCAGTTACCATATATGGAGAAACCAAGGTATTCCATGACAAAACCAGATTTACACAATATCTTTCCACAAATACAGCCCTACAAAGGATAATAAATGGAAAATGCCAACACAAGGAGGGAAACTACACCCTAGAAAAAGCAAGAAAGTAATCTCTCAAGAAACCCAAAAGAAGATAACCAAAAATGAAGCAACCTCATATTAATAAATTAACAGAGCACATGATAAAAGCTCTAGATAAAAAACAAACAAAACCAAAACCAAACAAACAAAAGAACCACAATAATAGAAAACCACACAAAGGAATAGATAGCAAGAAATAATCAAACTCAGGGCTGAAACCAGCTAACCAATAAACAAACAAATAAAAATATAAAGAATGAATAAAATAATTTGTTCTTTGAGAAAAATCGTTAAAGTAGACCAACCCTCATGGAAATTATCTAAAATGTTGACAGAGAAAATCCAAATTAACAAAATTAGAGAAGAAAAGGGGGATGTAACAACAGATATCAAGGAAATCCTGAAAAATATAAGGACATACTTTATAATTTTGATTTCAACTGATTTGGAAAATCTAAATGAAACTGATGAATTTCTTTATATATATATATATATATATATATATATATATATATATATAACCCTGGAGAAAGAGAACCATTTATTTAAAATCTACCTCCAATTTAACAATAATTAATTAATTAATAAGGCGAGATGGTTTGGGTACCGAGTTCTACAGTGTCAAAGAATAGTTAACCACAACACTTTTCTAATAATTCCACAAAATAGAAACAGAAGGAACATTGCCCAATTCTTTTTAGAAGGCCACAGTTACTCTGATACATAAATCATATAGACCCAACAAAGAAAAGCACTTACAGATTAGTTCCTATGAAAATAGATACAAAATTCTCAATATTCTTGCAGACCAAATCCAAGAATACATCAAAAAGATCACCCACCACTATCAAGTGGCCTTCATACCAGAGATGCAGGGATGGTTCAACATACATAAATCAATAAATATAATCCATCCTATAAACAGACTGTATGACAAAAGCTACATGATCTCTTATTAGATGTAGTAGGGGCCTTTGATAAAATACAACATTCCTTCATAATAAAACCTTAAAGAAAGTAGGGATGGATGGAAGGGACATACCTCAATATAATAAATGCAATTTACAGTTTCCCATCGTCCACATCAACTTACATGGAGAGAAACTAGAGGCATTTCTACTAAAAGAAATTGCTTTTGACTCTTTCCATACCTATTCAATATAGTAACTGAATTCTTACCCAGAACAATAAGACAACTGAATGAAAGCAATGGGACACAAATTAAAGGGAAGAAGTTAAAGTATCCCTATTCACAGATGACATGATAGTATACACAAGTGACAAAAAATAAAAAATAAAAAAAAATAAAAAAACTCCACTAGGAAATTCCTACAGGTCATACTTTCAGCAACCACTGGACTGAGCATGGGGACACCAATGGAGAAGTTAAGGAAGAACTGAAAGAGCTAAAGGGGATTGCAATCCCATAAGAAGAACAACAATGTCAACAAACCAGTACCCCCAGAGCTCCCATGGCTCCAGCTGCGTGCCTGTGTAGCAGAGGATGGCCTTATCTGGCATCAATGGGAAGAGAAGTCTTTGATCCTGTGAAGGCTTTATGCCCCAGTGTAGGGGAATGCTAAGGCAGTGAGGAGGTAGTGGGTTGGGGGGGGAGCATTATCACAGAAGCAGGGGGAGGGGATGGTTGAGGAGGGGAAACTGGGAAAGGAGGTAACATATGAAATGTAAATAAAATATCCAATAAAAAAGTAGTAAAATATAAAATTAATACACAAATATCAACAGTCCTTTTATATATAAATGATTAGTGGACAGAGAAAATAATCAGTGTCAAAACTTTTCACAATACCTCAATGATAAGTAGATATCTTGGTACTACTCACCATGAAAATGAAAGACATGTATGAAAAAAAAAACTTTTAAGATACTGAAAAAAAATAATTAAGATAGAAAGATCTCTCATGCTCATGGATCTGTAGGATTAATATAAGAAAATGGCCATCCTATCAAAAGCAATCCAATGATTCAGTGCCATCCCCATGAAAATCTAACACAATTATTTACAGACCAATTTTATTGTAAACTTATTACAAGGGCAAAGACAAGCTCAAAAATATGAAGCTAAAGAAACAAACACCCACATTTCTCAAACCTTTGTAGCCACTAAAGAAAATATTTTTTCTCAGTCATTTACCATCTTTACTATTCCTAATCATCAGAGAGTTTTCAAATCAACATTATTTGTTATCTTGTAGCATCGTTTATAGCAAACAATTGTAATCTATAAGCGTTACCTCCCACCGATATCCAAAAAACAGAAGCAATGTTAGTCATTCTGCACAGATGTGATTAGTTACCACTTTTTAAAAAATTAATGGTGATCGTTTATGAAGCAGATATCACAGGTGCCCAGATTTCAGTATGATAGTTGATGCAGAACCTCCCACCACCTTAATTTAAAAATTCATGCAAAATGACTTTGATAGAATGACTCCGGAGAGAACTGCAATTGTCAGGAGGAACAAACAATGGAATGTGAATGACAAATGATAGCGTCACATAATGAAGAAGGTCCCCGAGCAAAGCCCAGGGACTGGGGCTCAGCCAGTTCTTAACATTTTATTAATGATCTGGAAAAGTGAGTAAACAGAGCCTTTTCATCACACCTACACAAGAGGTGATTGAAAAGAATAGTACAATGATAATGAATACCGGGAAAAATATGGAGATAGTACATTAATTTTTGGAAACTCTATTGTCAAACAATACAAGTTAATCTTTTGCCAGATTATGTTACTGAATGAGATGAACATTTAAAAAAAACACAGGAGAAAATTTTAAATGGAATTCATTAGAAGATAAATTCCATTTCAAGACAGAAATAATTGTGCCCTGAATTAGTAACATCTCAAAGAAAGACATCCCAGGGTCGCATCTGCGTCATTGATTCTGGGAGATGTGCAGAGTCTAAGGCACAAAGCCTTATGGTTCCCTCAGAGACAAAGTAATTTGCTACAATTATAAAATAGACAAGTAAAATTTTCATCATTGTACTCTAAATCACCATGAAGTTCCCTTGGTTTAAGACTCACATGAGATATATACTACAGAGATATATACTACAGCAAAACTCGGGTCTTTTTTGTCTAGATTCCTTGGGGGTTTGTTAAGGTTCATTTATGCCTCCTACAAGTAAGTTACGTCAGAGGGTAGCCATTTTGTTTCCCAAGGTGAATCTGTCAGACATAAATTACTTAGCAGAAGATAGCTGCCTTACTGGATGCAAATTAAAATTTTCCTATTAATTCATGTCTCAAACTCTCTGACAACTGCTGTTTTGTTACTGAATTCATGAAACGATTGTGGGTTTCCTTTCTCGGTAAGACAGTAATTACTTTAGCTGTTGTTCAGATAATGCTACTATAGACAGAGATTCATTTAATATTTAAAACCTATTTTAAAGAGTCAAGTAATTTGCTCTGGTGATTGACCTTCCTCGTGTTGGATTCTTTCATTTCACATTCATAAATACCAAAAGAAACTGTGACCACCGTCGTAAAAATTCCATCCCACTGGACTGAAAACTAGGGTGAATCTAAAATGCTCAAATTTTCAAATACAGTTTTCATGTTACGTTTTAGTCCTGAGACCTCAATTTTAAGCATCATTGGGGGAAAGAAAGCCTAAGACTATGTAAAAGAAATGAAACTTCTAGCTTCTCATCTAATATATGGAAAGGCTGGACATCATTATCCCTATTCCTCATGAGAGAAAACTGAAGAAAAACAAACAGATCTGAAAATCAAGAGCTATTCTGAGATACAACAGAAAAATGCATAACTCCCGACAAGGCCAAACTGTTTTTCTAAAAAACTGGACAGGCAGAACTGTACTGAGAGAAACAACACAGAACTAACACGGAACTAACAGGGACACATGACACAGGGTCCCCTAAGCTGTCCTTAGCCTCTCACAGTGAAGCTGTAAAGATAAAATTCCCCTCCTCCATCTACCAGAAGAAGAGGGAAACCCACAATTTCACAGAACAGCTTTTTGTTCTATTTCACAAGGCCTACCTGCAAGGAAGAATAATTTGCCTTTACCAGAGCTCACCTAGTCTGGGAAAGAGGAAAAACTAGACTCTCCCTTTCTTCCTTTCCACTGGCACAGGAAAATATCTACCTCAAGTCTTCATCATCTTTAGTCAAGGATTAGAGGTACAACTCAAGCTCACCAAAGACTTTTACCCACTCATTAAGCCCTTCCCCATGCCTCTACCAAATCAGTAAGGCATCTGTATCAAGACAGTGGATTACAGGAAGTAGTACCAAATTCTATTTAATTAAAAGATCTCTATAAAAACCCAAGGGAATTGGAAAAAACTAAAATAGGATATAGAGAGGGAAATTTGCCTCAAAGACCATGACTAATAACTATTTTCCCTCATTCTTAAGATTAAATATAGTAGCACATACATGTGACTCAATGCATTCATGTTATTGCAATGTAATAACCCTTTAACTTCATATGGACATCTGATTAATTGTGATCATTAAGACGGTGATTTTTAATATGTATATAATCTGTATTTTGTGTCTTATTTTGTTTGGATTTGGCTTTATTCTATCATAGTCTAGATTTCACAGAGCTTCTAAAGCTATGTCATCGACACCCCAAGTTTACCCACTCTGTTTCTACTGTTGTGAGATCACAACTCAGCCCAGCCTTCATTCAGATTTCCTGATCTATCTCTGTTTCAGCATGCCATGAGGATACCAGGTTGAACTTATTCATTAAGCTCTTTCATGCTCCTCTGGCTTCCTCACCACTATGCTGGCCATGTTAGCCTTTCCAGGTTCGTTTTCTTCTCCTGTAATATCTATGTTGCTTGAGTACCAGAGCCATGCTGGGCTAACCCAGGAGTGAGAACCACTCCTTCCCCTCCTGGAAAGAACACTGGATGGTATTAGTTCTCAAGAGTTAAGTACAATTTGCCAATCATCTGTGCCTAGCACTTTCGCTTCTTCAAGATTTTAAACTACTGACTCAATTTCTGATTCAATTTCATCAATCAATATTGGCCTTTTCAGACTGTCTGCTTCTTGTGTAAGTTTTGTCACATCATGTCTTTCACAGATACGGTCCATTTAACCTCGTCTATCAGATTTCTGGGGATACACTTGCTGACAACATTCTGTGCCCTGTGCTTTGAAAGTTCCAGGAGATCAGTAGTATCAGTATCTCAATATCTGATATTGGTTATTTGTGTTTTCTTTATTTGGTTAGCCTGGCCAAAATGTCATCAGTTTTACTGATATTTCTATAAAAGACTTGATCCACTGATCTATTTAGTTTTCTAGTTTTCAATTTCATTGATTCCTTATGGGAAGGCTTTTTATACTCTTTCGTCTGTTATTGCCCTAGTTTATTTTGTTGATAAAAAGAATCGTCTAAAACATATACATACATTTGAAACTATTGCCCTACAAACAAGATGTTCGCTGAACCTCACAATTTTGGTAAATTGCATTTATATTTGGTTCAAAATATGTTTTATACTTCCTACTTCATTTGTGGTTAAATATGGAAACTTAGGGCTGTCCAGTTATGATTCTGATGTTGACCGCTAGTTTGAAAACACACATTTTTTTTCATTGCATTTATTTATTTTATGGGTTGAGGCACATGTGAGGATGTGCTTAGGGAAGACAGAGAACAGCTTGCAGAAGTCAGTTCTCTCTTGTCACTATGCACTTCCCAGGGACTGAGTCATCAGGCTTGGTGGCAGCTGCCTTTACCTGAATCATTTCATCAGTCCCTCATGTTTATCACCTAACATACATAATTTATGATCAGTGTGGGGTCTTGGGAAAGGTAGATACTGCATACGAACTTTTTTAAAAAAGCACATTCCACGATTGTTGCAACGCTGACTTTGTTTCTAAGTCTGTTTGAGGCACATATCTCCTTACTTTTGGCCTTCTTGATTTATCACCTAGTGCCTAGTTCTGCTTCTTATATGTTGGAATATTTAAATACTAGTGTGAGGATGGAGTGTTGCTGTTCAGTGGGTGTGTTGGGGTGACTTGTACTTAATGGGTTAATAATATGGGCATCTGTAACTCCTTTCTCTCTGTTTCACTCCTTTACCCTGTTCTTCTCTTCCTTTACATTTCATGACCTCGTCTGAGAGTTCACTTTGCCTCCTCATTTAGTTTAATGATTTTATTTCTTGACCACCTCTGTGTAAGAACATTGGTAGATAAAACCCTTTTTGAAATTTATTAATTTAACACCTCTAAAAGCTAAGAATGTCATCAACACCATCTGAATCCTATAGGAAATCTTTCCCCATCCCGCCATCTGGAAACCTATCTGATGCACCCATATTAACATTTTAAATTTGCTGTAATTTATGACTATCTTTGTTCTCTAACATTTTTTTAAAAAGTAGAAACATTTTATGATAGAACTGAAGATTTATGTGAAAAATATTTCTGATAAAATTGTAGAAAAATATAGAATAACATGTTAAAATTGAAGATTATCATAGAAAATTACACATACTTTTTATGGTAGGCATAAAAATATTTCTAAGTTGATTGAAAGTAGAATTATAAACATTTTCTGACAAAACTGAAGATCTACAAGAAAAATATTGCTGATAAAATTCAAGAAATATATAGAAAAACACATTAAAATTGACTATTTCATGGAAAATTATACAGATAAAATGGTAGGCATAAGAATATTTCTAAATTGATTGAAAGTGGAATTATAAATATTTTCCAATAAAATTGAAGATTTAAATGGAAAATAAAACTTCAGGAAAGTGCTTTGAAGTTAGAACTTGGACTTTGAGATAACCCAAATCTGTGTTTCTGAGCCATGGTCCCTCAAAATGGCTTCAGAATTTATCATTTCCTATTTCATTTAAGGTGAGAGCTATACCCTTTTGTCAAACTGTTATCATAGCTCCTCCAACAACTAAAATTTAAGCCAATTTTAAAGAAAATAAGATAGCTCAACTTTTCCTTACTTTGTTATGTCTTATCTTCCATTCTTTACATTGACTCAAGAATATGACTTATATTATTTGCATCGGCCTGAAGAATGTCTTTAAACAATTCTTGCTGGGAATGTTTCTGAAGTTCCCTCCTTTTTTATTACTCCAAGAAAGAAAACTAAAATTTCCTTTCTCCTAAAACTTTGAAGCATCATTTTCTTGGATATAGCAGTCTTGGCTTATGATGTCTTTATACACATTTGCAGATATGTCTCTACACTTCCTACTTGAAGACTTAGCAATAACAAGGAGTTCTCTGATTGCAGTTCTTGCTTCTCCTATGCAAAGTGTTTTCCCACCTTGGTTTGCTCCCAGGATGTTCCTGTCTTTGGTTTTCTTTAGTTTTACACAGGATGTCTTTGTGTCTATTTTAAGATCCTTTTCTGAGCTTCTTAATCTCTATTATGCATGGTAGTTTGAATAAGAACAGCTTCTCTGAGCCCCATAGGATCCTATAGTTGAATACTTGATCCTCAGTTGGTGGAACTGTTTGAGAAGGCGTTAAGAGGTGTCACCTTGTTGGAGGACGTATGGCTGTATTAGAGAAGGAGCATCACTGGGTATGGATTTTGGGATCTCAAACCCCAATCTAGACCCAGATGGTTCTCTCTTCTCTTCTGGATATAAAATTCTCAGCACTTTTCCAGCACTATGTCTGCCTATGTGCTACCATGTTTCCCACCATGGGACTAAACCTCTAAAACTGTATACAATTCCCCAATTAAATGCTTTAAGGTATTTTACTTTATAAGAATTGCCTTGGTCATAGAGTCTCTTCACACCAATAGAATAATGACTAAGACAGCCCCCACCCCTACCCCAGGCTCATACAATTGAATATTTGGTCCTTAGTGTTTGGTAGTATTTGGAAAGGAGTAAAAGGTATGGCCTTGTTAGAGGAGATGTGGCTGTGCTGGAGGAGGTGGGTCACTGGAGATTCATTGGGGTTTAAGGTTTCAATAGCCCATGTCAAAAGCCCTGTGGATCAAATACAAGCCCCAAGCTACCTCTCTGGCGCCATGCCTGATAGTTTTGCTCTCATACTCTTTGCCATGATGAGCATGGACTCACCCTCAGAAACTGGAAGGAGGAAGAAGAGGAGAAGATAAAGATGCAGCCCCCAATAAACTCTTTCATGGAATCTTTTCATAGCAAGAGAAAAGTAGTTAAGACAGTGTCTATAATTAGTTCAGAGACATTGTCAGCTAATCATTCCTCTAAACACTGTTTTTTATCTGTCCTGTTTTCTTTGTATGTTCAAAATAGCAAACGTTTCAGACATTTTGGTACTGTCTTGGACATTCTGCTGACCCATTTTCATGCTCGTAGATTTGTTCACTTAAGACCCCTAATGAGCCAAAAAAAAAAAAAAAATAGTTCATTTCTAATGTCTAGTATTCCCTTTGGTTACCTGAGTTTTAATTTCTGTGCTGTGAATGAATAGGAATGCCATATACTCAACTAATTATTCCACTGGACTCCTTTACACATGCATCAACTATTCTCATGTCCTCTTATAATTCTCCACAAATCTGCTGCTTCTGAGTCTGACGCCTGATTGCTCTCTTCAAACTGTTTCCCTTCCTGAGCCTTGGTTCTTGGCATACATCTTGTTTTGTTGAAAGTGGGACATGTGACATTATATAACAGAGACTGAGATACACAGGCCTTAAATACAAGGATTTATGCTAATCCACCAGAACTAGGAGCTGTAACTTTGGCTTGCTGTAGCTACAGGTGTCAGGATGTATTTTTCTCTTCATTAACTTCAGGGCTTCTTTAATACCAGTCCTTGAATTATCTGCATCTTGTAGCTTGTTCAGAAGACAACCATCCTTATTGTCCTGGACACCTAGCAACATGATGGCTGGGTGCACCATTCTGTAATCAACTGAATCCCAGTCTTTCACTGAGCCCTTGTTTCTGCATCACCAGTTTTACAGCAGAGCAGCACAGCACAGCTTACCGCCTCTCCCTACCTTTCATCTCCCTTTCTGGCTACAGCACTCTAGGTCTAGTTCCTCAAAACTCTGACCCTCTACAGACTTTCACTCTCTGCTCCCTTTAAAAGATACTACAAGACTAGAACTGACTGGGACAGGACACTTGTGTTACCTGGAAGACTCTCCTTTCTCTACTCTGCAATTGCTTCAAAGTATCTTCACTGCAGGAACCTACTGAGGATGCTGAAAACAAGTCTGATCCCAGCATATGGAGTCAGGACCTTCGACCCCAGAATTGTTTTACTCTTGTGCTTGCACACCCTCAGCTTCCAGCAGCTTCTGCAAATCACCAGCTCAGTATTTCGGCCAGTTCCTTGCTCCAGCTTTCCTCGCCCCCCTAAGAAGAGCTCAGCTCCGACTCTTATTTACCTGTCTCTCCAGATTTCACGGCCATGGTTTGCTTTACAATTGCATTGCTCTGAATCATCTGTGGAAAGACAGTGGCTTTATTTTCAGTAAGCCTGGGTTTTTTTCTGTCTTGGAAGGATGGACGGGAATGGTGACTTCCTCCCCAGCTTGTTCTGTCATAGCTGAGACAAGAAAGGATTTCATCTCGTACCTACCTTCAATTTAGCTTCTAAAAATAAGACAGCTGCCTTAAAATGTGTAGCTTCTTATAGATAGAATACCAAGCAAGCAGCACCGTATAATGTAAATGAAAGAGTATGAGACTGAAAGACAGTTTGCCTAGTTTCAAATTCTAACTGGTGTAAGCCTCAGGGGTCTGTCTACTCAATAAATAAAGACAAGCTATGCACCTTTCACGTCTTGCAGAAGGAGACTGGGCACATACCTTGATGAGTTGTGCCAGTTCATCCTTAAAAGCAGATTTTGTTGTGTTACTAGTTTTACTGTATTGTAGGCATTCTATCAGTTCATTAGTCAATCAACCAAAATTAAACCTGCATGGATCAGAATCAGAAGCAAAGCAATTAGTATTGCAGGTACAAGGAAAAGATCAATGTCTACTTGCCCTGGAAGAATTGGTAGTCAGATCCAGGACATAGTGATTTTATAATGAATTTTATACAAAAGGTATAAAATAGGAACTCAAATCCAAAAAGCCATGACTCAACAAGATCTCACTAATATTACCACCAGCCCTTGCCCTTTTAACTTCCTAATTCTCTGTCCACTTTGACATGCAGGACCACACATACCCATATATTCAGAAGCTTTGCGCAACCCTTTTCTCACTGGAGAACTTTTTGAGCCTGTTTATTCTGCCCAATCCATCAACCAATCAGAATTCTCTACATACACTCAAATTAACCAGACAGATTCATCCTTCTACCATCCCTGCCTAATTTGCATATGGGTAGAAACAAATTGGTTTCTGTCCAGCATACAACCCCTACCACTCTACACACACACACACACACACACACACACACAGACACACACTCCAAAACACTCCTTGGCAACTGATGTTTGAGTTCCTGCCTGGATACGGAAAGCTGTTTCTTTACTTCTCAATAAACTCCAATGTATCCATCTTACACTGTCCTCCCTTGTCATATTTCACAATAATGAGACAAGAAGGTCAACTCTGACCCAGGAAACCAGTAACACTGACGAAGAAGCAAAGATGTTGTTAGAAAAACTAAGAAAGCCAAGTCTCCCTTCTGTGTGTGATTTTAAGTTCCAAACCTCATTTATGTCTCAAAGCAGACTTGGGGTAAATGGAAGGAAAGCAAACAGAATTCTTCCCCCTTAAATATGGAAGGAACATCAGTCTTAATTTGATAATTTCTTCAAGAGCCAAATCTTAGGGACCACGGCAGTAGATGAGAGACAAATAAGATCTGTCTTTTTCTAGAAAGCTTATTAATGGCTTTAGAGAAAATGCATTAAGTCCTCCCAGAAAAATCAAGATTTAATCATGGAACATTATTATGGAAAAGTGGCATCTAACCAGAGGGCAAGAGAACATGTCTCTAGTAGGTGTGACACCTCTACCTAAGAAGGAATGTCACACTAGGAATTTGACATGCAAGTCCCCCAAAGTCATTCCAAAAAAAGAGCCTACATTGTTAGAAATTCTTTGCAGCTTAGAGGCAATCAATTGGGTCCAACACCAGAGTGACCAAAACGATTTGGAGAGGCAAGATGGGTTTAATTAGAGAGAAAGTGGGGAATCTCACAGAGCCCTCCCATCAAGAAGTATCTGTTCTAGGAGGATCTGAAGGCAACAGAGCAGTCCAGTTAGCTGAGAACAGAATGATGTATGTGTATAAAGCTCACCTGCAGTAACAGCAGTTGTAAATTGTGTCTATTTCCTTACAGCTCTTATTCATTTAGCACAGACTTGTGCCCTGGCTAACTGCCTCCATCAGACTGGACTAAATCAGTGTGATGATAATCGCCAAGCCAGAAAAACACCTTTAAGAGGTGGAGCAAGGTGGCTGAAGAGGGGCACCCAGCACATGCCTGCTCTCTGCACAAAGGTTTCCAAGCGGCAGCTGGGTGTCTATATTCTGAAGTGAGTTACTGTGGGAGAACACCAAGCATCAATACTAGACATATTAGAAACCTGCAAGATTCAGAAGCTGGAAGGATAACAGAGACACCAAATATCCCAGTACTTGCTGTCAGAGCACCATAGCCAGGAAGTGGTTAGTCTTTCACTTCTGTATGGTACAGATGAAAGATGCAGTCCCAGTCAATTTCGTCTGCATTGAAAGCAGGATTTATAGCCGTAAATAGGCTTCAATGCCTTTACAGAACTGTATCCCTACTCAGTGAATAACTGATGTCAGTACAGGAACCTTGGTCCGGAAAAGGGTATCATAGAAAATGGAAGCCGAAAGCCATCTTGAGATAGGACCTGAATTCCCACTACTCTAGGGAGTCACAAACCCTAGAATATTTCTACTTGAGAAGCCCCAAAGACAATGATGGCATCCACACAGTGATGGCTCACAGAAGAGGTAATGTGATACAGAGTGGATTTCAAGATGATACATTAAAAATTAAAGAATTCAAGTTTGTCCTCCAATGCCAAAGGTCACATCCAGTTTCCCACTGGTGCCAGTACTCAAAGCAGTTGTTGATACAGTTCCTGTGTGTAAATCTTTCTTCTGTATGCATACAGAAACCCATAACTAACAGGATGGAAGAAGTATGTTGTGGTTCCATTGTTGTCCTATAAACAACAAGCTTATGTGCTCTTATGCAACTCCAAAATACTGCCAAGCATCCAGGTATTGCCTTACCCTAACAGTGTACAACCTAGAATGGTATACGGATAAGCTGCCTAGTGCTTACTGAATTCTGGATACCCTGGAGATGGAGTTTGCCAGCTCCCAATTCAGTCAATTCTATGTATTTTCTAGCAGGAACTGCATCTTGAACACTTGGTGGTAGAAAACAACTTTGTCCCTTGATATACAAATTCAAAGGAGTCCCTGGGAGAAGCTGTGTCTGCTTCTAGACATAACCCTCTCCAGATCTCTCCCTGGCTGATACTACGACTAAATGAACATGGGAGAGAAAAACCCTAGGAAATTCTCACCTCCAGGCATGCATGGCTATAGGCGAACTAAGTCCTGTCCCTAGGCAACCCCCTTCCTCCAGTTCCCATCACAGTTCTGCTGTCAAACTTATATGACTCCTACCATCTGCCTGTCCTACATTTTTTATCGGATCAGATATGGCTGGCAAGATTAAGCAACTAGAGGCAGTGTTGGGATGTCTGTGTCTACCTTTCTCAGAGAAGTATCTGAGCCAACAGATACTTGTTTCTGCTTCCTTACTACTTACTAATTAGTGCCTCAAGCCCTGGAAAGGAATGAGAATAATGTCAGTAGTAGCAAGATGGCCCAACACTCTCACTGTGGGTCTAACTGCATAGGCCACCCCTCAATTCACATCTAATGTCTGTAACACACTTGCCTGAACTCTGAGTGTCACTACTCCAGCATCAACTGCAGAAGCAATGGGCCACTTTTAATTTTGTATAGACAAACAGAGCTTAAACTCACTACCTATGACCAAAAGACCTACAAGAGAAATACAGCATGGTATTCAGATGGAATTAAAACCAACACTGCAACAAACTGAAACCCTTAGATATATCTTTAAAAGAAAACCACTTTCTAAGAATGTCAACCCAACGAATTATTCAATGTACTATGTACAGAAACACAAGTGAGCATGCAAACAAATACTATGTCCTAATAGATTCCAAAGAGAAATGGATGATATGTCTGCTTAAGAATTTTAGGGCTGGGGATAGTGGTATATGCCTTCAATCCCAGAATTTAGGAGACAGGTTGACCTCTTATGAGTTCAAGGTCAGCTCCGCCTAATCTACATGAAAAGTTCTAGCCAGTGCTACATAGAAAGACCCTACCCTCACCAAAAAATAAAAAATAACTAAATAAAACAATACAAAAAATGAATTTTAAGAACCAATTTTATCAGGCTCAGTCTTTTTAACAAGCTCTAAAAGAATGCAGAAAAACAATTCAAAAAATTAGACAGACAGGTTATGAAAAACAAATTTCAAAAGAAAATTTAAAAAAATAATCAAATAGAAATCTTGATACTAAATAGCTTAGTATACTTTAAAAATCACATAAAAGCCTCACTAATGGACTGGGACAAGCAGGAGTAATGTTGTTACACCTTGCAGACACCTTAAGAAATGGGGGAGGGGAACTCGAAATCCTTTGTCATCACTAAACAAGCATCTGTTTTGCAGGGATGTGCAAAGGCAAGGCAAGGCAACCAAGACTAAAGCAATGGCATAGGAAACTAGTTAATAGCAGAAGAATTGCCTTGAAGAAACCATGGATATCCGACCATAAGCAGGAGACTTTTGATGGTTCAATTCAAATCCAAGCAACATATTTGATGGTACATTTCAAATCCAGAAACAAACACACAAAAAAAGTCATTTCACATACCAGGGAATAAGAATTCAAAATGAGAGAATCAAAAAATTTCTAGGAAATTAAAATGAAGCAGGTTTACATAGACAACCAAACTTCAACCAGAGAGATGGACTTTAAGACATTAAAATAGTAAGTGTCTTAGTCAAGGTTTCCATTCCTGCACAAACATCATGACCAAGAAGCAAGTTGGGGAAGAAAGGGTTTATTGAGCTTACACTTCCACACAGCTGTTCATTACCAAAGGAAGTCAGGACTGGAACTCAAGCAGGTCAGGAAGCAGGAGCTGATGCAGAGGCCCTGGAGGGATGTTACTTACTGGCTTGCTTCCCCTGACTTTCTCAGCCTGCTCTCTTATAGAACCCAAGAATACCAGCCCAGAGATGGTACCACCCACAAGGGGCTCTCCCCAACTTGATCACTAATTGAGAAAATGCCCCACAGCTGGATCTCATGGAGGCACTTCCCCAACTGAAGCTCCTTTTCCTATGATAACTCCAGCCTGTGTCAAGTTGACACACAAAACTAGCCAGTACAATTGACCCCTTGTCAACTTGACACACCAACATATCACTATTAAGCCTCAACCCTTACTTTCTTATTCATCCCCAAGATGTAAATAACATAAAAAGTCCCACAGTCTTTACATATTAAAAGTTCAACCCCTTTAAAATGTCCAATATCTTAAAATTCCAAGTCTTTTAAAAATTCAAAGTCTCTTAACTGTGGGCTCCACTAAAATACCTTCTTTCAAGAGGGAAAAATATCAGGGCACAGTCACAATCAAAAAAGCAAATCTCAAATTCCATTGGTTCAATGTCTGGGATCCAACTCACGATCTTCTGGGCTCCTCCAAGGGCTTGGGTCACTTCTCCGGCTCTGCCCATTGTAGCACACACCTTGTCTTCTAGGCTCCAGCTGCCTGGACTCCACTGCTGCTGCTGTCCTTGGTGGTCATCACATAGTAGTGGCATCTCCAAGCCTCAACTCTTTTGCATGACCCCTTCAGTCTTGTGCTGTCAATTACAACTGAGGGTACACTTTCACCAATGGCCTTCCATGGCCTCTCACTGTACCAAGCCTCAGCTGTTCTTCATGATGCCTTCATGCCTTCAAAAGGAGTACCACCTGGGTGACTCTTACACAGTACCAAGTCCTGCTACAGCATGAGGCACAACCTTGGCTATCTGGAACACACCCTCTGTGCTCTCAGAAAACACTTTCCAGAAGATTTCACCTCAGTGATGCTGGTTTCTTCTTAATCACCGCTAATTTCTTAGCTCCAGCTAACCAGCATCAATAGTCCCAGTAACACAAAGGTTGACTTTAATGGTTTTGGTATCTTGTTACTCACAGCTGATTCTTCAGCCCCAGCTAACCAAAACCACAGAATCTTCATGGCCCTGATAAGAGTCTAATTTTCCCTCTGAAATTTCACAAGCCAGGCCTCCATCTTCTGCACTGTTCTCAACATAATCTTCCAAGCTCCTACACAACATTTCACAGAGGTCTCAACACTGAATGGACCATTGAGCCCAAAGTTCCAAGTCCTTTCCACAGTCCTCCCCAAAACGTGGTCAGGTTGTCACAGGAATACCCCACTACGCTGGTACCAATTTGTCTTAGTCAGGGTTTCCATTCCTGCACAAACATCATGACCAAGAAGCAAGTTGGAGAGGAAAGGGTTTATTGAGCTTACACTTGCACACAGCTGTTCATTACCAAAGGAAGTCAGGACTGGAACTCAAGCAGGTCAAGAAGCAGGAGCTGATGCAGAGGCCATGGAGGGATGTTACTTACTGGCTTGCTTCTCCTGGCTTGCTCAGCCTGCTCTCTTATAGAACCCAAGAATACCAGCCCAGAGATGGTACCACCCACAAGGGGCTCTCCCCAACTTGATCACTAATTGAGAAAATGCCCCACAGCTGGATCTCATGGAGGCACTTCCCCAACTGAAGCTCCTTTTCCTATGATAACTCCAGCCTGTGTCAAGTTGACACACAAAACTAGCCAGTACAGTAAGAAACAAAGAAACACTAACAAATTAGATACAGAAGGGTCATAACTCAACACAATAAAAAGCTGTATATAAGAAACTCACAGGCAACATTATGTTAAATAGGTTGGGAGTAAGCAGGTTCTTTGTTATGAGACAAAGACAATGAAGTTTCCCATCAGTATTCTTACTCAACATAGTAATAGATATTTCATATATATATATATATATATATATACATATACATATACATATACATATATATATATATATTTGAGAGGGAGATTAAAAGCAGAAAATGAGTAAGTATATCACTATTTGATGACTGATAATTTTGATGACTCCTTCAAATTACTCTCAGAATACAGGGATTGATAAACTAAAATTTGCTACTCATAAAATGAGTAGGACAAAAAATAATCACTCAAAACTCAGTAGTCTTTCTATAAAACAATAGTGAATTGCCTAAGAAAGAAAAGAAAATAATAACCGGTGCTGGATGACTTTTGTTTTCAACGTTTGTCATTATGCTAAAACCTAGAGTTACCAGGGAAAGGAGAGCCTCAACCAAACTGGACATACCAGACTGGCTTGTGACTACATCTGTCTTGATGGATAAACTCAACCTGCAGCACAGTCTCTAAGTAGGATGGTCTGAGATTTGTAAGAAAACCAGCAGAGCATGAGCCAGAGGGCAAGCCAGTAAGGCGAGCATGGTTTCCGATTCAACACTTACTCCATTTTCTGCCCTGATTTCTCCACAAAGATGGGCTGTAATCTGGTAGTATGTGCTAAAATATACACATTTCTTTGCAAAGTTACTTTTGATCAGAGTTTTATCACAGCAAACAGAAAGAAATATAGAAAATAACACCATTTCCAATAGCCTTCAAAAAATACATCAGATTCAACTTGAAGATGTGAAAGAGCAACACATGTACATTACAAACTGCTATGTAAGAAATTACAAAGACACAGAAAGGTTAAAAGGCTAATAATGTTTCTGCTTATAAGATTACTAAACTATGAATACTAACCTAAGATGTGTACATATGAAATTTTGTTGGGGTAACATTAAATAATATTCTTCATAGCCTTAGAGAATTAAAATTTAAAAAACCCTTTGAAAGTACAAGAATCCATGAATAGCTAAAATAATCATAAGTAAAAAATGATAAGGACAAAAACATGTCATTTCTGATTTGAAGGATTACTACTACAAAGCCACAACTAACAAAGCAGCTTGATAATGGTGTAAGAGAAATTGAGTAGAATATATGGCTAAGAAACAAATCAAAGCCATCTACAGCCAACGCATCTTAACAAAGATGCTAAAAGGTATGGAAGTCAAAATAGCATCTTCAAGAATGAGGCTGGAAAAAATCGGACATTCATATGCAGAGTGCAACTTGAATGTTATAACCCCTCACAACATCACTCAGTTTGAACTGTTGACTTTAGTATAAAACTTCCAGCTCTACAAACAGTATAAACTTCAGTTTGTCAGTACAAACCATGCATTTGTGTGTGTGTATGTGTGTGTGTGTGTGTATGTGTGTGTGTGTGTATGTGTGTATGTGTGTGTGACTCAAGAAGCACAGGAAACAGATGTAAAATTTAAGCAATAAGATTAACCAAATGAAGAAAGTTTCTATACAACAAAGAACGCAATCAACAGACTGAAGTGGCCAAATTTTTATGTTTCTCTTATAATGGATAGAATATATTTCAAATGTGCAAGGAAGAGACGTGATCCAATTTTAAAATTTTTAAATGACAAGTTATCTTAGTATGCATACTTTTTAAAAAATACAAATAGAAATCAAATATATGAAAAAATGTCAAATATCATTAGACATCAACAATATTGGTCAGTCAAATCTACAATGAGACATATGCTATCTAATTAAAATGACTATAATCAAATAACAAAATGCTGGTGAGGATTTTATGGAAAAGAAACTCATACATGATGTGTAGAGATGTAAATTCTATAATAATTATGGAAAGCACCATGGATTGTTCCCGACTACAGTTTCATTCGGCTTTCTAATTCCTGGGTATATAGTGAAGAATAACACCCACATATAAAAGAAATAATGTGATGTCTGTTTTAACTGTGGCACTATTCACCTAGTTATGACTTCACCCTACATGTATATCAATACTCAAATGCTGTATTGTTACTTTCCTTGTCACTATAACAAAATACCTCAGAGAAACAATTTTAAAAGTTTATTTTGCACTGACATGCTTTACTGTTGGGCTTTTGCCTGCTCATGGATCCTTTACCTCCTACTGGGTTGCTTCAATGTGAGGGTTTGCATCTTTTTATTGCATCACGTTATGCCATATGGTTGCTATCCCTGGAAGGCCTGCTCTTTTCTGAAGGGAAATGGAGGAACTGTGGAGCTGGCAGTGATCTGAGGGAGGAGAGGCTGTGGTCAGGATATGTTGTATGATGGAATAATAATTTTAAAAAAGGAAAATAGTATATTTTGGCTCATAGCTCAAGAAGCTCAAAAGACCTGGCCTATTTATACTTTGGTCAATCAGAACATGAAAAACTATTAGGGAATGAAAAAGGGATGTTCACATAGCAACCTACTTCATGAAGCTAGTCCATAGTGCCAAGTGATCTGTAATTCCCCAAAATTGTGCCACAACCTGGGAACTACAGGCTCAAATGCATGAGCCCAGTGGGTATATTGCAATATTCCAACTATAAGAAAGATAGAATGTTATTCAGTCAGAAGAAAAAAATCAATTCCAGTTATTTGCAGCAAAGTAGATTCTAGAAGAAACCTTATTAAGCAAAGAAAGTCAGATACAGGAAGGCAAACATTGCAAATTGTCTCTCACATGTAGAAATGAAGAGGAAAAGTCAAACCTGAAAGCACAATCTTGATTGGCAGGAATGAAGATGGGTACAGAGAGGGGTGAGGATGGGAGAGCAGCAGAAGGGTACCTTCAGTGAATATTGTTTACTCACAAGAAAACATCATAGTGAGGCCCATTAATATGTGTGTAAGTATGTATGCCCTCTCTCTCCATATAATACTTGATATTCTAGCCAGAGCAATTCAACAACATAAGGAAGTCAAATAAATACAAATTGGAAAGGAGGAAGTCAAACTATCACTATTTGCAGATGATGTGATAGTTTACTTAAGTGACCCAAAAAACTCCACCAGAGAACTCCTACAGCTGATAAAAAAAACTTCAGCAAGTGACTGGTTATAAAATCAACTCAAGCAAATCAGTGGCCTTTCTATACTCAAAGAATAAGCAGGCTGAGAAAGAAATTAGGGAAATGACACCCTTCACAATAGCCACAAACAATATAAAGTATCTTGGTGTGACCCTAACCAAGCAAGTGAAAGATCTGTATGACAAGAACTTCAGGTCTCTGAAGAAGGAAATTGAAGAAGACCTCAGAAAATGGAAAAATCTTCCATGCTTTTGGATTGGCAGGGTTAATATAGTTAAAATGGCCATCTTGCCAAAAGCAATATACAGATTCAACACAATCCCCATCAAAATGGGGGAATAGGTGGGAGGTGGGGGAGGGGGAAAGAGGACTTATGGGACATAGGATGAAGGGAAAACTGGAAAAGGGGAAGCCTTCGGAATGTAAACAAAGAATATAGAAAATAAAAAATGTAAACTTAAAAAACATGCTTATTATAATAAACTGAATATTCTATTTAAAAAAATCCTAACTCAGTTCTTCATAGAGTGAGAAAGAGCAATTCTCAAATTCATCTGGAATAACAAAAAACCCAGGATAGCTAAAACTATTATCAACAGTAAAAGAACTTCTGGGGGAATCAATATCCCTGACCTCAAGCAATACTACAGAGCAATAGTGTTAAAAACTGCATTGTCTTGCTACAGTGACAGGCAGGTGGCTCAGTGGAATAGGATTGAAGACCCAGAAATGAACCCACACACATATGGTCACTTGATCTTCAACAAATGAACTGAAAACATCCAGTGGAAAAAAGATAGCCTTTTCAAGAAATGGTGCTGGTTCAATTGGAGGTCAGCATGCATAAGAATGCAAATTGATCCATTCTTATCTCCTTGTACTAAGCTCAAGTCCAAGTGGATCAAGGACCGCCACATAAAACCAGACACACTGAAACTAATAGAAAAGAAAATAGGAAGACCCTTGGGGACATGGGCACAGGGGAAAAGTTCCTAAGAACACCAATAGCTTATACTCTAAGATCAAGAATTGACAAATGGGACCTCATAAAATTACAAAGTTTCTATAAGGCAAAGGACACCATCAAAAGGACAAAACAGCAACAAACAAATTGGGAAAAGATCTTCACCAACCCACATCCGACAGAGGGCTAATATCCAATATATACAATGAACTCAAGAAGTTAGACTCCAGAGAACCAAATAACCCTATTAAAAAATGGGGTACAGAGCTAAGCAAAAACTTTTCACCTGAAGAACTTCGGATGGCTGAGAAGCACCTTAAGAAATGTTGAACATCATTAGTCATTAGGGAAATGAAAATCAACACAACCCTGGGATTTCACCTCACACCAGTCAGAATGGGTAAGTTGAAAAACTCAGGAGACAGCAGGTGTTGGCAAACACGTGGAGAAAGAGGAACACTCCTCCACTGCTGGTAGGATTGCAAGCTGGTACAACCACTCTGGAAATCAGTCTGGTGGTTCCTCAGAAAACTGAGCATGACACTTCTGGAGGACCCTGAGATATCACTCCTGGGAATATACCCAGAGGATTCCCCAGCATGCAATAAGGACTCATGCTCCACTATATTCACAGCAGCCTTATTTATAATAGCCAGAAGTTGAAAAGAACCCAGATGTCCCTCAGTGAAGGAATGGATACAGAAAATGTGGTATATTTACACAATGGAATACTACTCATCAATTAAAAACAATGAATTCATGAAATTCTTAGGCAAACGGTTGGAACTGGAAAATATCATTCTAAGTGAGGTAACTCATTCACAAAAGAACACACATGGAATGCAGTCACTGATAAGTGGATATTAGCCCAGAAGCTCTGAATACCCAAGACACAACCCACATATCAAATCATTCCCAAGAAGAAGGAAGGAGAGGGCCCTGTTCCTGGAAAGGCTTGATGCAGCATTGTAGGGGAATGCCAGGACAGAGAAGTGGGAGGGGGTTGATTGGGGAACTGGCAGAGGGAAGAGGGCTTATGGGACTTAGGGGGAGGGAGAAACCGGGAAAGGGAAAATCATTTGGTTTTTTTTTGGGGGGGGAATCATTTGGAATGTAAACAAATAATATAGAAAATAATAATAAAGAAAGAAAGCAATGCTTCTCTAAGTTGTAGAAGATGTAATCACCTCAAATGTGCCCTCACTTCCACTGAGATTTACCATCTCACATCCCAGACACAAATGAGAAGACTTTTAGGGACGCCCTTCTTTCTACCCCTGCTCTCATCACCCAAAACAATGGCCATCAAAGGTGACCATGGTTACTCTACGAGTATCATAAAGATATTAATTTCAATATAAAGCTGATGTTTCATCCATAGAGTCCTAACATATCTCATTGAACGTTGTCTTGTTCTCTGGTTTACAATATCAGCGCTGTCTTCTCCACAGGATCATCCCACAAATCACTCCCCCTCTTCTTTGATTTTGCCCCCCTCTTCAATTTCAAGAACTCCAGTAAAGATGGTCATGAGTCCACAGAAGTGTGTCAGTAAATACTCTTGAAAAAAGTACACAAAAAAAAGAAAAAGAAAAAGAAAAAGAAAAAGAAAAAGAAAAAGTACACATTCCCCAATCTGCAAAACAGGGCACTGTCATTGGCCAGACAGGTATACCTCTTAGAATGAGAAAGCTCCTGAAAGCCTCAATGAGAGAAGACACTTAGAAGACCATACTGAGATGTACACAACTAGTCAAGGGAAAAGTACAGTTCTAAGTACAATTCAAAGTAAACTCTTTGTCTTGAAAGAGGACTTCATTGTTGTGAAGAGACACCATGACCAAGGTGACTCTTATAAGGAACTACATTTAATTATGCCTTGCTTACATGTTCAGACGTTTAGTCTATTATAATCAAGGCAGGAACATGGCAGTATCTAGCAAGCATTATGCTGGAGAAGCTGAGAGTTCTACATCTTTTTCTGAAGACAAACAGAAGAGGACTCCTCAGGCAGCTAGAAGAGGATCTCAAAGCCTGCCCCTATAGTGACACACTTCCTCCAACAAGACCATACCTACTCCAACAAGGTCATATATCCCAATAGTACCACTCCATACACCAAGCATATTCAAACCACCACACTCTTCATCTGAGAAATACACCCTCAGGCTCCATATCTCTCCTCCTAAACTTGATTTATATCATATCAAAACCTAATGCTTTAGTTTTTTTCCACCTTTAAAAGAAATTATAAAGGTTCTGATTATACTTACAAACTAAACCATACTATATAAAAAAAATAAGAAGCAAGCTGTCATCAGTTTTTAATAAGGTCATGAGAGGAGAGTGTTAGTCTCAGTTAGGTGTATTTCTATAGCAAACTCTACTGCAACTATATATTAAAAGTTGTAAATATAAGAAATAGGAGCAATTTACTATCGCTATCATTTGAAGCATACACTTCCATAATATAATTACTAAAGGGGGGTTCAAGTTACAGGGAGATTGAGGGTCATCCGTCTCATTTGACAGATATAGAAACTGGGCTGGGAGATAAAGTAAACATATGTATACCCAAAAGTGAACACCAAGAACTGTGAGGGTCAGATGGACATTGTGGGGGTAAAATGCACATTGATACACTCGTTATCAGAAGTCATGCCATTACTAAGAATCTTATATAGGTCCATTCCATTTAATCTTTCTTTATCCCATCGATACAAAATCCCTTTAACCCCTACAGATGTTTCCTTTTCTATGTAAGATGCTGCAGTATCCAGGACCCTGCCCCCCAGGGGTAAAAACATATTCCATTTCACTCCAGCTTTCATATCAGAGCTCATAGAATCTTATAATTCTTTTCCTATAGGAAATACAATTTTACAGCAGCGTTCATCTTATAAATGGTGCTGTTTAATTTAGAGGCACAGAATGATCCCAGTGTGCTCACAGCACATTTATTGAACTTATAACTATAATGTCTTTCAGTACGTATTATATTTGCCATGCATTCTATTGATTCATTGAAAATATTTTGCTTCTCATAAGAGGCGCAGGGGACATTCATAAAGAAACTGAACTATGTCATATCCTTCAAATTCTACAGTTAAATATAGTGGATGGGGACATGAATAGACAAAACTAATGTCTATAATTGAATTTAGATGTCCTTTTTCTTCCTTGATATCTTAATGTAATAGTTTTCTCAATGTGGTGCAAATGGCCATGGGGTACAAGAGGATTTTCCATGTGGAATCTGGAAATGGTCAGGTTAAGGACAGATATACATCAAATATACATTTTACTGATAATTGGGCCAAGTGGTTGTTGGCATATAACTTGAGAAGATCTAATAGCAGGGCCTAGAAAGCTGGCTCAGTAATTAAGAGCACAGACTTCTCTTACAGGAGATTGATTTCCAGTATCCACACATCAGGCAGTTCACAACTGACTTTAATTCCAGTTCCAGGGGCTATACTGCTCCTAGATTCAATGAACACTTGCACACAACTATGCAAACTTTTACATGCATGCATACATACATTCATACATACATACATACATACATACATACAAACAAACAAACAGCAGGAAAGACAGAAATCTAATAGCAATAAATCCTTTTTTAAAAAGAAAGATCCATATTGATAGTTCTCTGAGAAAACCCTAGTTAATAATTTATGATTGATGTTGTTCTCAACTTTAGACAGAGAAGTTTCTTTTCACTTAATAGTTAGTCAGAGGCTCATATCTGGTAAAAGCACCCAATATAAATAAACCTGAGTATTCATCTGTGGATGAATCGTCTATTTTAACCTCCCTTGATCTGAGTCGCAGGAAATATTGGGGAACAATGTGATGAAAGAATAAGAGTTGGAGTGTAAAAGCAACTTTTATTCATCAGATGTAACTGTTATCTTGGAGGCTTACAGTTGAATAACCTCAGCCTTCCTAGCTTACTCTGAACTCTGGCTAGCTGGTGCAACCGAGGTGTTCTTGCTCACGCTCCTCTCTAAGCTGACTGCTTCAGTCTGGCTTCTCTCAGCTTCTCACTGAGCTGACTCTGCTTGGCCTCAAACTAACTCAGGCAATTTTTTTCATATCTTCAGGCTTCAGCTGCCTCTGCTAACCTGTCCTGAACTGCATGCACTCATGAACAAACTCAACTCCACTGGAGTGCACTCACTGCAATGACTTCCAACTTGCTCTGCTCTTAAGTAACTTCTCTTTTCTGCCCTGTCCTGTGGAAGCTGAGTGTATCCTCTCTCTGACTCATTTTGTTAAATCTTTCTGTTTCCTGACTTTGTCTGCCCCTCAATGAGATATTGCTTTCAAACATTGCTGTTTCCTTCCACAAAAATATACTAAAGGTGTGTCTGAATTCCAACCAGAGAGACTAAAGGTATGTGGCATGTCTATTTTCCAACTGGATCACAGAGCTGGATGTGGTCCCTTGCCAGAGGAGCCATGTTGCTGGATTAAAATTCCTGTACATTAAAGGATAAAAACTAAAGTGAGGAAATGCTGATCTCTGGACATGACCGAGATGTTACACACATAGCCACACAGCAAGAATGGTTATCTGTACAAGAAGCAGCTACTCAAATTTCCAACAGGAATTAGGAAGTAGTTTGTGAAGACTGCTAATAGCAAATGAGCTATTAGCTGGTGAGGTGGCTGTTGAGAGAAGTAGGGTTACGCTCCTGTACGATGTCACTGCTCCAAGGCTGCCCACAATTCAGTGGAGGGCACATGAACATCACTAATTGGACTCAGAAGTTACTAATAACAAGAAAATAAGTTTATGGAGCTTAGAGAGTGACAGGATGATAAAAAAAATAAGGAGAGTTAGAGCAAGGTAGTACTGGATGGCAAGAACTGAAATGAATCACATAAATTTATCCAATTTTCAAAGAAGGAATTAAAATAGCATTTTCCTCACTTACATGCATAAAAATAGAAAGTCAGCTTAAATCTGGCTATGGGCTCTCCCTCACTGCGGTAGTATCTAGTTTGTAGCTAATGATTTATGAACTAATTAGAAAAAAATAGACTTATAAACTAATTTAAGAAACTTTATTTTCTCAAGAAACATTTTGTATTTTAAATATTTAATAGTTTATCTGAAGTTATATTTATATCCTTTTGATGAATTTTGTACTAAAGACAATTAGATTCATAAGTTAAAGTAGCTTAAATGTTAGCAAATTCAAAGGATCTTTTTAATTAAATTTAGAGTGATGAGTAAACAACTTTAAAATTTAATATATAACATTAGGATAACATCAGAAAGTTTATTAACTCAGAGAAGGAAATACAAAACATATTTTACTAAATAAAAACTTATTCACTGTTATTTTAACAGATTCAAGAAGTAGTCAAATCATTATTGTATTCAGCAAGCATGAATACTTTAGAAGGTGATATAATATAAATTTTAAAAGTATTGACAGAAGAATATTGGAGCAACTTTGAGTTTGGTGGAAGCTGTTTTCTTCACATTGGGTGGACTTAGCTAGAATGGATGTCTAGCATCCTGGAAATCACCAAAGCCACCCCACTATCCTGAGCCAAAGGTCTCAAGGCTCCTTGTTCATGAATCCAAGAACGAAATTAATGGAATATACAAGATGAGTCTATATTATAGACTTACATAAGTGGGGCCTTAAGGGATATGAAGAGTGAACGTTCCTGAATATTAGGAGTAGTACCACAGGAGTGGAATGTCATAGAGTGACAAGTCTAGACCTTTTTTTAAAAGAAGTTTTGGCAGAAGATAGGCTGAGTCATAGGTTAGGGCTGAACTAGTGAGGCTATTTGACCTAGCCACAAGGTATCTCAGGAAAGGCTACGCAATCAAGAGGAGGAAGAAGAGGAGGAGGAGGAGAATCCAGAGACAGATATGAACAACCAGAACTCTCAAGGACATTTTTTCTTTTTTCTTTTTATTAGATATTTTCTTTATTTACATTTCGAATGCTAGCTCCTTTCCTGATTTCCCCTCCGAAAACCCCCTTATGTATCCCCCATGCCCTTGCTCACCAACCCACCCAATCCTGCTTCCCTGTCCTGGCATCCCCCTATACTGGGGCATCGAGCCTTCTCAGGACCTCAGAAAATTGGACATAGTACTACCTGAAGACCTAACTGTACCACACCCGGGCATATACCTAGAAGATGCTTCAACATGTAATAAGGACACATGCTCTACTATGTTCATAGCAGCCTTATTCATAATAGCCAGAAGCTGTAAAGAACCCAGATGTCCCTCAACAGAGGAAGGGATACAGAAAATGTGGTACATTTCTACAATGGAGTACAACTTAGCTATTAAAAACAATGTATTCATGAAATTCATAGACAAATGGATGGAGCTAGAAAATATCATCCTGAGGTGAGGTAACACAATCACAAAAGAACACACAAGGTATACAATCCCTGATAAGTGGATATTAGCCCAAAAGCTCAGAATACCCAAGATACAACTCACAGAACACATGAAGCTCAAGATGAAGGAAGACCAAAGTGTGGATACTTTGATCCTTATTAGAAAGTTGATCAAAACACCCATGACTCACATCCAACCAATAGAATGAGCACAGGGTCCCTAGTGGAGCAGTCATAAAGAGGACCCAAGGAGCTGAAGAGATTTGCAGCCCTGCAGGAGGAGCAATAGTATGAACCAACCAGGACCCCCAGACCTTTCAGGGACTAAACTACCAACACAAGAGTACACATGGAGGGACCCATGGCTCCAGCTACATATGTAGCAGAAGATGGTCATTTCAGATATCAATGAGAGGAGAGACCACTGGTCCTGTGAAGGCTTGATTCCCCAGGATAGGGAAATGCAAGTCAGAAAATTGGGGAAGGGGGGGTGAACTGGGGAAGGGGGATGGGATATGGGGTTTTCAGAGGGGTAACTCAGAAAGGGGATACCATTTGAAATGTAAATAAAGCAAAATAATAATAAAAAGAAATGTAAATAAAGCAAATATCTAATAAAAGAAATACAGGAGAACACAGGTAAAGAGGAAGCACAAAAATCTGTTAAAGAATTACAGGAAAACACAATCAAACAGGCAAAAGAAATGAAGAAAAACCATCTAGGATCTAAAAATGGAAATAGAAACAATAAAGAAATCACAAAGGGAGACAATCCTAGATTTAGAAAACCTAGGAGAGATCAGGAGTCATAGATGCAAGCATCACCAACAGAATACAAGAGATTGAAGAGAGAATCTCAGGTGCAGAAGATACCATAGAAAACATTGACATAACAGTCAAAGAAAACACAAAAAGTAAAAAGATCCTAAGCCAAAACATCCAGGAAATCCAGGACACAATAAAAAGACCAAGCCTAAGGATAATAGGTAGAGATGAGAGCGGAGTCCCAACTTAAAAGGGCCAGTAAATATCTTGAACAAAATTATAGAAGAAAACTTACCTTACCTAGAGAAAGAGATGCCCATGAACATACAAGCCTACAGAACTTCAAATAGATGGGACCAGAAAAGAAATTCCTCTTATCACATAATAATCAAAACACCAAATGCACTAAAGAAAGAAAGAATATTAAAAGCAGTAAGGGAAAAAGGTCAAGTAATATATAAAGGCAGGCCTATCAGAATTACACCAGACTTCTCACCAGAGACAATGAATGCTAGAAGATCCTGGGCAGATGTCATACAGACCCTAAGAGAACACAAATGCCATCCCAGGCTACTATACCCAAAACTCTCAATTACCATAGAAGAAAATAAAATATTTCATGACAAAACCAAATTTATACAATATCTTTCTACAAACCCAGCCCTTCAAAGGATAATAAATGAAAAATACCAACATAAAGAGGGAAACTATACCCCAGAAAAAACAAGAAAGTAATCTTTCAAGAAATCCAAAAGGAGACAGCCAAACAAACAATTCCACCTCTAACAACAAAAATAACAGGAAGTAACAATCACTTTTCCTTAATATCTCTTAATATGAAAATTAATATTATCAACATATCCTAATCTATTGAAATTCAAAAATATGAGGAATTAGAAATTTGTTAGCTGTCACCCAGTGGTCTCTCTAAGTTGGTAATTGGAGAAGTAAGTCCAATATTGTACAGTACATATATACTTTCTGCTTATTTGTATGTGACAGTGTCTTGGTGCGTATCACATAATGGTCTTTAAATGCTTCCCCTATCTCAGTCTATCAGTAGAATTGTTTATTTGATGTTTTTATACTATACTATGGTTTTCAGAGCAGCTAATATATTTCAAAATTATTTATACAGTCAAAAGAAAAGTAGACAATTAATTTGGGAGGTGCCTTGTAAGAGAATGAGTGAGACCAAATGCTTTGCTTGATATTTATAATTATTGTATCAACTTTGAAGAAAATGACCTTATAAGTTACTCTCTTTCGGAGATGAATGCTTTTCAAAATCATCACAGCCAATGAACCAGAATCTTACTCTCACCTAATGTCTGTGCCTCCCTCCAAGCAGAACCATTATTCATTGAAACAGTTGATGAATTACTTCATTGATAGACCATCTTAATACACATACTATTTCTTATATATAACATGTTCCCTGTGGGCTGAGAATGATGATAATCACTCAAGTCAAATAGCTTTGATCATAGCAGGAAATCTGTATCCAAGTAATTGTGCCTACTATTCATTCCTTGACACAGAAGAACCGTAAACTCTTAGCTTAGCTACTATGGAGGTAAAATCCTTTGGTGATAAAATCCTGGATATGAGCCTTATTTGAAGTACAGCCTTATTACAATGAATTCCAATGCCTGGAAATTGTTCTTATTTTGGGTTTGTACCACAGTAAGAGCCAAGATTTTAAGTTTTACTAAAAACAAAACAAACAAACAAAAAGACTATCTTTTTATGTTGATTTAATAACATGTCCATCATTTTTATGATTGGTAGAAAAATATATATTGTGTTGAATATAATAATAATTAATTAATTAATTCTCACCAAAGTCCCTTCAAATGTGCATCGCCGTAAAACATCAAGTCACCTGGCCCAGGTCTGGTCACTGAACTTTAACTTCAAAAGCAAGATTAAATGTCCCCATAAAGAAACTGCTGCCGTCAAGCCCTGCTCGCCCACTGCATCTGCCATCTATTATGGTTAGAAGCTGTTCATAAGAGAATCACAATTGATTTTAAAGCTTTTAAAGTAAATCCCAGCTGTTTAATTCATAGAATCATCTTTGAAGGGACGATAAGAAATTCAAAATCAACATTTACAATCCTTATGGTCCAGCAATAAAAATAGAATTAGGTAAAACAAACTATCAAGTGTAAATGACATGTTCTTTCTTTATACCATCTGGAGGCCTTATTGATTGGAAGAAGAATTCAATGCTAAGGAAATGTGCATACAAAATTAGGATAGGAAGAAAAAAAAGGCAGCCCATAGCTAGATAGAGACATGGCTTGCTATCATAAGTCATAATGTCTTCAATTGATATTTTTAAGTTTTCTATAACTGAAACATTTAAAATATTTCCAAAAACAAGGCACAATTTTAAGATACCCTCAGCTTTTAAAACTGTAGTTTCATAAATAAACGAGAGCTTCAGTTTGTTACTGCTGAATCTTTTGCTTTTCGGACAATAGCTTCAGAATTCAGATGGTTACTAGTAAATTACTAGAAAATTCAGGTACATAATACAGCTTTGTATTGTTCTCCAGTTCATTTCTCCAAAATCTATATACTTTTTTTATAAGAATGAAGTTTATTTATCCTAGTGCATATTGTTTACATTATAATGAAATTTTCTCTTTGATTTGACAGTCACTTACTGATTTTCATTTCTATAAAAAAAAAACTGTCCTAGGCTTTCCTTTCTCTGACTTTGTCTCCACTATGCTACACCACTACACCATTTTATAGTTCTCATGATTTCTGTTACTTTCTCAGGCAAAACTTTAGTTTTAAGGCGAAGACACAGATGCTTAAAGTTCGTGATTTGACACACATGATTATGTTTCCTCTAATGGCCTATCCACTGTCCTATTTCTTCTGAAAATTCTGAATTGTTGCCATCACCAGCTCCACGGGGAATACGTCTTCTGTATTCAAGTGCATGAAATGTGTGTTGAAAGAAATCACGAACACTGAAAAGGCTTGACCGGGCTTATGAAAAACGCAATGCTTACAAAAATGAAACTCACAGAGAAAAATGATGCTTGATGTTACAGATTTGAGGAACAAGAACAGGAGAAGTGGGACTGAGGCCAAGTAAACATGCACATTTGACTTAGCCAGGGTGAAGCCTAACAGGAGTAAGTATAAAAGAACCAAAAACTACCAGACAAGGAGATGACTACAGAGTTTGTCTCTCTATTCCCAGTATCTGAGTGTATTTACAATGCATGTTTGTGTGTGTGTGTGTGTGTGTGTGTGTGTGTGTGTGTGAATAGAAACAGATTTATATTTAAGCTCCATGGCTTGATAGCAAGTTTTACTTGATTAATACCTATCTCATCACTATATTTTAAGAACCTTGACAGTTTGCTCACACCCAATATTCCCAAGCATTAAACCGTTAGTACATAAAACTATGCCTGGCATAAGCCGGGCACTCAAAACACATCTGTGTTTGTGTGTGTGTGTGTGTGTGTGTGTGTGTGTGTGTGTGTATGAATAGAAACAGATTTATATTTAATACAAGCTCCATGGCTTGATAGCAAGTTTTACTTGATTAATACCTATCTCATCACTATATTTTAAGAACCTTGACAGCTTGCTCACACCCAATTTAATAGCATTAAACCATTAGTACATAAAACTATGCCTGGCATAAGCTGGGCACTCAAAACACATCTGTGCATTATTATATTTTACAACAATGATATAACCCTGTTTTGTTCTCAAAAAGCCAAATAAAAATACATTTTGACCAGTGGAAGCCACTTCCTACCAAGAAACAAACATTTCTTCAAGTAGCAGCTATCCTGAAAATCAATATAGTTGGTCTTTGTATAAGAATTTACCAAGCAAAGCCTGTGGCCCTATTACACTGAAAATATGAACTGGTGCTCTCCCAGCAGAATGATAAAACAGTTTTAAGATGAAAGAGAACCTTTAGGTCCTGCCAAGTCACTAAAGACGAAGGGATATTATCAAAACTAGACAGCTGCAGAGATATAACAATCAAACTGATCCTTGTCCTCAGTCCCCAAGCAGAGATTAAGAAATTGAACACAGTGTTGGAGGTTCATTATAGCACAGCTCCTTCCTTGGTCCCCAAAGAATGAAGTATAAGTCTTGGTAATTATAATACCTTTAGGGGTTAAAATATTTGAGTTAGTCAATCACCTGACTAAGATACCACTCCTCAGGAAGTGATGCTGAAGAGATAGGAAGAATAATTACCCCTTTCAGGAAACAGTGTATTTTTTTTCATTCTGGAAAATACACCCCTACTGTAGTCATTGAGGTGATGCCATGAATTTCTTTTAAGTCTCTCCACCTTTCTCTTTTTCAGTTTTTTTCTCTGCTCTGCTCACTCTTTTGTATATTGGCTAGAGCCTAAGTTTTGCTACGTTAAGATTTTTGGCTTCTTCAGAAAATTGGGCATGTCCCTTCCAGAGGACCCTGGCATACCACTCCTGGGCATATACCCAGAGGATTCCCCTGCATACAATAAAGACACATGCTCCACTATGTTTATAGCAGCCTTGTTTATAATAGCCAGAAATTGGAAGGAGCCCAAATATCCCTCAAAGGAGGAATGGATACAGAAAATGTGGTATATTTATACAATGGAATACTACTCAGCAATTAAAAATAATGAATTCATGCAATTTGTAGGTAAATGGTTAGACCTGGAAAATATCATCCTGAGTGAGTTAACCCAATCACAAAAGAATACACATGAAATGCAATCACTGATAAGTGGATATTAATGAGCCCAGAAGCCCTAAATACTCAAGGCACAATTAGCAAGTCAAATGATTCCCAAGAAGAAAGGAGAGGACCCTGGGCCTGGAAAGATTGGATCCAGTTTTGTAGAGAAACTGTGGGGGGAGGGGGAATGATTGGGGAATAGTTGGGGGGGAGAGGACCTATGGGACATAGGGAGGGGGGAACTGGGAAAGGGGAAAGCCTTTGGAATGTAAACATTGAATATAGAAAATAAAAATTAAAAAAAAAGATTTTTGGCTTCTTTACTATTTCTGAAGACACACACACACACACACACACACACACACACACACACACACACACCTGCCTCTTTTTTGCCATGCTGCTGTTTACCCTCCACATGGCTGACTGATGTTGCTGAATATGCCAATTTAACTCAAAAGCCACGGCTTGCTTTCTCTTATTTATTTTCCTCTTCCCGGTAGTTAACCAGATCTTCATCTTCTCTGCCCTGTTGTTTTTTTTTTCTATTAAACTCTAATCAAATTGTCTTCAAACTTCCTTCTGAGTCCATTCTTATATTTTTCTATTAAATGAGACTATGAACTCTGAAGTAGAACACCAGCTTCCCCAGTACATTGTGAAGTCCCCCCAATGTGGGGCCCCTAAAATTTCCAGCAACAGCGTATGTGTTTACATGGAGCTATGGAACATATAAGTGTCACTGACATATCAAGATACTCTGCCACACTTACAGACAATTGCCTAGCATAACTGTCACCTGAGAGGCATTACCCAGCAACTAATGGGAAAAAATGCAGAGACCCACAACCAAACATTCAGTGGAATTTGGGGAATCCTGTAGAAGATGGAAGGAAGGCTGGAAGGAGCCGGGGGGGGTGGGGGGCTGGTTAAGATACCACAAGAAAATCAACAGAATCCATTAACCTGGGCCCATAGGAGCTCATAGAAACTGAAGGGCCAACCGAAGAGCATGCATAGAAGAGATGCGTCCTCTGCATGTTTATAACAGTTGTGCAGCTAGGTCTTCATGTGGGATTCCTAACGCAGGAGCAGGAGGGGCTGTCCATGCATTGCCTGATTTAGATCCCTTTTCCCTACCTGGACTGTCTTGTCAGGCCTCAGTAGGAGAAGATTTGATATACCAGGACTGGTTGATATTCATGGGAGACCTCCCATTCTCTGAGAAGAGGGAGGAAGAGTGGATGGGAGAAGGGAGGTGAAAGAGAGGAACTTGAAGGAAAGGAAGGAGAGGAAGCTACAATCAGGATGTATACTAAATAAAAATTAAAAATACAAAACATAAAGAATAAAGAAATTTGTTAAAAATCAGATACTGTGTTGGATCATGCTGGGAAAAGCAGTAAAGGAAAGAACATATCACTTTATATTAGATTATATCTTATATAATAGACTTTTTGAAGACTCAATGCTAGGGAGGAGAAGGGAATAAAAGAGAAGGGAAGGAGGGAGAAGGGAGGGAAAGGAGGGAGGAGAGGGGAGGAGAGGGGAAAGAAGGGTCTGCTGCTCTACTTGCCTCTGTCAATAGATACCTTTAATTCCTTTCCTTACCATGAAGTACTATTTACCTTCTGTGTTTCCCACATGTACGTGATTTGGGGGGAAGGAACAAATTGGTAATTATCTTCACTAATGAAATGTGCAATCATTTGAGTTAGATTTTAAATGGGGCACAACTTGCATTCATAAGGCCCATTGAATAAATGCCTATTAGGTACAGTTTAATGGCTTAATGTTTGATTCATGTTCTCTCCGTGCAGTTGATTCTTACTGCACATTCAGGTTAATTAGGAAGTTCGGTTTTCCCATACTCAGAAAGTCAAGCTCAGCAGAAGAGTAAAAGTCGAAAGTGCACAAAAGGGAAAAGGCAGCCATCTCTGATGGTGATGCCCCGGGAGATTGGGCTCCATCCATCCCGTTAGCCAAGTCAATTCTTATGTAATCTTAGCAAATAACAAATCACTTCCATTCAGGAAAAACTCCCTCAATACTTGAGAAAATGTGGCACTTCTTTATAAGTCTAAACTCTAATTGGAAATTGTGTTGATAGATAAATGGGAGAAAAATCCTCCACCGAGAATAAATTAAAAGCAAATTTGAAAATACTCTATGACATTTTCTTCTGCAATGACATTGTATTAGACTGTTTCTCATTTTTTTCTTCCTCTTTACATACACCATGTGAGGCCATAAATACTGAAAAAGAGAATCTCAATTTTATAGTATTTAATATTTTTTCTTACTTAAAAATATAACAAGTATAATTGTGTACTTTGAAAGATATTTTCTTGAACCATAACATGTGAGGCCATAAACACTGAAAAAGAGAATCTCAATTTTATAGTATTTAATATTTTTCTTACTTAAAAATATAACTAGTATAATTGTGTACTTTGAAAGATATTTTCTTGAACCTTCAAAATCGTGGAAGTAAATTGACCTTGCAGGGATGAATTTTCTCAAAAGAAATGTGTATGGCTCCCTCTTGGATACCAGATTACTGAAACAATGGGCCTCAGTAAATTAGAATATTTCTAGGAATATCAGTGTGGAAGAAGAAAAAGCCTCATGCCTGTCCTGACATGCCCAAAGCGAAACTTCTCCTGGAAAGGCATTTGCACCATAACATGAGAGACAGCATCTAGAAGAGTGGAACCAAAATACTGATGTGTCCGTAGTAGGCTGGACCTCACCTTGCCCAGGACCACTTTGATACACATAACTCTGTCTTACTAGTTAAAGCCAAACCTTAGCTCAGAAGCCTGAAGACAGAAATACTGGATCTCTTTGTCTAATTTCCCCAAAGTGGCCACATTGAATAAAATCTCTTTTCTGCCTTTCACTATTAATTTGACTCATGTAGGATAAATGGCCCCTGTGTACATATTCAGAATCAGTTTTGCTGCTTTTTTTTTTCATGACTTAAAAATACTAAGTTGATCAACAATAAGATATGAGTGGCTAGCAGGTGTAGATTTTGCGTGCTGCTATATTTACTTACATAATTTCCTCCTTTCCTGATATTTTCTATGTCAGAAAAAAAAAAGGAATTAAGTGGAATTCATATGAACATCTTAGGCTACTTCACACTTGATATTCTCACTTCCACTTTCAAAAGAACAACTCACAGCATTTGCATACTTAATCAGACTGTAGGTTGGCGAATGTTTTCCTGTTCCGTCAGCAATTTTTCATGTTGCTAAAAAGTACCTCCCAGAGCGAAATAACACTTCAAATGAGCATGCCTGTTTGTGTGTTAAAGACAGATGGAGAAGAAAGAAGAAGAGGGATAATTGAAAGAAGATGGAAAACATACTGACATTTAAATGTTCTTGTCTTTCAAAAGTTCATCCCACATCCCTGTCATTTGCGCTAAGTTGGGGAAAAGAGACATTGCTAGCTCTTTAGTACTAGTGGGTTAGGGGATTGACAGTCTGATACCTCCACTTGCTGTAAGGTAATGGAGAGATAAGAAGAGGTTGATGAAAAGGGTCCAAGAAGGATGTTAAGGGAGAACAGGGTAAAATCCAGCGAGATAAAGTTAGGAGAGTTATTCATGACTTTCGCACCTCACACTTCAAAATCAATGAGTATTTATCTAATTCCATCATTTACCAGCCTACGTAGATACTGTACATTCTGTCGTCATAGATTTTAATAGTATATCTATGTCTTCCCTTCTTCCATCTGTAACAAACTCCTAAAACTCATCCTCTGTGGTCTGTGAATTTCATCAAAATTTAAAGACAAGAACCCAGAAGCCTCTGGCTCAGACAGGCTTAGATGGCAGTCATGTCATCCCTAGGCTGGTGGTCCTGATTTCTATAAGAAAGCAGGCTTAACAAGCCATGAGGATCAAACCAGTAAACAGCACCCCTGATTGGCCTCTGCTTCCGCTCCTGCTTCCATGTTCTTGTCCTGCTTGAGCTCCTATCCTGACTGTCTTTGATGATGAATTGTGATGTGGAGGTGTAAAAGCTGAATAAATCTTTTCCTCTCCAAGTTGTTTTGGTCATGGTAATACATCACAGCAATAATAACCCTAACTAAGGCAATAGAAATGCATTAGGAGTGTTAAAAGCCAATAAGATTCACTTTATATATGTAGAGTGCATTCTAAGGAAGATTATATAGCTTAGACCTGGTTTGTGGTGGGTTTCTTCCTATGTTACCATCAAACATGCCCTGATGTTTATGTCGCCAGTTCTGCTACATAAAGTACTTTTGTGGAATTCTGGAAATTATCCGCAAGTCATTTGAGAACTGCCTGCTTGGAACTGACCTCTGTTCTTCCTAGGTTCCACTTATTAGATAACTGCAGCCTGTTATCTTTTTATAAACTTCAGGTGGTACAAGAATGAAACTCCACCATTTAGTTTTCAGTGGCTCAACAAATCCTAAAAAGTTTAATAAGATGCAATTGTCAGATTTTACCACTCTCAGAATACTTTGTGAGAGACATGTAAAGCTTTTTCCTATTAATGCCTAAAGGATATTAGGGAGAGAGGGAGCAGTGAGGCCGGGAAGAGAACACAGGTGGCATCATGGACAAAAGGATCTCACCCTCTCAAAGCACTCTCCCTATAACTCTACACATTCCTCTTTTCAAGATCAGCTATCAACCTGCTGTGCCAGAGTCACAATTTTTATTTTTTAATGTGTATGGATATTTTGTCTGCATGTACATCTGTGTATCAAATGTATGCCTGGTATCCACAGAGACCAGAAGACGGCACTAGATCTAAACTAAAATTAAAGACAATCGTGAGTTGTCACGTGGTGGAACATGGGTCCTCTGACAGACCAGTAAGTGATCCTACCTCCTGAGTCATCTCTCTGGCCTCAAAGTAGGAGTTAACCATCTATCCACAGATATTGCTAACTTAAAGAAGTCTTGGATTAACTCCACTGGGACACTTGCCACGTGGATTCAGTGACCAGCATTGGTATTCTACTTCAGTGACTGTGATACTACGGTATGAAAATATTAGATGAGAAGAAGAGATAGAAACTGGCAGGGATGAACAGAAACTCCAAAAGCAACAGTTTTGTAATAAACTTAACTGGAAGCCAAGGATGCCAGAGAGTTCTGGTTCCTGTTTCCCCTGAGCATTGTCTGTAAGCTATAGGTGAGGCCATGAAGAAGATTTACTGAAGGTACCAGCATGCCTCACAGTTAGGTCAACTGAACTGATTGTCTCACATCTTTCCCATACTCCCCACCCACCTAGGTTTTGATGTAAGTTCTTTAGGAATAACCCAGACCAGCAGCTGGGTGATATCTCATTCCTGAGAACCTTCTACTGCTGCATAGGTTCTTTGTCCCTCTCCCTCTCTCCTTCCTCTCTTTGATTAAGATTGACCCCATAGGCTCATATAGTTAAAGCCTAAGTCATCAGGTGGTAATGCAACTCGAGAAGGATTAGGAGGTGTGCCATTGTTGGAGGACATATGTCACTAGGAGTGGAATTTAAGGTTTCAGAAGACCAAACCAGGCCCAATGTCTATCTCTTCCTGCTGCTTGTGCATATAGATATAGAACTTCCAGCTACATTTCCAGAATCATGTTTGACTGCCTGCCACCATACTCCCTGCCATGATGATAATGGATTAAACCTCAGAAATTCCAAGGAACCCCAAATTAAATGTTTTCTTTTACAAGAGTTGACATGGTCATGGTGTTTCTTCTTAGCAATACAACACTGACTAAGCCACATACCTCTCTCAACTCTCTGTCTCTCAAGCTATACCTATGAATCTATAATACATTTCTTTCTAAAACTTACCCTGTGTGATCCATGAAGGTCCAACTTTAAGTTCACGGGACAAGAACAGGAAAGCTCCTGGCTTATGGTGGGTTTAAATGGTTTTCAAGCTTCCAAAGCCCTAATCCAACAAGATAACTCACTAAGAGCCAGGAAAACTCCATTACATTTACTGTATTATATTTCCTATTATATTTTCTACAAAGCTGAGTCAAAGACAAACATATAAAAATGCTTTTTAAAACGGTCCATTGTAATCTCTCTTACTTAAAAAGCCAAGAAGGTTACAAAGGTATAACATGGAAACGCCATTCAGTAAACTACTCTTAATAGTTTATCATGAAGGGTACCTGAATAATGTAAAGTTAATTGCTGGACATTATTGTCTCTTTTTGCTAGAACTGTGGGTTAAGTTCATTCTCTTAACATCAAGGGATATTAAGAGATAAACAGGTAGATAAACATGAACAAATATGTATACACATACAGTGTGAAAGAGAGAAAGAGAAAGAATGTGAGAGAGAGGGAGAGAGGAAAAGAGGGAGAGAGGGCAGAGGGAGAGAGTGAGAAAGGGACAGTGGGACAGTGTTACAATGGCACAAGTAAAATTAATGTTTTCCATAAAGTCAATTCTTCTATGTTTACTTCCTTTGTGAACTTTTCCATTCTGGAAAAGATTTTAAGAAGGGAACTAGGTTAGTATGTATAAGAATGCAAATCAATCCATTCTTATCTCCTTGTACAAAGCTCAAGTCCAAGTGGATCAAGAACTTTAAAATAAAACCAGATACACTGAAACTAATAGAAAAAAGTGGGGAAGAGCCTGGAGCACATGGACACAGGGGAAATTTTCCTTAACAAAAAACCAATAGCTTATGCTCTAAGATCAAGAATTGACAAATGGGACCTCAGAAAATTGCATAGTTTCTGTAAGGCAAAGGACACTGTCAATAGGACAAAACTGCAACCAACAGACTTGAAAAACGTCTTTACTAATCCTACATATGATAGAGGACTAATATCCATTATATACAAAGAACTCAAGAAGATAAACTCCAGAGAACCAAATAACCCTATTAAAAATGGAGTACAGACCTAAACAAAGAATTTTCACCTGAAGAATATCAAATGGCTGAGAAGCACCTAAAGGAATGTTCAACATCTTTAGTCATCAGGGAAATGCAAATCAAAACAACCCTGATTTTCCACCTTATACCAGTCAGAATGGCTAAGATCAAAAACTCAGGTGATAGCAGGTGCTGGCAAGGATGTGGAGAAAGAGAAATACTCCTCCATTGCTGGTGGGAGTGCAAGCTAGTACAACCACTCTGGAAATCAGTTTGGCAGTTCCTCAGAAAATCGGACATAGTAGTACCTGAAGACCTAACTGTACCATCCCTGGGCATATAACCAGAAGATGCTACAACATGTAATAAGGACACATGCTCCACTATGTTCATAGCAGCCTTATTTATAATAGCCAGAAGCTGGAAAGAACCCAGATGTCCTTCAAAGGAGGAATGGATACAGAAAATGTGGTATATTTATACAATGGAATACTACTCAGCAATTAAAAACAATGAATTCATGAAATTCTTAGGCAAATGGATGGAACTAGAAAATATCATCTTTACTGAGGTAACCCAATCACAAAAGAACATACATGGTATGCACTCTCTGATACATGGATATTAGCCCAGAAGCTTGGAATATCCAAGATATAATTCACAGACCACATGAAGCTTAAAAAGGAAGACCAACATGTGGATATTTATTTGGTCCTTCTTAGGGTACAAAATAACCATGGGAGGAGATACAGAGATAAAGTGTGGAGCAGAGACTGAAGGAAAGACCATCCAGAAACTTCCCCACCTAGGGATCTATCCCATTTACAGTTATCAAACCCAGACACTATTGTGGATGCCAAGAAATGCTTGCTAACAAGATCCTGATATAGCTGTTTCCAGAGAGGCCCTGCCAGTGCCTGACAAATACAGAGGGAGATGCTCTCAGCCAATCATCGAACTGAGCACAGAGTCCCCAACAGAGGAGCTAGAGAAGGAAGGCAAGTTGCTGAAGGGTTATGCAGCCCCACAGGATTAACTATAATATGAACAACGAGTAACCCCAGAGATCCCAGCAACTTAACCACTAACCAAAGAGTACACATTGAGGGACCCATGGATCCAGTCACATAGGTAGCAGAGG
This sequence comes from Apodemus agrarius, assembly GCA_964023405.1. Taxonomy (NCBI): domain Eukaryota; kingdom Metazoa; phylum Chordata; class Mammalia; order Rodentia; family Muridae; genus Apodemus; species Apodemus agrarius. The sequence continues at coordinate 51,624,107 of OZ030017.1, read as the reverse complement.
ATGGCCTGGTTGAACATCAATGAAAGGAGAGGCCCTTGGACCCATGACGGCTCATTGCCCCAGGGTAGGGCAATGCCAGGGTAGGGAAGCAGGAGTGGATGGGAGAGTGAGCATGGGGAGGGGGGGATGGGATAGAGGGGTCTTCTGAAGAGAAATGAGGAAAGGGGATAGCATTTGAAATGTAAATAAAGAAAATATCTAATAAAACAAAAACAAAAAACAAAAAAGAAGAAGGGAACTAGGAGGTAAATAAGCAGAGTTAGTCCCCAGTTCCTAAGGAACTTTCTTTAGTCACAGTTCCTAAGGAACATCGGCCACAAAGTCAAGACTAAGACATGATGGTCCCAACATTAATGTCAATTTAGTCTTCAACAATGCCTGGCTTGCTTCAATAAAGCAAGCTAGTACAGGAACCTCATATGCTTATGAACTGTTATTTTTATCTATAAATATAGTCATTTTATTTTTTAAATTATTTTGGTTTTTATTTCCTGAGTATATTCTTTCTTAACACTCATCAAATATCATCCCATAAGTAGAGATTATCAAGGAATTCCTTGAAATAAAATAAAAATTAACATTTCTTCAGAAAACTTAAACTTTGAAATTGTATTTAGATATCTCTCAAAATGACTCTTATACACTTACTATACTTATATAACCCATTATGTTATGTTGTGTTGTGTTGTGTTGTGTTGTGTTATGCTATGCTATGCTATGCTATGCTATGCTATGCTATGCTATGCTATGCTATGCTATGTTATGAACAATGAAAACTCCTCAAGGTTTTCTTTCCTAAATCTTGCAGCATGAATCCTTCTGGGCCATGTCTGTAGTGAAGTAAACATGGAGAATAAGTTCTAGGGCCATGCAAAACACAACTCAACTCTGGGTACTACATCTCCAGCATCTCCTCAGAGTACTGGAACTTCAGGGATTTTAATATCATTTGAGCCAGCTTTCTCTGATATCTGTCAACATAGTAACATGGTCTTCATTAAAAAGATAGGAGTGCAAAGAGATAAGATGATGGATATAAGCACTTATGAAATTTTCTAATAGCTTCTTAAAGGTCTTAACTTGCATTGAAGACTGTTTAATTATTACAGCAGAAAGAACAAAACTTTGTTGGAATAAAGAAAGTTTTACATGGCCCAGAAAGATTCATGCTGCAAGGTTTAGGAAAGAAAACCTTGTGGAGGTTTCCTTATCCATAACAGGTTATATAAGCCTGGTTCTGGAACCACAACTCCAATGCCAACTACTTCCAAATGCCCCCAACAAGTAGCATATGGCGTCTAGAAACTGGCTTCTTTAACGCTAAGAGAGGGTGCCAACAGGGATGCTATTCTATTCTGCATGAAGACACATAAACTACTATATAGCTAGATTCTTTATGTGTAACTCATTATTATTCTCCAATAAATGAATAGATGCAATGTTCTAAAGCTTATTCCACGTGAAATCGACATCAGAAATAAGACTTCCAGCTTCTCTGTTTACTTTCTACAGGTCTGTGGCTAACCAGGAAAATAAGAGTCATTTCCATTTTGTGCACATCCTACAGTGAAAGATCACTTCGACTTTGAATACAAATAACTCTATGGCCTGTTTGCCACACTAGTTATGTCACAACTGCCTGGTTCTGTCTCAGATCACTGGAACAGCATCCCGGGTCCACTCCAGGCTGTTATCTTCATAGTAGCCAAAAGTGATATTGTATGTAGAGACTGGGGCCTAGTATGCCATTGATTAAGAATCTTCAGTACTTCCCATTATCGAACAAACATCAAGACCTTTTGATAGACTCCAAACTTTTTTGGTGAGCTCTTTTCCACACCATTTCCCAAGAAGGCCAAAGACCAAATGCATCATCCCCTTATTTCTATACACATTCTCCATTCATTAGGAACTCTTTGCTCCCTGTTTTCCTCCTCAAAAAGAAAACATTTCTCTAGTTTCAGCTGAAACACTTCTCAGGAAAGCTTTTAGAATATATGAGACTAAGAATGCTCCATCTACTCCTAAGCTATGGCTACCACATCTCCTAGCATAACTTCCAAATGATTATACTTCTTGGTTAATTCTACTTTTCTAATAAATATCATCTTATATCTACATGACCTGCTATTTAATTTGGAAACAAATGGACTTAAATTTGAAACCCTGTAGCCTGGGCCTCCAAAGTACTGAGATCACAATGTATCACCTACATAGCTAACTTTCTTATACCACACCTCAGCACAGTTCCCAGCCCACAAAAAAATGACATGGAAATAGTTGCTTACAACCATATGTTTCAATATGTATCTCATACATACAACTTAAAATGAAACAAAATTTAAAATTGCCTTACAATCTTCATCAAGCTTTCCATTCCTTTTGTAGAGAAAATATTTTCTAATATATGTCCTTTCATATAAAGAAAAATATTAACATGAAAATTCTTCCTCTTCCTTTTCTAACATTGAAATAATTTTATTGCTTTATTATCCTAGCAACTCAATGCTAGAAGCTTGAGGCTTAAACAAATATCTGTAGCTATAGAACCTGTGACTTTCTCAAAGCCAGTAGTGAGAAACAATTAAAGAAAGGATTGTCTCCTGGCCTCAAAGTCACAAATCCTGCATCAGCAGTTCTTGGAGGCAGAAGACTCCATCCTATTCCATGATCCTCTGAGCCAAAGTTTTTCCATGGGCACCTGGAGCACAGTTGGTGGTAGGAAGAATATGCCAAAGATGAGGCAGCCATCTGTGCTGCCAAGTTAAGCCACCTCTGGAAAATGCACAGTAACATTCCCTTGGAGAAACATAAGTTCCACTTCACCACTGTTCCAGAATACCTGATCCTACTATGTGTTCCTCTCTTCCTGAACACCATACTAGCAATCCACTTCCCTCAGCTGGAAAGCATGCAGGTCAAACCCATCACAATCAATTTATATTCCATTACAAAGTTTCTGGTAAGTACTGCTTGTAAACAACTAAAACTGCTCCAAAAGGAATGAGTGTCTTTCCTTTTGTACATTTAGAGGTAACAACATATAGCTAACTGTGGCCAAGGAGCAGAGAGAGTTGCTCCATATTAAACCATGCCTTCCCTCAGAGCCAGGTAAATTGCCCATATTCATTTTATAGCCTTCATGATTGCCAGTTATCTATTCCACCACACAACCAAAAATCATACATAGCCCAATCCAGGTATGTCTCCCAGACTCATTCCATGTGAATGCTTATCTGTCACCAACACTGACCAACATACCTCCCAGCACTGTCTGGAGTCTCATCCAGGACTCCAAATATTGGCCCCAAGAACCAATCTATAACCTCACCTACCCTCAGACTGCATAGCATCCTAAAAGACTGGCCCCACATAAAGAACCCCACCTCCTGCATCTACCTCAACATCCTGTGCCCTACCCCTACAGAGTACTGCCCACTTGCATTATGACTCCAAGCTCTTGCTACGCAAAGACCACCTGTAGAGCCTTGCCAGCTCTCTACAAACTTCTGAAGAACAACAGAGATAATTTTTAAGCCTAAGGAAAGTTTATTATTAGACTCAGAAGTCATACCTATCCCTAGCTGAGCTAAGGCTACTTCTGACACCCCATTCACACATCAACAGAGTGGAGCTAAGACTGAACACCAAACACTACTCACTCAACTTGTTCATAACATAACACGTTGGGATAAGAGCAAATGTTGATCCAAACAACCACTCAGCAAAAGGGAGACCAAAGAGCCACACCAAACAACACTACCAAGAATCTAGATCCAGGTGCCTTGGCCTACACTGCAAAAACACTAGCATGGACAATGACAAAAACAGATTCTGTCTAGAAATTAGAACCTGCATTGTAAGGTTCTGTGAGAAAAACAACATAACTAAGAGAACAATAGTTTCAAAACACAAAATATCTTTAAAGAACTTAAATAGGATATAAATAAATGACAATGGAGACCAAGAAAACACAAATCGTTGAATGAAATAATGTAAACAATTATGAATATGAAGAAGAATTTAATTAAAGATCTATGAAGACACCTCTATGTTCATAGCAGCCTTATTTATAATAGCCAGAAGCTGGAAGAACCCAGATGTCCCTCAGTGGAGGAATGGATACAGAGAATGTGGTATATTTACACAATGGAATACTACTCAGCAATTAAAAACAATGAATTCATCACATTTTTAGGCAAATGGTTGGAACTGGAAAATATCATCCTAAGTGAGATAACCCAATCACAAAAGAATACACATGAAATGCAGTCACTAATGAGTGGATATTAACTAGCCTAGAAGCTCTGAATACTCAAGACACAATTAACATATCAAATGATTCCCAAGAAGAAGGAAGGAGAGGTCCCTGGTCATGGAAAGGCTTGATGCAGCATTGTAGGGGATTACCAAGACAGAGAGGTGGGAGAGGGGTAATTGGGGAATGGGGCGGAGGGAAGAGGACTTATGGGACTTATGGGGAGGGAGGAACTGGGAAAGGGGAAAGTATTTGGAATGTAAACAAAGAATATAGAAAATTTTAAAAATCTATGAAGAAAAACAATAAATTAAAACTCAGAAAACTGAGGAAGTCAAAATAGAAAGACACAAGCAAAGAAAGGGAGAGAGAGGGGGGAGAAAGACAGAGAGGGAGGAGGGAGGAAGGGAGGGAGAGAGCGCACGCTCATAGAAAAGTCTCTCAAACAAATTGGACCAATTGTAAAAGAAGTTATTAGATCTCTTAGACCATGTAGAAGAAATGGATCACTCAAAAAATGTTGAATCTAAAAGAACCTAGGAAAGGAACATGCTGTGAATCTAGGACACTATAAAAAGACCCAAACCCATGAATAATAGGTATACAAGAAGAAGAAACCCAGGTCAAAGACACAGAAAGTATTTTCAACAAAATAATAGAAGAAATATTCCCAAATCTAAGAAAGAGATCTATTAAAGTGAAAGAAACATACAGAACATAGAACCAGAAATGAATTTCTCTCATCATACAACTTAATCAAAACAATAAATGTACAAAACAAAGTATATTGAACACAATAATACCTAACTTCTACTTCTTATTTTACTTACTTTGCTTTTCATTTTCTTAGAGACAGGGTGTTGTCTAGTCTGGCTGGCCTGGAAGTCACAATGTAGAACAATCTGGCTTCAACCTCAGAGACTCACTTGCCTCTGCCTCTAGTGTATATCTAAATTTTCAACAGTAACTTAGAAACCTAAAATAGCTTTGATTGATGAGCTTCAAGTTAGGAAGAGCGCAGACAATCCTCCAAACTGCTATACTCAGTGAAAATATCAGTCTTAACCAAAGGAAAAAAGAAGTTTTTACAATAAAAATGAATTTAAGGAACTTAAGCCAGCAAAACCAGATCTATAGAGATTAGTAGAAGAAGCACCATGTTGTACTGTGAAGAATAAACATACCTAAGATTGAACAAGGAATATATAATACCAAAATAGTTCACCAAGAGATCTAGAAAGCAGCAAAATAAATGAGTAAACATTCAGTAATAACTCTCAGTTGGTGCAGCCATGACTAGTGAAAAATAGCAAAAGCCATGAATGAAGGGGCCTATTCATCCCATTTTGTCTGTACTCAGAAATTAGTCCATAAGCCATTTGTTACTACACCAGACTTCAAAGTCCAGGAACAAAACAATAAAATCCCACACACAAGGAACAGCCTGAAGATAGCCACATGAATGGGAAATATCTTATTTTAGGATAGGCTATCTGTGCTGGGCAGCTCATTCTGTGGTTAATCATTCATGATGCAGAAATGCAGCCCACATGGAGCTTCCTGGTATAAAAGAAATGTCATGCTGTAAAAGTTTACCTATCTGAAATCTAAGTCACTTTGCTTCTGTAGCTGACCTGCCTGTCTGAGTTGTTCTGGGGGTAGAAGCTGCAGTCTCAGAGTTTAGCACCTCATAGAAAACCAGCAAGTAGAGTTAATTAAAGTGAAGAGATAATTCTATCTCTTCAGGAACTGCACAGCTAAGTTGAAGTCACAGGAAGAAAAAGTAGAGAGAAACTTTTCTCTACTCTTTGACCTCATCACTTGGTACATCTTTCAGAGTGCGTGATCACATGGTAAAAGATTCACCACGAGTTTGCATGTAAATTCAGGTCATAAATTGAGTAAGAGGTTCAGAAGAGAGCATGTTTACATGGGTATCAACTAAGAGTAATTATCTATCTAAACATTCATCACGTGCCACTGACTCTAGAGGTTCATGGAGAGTTAAAGACCATAACTAAGTTATCCTTGAAAATCTACCAGAAAAAAATCCCACAAATGATAAATACAATCAGCAAAGTAGCATGAATCAAAGTTAATACACACAAATCAATAACCTTCCTATAAATGAACCTATCAAGAAAAATTACTTTGGAAACAATTACCTAAAAAATATCTTACAAGAAATCTAACTAGAGACATGAAATACTTCTATGGTCAAACCTCTATTTTACTGAAAGAGATACCAAAAGACAAAAGAAGGAGCACCCATGATCATGGATTGCTAAGGTTAATATTGTGAAATAATCATTTTACAAAATAATTTACAGATTCAACTCAATTCCTATGAAAATTCCAATTCTTCACCAACAAATGAAACAAATGTGTTAAATTTGATGTAGAAACACAGAAATTCTAGAATACTCAAAACAATCCTGAATAGAAGAACAGATAGAAATAATTTTATTATTATAATAATAATATTTTTATTATACCACAGGAGTATAATAAAAATAGCATAGTACTTGTGTAAAAACAACCAATTGATCAATGGAATAAAACTTAGGGCCCAGATATAAATCCACATGACTACAAATACCTAATTTTTGAAGAAGAAGCTAAAAGTACACTTTGGAGAGAAAACCATATCTTCAACAAGTGGGTATCCATATGTAGATGTATGGATCAAAATCACTGTCTCTCACCAGCTATGAAATTCATCTCCAAATGAATAAAGGATCTTGATATATTTCCTTATACACTAAAATTGATAAAGAAAACAGGGAATAGTCTTCAACATACAGGCCTAAGACAGAATTTTCTCATCAGAATACTGGTAGCGAGGCATTAAGACCAACCATTGACAAATGGGACCCTTATGACACTAAAATGCCTCTGCACAGATAAGAATATCATCATTTAGGGGAAGAGTCAGCCTGTATAATGGGGAAAATATTTTACCAGCTACATATCTGACAGAGATTTGGTATCTAGAATATACAAAGAACTAAAAAAAAAAAAAAAAAAAAAACTAAACAACAACAGAACAATACAAAACTGGAGTCTAGCTGCATAAATTCAAGGTAAGTAGGGACACATGCTGAAAAGATAAAGTGAACATGGGCTCCTCACATCCCCAAAGGAGAAACTAAATGCCATTGATATGCACTGGCAAAGGTACACTCAATTGTTTCCAATGGCTTCTTGTTGGGTATACTAATCTCAGGTCAGGGTGAGTTCCATGCCCAGCAGTAGATAGTCAACACAAAATGAGTTAACAAATATTGCAGGCAAATGGATGAAACTAGAAAATATCCTGAGTAAGGTAACCCAGGGCAAAAGGACATATATGGTATGTACTCACTAATAAGTGGATATTAATCAAAAAGTACAGAATATTTAGGATGTAATCGACAGAATTTAAGAACTTTAACAAGCAGAAAGGCCAAATGAGGATACTTCAACCCCATTTAGTAGGGAAAAGAAAATAATCATGGGAGGCAGAGGGGAAGGAGGGACAGAGAGAGGGAGGGAGGGATAGAGGAAGGAGGGAGGGAGAGAGCGAGGAGGGAAAGAGGGAGAAATTTGGACAGGAGAAGGGAAGGGGAGAAGGGAAGGGGAACAGGATCAGGTAAGGGGTTGAGGGGCAAGAGAGAAGCCAAGAGGGTCAGCAGAATGGATGGAAATATGTAGCCTCAGATGTGGGAGGTAGGGAGACCATATAGAAAGTGCCAGAGACCTGGGAGGTAAGAGACTCAGGACTCAATGGGAGTAACCTTAAATGAAGTGTCCAACAGGGGTTAGAGAGAACTTGAAGAGTTAATCTCTAGTAGATAGACAGGGTCTCAAGAGGAGGATTGGATTTGCCATCCCACAGTGAAAATTTCTGACCTCAGTGGGAGAATCCTCAAGAGACTTGAGACCTAGGAATGGGGGAGGCCTGGTGGCAGGGGAGCATCCTCTTAGGGACAGTGGGGAGAAGGAACAAGGTGAAGAACTGTGGGAAGGGGGCACTGGGAAGGGGCTAATGGCTGAAATGCAAATAAATAAATACTTTTTTTAACTCATAGCAGCCCTATTTATAATAGCCAGAAGCTGGAAAGAACCTAGATGTCCCTCAACAGAGGAATGGATACAGAAAATGTGGTATATTTACACTTTAGAATACTCAGCTATTAAAAACAATAACTTCATGAAATTCTTAGGCACGTGGATGGAACTGGAGAACGTCATTCACTTGATGTGAGTGAGGTGACCCAATCACAAAACAACACCCATGGTAGGCACTCACTAATAAGTGGATATTAGCCTAGATGCTTGGAATACCCAAGACACAATTCACATATCAAATGATGCCCAAGAAGAAGGAAGGAGAGGCCTCTGGTCCTAAAAAGGCTCAGTGCAACAGTGTAGGGAAATTACCAGGACAGGGAAGCAGGAAGTGGTTGATTGGGGAAAAGGGAGAGGGAAGAGGGCTTATGGGACTTTCGGGGAGGGGGGAATCCTAGAAAGGGAAAATTATTTGAAATGTAAATAAAGAATATATCGAAGAAAAAGAAAGAAAAAAAAAAGAAAATCATGGAAAGTCAAAATTCAGCTTAAAGGAGGAAAATGCAAAAAATGCTTTATTGACTGATACAGGGTCTGACATACTGCACCATTTTGAACTAGCAGGAAAGGCATACAGACACTTGAAAAAGAAAACAAAAGGAAAATAATATGGACTCAGTTATAGTTCCATATCAGAGTATTCTAGCACACACAAGGGTATGTGTTCCCAATTCACAATGCTGAAATGAAAGATTAACATAATACATCAAACCCTATGAATCATCCTGATCAAATACTTCCTATATTTAGACACTGATAGTTGTAATAGAAAACACTACACAGAGCTAAAGCTTGCAAAAATTCCAGATAAAAGATAAAATAAGTAGAAGATCACTCTCCAAAAACATACAAGTAACTCAGATTGTGACCCTGTGTCTTGAGATGGTCTTCAGACTTGCTTTCTGAAGTGCGAATAGATCCTGTAATTTGAGCCATGTGTTTCTACTCGCAGACTGTGTTCCAAGTCCTCTGACAGCATGACTAATCAGCGACTAAATCAGTTGCTTTCTCAAAACACTCAAACAACAACAACAACAACAACAAAACTAAATGTTATGATCAGAAGCAACTCCAGGTAGAAAGGATACAAGAGTTCAGCTTATTATAGTCCATCATGAAGGATAATTAGAGCAGGTAAAGAAGGTAGGAACTTAAAGGCAAAAAGTCAAGCAGAGACCAAGGGGAAGATGTTGCTTACTATCTTCTTTTTCACAGTGTGTTCAAAATGTTTTCTTATATCACTTAGGACTACTTGCTCAGGGACAGCGCTGTCCAAAGTGGGTTGGGTCCTCCTACATCAACCAATCATGAAAATGCCCATGCATGCTTGCCTACAGTCCAGTCTGATGGAGTTTTCCCAGAAGACTGTAGCTTGTGTCAGGACAGCAACCAAATTCTAGAGGCATAATGCTTTTGATTGTCAGTATTCTTCCTGGTTTGTGTTTTGAAATACTGGTTTTTAGCTGGAGCAGCCATGATTCATATCGTATTCCATTAATTTCCATCAGTTGTAACAGAGATCAGATATCTTAACATGAGAACTCATGTCTGAGGAACAAGAGCACCAATTTTTGTTTCTAAAGACTGTGAGAAACTGAGGCCCAAGCTAGGACCATCATCTCTAAGAATGAGCTGTGGTAACATCCTGGTGTGATTGTCACCAAAGGAGACATCACTCTTGGATAGTCTTGGACAGTTCTTCTCAAGAGAAGGCTATGGAAAGTTATCTCTTCTATAGAAGTCTTGGAATCTTTCAAGAAACTAAGTTTTTCTTCTTCTTCTTCCTCTTCTTCCTCTTCTTCTTCTTCTTCTTCTTCTTCTTCTTCTTCTTCTTCTTCTTCTTCTTCTTCTTCTTCTTCTTCTTCTGCATTTTGTCTGAGGTTTGAGAACAAGTCATTGAGTCCATCCCCAATATGATAATGAGGAAAGTCAATACTGAATTCCAGTCTTCCAGAGACCTAACTGGAATAAACCTGAAAGAAATGACATGTGATGCGCCTAATTATATTTGCAGAGCTTCAAACCAAAGAGGGTGATGTGACTCTCTGGATCCTAGATTTCCATCATGTTGAGTTGTTTGGGCACCTCCCTGCAAATGGGAATTTTCCCCAGACTCCACTGTCAAAAACTAATCCTAAGAACAAAGAAAATATCCCTAATCAAATCTCTCTCTCTCTCTCTCTCTCTCTCTCTGTATGTGTATGTGTGTATATGTGTGTGTCTTCTCCATCCAACTCAACCATCACTTGAACAAAAGAATAAAGAGAAAGAGAAAATAAAGTAAAGCATAAAGCTTTTTAAACTAAACTAAAATAATAATAATAATAATAATAATAATAATAATAATAATAATAAATAAAATAAAAAATGAGCTCAGTGGTATTTTTGTAGACTTTTTGTCTTAGATTTTGTTTGTTTGTTTGTTTAGGCATTTTTTTGTCTTAGTGGTCTTTGAAACTTTTTGTTGGCATTTTTTGTGTTTTGTGGGGTTTATGGGTCTGTGTATGTGTGGTTTCTTTCCATTTTTGTGTTTGGTTTACTTTGCTTTTGAAGATAGAGAAAGGGGCACAGAGTTAGGGAGGTGGGAAGAATCTGGAAGGAGTTGTTGGGGAGAGGTAAAAGTATGATAAGAATATATTATATGGAAAAATATCTTAACGAATTGATACATGGAATTAAACAGATGTCAAAAAATAAAACACAATTAAGAAACGTTTTTTAATGCTCAACATCCTAAGCCATCAGGGTAATAAAAAATAAAACTACTTCAATATTTCTTCTTACCCCAGTCAGAATTGCCATGAATAAATAAATAAATATCAGCGAAATCTGATGATGTGAGAAGACAGTGGGGCACTTAGTCACTGCTGGGGGAAGGACCCCTGATAGTGCCTCTGTGGAAATCAGTTGTTGTCTGTTTGCTGTTTTGTTTCGTGTCAAAAATCCAAAGGATTAACAAGGCATTTTAACATAGAATAACGAGTAAGGACTAACTATTTGAGTCTAACTTTAAAGAATACTGCATGCTGGAATTTTTGCTTCCTGTTTACAGCAAGTCCTCTGACCAGCTTTCTGAAAAAAAAAAATAAAACAAATGCTTTCTTAATCATTCCACGTTGATTTTCTCAACAGTGCTGCCAAGAGAGAAAACTGTTTTCACAGTGTCACTAATGAAAGCTAAGGTGAGAAAATTCAGATTATTTTGACAGCGTTCCCCTTATTTTAAAAGAACGACAAAACTAACTAGATTTCTATCAGCAAAGAACAACTACAATTTAGAAAATTATTTGTTAACACAAGTGGCATGAAACTTCTCTTTTGGAAATAATCATGTTTATTAGATATGTTTCCCACTGCTCTGTGTTATTAATTTGTGCTTTATTTCTCGGGTTAGTATGCTTATGTTTTGTTTTATGGATTTTTAAAGAGCTGATTATATAGTTTTTCAGTTAATTAGGTCACTCTGTAATGCTCGAACATAAAAAGCATTTTTGAAAACAATAAAGAAAAATATTTCCTGTGTGTGGTGGCAATCAAGTAAATGATTTAATAATTTGATTTGCTAGAAAGAGCACAAAGTGTTAGCTATTTTTTCATAGTTGGCTGGGTAGCTAAATATAGAAAAAAGTGTAACACATAAACCTGTGCACTAAGAAATTAGGAGTTCAATTATTCCGATGAGAGGACACATCAGTTTACCTAAATTTGCAGTAAACATATTTTAGGATGCCTGATTATTAACTCTACTTTAGGAAGTTTCTCCACACCTACAGGTTCCCCTGCACATGTTAGCAGGATATGTTACACTCGGTGGCAGACCCCCTATCCTGGTGTCTGTTACTGACTGGACCAGCAAGGGTACGTGAGTCAACAAGCCATATAAATCCAAGACTGCCAACTAGTTTTTTTCTCAATACTTGAATCTCACATAAGACATAAGGAGTAAGGGAGACCTCTGGCAGCTTTCTGACAGGCACACATATTTGAAGGTGATAATGGTATTTTAGTTCAAACAGGTTCAGAAGAGTTTTCAGAAAGAGCTGGACCTCAGGCTGTAGCAGAATGACATACCAGAAAATCAGGCTTTGCTACCTTCAGAAAAAGGAAAAATGAGCATAATAAAGTTATACATTTCCCAACCCATTGATACAGGGACTATTATACCCGTAATCTCAGTCCTCATATGACACAAATATGTTTCATTTTCTTGAGGTCTCCTATTCTTAATCAATAAACTTACTCATCTATAGGGAAATGTATATTTTCTTCCATTGTAACCAATAGTTCGTGTTTAATATAAGGAGTATTTTTAGAATTATCAATTCCTCTTGGAGATTAATTTAAATTTATGATGTCACTGTGTCCCGGCTTGCTTTTTATTGCTGTGATAAAACTAAGTAAGTAAAAAGCAATTTCAAGGTGAAAGTGCTTCATTTTATCTTCACTGCCACATCATAGTTAGTCATTGAGGAAATCCAGGTAGGAAAATAAACAGAACCAAAACACAGTGAAGGAACACTAGTTAATGCCTTGATCACCTTGCTTTCTTATACTTCCTCATAAGGCCTGCCCGAGAATGGCACTGGCCACAGTGGGCTGGGGCCTGGACACTCCCAGATCAATCATTACTCAAGAACATGTCCCCATAGAGACCAAGAGTCTCCTAACACTGGTCTATGTTGTAACACTTTACTGCCTTGTATTCCTTCTTCACAATCATCCTTAGAAAAATTACAAAGCAAACAAGCAGTAGGAAAGTCTCGGGTGACTATCCCCAAAGAACTCGCCTGTCCTACTGACGAGTCACTCTTGACAATGTATAGTCTGGCCATCAAGTGACCAATATTGAAATAGAAATGCACCAGTTGTATTACTGAATATATATATATATATATATATATATATATATATATATATTCATATATATATATTCATATATATATATATACATATATATATATATGGTATGTTTTGTTCTCCAAGCCCAAAATAACAGGCAGAGATAATATATGCTTCCAAATTAAAGCAGCCATTTTAATTATCTCACTGACAGAATATAATGAGAAATTAAAGATTATAGAGTCACAAATAAATGCATCTTCCATTTATTGCATATAACTAGGAACAGCAGAACAGACTAAACTGGCATTTCTGATGTTTTTAATTTACTGAATATAAAGTTTCAGTACATCCCATTTCCCAGATCTGAGCAACAACCCTGTCTCAGAAGTGAGAACCTTGTTCTGTAAAAAAGCAGATATGAAATGTTTTCACTTTTATAAATGACTTGCCAGTACAGTTCTCTATTATATATTAAATGGCTCCTCTGATTTCAAGAACATCCAAGCCAAACCTATAAGCCTGCAGTATTGCCCAATATAAACAGTCATTTGACAGAATGAAAAAAAGTCATTCCATCTTCTCTTTAATCTTTATGCCTCCTCCTCAGTCCCTTCTCCATTTACAATATGGAATGAGCTTTCAACAATCAGTCTCCGTGCTTCCAGACAGCAGTACCTCTTCCAAAGAAACCCTGAGCATTATGAACCGACAGGAAATGAAAGTATGTACTGGCAGTTGATTAACTTCCTATCAATATGTGGAGATCTGCTTAATTCTTTACCACTGAACTCAGAAATACAGAAAATCTCCACCGTGAAGCACCTAACCTGAATCCATTAGGGAAGGCAGGAGAAACACTATTTCCTATCAATTCTTCCAGACTCATACAGCCAAGCCAAGCTGGCCCTAATTCAAGCTAGTGAAAATGTTGCAAGTTTGTAGGGAAGCTAGAGGGCTAGAAAACTCAGTCAAGCAAGTTTGGTTTTTAAAGCTGCAGAAGATTTGAAGAAGTTAGTAGCCTATTAAAATACCTGCCGTGGGGACTGATGTGTTGATGTCCTTGAACGTGCATTTTGTGATGACACAGTTGGTTTCTGTACTTGAGTAACTGCCCGTGCTTCCAACCAGCTTTGGCAAGGAATTATTTTATTCCTCAACACTGCTCAGATCAATAGCAGCTCAATACCATTCATGATTAGGACAGCAATGTGCTGTCACTTTTCTCAACTCTAAGGCAGACAGAGATGAGGGGTTGAGACAAAAGCCAAAGGCTGGCTTTATACCTATTAACTCATAGCAAGGATTTTTAAAAGATGTTTGTTAGGCTGCAAATTCAGGCTATCTACTTTCTGCTGGGTCGCTGACACTGTCCCTAAATGGTTTCCTGCAATTATTATCCAATTTTTCTCCCAAGTCCTCACATACCTCACTCTTCCTATGAACTCATGACTTCAATGAAACTTTATTTCCCAAAGAAGATTCCAGATTTTTCACACACAGAAGGATTTAATCTCTATTTAGAATTAAACCTGCCCTAATTCTAGCCCTTGACAGAACCTTGCTTCATTTAGTTATTTCTCAGCCTGTCCATAAATTTCATCCTTACTCTATACTTCTAGATTAGACTCATATCTACTTCCTCAGCCCATACTCCTTTCTGGAACCTGGAACTCACCCTGAAGTCACTATGTTTTCTTCTTATCTTTTCCTACATTTATTCCCCTTTTGAAAATATATACTAATAACTGTTTTTTTCATTGAGTTATAAAATACAAAAAAATTAAAACAAAATCTAAGCTGATACTTTAATACCCAGAGATAATCAGCATATTTATATCTATATAAAGAATGAAAGTCTATATTATTGTATTATATTGTACATTGGTCACTGACCAGTATTTTTCACAAATATTTTCTGTATCAATTGAACTGTAACTATCAATCATTAATGTCATCAAAATTTAGTTGTTTATATAAATATTTAAAGAAATCTCTGGTGTTATCTAAGTTCAGCATCTAATTTTCTTCTGTGAAAGACAATGTAATGAGGGTGGTCATCATGTAAGACTAAAACTTCAGTGTAGATCACTGCAAAACCACTTTTAGGCCTATTGTGAGAAAGCATCATATACTGGGTGGAAACTGGAATCAGCTCAGCTCCTAGACTGTTATATGATTGGTCAGCATCATTTTAGTAAAATTGTTCTCATCAAACTGTGACATTTGAATGACCAAGTCTGGTTGTCCTTCAAGGTCTCCCTATTCTTATTTGTGAATGTGAGAGCAGCCCTATCTTACTAGATTCTCCTTTCATTCTTTCTGTAGCCTCCTGTACATCCTCCATCTACCGTTCTGACTCTGACCAGCATGCCTTCCTCTTCCTTCCACATCTTCCTGCTATGTTCTCTATGCAGCTTTTCTCATTCTTTCCTTCCTAAAGTGATAGTCTCGTCATGTCTTTGTTGGCATTCTGTCCAAGCTCCACCCCACAGTTACCTGGCAATAACCAGGTATGCCCCGCCCCATATATCTGGCCCACTATAAAAGGGACTGCCTGCCCCTCCTCACTCTCTCTCATCTCTCTCTCATCTCTCTCTCATTGCTCTCCCTCTTAGCTCTCACCTCTCTGCCCCTCTTGGGCTCTCCCCTCCCCCCTCTCTCCACGTGGTCATGGCTGGCCTCCTCTCCTCTCCTCTCCTCTCCTCTCCTCTCCTCTCCTCTCCTCTCCTCTCCTCTCCTCTCCTCTCCTCTCCTCTCCTCTCCTCTCCTCTCCCCTCCCCTCCCCTCCCCTCCCCTCCCCTCCCCTCCCCTCCCCTCCCCTCCCCTCTCCTCTCCTCTCCTCTCTTCTCTTTTCTCTCTCTCTCTCTCTCTCTCTCTCTCTCTCTCTCTCTCTGCCTCCACTATACCATTGACTCCCATCCTCTTCCCTAAATAAACTCTATTCTATACCATATCGGTATGTGTGTGGTCCCTCAGGGGGAAGGGGTGCCTTGGCCTGGGCCCACCTAGGTATTCCCCTTCTCCCAAGCGGCCTTGCCACACTCCCTAATATCCCTTTCTCTCTTTTAATTCCCATCATATGGTGCTGAAACCCGGGAACAACATTAAGCAACAACACTAAACCATCAGTCTTTCCGGTCAACTTCACTGAAGCGGTATCTTCATGCTGTCCTCTTCATGAATTATCTGCCTCCTCCTGAATATTTTTACCACATACATTCCAAAACACTTAAAATTCAGACTCAACTATAGCTCTACATGCCCCTCTTTTATGTTTCTACTGTTGTTAATATCTAGATCAACGTCACCCTAGGCAGAGACTTGGTCTTCATCTTCGGTTTCCCACTCCTATACAAAGCAATGGCTTTACCAGAGCAAAGGCTGTCCCGGATACCCTGGACTACTACTTCTGGCAACTTTCTGAGTGTAGTTGTATTCATCAAATTTCAATGACTATAAAGTTCCTCTTTTAAATCCTCATTTATTCCAGTCCTCTTACCTCCTCCCCAATTTCCCTGGGATGATGAGAAAGCAGAATGATGGGAAAGCAAGCAGCAGGAGAATGGAAACACCTGAGATTTTCCCCAAAACAGGAAGAAGAATTCAGCTCTCTGCAATGTCTGTGAGCAGTATTGTTAGCTCGGGGCTTTTATTTAATTTCCGTCCTTCTGTTGAAGTTAGAGAAAGAAGGAAAGCTTTTCCCTCTCTATGAGAAAGAAGGGCAGCAAACTCAATGCCAACAAGGGTTCTGGCAACGCTGTGAAGGCAGCTGGCAGGGCCAGGAGGAAGACAGCAGCATTGATGGATGTGGTATGAGAACAGGCAAGAGACAACAGCGGAGGGGTAGTGCATTTGCTGGCGAACCAGCAGCAAGAGAAGTACAGGAGGTAACGTTGAGGAAGATGGTAATGGCAGCTTGGCACAGGAAGGGGCGATGGTAGAGGAGATACTTTGAAACACTTTGCAGTAAAAGAATCTGTAAAAAGCACACATGCTCCCACCTGAAGTGAATTCCAGATTATGCACCAACTCATTCCCCTTACAAGGTCTCTTCAACAAAAGAACCATGCCTTCTAGCAATGGATAGCGCACAGGGACCAAGATGACAAAAGGAACTTAAGAGATTAAAGAACAGTAGAACTGGTATGAGATTTTGCAACTTCAAAAGAGGTCAATTAAGATGTTTAAATGGAAAGCAACATTTAGCATGAGATCGATATTGTGGGCTCTCATTACAATACACACGCTGGGTTTTATTATTCTGATCTATACTACCAGCAGGTGTTGGATGGGCCAACATACACAGCCCTTTCATTCAAGTGATGTGATGTAAGAATATTCAATAGGCTGCACTTCTCAGGAAAACAGCCTTTTCTTTACAAATTCTTTAATAAATATTCAGGAGAATGAGTTCATCGACAACTCCCACCCCAGATGTGAAGCTAATTAACTGCTGATACCTAAGCTTAGCGCTTGGCTCTCTCAGATGGAAAAGGATTCTTTTAAAGGTGTTTGTTTTGAATGTAAAAGATAAACTGGAGAGAAGTATGGATTAAGACCTCAAAATTGTCCTCTCAAAGGATTCCTCTCCTTTCATCATAAGACAAAGGAGATAAATAGAGGGGGGAAATCAAACTATTTGGGAGGTGAGGGAAGGAGTCCTTGAGGAATGAAGTATTTCTTGCTGGGTTTTAAATGTTGTCAGCATTTTAAGCTGCTAATTTTTCCCCCATAGATTTTTTTTTTTAAGATAAGCTCATCAAAACCCTTGAAGTCTAAAAACTTTAATAACTTAGAGAAATTATTCCTTTTTCCCAGGAAGGATTTTTATTTCACTCACACGGCTTTACTTTCCTATCATGCATGATTTCCACATGAAACTCGGTCTTCTTGGGCACGGGGCTCTGCTCACAGACCCACGTGCTGTTGATATTAATTCCCCCAAAAAAATGAATTCAGGAGTAGCTGTAATGCATCTACCTTGAACTGCACTGAGCAGGAAGCGAGTCATTCCTGTGGGATAGGGATTTGTTTCACAACCTTCCTTCCTTAAATTAACACCTGATTTTGTCTCTGATCGCTATTCTGACCTTTTCCTCTCTGCTAAGGCAGCATCAGTGGGGACCAAGAGAAGATATGCTTGCTGTGATGGGAACATGCTGTCTTTTTACTTCAAGGTGTAATTTGGATGGTAAGCTTGTTTCCTCTTCTATCGACGTGTGTGACCTAAGGTATGTACTAAAGACCCTAAGCTGAATCCCACCAAGCCTGAAAGTCCAAAAATCCAAGCAGGTGAGTTTGATAAAATTGCGCACTAATATTTTTCTCATACCAAGCCTTTAAACCAAGATGGGCATCAGAATACAACTCTTACAACCTATAATAGATATAAAAATATCTATTATAGGTTATTTATAAAATAGATATAATATGAAATATTATCTATTATATAATAGGTAATAGATAATATGAAATAATATCTATCATAGGATATTTATAATAATAGATAATAGAATAATTATAGATTTTTTTCTGTTTCTTGCTCATTTTTTTCATTATTTTATTCTATATTCTTTGTTTACATTCCAAAGGTTTTCCCGTTTCCCAGTTCCCCCCCCCCACCATACGTCCCATAAGTCCTCTCCCCCCAACTATTCCCCAATCACCCCCCACCACCATTTCTCTGTTCTGGTACTCTCCTACAAAACTGGATCCAATTTTTTCAGGCCCAGGGTCCTCTCTTTTCTTCTTCTTGACTTGCTAATTGTGCCTTGAGTATTTAGGGCTACTGGGCTCATTAATATCCACTTATCAGTGATTGCATTTCATGTGTATTCTTTTGTGATTGGGTTAAGTCGCTTAGGATGATATTTTTCAGATCTAACCATTGGCCTACAAATTGCATGAATTCATTATTTTTAATTGCTGAGTAGTATTCCATTGTGTGTGTGTGTGTGTGTGTGTGTGTGTGTGTGTGTGTGTGTACATCACATTTTCTGTATCCATTCCTCCCTTTGAGGGATATCTGGGCTCCTTCCAACTTCTGGCTATTATAAACAAGGCTGCTATAAACATAGTGGAGCATGTTCATTTATTGTATGCAGGGGAATCCTCTGGGTATATGCTCAGGAGTGGTATGCCAGGGTCCTCTGGAAGTGACATGCCCAATTTTCTGACGAGCCACCAGACTGATTTCGAGAGCGGTTGTACCATCTTGCAATCCCACCAACAGTGGAGGAGTGTTCCTCTTTCTTTCTACACATCCTTGCCAGCACCTGTTGTCTCTTGAGTTTTTAATCTTAGCCATTCTGACTGGTGTGAGGTGGAATCTCAGGGTTGTTTTAATTTGCATTTCCCTGATGACTAATGATGTTGAACATCTCTTAAGGTGTTTCTTGGCCATCCGAATTTCTTCTGGTGAAAAATCTTTGTTTAGCTCTATACCCCATTTTTTGATAGGGTTATTTGGTTCTTTGGGGTCTAACTTCTTGAGTTCTTTGTATATATTGGATATTAGCCCTCTGTCGTATATGGGGTTGGTGAAGATCTTTTCCCATTTTGTTGGTTGCCGTTTTGTCCTTCTGACAGTGTCCTTTGCCTTACAGAAACTTTGTAATTTTATGAGGTCCCATTTGTCAATTCTTGATCTTAGAGCATAAGCTATTGGTGTTCTGTTCAGGAACTTTTCCCCTGTGCCCATGTCCTCCAGGGTCTTCCTAAGTTTCTTTTCTAATTGTTTCAGTGTGTCTGGTTTTATGTGGAGGTCCTTGATCCACTTGTAGTTGATCTTAGTACAAGGAGATAAGAGTGGGTGAATTCACATTCTTCTGCATATTGACCTCCAGTTGAACCAGCACCATTTGTTGAACAGGCTATCTCTTTTCCACTGGATGGACGTAGCTCCTTTATCAAAGATCAAGTGACCATAAGTCTGTGGGTTCACTTCCGGGTCTTCAATCCTGTTCCATTGATCTACTTGCCTGTTGCTGTACCAATACCATGCAGTTTTCAACACAATTACTCTGTAGTACTGCTTGAGGTCAGGGATATTGATTCCCCCAGAAGTCCTTTTATTGTTGAGAATAGTTTTAGCTATCCTGGGTTTTTTGTTGCTCCAGATGAATTTGAGAATTGCTCTTTCTAGATCTATAAAGAATTGAGTTGGGATTTTGATGGGGATTGCATTGAATCTTGCTTTTG
Source organism: Apodemus agrarius (assembly GCA_964023405.1). Lineage (NCBI taxonomy): Eukaryota > Metazoa > Chordata > Mammalia > Rodentia > Muridae > Apodemus > Apodemus agrarius. The sequence goes on along the minus strand of OZ030017.1, from coordinate 51,603,697 downwards.
GCAAGATGGCCATTTTTACTATATTGATCCTGCCAATCCAAGAGCAAGAAATATTAATATGAACACTTCAGTATCAAATTCAGTCAAAAAGCATAAGCCTACATTAGGTGTTTAAAGAGCAGAAAGACAAGAACTGTAGTAAATAGGAAATTACATGATACTTTTTCTGTAAGTCCCCATCACATTGTGTTATGTAGCAATAGTGCCAGAAACTCAATTCCCTTTAAAATTAGCAGAAATTTACACCCCTGTCTCTCTCTGCCACACTGTCATACACACACACACACACACACACACACACACACACCTGTCATTAATGACAAGGTGTGCATCATTTTCTCTCAGGGGGATTAAGCTTTGATGTGGCAGTTCTCCCAGGAAATGGTCGGCTGCAGAACAGCATAAGCAGCCCACAAACCTGGCACTGAAAACCATCTCACATGAGTAAGAATATCCCAGAAGTCAGCAGAAAGAGCCTCGCAGGAACTTTTAAATGGTATTACGTATTTCATTCTACTTTCTTTTTCTAAATCACTGAGAACCATGTCTCCAACAACTTTATGTCTATACTATAATACAAAATATAAAAAAGAAAAGCTAACAATGCCTCCTGCTACCAGGAAGCCCATCTTCTGCATCGTTATTGGTTAATTTGTAACTACTCTGGGGCCTGTGTGATTTACTATATGATCAAAATAAATGTCAGTATTTTATAATATACCTGATAGGAGGTAAGAAATTTTGTTCTGCCTCAAACTGGCATCAAGAACTAATGGCATGCTTTTCTGTGGGTGATTTATACAGTAGATTTTAGTCTTCATTTAAGAGCATGTGCAGCTGTGCCTGCACTCTTAAATCCAACCCTGTCCTCCTAAGTGCAGCAGGAGACATCACACCTGCTCAAGTGTTGATGGTACAGAGCTATGAATAGACCAGATGCACACATCCATGGAGAGAGGTCAAAAGAAAAGGTAGAGTTTGTCAGTGCTATAGGCTGAAATCAACACAAGAGTACTTGCTTTCTTTTAGTATGTTCAGAATTTATAGACTTTTTTTATAAATTTGAATTATTCATTCCTTTTTCTAAAGACCACTTCAATAGATCCCTGCTTTTCTCTGCTTTGAAATCACATTCCTTTGGACTGCAACACTGGTACAATTATAAAAGATGAATGCTAAGTCATACAGTTGTTGCCGTTTTTAACCAACATATATCAAAGATGGCTGTTGTTTACTTCTTCATATTAGTCACTTGGAGTCATCATAGGCTTGCTGTCACAATGCTGTATGATGTGTGGTACTAAAACAATTGTTAAAATAATATTTTAGACTTGCCTTCAGAGTACACAGGGTATCCTAGTTAGTACCCTCAGTAGGAAATTGCAGTTTTGGAAATCTTGTGAATAATTTTGGAGATCATGTTGGTTGAAGTATCCAAAGTAAATTACAAGATTTGTCTTGTCAGGTCTGGAGAGATAGCTCAATGTTATAAGCACTTATTGCTCTTGTATTAAGACCTAGATCCCGTTCCAGCACCCACGTGGCAACTCACAACTATCTGTACCTTCTCTTTCACAGAATTCAATGCCTTCTTGTGACATCCTCAATTATCAAGCATATACATGGTGTACATACACACATGCATGGAAAACACTCATGCACACAAAAATAAATATTTTTAAGTGTGTGTATAGGTTATGTTTGTGCTAAGCAAAAAATAAAGAATAAAACCCATGGATGTGTGCCTCTCTTCTATTCATAGCTGTATCACCAACATCTGAGCAGGTGTGACATTCCTGATGCACTTAGGAAGATGGGGGTTTTAGGTCTTAGCTTGTTACCTTTGCTGTTTACAAAATGGTAAAGCAACTTTCATATTAGTATATCTTGTCGTATCAACTCAGCAAATCCCAAAATAAAGTTAGAAACTCCAATGACCAAAAGGCATAGCAAGTAATAATCCAACTCAGAACATCTGACAAAATACTGCTTAATAGGTATCAAATACATCAGCCTAAGGGTCCCTCAGAATGTAATAGTAATTGGCTCAATGACTAGGAGATAAAGAAAAGTACAACTATGGCACTTGTCTATGTTGTCTCCACTGTGCTTCTACTCCTTCTCACTCCTATTCAGTAATTAACTTTTAATCCCCAGTAATGGTTTCACAGTTATTTAATACTTTTTAACAAGAGCTGTACACTAAAAAGCTTGTCAAAGGACTTTATTTTGAAAGCTTCTATTTTTAAATATTGAACAGTCAAAATATTCTCCTTGAATGTAAATTTAAATATTTCTGTGTGCTTTCAAATTAATATTTTCAAATTTGCCTGAGTGTCATATTACCAAATATCTTCACATATTTTCCTTCAGTTCATACCCATCAAATGCCAATAGATCTTCCACCAAGGGTATGTTCTCAAGGGCCCCTTCTCTTAGCAGTTCTGGTATTTTGAATGGCTTGACCTTGTGCAGGTCTTGTGCAAACAATAGCAGCTGCTGTGGCTGTTGCAAATTAATAGGTATGAACAAAACTAAAAGCATAAAATAATTGGAAATAAAATATCACAATGCCAAAGCATTGTTAAAGATTTCTTTAAAAAGCTATATAAAAGATGCTAATAAGTAGGAGTTTGTAAGTTGTATCATCAAATTTGCAGATACATCACTGCTACCCAAATTGGTCTTATAATCAAATAAATTGTAATCAAATCATAGTTTTCTTCATGATTTGAGGTAAATGAATCTAAAACTTCTAAATGCAAAGATGAATGTTTTTATAATAAATATAACAAAGGAAATTTATTTTTAAAATGTTAATCCTAATTTTCAAATTTGAGAAATAATGCTCTATTCTTTAACATGTCATACAGTAAATAGCAGCTTAATAAAGGGCTGGCATTTGAATATAAATATATTAGGAGCATATGCAAAATTTTAATGGGTGCTGATTAAAGGCAAGAGATCCTTGCTTCCATGAATCTCACCAGACTTAGTTCTCAAGTAGCTGCAATTCTGAGCCTAGGGAGAAATATCTGGTAAAAATCCTTTTTTGCATGAGCCTCCCTCATTCATAGGACATAAAATCTAACTGGCTCTATAGTGTATCCAGGACCTGTCATGCTTAAGTTTAAATTCTGTAACTGAAATAATCTAGTCTATTATTTTACAACTAGAGTAAGGCAAAGCTTTGAAGGAAATATTTTAGCAGAGAGGTTATGACATAATTCATGAGATCATATAATTTTGAAGATTAAATTAGTAAGCACATCTTAAAACATATTTGAGTTCTGAAAGGGTGGTGGACTAAACTTCATCCTTCCCATAAGCACAAATAATTTAAATACCATACTGTGTAAAAGATCAGCAACTAAGGTTGCTAGAAACATGGGGAGAGTCTCATACTATAAAACAGAAACTTGATGGAAAGACTTCTACCACAAGACTTCCAGTGTGTTGAGGCCAGTGAATGTACTCTGCAGGCTGAAAAGGACAGGTTTTTAAGCCCATAGAAAACAGATAGATACTTAGATATATAGTTATAGACCTAGGACAAGTGACAAACATAAAGCTACAACACTGAAAATCAATAGCCTTGCACATAAAGTTGCCAAGATAGTAAGACTATTGACCCAAGCACTGAGGAAGCACTCTGTTTACCTAGAAATATGGATATCAGGAGTCTGCTGAATTCTTCAAATCAAGATGTCAGGAATAGTGAAACCTACTGAATAATTTTAGGACTTGGAGATAGTACTTTATGTGAACAGATACCAAAAACCTACAAGAAGTTAGACCAATTGGGAAGCGAAAGCCTAGAGCAAATCTACATGAGCTGAGGTTAGAGTAGTTTCTCTCCTATCCTGAACATCCTGGCAACATTCCTATGGCTGATAAAATGAAGGTGGTCTTCTCATGTGTGTGGCAGTACAAAGACCAACTAAATAGTCCATTCAGACCGAGGGACATTGCAATCTACAACTTAAAATCTACTACTCTCTGTTTTACACCATTTCATGTAGATCAAAGCCTTTTATCAAAGACAAAAACTATAATTTATATTACATCATCATTTAATTCTTACAAAGTCTTTACCATTCCTACTTTGCATAAGAGGACTGATAAGAGTAACAAAAGTGACAAAAGTCTCCATGTGTAACCTAAGTAAATGATCACCCCAAGATGAAAACCCAAACCTAACGTCAATATCTGGGACTTTGGACTATGGTCAGAGAAAGGAGCACAATCAAAGCACCAAAGTCTTGCCAACCCTGCTCTCGGGAATGTGAGGCTCTCTGCCATGGCCTTCAACGGCCCTGCCACTGTGACTGAAATAGATCCATTCCTGGATGAGCATGGGTTCTTAGTCTCCTACCACATTTGATAGAAACAATGGCTTTTGAAAACCTTTTCGTCCACCAAAGATCTTTGACCATATTTTCATACCACTACTTGAAGATAAATTTCGATGATGTTCCTTCCGTTATCTTTCATTACGGAAGAAAATACTTAAGGGAAATCCCCCATATAAGATAGGATTAAGCCTGAGGTGCTCCTGCTTCTGCAATCTTATTAAATATAGGGTAGATTCAAGCTCATTGTCTCCAAACCCAAGTCCCTCACTCTTCAAAGCCCAGGCAAGGATGCCACATATGTCACAGGCTATGCTAATATGCTGCCTCCCACATAGAGGAACACCAGAGCCAAGAGAGGACCACAGAGGCAGATGATTTGAGATCTAGCGCTCTCGGTGCATACATCTGAACATGCACAGCAAGAGCAACTACCATAGCAAAAAACTACTTCATATCTAAAGTAACCAGAACTTCAATGCCTTGATCTTAACCTATTAGTGAAATACTGATAAAGCAAAATCATAACTTCTCAAAAGTTCTTAAACATATTTCCTAAAAGAATATACCTTGACTGTTTGAGAAATAATTATGTTTGATATATTTGGTAAAATACATAGACACGTTATAGCTTTTATAGTTTTATGAAACCATTTGCAGATGAAGGAGTTTTTAAAAAAAAAAAAACTATTTTTCAGCTTCCTTATCTTGAAAATACCATACAGCCCTAACTCTAACGGGAAGTAAAAAAACAATCTGACACAGCCTACCTGTCACAGCAAATGTTGCTTCACTCCCTAAACCTTCACAGGGAATGCATTCATTGAAGAGAGGCCATTTAATCAGAAACATTCATAAAGCCAGGCACGAGGAACTTAGGCCACTCCCATCAGTAACCCAATAAGAATCATAATTATTAATATTAGCAGTTAATATTATGGATACCCATTCTCAGGTAAGAGTTTCAGCTTTGAGGAAGCAAACTGAACCAAATATCAGATTTGATGAAGCAAATTGAACCAAATACCCAAAGCTTAAGATGAAAGGAATATAAGGAAGAACTGAAAGGTGAAGAAACACTGTGATGGTTCGAAGGGAAAGGCTTGATGTTGTTTTGTTGTTTATTATTCTTTAATACATTTTTACAGTCCACTCTTCATCCCCTATCCCACTCTGTCCCCTGACCGCTCCCCATCCCATATGACTTCCCCCTGCTCCATCTCCAAGAGGATGTCCCCACACCCTCACCAGACCTCCCCACTCTCTGGGGCCTCAAGTCTCTCGAGGGTTTGGTGCATCTTTTCTTACTGAGGCCAGACCAGGCAGTCAGTCCTCTCCTTTATATGTGTCAGGGGACTCATATCAGCGGGTATATGCTGCCTAGTGGGTGGATCAGTGTCTGAGAGATCTCAGGGGTACAGATCAGTGGAGATTGCTGGCCTTCCCATGGGGCCACCCTCCTCCTCATCTTCTTCCAGATTTTCCCAAATTCAGTCACAGGGGTCCCCAGTTTCTGTCCATTGGTTGGATACTAGTACCTGCATCTGACTCTTTAAGCTGCTTATTAGACCTCTCAGAGGGCAGCCATGCTAGGCTCCTGTCTGCAAGCACACCACAGCATCAGTAACAGTGTCAGATCCCAGACCCTTCCCTTGAGCTGGGCCTGTCACTGGACCTCTTTTCTTTCATGCTCTTTTCCATTTTGGCCCTACTGTTCCTTCAGACAAGAACAATTCTGGGTCAGAGATTTTGACTGTAGGAATGGTAACCCCATCCCTCCACTTGATGCCCTGTCCCTCCACTGGAGGTGGACTCTACAAGTTCCCCCCTCCCCACTGTAGAGCACTTCATCCAAGGTCCCTCCCTTTGAGTGCTGAGAGGCTCTTACCTCTAGGTCTCTGTTCAAAATATATAAGGAACTCAAAAAGTTAACCACCAAAACAAAAAACAAAAAGAAAAACAAAAACGAAAATACCAAACAATCCAACCAAAAAATTGGGTATAGAACTAAACAGAAAATTCACAACAGAGGAATCTCAAATGGCTGAGAAGCACTAAAAGTTCAAAATCTTTAGTGTCAGGAAAATGCAAATCAAAACGATCCTAAGATTCCACCTTTTACCAATCAGAATGGCTAAGATCTAAACCTCAGGTGACAGCACATGCTGGTAAGGATGTGGAGGAAAAACACTCTTACATTACTGGGGGAATTGCAAGCTGGTACAACCACTCTGAAAATCAATCTGGAGGTTCCTCAGAAAATTGAAAATAGTTCTACCTGAAGACCTAGTTCTGGAGAATATACCCAAAAGATGTCCTACCACACCATGGGAGCATGTGTTCCACTGTTTTCATAATGGCCTTATTTGTGATAGCCAGAAGCTAGAAACAACCCAGATGTCTCACAATGGAAGAGTGGATACATAAAATGTAGTTCATTTACACAATGGAATACTACTCAGCTATTAAGAATGAGGACAACATGAGTTTTGCAGGCAAATGGATGGAAATAGAAAATATCTTCCTGAGTGACGTAACTCATACCCAAAGGACATGCATGGTATGTACTCACTAATAAGTCGATATTAGCCAAAAATGTACAGAATACTCAGGATACAATCCATAGAACTCAAGAAGGTTAACAAGCCAAAGGGCCTGAGTGAGGATTTTCCCTCCCAATCCCACTTGGGAGGGAAAAGAAAGCAATCACAGGGGCCAGAGGTGCTGGGGACAGCAAACAGTGACAGGGACTGCCTGAAGTAGGCCAGGATGGAGACATCTCAGAAGCCTGCAGCAGCTCCTTGTAGAAAAGGATGGTGTTTGGGACCCTGAGAAGTAGGACACACATCCTTCCAGGGGATCCGCCATCTGAAATAAGGGACTGCCTGCAGTAGGCCTGGATGGAGACATCTTCAGTAGCCCGCGGCAGCTCTTTGTAACAACAGTTGTTCCCATTTCTCCTAATCTTAGCCCTTGACAATGGCTGTATAGACTTCATTTGTGTGTGACTGTTTTTCAGTTGGCCTTGGTGTGCATAATTATTCTATTATATCTGACTTTCTTACTTCTTTCTCCTTTTGCTCTGGTGAGTTCTGTGAAACTAGATGTTTACTGATGTCATGATTCTTAAACAATTAAAAATTGAGGTATAGGCCACAGTACAGCACAGTCCTAATGGCCCAGGTGCATGCTGTGTTCTCATCTTAGAAACAATGCAATAACTGCACAATGGTAGTTCCAGATTAATGCTTGACTTGCAAAGAAAGATTGATGAAATTATTAGAAAATGAATTAGAGCCAACATTGGGACCCCAGAGAAAGAAAAAACTATTAAAGTTATGAAATAAGTTCTGCACAGCATTTGAGAGTGTTTCCTGGATAAGCAAGTATAGAATATGCTAAATCTTAGATTAGTAAAACTAAGTCAAAACACTGGGACTCTTAGGAGAGTCACTGTGTGCAATGTGTAGAAGCAGAAAGCTAGGGGAACTATGGAGTTAAGGGTTAACTTGATTCTTTCTGGCCACTGCCTGGCAGCTTTGCCCATGTCATTTATCATTAGAGCTTTACAAGGAAATGCAAGTAGCTGGCCTCAGAGCTCTGAGCTCTGAAGTGTAATAGTTAAAGTTTAAATAATGATAAGTTTGCAATTATTATTATTTTGGCTATAGGCCTGATAGTAGGGAAGCTTGAAACTTTGGGGAACAATTGTAATTCTTGAACTTTTTGTGGGACTTGGTTATTCTTTTGAATTTGATTTGGCAATGATTATATATTATATTTTGCCTGGTTTTGGAGTATCAATAAAAGACTGGGGCAAGAAGAAGGTAAGAGAGAATGCAGAGAGAATGTAGAGAGAATGCAGAGAGAATGTAGAGAGCATGCAGAGAGATCGAGTGGTGAGCATGTGAAGAGCAAGGAGAGCGAATGCGGAGAGCATGAGAAGAGTTTGCGAAGAGTGAATGAAGAGAGAATGTGAGGTGTGTGTGGAGTGTGTGTGTGAGTGACAGGAGAGTACATGTTGTGTGTGTGAGAGATGTGTGAGGAGTGGGTATGTGAGTGAAAGGAGAGTGCATGTGGTGTGTGTGTGTGTGTGTGTGTGTGTGTGTGTGTGTGAAGAGTGTGTGTGTGAGTGAAAGGGAAACACACAGAAGTGTATACGAGCGAGAGACTGCAAGAAAAGAAAAGTGCACAGGAGAAAAGCAGAGTGTGCAGAAGAATGCAGAGTGTGTGTAGCCTCAAGCTGTGAGCGAATGAGCAAGAAAGAACAGAGAATGAAAGAGAAAAGAAACTTTAAGCCTTGAAAAATTGCCTGTCAGCTTGTACCCAAAAAGTAGTCTGTGTATATTTATTATGCACCTTCCAGATATCCCTGCTTCCAGTTGAGAACTCGGATCCTGTGTTGAGGCTGGACCCCAGCACAGAGGGAGGGAGCAAACTGATTGGGAGAGGGGACAGGGAAGGGAAGGGAAGGGAAGGGAAGGGAAGGGAAGGGAAGGGAAGGGAAGGGAAGGGAAGGGAAGGGAAGGGAAGGGAAGGGAAGGGAAGGGAAGGGAAGGGAAGGGAAGGGAAGGGAAGGGAAGGGGAAACATGGTCAGGCATTGGTGTAGGGGAACAGGACTGAAGCCCTGAGGGCCAACAGAAAGAACAGAAACAGGCAACCTCAGGAGGTAGGAGGTAGGGGGACCCTCTAGAATAAGGGAAAGTTTTTTTAATCTGAGAATTAGAATTGAAATTTCTAGAATGCCATGAAAAAACCTTTGGCTGCACCAAGAAAAATGAAAACCACTTGGATCCTAAAGACAGGTAAGCCTTATTCTTATATATCCAAAATTGGAAAATATGAGTAATGGATCTCCAGAGACTTAAGGGAAGGGGCACAAAGGGGCAGGCATACAGCCATCCAAGTGCTGGGAGGCATGGAGGCTCAATTTATCATGGCTACGATGGTGGAAGCTGGTGAGCTCCAAGGACAGAGTCACCTTCCAAAAGAAACTACATAACGTTCGTGCAATCTCTTCTATGATATTTTCACTTACACACGAAAAGAAAAGATCATTTCAATTCCAATTACTTATGCAAATTAACTTTTCACATTAAAGCTAAGCTTCAAGTTTAGTTCCTAGCCTATTCATTTCTTCCATGCTTTGGCTGAGGGCCTAGAAAACTCTTGAGTTTCCTAGATTATAATTCCAAAAAAGAAAAAGAAAAAAAGTAGATGCACAAAACTGCTTAAGTTGCAGTGGCCGCTGCCAGGTATACAGAGGACACAGAAATGAAACAGCTGTGAAGATCGATAATCCTGGCAAGGTCCGTGTAAAGCAGAAACATAACCGGAAGGAACAACTAAGGGAGAAGATAGCCAATCACGTTAGCATTGATAAATGTCTGTCAAGAAAGCAAAAGGCGTGCCTTGAGGAAGTGAACTTACAGGTGTCATCTCACCTCCCAAACACATGGCATCACACAGACGGGCAACCTCAGACCGCCAGGCACAGCTGAGCAAACATTTCAAAATTTTATTTTTGGTGAAATAACTGTTAGTCTGAGATGTTTAATTGAAAGGTTGGGCAGGGATAAATTAGGAGCCAGGTAAGGATAACTGAAGAAATAAAATAATCACAGAAAAACAAAGAGGTTGCTGGTTTGAAAGGGTGGCATGCCCCTCTCAGCAGAAAGACAGAGATGGTTACACAGAGGAGGGGCTAAGAGACCAGCTTTAGAGCAGGGAGGCTTTTCCAAGAAAGCAAACATCCAGGACTGAGGAGGAAGCCATGTTTCAGGAGAGAGAGAGAGAGAGAGAGAGAGAGAGAGAGAGAGAGAGAGAGAGAGAAAGCAAGTGGAGATGTGCCAGTGGGAACCATCACTTGACACATCCAGCTGACCAGGCTAGTTATATCGGAGAAGCACTGTGTAAAAAAATGTTAAACAAATGAAGGCAGGCTTCTGGATGACCATAGAGTCTGTGCCCTGAAGGCAAATTCAGAACCTTCAAGAACATTAACCTGACAGCCATGTGAAAAGCTGCTGGACAGGGAGGAAAGGAGAATTTGGGGATTTAGCCTGGCCAGACATTCAGGGATGCAAATGAGCTAAGAAAGCCAAGACCAAATCGTGGCTAGAAATTGCCCAGCAACATACCATTATCAGGGATGCTGAACAACGTTTTTAAATGTGCTTAATGCCTTGGCTGTGGAAGCGGAATGTAAGCGCACGTGGCTGGCATCTGCAGAAACCACATCCTAGAAGCTACAAAGATAATCAAAAGCAGCAAATCCCTAGTCACTACCCCCCTCCTACCTGGGTTTGGTACTGTGTCTGTGAACCAAGACACAGTCCTTTGTCAGACAACTCAGAGGATCCCCTAGGTGGTACCTTTATGAAAACTTGCACCATACCTCCAATAAATGAATGTCAGGAAGCACTTGACACTGCCGGTGGTCAGCTGCACCTTGATATTAAATGTTTCTGTAAACTGTCACTTTGTGTGTACCGACGAGTAAGGATTAGAAAGACACAGTAGAGAGACAAACAGAAGGTGATCCAGAAAAGATCCATGAAACAGATACCTGTGACACCAGAAAAGGACAAAGGCATGAGAGTCACCTTAGAGTCGGGTTCATTACCAGATGCAGTCTTTCACTGCGCACACTGGAGCACACTGGGCATACTGGGCACACTGTAGCACACTTGGACAGTGGATGCACAAAGAGCAGGAGTTCAAGATCAACTTTAGGCAAATAGTTCGAAGCCAACCTTGGCTGGATCAGACCTGCCCCTCCCCCACCAAGGAAAAAAGGAAAACAAAAAAACCACTATAAAAACAAACAAAGCCTTTTAATTGATTAACTCACCCATAAGACTTTCCTACAGAATAGGAGCTCTGTGAACTTAGTATGTATGATAGAGGGTTATACTGAGTTGTACCTCACTAATTGGTTCAGAAAAAATAGGCTATTTAACTAATGGCCTGCCTAAGAGAATGGAAGGATGGTCAAGACCACAGGTTGTTCTTCCAGAGGACCCAGTATTCAATTCTCAGCATTCACATGGTGGTTTACAACTGTCTATAACTCTTGTCTCTGGGGAGCTGATATCTTTTTCTGGTCTCCATGGACACTGACATACATTAAGGCAAATAGTCATCCACATAAATGAATGAATCAATCAATCAATAAATAAATAAATAAAATCTCAAAATACTTTCCCTCTCCCTTAAAAAGGTAAAATATTTATACCATTCACAAGCGATTTAGAACAAAATACACAAAAAATCAAAAAAAGTAAGATTTAGCAGATAAAACTATATAGAGTATAGCTGTAGGTAGAATAGAAAAAAATAAAGAAACCAAAAGGTTATATATCAAAAGGAGATTTTAGGTTAATAATATAGTCTATAAAAACTTATATGTTGCAAACACATATGTAACAAAGATGGTGTTTTTAAAGTATAAAAAGCAAATATTTAAAAAGCTGATAAAGATATATTAACATTTGATATGCTATTCTCAAGCAAAAATCAGATGTCACAACATTAGAAAGCAGCATTATAGCATGATACCAAATATCTTTATTAAATCATAAGCATGCTTTCATAGATACTGAACTTGGATGTCTAATTTTTAAGCTTACAAGTATTTAACATGCTTTTAAGGACCTGTAAACACTCCATTATTTCTGAACAGTTATACCACTAGCTCATGAGATATAACAATGAAAATAAAGAGTCTATAATCCAATCCTCTACATAAAAAATATCACTATGGCATTGTAGTATAAAATGGCACATAAGTTAATGAATAGAAAACGATTTGATTGTGTTAGAAAAATTAAGTAGATATTCAATACAATATATTAAGAACAGATACATACAGTTAATAATCTATAAGAATTAAGAATTAAAACATTAGTCATAAAGACTGATAAATATTTATATTATAGAAAAAATTCTTTTCATATAACCAATTATATTGATGGTAAATTATATTATGGTAAATGAAAGAAACCATACTTAAAACTGAGTGTTATACATTTGGCTATATAAGGTTGCAAAGGTACATTCTACAACATGTAAAATTGAAAAGCAAAAAATAAATCACTTAAAAATTGTAACATTTAATATACAAACAAATAACATAAGTTGCCAACTATTCAGGAATAAAACAGACAAAAGACACCAAATAGAAAGCCCAAACCTCGGCATAGCTCACAGTGAGATAAATTAAAGATATATAATAATTTCATTGAAATGTATTACTTTTATGTTTATTTTAAATCAAAATGAATCAGTTCAGATTTCAAATAATTGTTTCTTCAATGTGAAACCAAGGCCAAAAATTGAAATATCCTTAAACATCTACATTAACATTTTCAATCACATCATCAAAAACAAAATGTCAGTAAGATCTGTAAAATAAGAATTATTTTAAAGAACACACTACTAAATGTCAACATAAATATTTATAGTAGCTAGCCATTAAGAAATGACACCAAGCCTTGAACTATCAGTCAGTGGCAAGATCACTAGTCAAAGTTATTTCACAACTGTTGTATATATAAAAAAAAAGGCAAAGTATTTATTCATATGCATATATACATGTATATATATACATATACATATATATATACACACACATACATATGTGTGTGTATATTCACATACAAAACATTTCTAGGTAAATTACAGTAATGGCAGTGACTCCTAGTTTGGTACTATGAGTATTAATTTTGTCTATTGTATTTATCTGATTTCTGAAATGAACACACAGAAGAAACAATTTCAAAGCCAAAGTATTCTGGGTACAGTTTTTGGCTATTTCTGTGTAACAAAATACTATTCAGTCCTGAGGCTGCATCATCGGCTAAACATGGAGAGACCCAAAGCAGGTAAGCCACTGCCTGAGGCCAAGGTCAGGAAAAGTGAGCTGGGAGCCATTTAGAGGAGGGTTCCAAGATTCCTTTTCCAGTGGAGATTCTGTAAAACCAATTAAGGTGATAGCTCCATACTTTCATGAATAGACTAAAGGCTATGGGATCGCATATATTGAATAAGTGAACTGTAGGATACAACTATCTTAATCTGTTACAAAGGACAATTTAATATGGAAAAACATTAAATGTTGTGACACAGGTAAAACCATCCATGATTTTAATAACAACTTTTGCAGACGTACAAATAGACACTTGAAAATTGTGGGTATGGATAGGCACCAAGGAACAAGAATGTATTATCAGTTCCAATGGATCATGACAGTTGCTGGGCTAATAACACAGACTTACTGAATGACTGATCCAGAGGTCAGAGGTCCCCAGATGGGTTCAAATGCACTAAAGTCAGCAGAGCCACACCTTTCAGGAATGTTTTTGTTGTTGGTGTTGGTGTTTTTTTGTTTTGTTTTGTTTTGTTTTTTTGGATGGCAAGTTTTCTAGTTCTATCCAGACTCTGCCAGACCTTCCATCTTCAAAGCTAGTGGAATAAGTTAGCTTTTTCTTGATGATATCACTTATGCAAGTTATTCTACCTCCTTCCACATAGATAGATATTTCTGATTAAGTGCATCTGGATAATCCAGAAAACCCTTCTTTTGCAGGATCAAACCATTCCATATGCTGTCTTCCTAAGCATCTGCCATATAAGGTAATGCTCCCAAGTTCCATCACAGAAGGCTTATTCTGTTTACCCACTTACCATAAGTTTTTATCAATAGACACTGGCTTTATTAATATTTGAGCCTTTGCTTAGTGATAGAAATTATTCACATGCCAAGGCTAAAAATACTACTTAAATAAAAAGGAGCTTTTAAGAAGTCATCATATAATTGTTACAATATCAAGATGACCATCAACTTCCGTTTGCTTCAGGTTTTCCTTTACATGAAGATTACAGAGAAAAAACAAGGTATATATTTACAAAGTGAGAAATTGTGGCCTCATAATTGCGTCAGCTGTTTAAAGGGATTTTTTTGCATCATGCATGTGGACTGGAAATGTACTGGGTATGATAGCTGAACAATAAAAAGAAGGCCTCTGTTTGCACACAGAAAGCTAAAATGAAAAGCACTAAGCATGGGGCGATAGAGGATTTGCTTCCATTTCTAGACAGTGAAACTATTAGACATGAAATAATACCAATCAGAAATGGATTATTCTGGAAAGCCTACTCTTTGCAATCTGGCAGTATGTTAAGGGATGTTGTTTTTCAAATGTTGACTTTTAATAAAAAATATATTCATATGTAGATGTAAACAAACACTGCTATTTCTACTGGAATCCATCTCAGTAAGTCAAATCCCAAGACGAACTAAGCTACAGCTGTACAGTCATAGAAATTTACCTCAAGCTTTTTCATCTCACATGGAAAGAATAAGCTTTCTCTGACCTTAAAAGAGTAAGGTTGACTATAGTCTCCACACATACTTATTTTTTCTAAATATAGAAGTTTTACTAGATTTATCTAAAGATTTCCTTTTGAGATGATCACAGAGGATTCTATAAAAATGATATTTTTTCCAGCTTCCAACATCTATGAAACAGCATTTTGAAGCAAGTCATTTTATAAACTATACTCCTTTTAATATTCCTTAGCAATTATCCCTGGGAAGGTCTACAAACTAGATTATTAAGTTCTATGTGTAGAGAAACAGCGTCCTGTTCATATTAAGAATTACTTAATAGATAGGAATTGACAAAAAGTTGCCATCTCATCTCAGCTTACCTAAGCTGATATTTACACATACAATTGCACATACAAATAAGCTTACTACAATTGCTTTATATGTGCATAGTATATTAATACACACCAATACAATCAGAGTGATTAACATTTCTCTTTTACCTTTGCTTTGTATCTGGTACCTTGGTTCTCCTTTACTGTAGATCTTCAAGATATATAATATATATGTATGTGTGTATATATTCCTGTAAACTAGGAACCCCACTGTGCTGTGCCTATGATTGAATAGTCAAGCCCTATATCCAGTGAAAAATCTCAGTCCTCAGCAAGCCAAGATAGATTCTCACTGTGATTCTGTCCCTGTGCAGTATAAAAAAAAAAAAAGGTAAGCGACCGTAACTCCCAGTAACATGAAGCAGAAGCCGAGTTGCCACTTCCTATTTCTTGGCAGACATGTGAATCTGGTCAACACAGCTGGAAATGAGAACTGCTGCCTCTGGTGTTCTGTGTTGTGGAGTCCGAGTTAGAAAAGAGAAGCTCAGCCAAAGGTCCATCATGGCAGCAGGGAATGGATGAGAGCAGAGAGGGCCAGTGGGCTGCAGGCCATGGCAGACATTCAAACCTACAGCCGGTACCAGCCACCTTGATAGGGAGCACAGTCGTGGCTGTGCCAGGTCCCGGCTTCATCTGTAATGCTTGCAAAGCAGAGAACCAACTGGAGACAGACATGTTCTGTGTCCCGGAGGAGAACCACGAACACTGCCCTGGTCTTCAGTTCTGCCTTCATACGAAATAGCCTTTCTGTGTTTCTTCCCAGGAAGTATCATTTCCAGAAGCTAGAACCAGCATTATTATGCAAGAAAGATTCAGATCATCCAAACAGATGTCAAAGATCATCATATCACACTAATCTTTAAATTCAAGTTGTCTGCAGACAAAAACAAAAGACATTTCCCTCCAGTTGTCTAAGTGATAGTGAGTTTTATGTGTGGCCCTGCTTAAATTACACAGAGAAGAAAAGCAAACAGTCAGAGTTATGGGACTGCCCAGGAAAAGAACAGCTGTCCAAGATGAGGGACTGGCATTGCTACAATCCCTGGCAGCAGCAAAGTTACTTGGTATTTTTAGTCAATTATCAAACATTCAAATACCTGATTAGTATTTATCTAGTACTGCACTAGATTCTTGCCTTAAACAAACAAACAAAAAAAAAGCTTAAAGTTCTTCTCCTTAATTTGTTTTGTTTTGTTTTGTTTTGTTTTGTTTTGTTAATGAAATAAGGTCATCTCCAATCTCCTGCACTCTCAGCTTCATTTAAACCAGGCTTTTAGCCAGTGCATTGAAACCCAACAGAAAATAAACATCTAACATTCTCCCACATCCACCTGGGCCTAAGCCTGCTGGCCGCCTGAGAGACCTTTAATAGGTCAGACCCCCTTGAAATAGGGTGAATCTCCCTAAATCTAGAGGATTATGCTTTTCAAAGATTGGAATGCTGAAAATCCTCTTTTTCACAAAATCCTTCTAAAACACCATCAATCCAATAGTCTCTATTTCTGTTTGGCTTGCTACAGTCAGGCTGGGTTGTGGCGCTGCCACGAGACGCGTGCTTACTGCAGGCATGTTCTGCAGATCCACGCAGCAAGGACACGTCCTTCTCATCAAAACCCTAAAATAACCTTTAACACTTTGAATGTATAGAAATTTCAGGTCCAGAAATATCTACTTCGCATAACCATGCCTTTCTATCCTTTCCCTGACCAGTTCTACATCTCATCAATACAGCAACAACTAGAGGGAACCTAAATGTGAGTTTTTACAACACAAAGAATTAGGAGAATTCTTATCTGATTATCTGGAGAAATCATAGTTATAGTCACACTCACCAACATCAACTGATTTGAGACATTCAAAAACTTGAAAAAAATCAAGCAGCAACAAATTCCAAGTTTTGACATTGAAAACAAACTCTCGGGGCAAAAGAGAACTCTTGGATACTGCCCATGTAACCATCACTATATTATAGGGTGTAACACAGGTAAGATAGTCAGTCAATGTTTGCATGGCCCAAGAACTCTGTAAGCTCTGGCTTTACCATGTTGCACCAGCTGGTTCAGAAATCTGGTAATGCTGTCAGATGGTCCAAAAGCCTTGGGATGCGGGCAGATGTGGGAAGCAAGTCCAGCATGGATTTGGAGCTAGGATAATGAAACAATGGCTAACAGCATTAGTGGGTTCTGAGAATAAGAAAGCTATGATTATACTATATTTGTAAGATTAAAAATAAATGGGTTATTGTCTTTTCTTTAACATTTTTTTCCAAACAGAGGCATTTTATAATAGGAAATGAAAATGTGACGTGCAGTCAGTGAGTCATTAAGAAGAGTAGACATAAGAAATAGTCTTTAACTAAAAAGAATTTGTAGGTTCCTACACAGTGTGTTAAGGGCAGGGATGCAACTGACAACAACATCTTCCTCACTTCAACGGGGAGATTCAGAAGAATTGTTTAGTACCAGATTCTTAAGAACAAGTCAAAATGTTAATTGATTAAATTTTGTGCTGTGCTCTTTCATTAAAAAAAAGAAATAAAGAAAACAAAAGAGAAAGAAGAGAAAAAAGGAAGGAAGGAGGGAAGGAAGGAAGGAAGGAAGGAAGGAAGGAAGGAAGGAGACAAGGAATGGAAGAGAGTGTTATAGAATGCTCTCTTTGGTATAGGTATTATGGCATAGCCATGGTATAGCTCTCTAAGCTCAGCATCTTTACTAAGATCTATCAAAGATCAACACAAGATGGGGACACCTTGTCGTGAATGGGGAAGGACTGTTAAAGCCCAATACCCACACCTAAGGAATTTTAGGCAGGTAAAGTAATCTAGGGGGAGGGGACAAAAAACATTCCCCCTCCCAGAGGACCAAAAGGCAATGACTGGTTGATAAGGGAAAAAAAATATCTTACTGAGTAGTGTGTAGGCCATGGTAAGGTAGCCATTTTGTAAACAACCCCTCAGTCACACTACTGCAAGCAACCCTAATGAAACTCATCAAGTAATGAAAACTTTCAAAAGCAGACTAATTAGGAAGAGGCAGGAGATAAAGAGGAGTGGAAAAGAAGATAAAAGAGTAATTGGGGCATGAGTATAATCAAACTACATTCAATAATTATATGAACACAGAAAAATGAAATCTAGTAAGCATATGCAACATATGCTAATAAAACAAAATGAAAGGCATAATGCAAGGAACCTATATATACTTCATTAAGGAAACATACACTGTATCTCTCTGTAAATCAATACCACCCAGTATAGCTCTTCTGCTACTACTTATACAATTATCCAAGCAGGTAGTTGAACAAAATCCCTTTCTGCTGCAAAGCACAGTATTAATCAAACTATTTCTGAGCTGCTTTCCTGTTCTGCTTTAAATAGAACCCCATCCCTCAAGCTTAGGACATACTCATTCTCACTTTAGGATTCCATCACCTTTTAGCATATATGCTTTGAAATACTCAATATAGTTTTTATGGATTACCACAGATGTTGATCATATTATAAAACACAGGCATTTCCTCCAAAACAAACTGGCAACTGCTCTCCAAATAAGTTTACATGTATTAAGGTTTCATTTTTTTATGGTAAAATTTCTAAGGATCTTTGACTTTATGTTCTTTATTCATTCATTTCTTTCTTTCCAATAAGTGACCTATCCTAGATTATCACGCTTAACACCAGCACTCCGATTCAAGCGGGTCTTAATACAGGGCAACAGTTTTGTTATGCAAAATCCTGTCTAACCTCTCACCTAGATCTAATTCGGATCTATCATGTAACTGAGGATGACTCTGTGGAAGAAAGTAAGGAGGAACTAAATACAGTATTCTAGGTGGAAGCAGGAAACCGAGAGGTCACCTCTAAAGGTGTCACATCACAGGCAAGCCAACAGTAACAACTGAGGCAAAAGCAGAAACCAAGTTACCCAATCAGACTCACTTGGTAAGAAAACAAGAACCAGAGAAGAGCTGGGAAGAGTCCTTGCACATCGTTTACTCAAGGGGAATCCTAGAAAATAGAAACCTTCAGGAAGGAAGGAGCAAGAACCCTGATCAGGTTGAAGCCTGGCTTTTGGCGCAGCCAGCAATAGCTGCTAGTCAGCCTATCCTGCTTGCTCAGGAAGATGGCAGCTTCACAAATTTCCTGTCTCCCTTGTCTCCATCACACAGGGAAGCTCTTTGGTTTGCTATCTGCTCTCTGTCATCAGAGGTGCTTCAGACACCTCTCAGGCTTTGTATCCTATAATCTTTGTTCCTTGTCCGCTTCTCTATAAATACTTCTACGGCCACCAGATAAGGCAAAGCTCCTTCAGGGGAAAATAGCTGTACTAACACACCTTCCAAGCACCTTTATTTTCAGCTAAGACTACGCTGCCGATTGCGCACACCCAGAGGCATTCCAGCCTGCCCTTAACCTCTCAGGCGTGTGTCACACAACTTCGAGCTAAGCATGCCACAAAGAGTATACCATCTTCTCTTCTCTTCAATTATGACTTTAAACTGAGAGCGCTCCAGAATATGCCTACACCAAAGTAGATCCTACAGGATAATATAAAGTTTCCATTAAGAAAAATCTCCATTTTCTTGGTTCAAGGAAGGCAGTTTTCTTTTAAAATCATCCCCAACACCCTCCTGACCCACCACAGTAATGATAATTCCTTCCTTTATGTCTTCACTGTGCTCGTTTTGGTTTTATTCTTAAGATATGAGCACAGTGCATTGGGTTTCGAAAGCTTCAAATGTAACACACATATACTTTTATTTGCATGTGCCTTAAAAAGACTCTCAGTATTATATAACTGATTTTACTTAGCTTGACTTGGCCTTCACTTTCTGGTGGCCTAGCTGCTCAACTCTCCCATTGCATAGAGCTTCCACCTGGGTTTCAGTACCTATTCCCCATTTGATTGGCTGTCTCTGTCCTCACCATTACAAAGTTGTAATGCAGCCTCAGATAAGAGTTTTTATTCACTGTTTAAGATCAATACAGGTTTAAGTGCAGAAGCCTAAGTTTGGCTTATATGATAAACTATGACATAATTCAAAATAGGCACATAAAGCTGTTTGTATTATTAGTCATTTCTTACCAGTCACATGTGAGACCAATAACTTCACAGTCCCAAAAAGGTTCAGATCATCTTCTCAATGGCTAGAAATGAAATGAAATTGCCAGCAATGGCCTGTTGACTGGATCTTTTTGTAGACAGCATTGTATTGCAACCTACTACACTTACTTATGAATAGTGTAAGATATTACACACTGCAGTAAGTGAGCTAAGCAGCTGTAACCAGATATAGCATGGTATTTACCTTAAGTTTTGCTGCCGGCTCCTTTAAGAAACAAGTCTGGTGATTTCTAAATGATATTTACCCTTTGTTCCTTTTATTAAACGATATCATCACACCTCTGTCTTGGCCCTCAATTTTTTCCTTCTAATTTTCCTATGTATACTTCTAGATTTTTTGTTTGTTTGTTTTTAGTTGTTTATATCTCTAGATTGTAACCCTGAATATCTTCTCCATTCTGTCAGTCATGGGTGTGGTGATCTTCCTAAAACAGAAAACTTTATTATTGGTGTCAAGTAATCCCAGTATACCTATAGCTAGTGACTAAAAGTCTTTTGGCACTTAGCACTGTTCTTTATCAAAGTATAGTTATTTTTACACGTATCAGAATACTTTTGCTCTGGTCTTTTAATATACTGGTTATGTCTATTTCCTGAGTTCCTGTTATCTCTTTATAACTGAGTTAATTAATACTGTTCATGTTAGCACTCTACAGTATATGTGTGTTTTTACTCTGAACCTTAACCTCCGAACAGATGTGTTTCCCATATTGTAGCAATCCATGAATGTCTGCTAGAAAAAAAAAAAAACAAACAAACTAAATGAAAGATTGTCTTGGGGACTCAATTACTCTATTAGATAAGTTCTATAAATCTGTACGTGTCCAAAGAACCAACCCTACAGCAAACTCAGAGTTACAAGGAAAGGACATCAAAACACTGCTTGTGGAGAAAATCCTGTGTTATCTTGTTCAGAAATGTGACCTTCCTCCTGGTGCATAATGAGTATTTCGGAACTCAAGGCACATGTTTGTGCCACCTTCCTTGGTTTTATTTCTGTTCAACCAACTTTTAAAAAAGGAATCACTCAAAATGCTTTTGTCCAAAAGAGCCTTTCCTCTGTAGTTTTTTTTTTTAATTTTTATTTTCTATATTCTATGTTTACATTCCAAAGGCTTTCCCTTGTTTGCTCATATGTAGGGGCTTTCTTATTGTTTGTTTGTTTGTTTGTTTGTTTGTTTGTTTTAGAAAGAAGTATTTATTATAGGATGCTTAAGGAAGAGAAAGAGGGAGTGAAATTCCTGTTCAGCTGGAGGGGTCTCCTGAAGCAAAATACCCCATTGTCCTAACCGATACTTGAAGTTTTCCAGATGTTCTTACTTTCTTCTGCCTCCTAGTTTTGTTCCTCTTTTTCATAGAAAAAAATTACAAACAAGTTTTAATTTTCTCTTTTTTCATGTTTTTATGCCCCAAATAAAGCAGCTGGAGCAACATCAAAACCAAAAACCTTTCCCCTGCTTTTCAGTCCAACACGTCATGCTGAGTTTCAGATGAACAATGGCATCAGATCAATGACAGTCTGAGTAATGCCAAGAAAATCCACAGTTTATCAGCCTCACACCAATTTCTGAGCTCCTTGGATTTAGGTGCATTCCATGCTAACTATAAAAGTGTAGTTGTATTACAGACCACTATCAATATAGTGCTGGCGTTTACACACATTTTCTATTTACAATAATCCCATATAAAAAAATCAGACATTCTACTTAATAAGTAGCTTTAGTAAACATTATGATTGAGAGATTAGATATGGAGCTAAGAACTGGAGAATTGGTACATAGTCCCATGGAGCAAATGCCAATTGTTAGCAGCAGGGAGACAAAGAGATTGCTTTTGCAGAAGTATATTCCTTGATTAAATTTACTGAACTTCAGTGGAAGACTGCATAGCCAAGGTTTGGGCAGCATAACTTAATCTTGAAGGAGGAGAACAAACTTAGATGAGTGGGGGGAAAGTGTATCTGAGAAGAGGAAGAGTGATATGATCAAAACATCTTGTGTGAAGCTCAAAGCATTCAAAGAATGAAAAATGCTATGAGGAAAAAGCATTGCAGGAAACATGATCAAGAATGCAAAAAAAAGAAAGAAAGCTCAAGCACTCACTTTCTGCATAAATTTTTAATTCCAGACTATCTATAATTACACATGTTTTTTTAGTCCTTGTTTTTAAGAAGACATATATTTTTCAAGACATGTATTTTAATAATGCATGATTAGGTATGGTAGAGCTAATCTTTAAGAAATTAGATATTTGGCATTCAGGAAAACACCAAAAGACATTATCTTAAACAGCTTTTCCTTTCTTCTTCAGCAGTTAACCAGTGTCAGCTCATATATATCAGTCTCAAATGACTTGTACCTTACTCTACAGGAGACCATTTTTGCCCACTTTTGATACTGGCTGTGTCAGTAGCATGAGGACCTGCTCATGTATCATATATCTTAAGTCATCCCAAGACTCTCTCTCTCTCTCTCTCTCTCTCTCTCTCTCTCTCTCTCTCTCTCCTCCCTCCCTCCCTCCCTCCCTCCCTCTCCCTCTCCCTCTGTTATATGTACAGTGAGCAGCCTTGACAACCCAAGTCAACCTTGTTCCCAGACAAAGCACAGGTTTGTCTAGCAAAGGCAAAAAGCAAAGTTCTGATTGGTCTACATGATGCAAACCCACTATGTGCTTGGAATATGCCTGAGCTAGGTTCTGTTTTTCTGTGGTACGTGGCGGGCTAACGAGTCAACAGAACTAGGCCAGAGCTCTAGCTGCTGCAGCAGGTTGATAACGTCATTTTGTCTCTTACCTATGAGTTTTCTAGCTTTTGCAAGCACCTGTGAAATAGTAACAGGCTAAATTATTAAATTTTAGATCATGGTAAATCAAATCATAAAAATATCATCTAGTTAAATCTTTTAATTCTAACATAATAGACCCCTGAGATCTAGAATAAAAAAAGGACTCTGGGAAATCCTTAGTTCTCTTGAGCCTCTAACATGCTCTGCTCACATTTTAACATGTTTTTAGAAAAGTATTTTTTTTATATTTTTATTAGATATTTTCTTTATTTACATTTCAAATGTTATCCCCTTTCCTAGTTTCCAATCCAAACACCCCCTATCCAATCCCCCTTCCCCTGCCTCTATAAGGGTGCTCCCTCACCACCCACCCACTCCTGCTTCCCTGACCTGGCATTCCCCTACACTGGGGCATCAAGCCTTCACAGGATCAAAGGCCTCTCCTCCCATTGATGTTCAACATAGCCATCCTTTGCTACATATGTGACTGGAGCCATGGGTCCCTCCATGTGTACTTCTTGGTTGGTGGTTTAGTCCCTGGGAGCCTGTGGGGGGGTCTGTTTGGTTGTTATTGTTGTTCTTCCTATGGGGCTGCAAACCCCTTCAGCTCCTTCAGTGATTTCTCTAACTCCTCCACTGGGGACCCCATGCTCAGTCCAATGGTTGGCTTTGAGCATCTGCCTCTTTATTTGTTAGGCTCTGGCAGAGCCTCTCAGGAGACAGCTATATCAGCCACCTGTCAGCAAGTACTTCTTGGCACCCACAATAGTGTCTGGATTTGGTAACTGTAAATGGGATGGATCGTCAGGTAAGTCAGTCTCTAGATGGCCTTTCTTAACAAGTCTTTTAAAATCATTCCAAAGCCTCACTAATCACAATTCTGAAGTTTCCTCCTCCAAGGACATTTGAATATTTAAATTATATATGTGATATTTAAATAATATATAAATCATATAATAATCATGTGTATCATATAATAGTTTCTATTGTATGTATGTAATATATGTGTATAATAGTATATATATATATATATATATATATATATATATATATATATATATATGGTTTCAAAGCCCCAAATTTTATACTCATGAAATCACATAAGCCAGGAACATGATTCTTGGGGCAACAGTGTAAGCTTAGAAGGCGGAAATGTCAGAAAACCAATCAATACCAGACTGTTCATGAAAGGATAGGTTTAAGGGAGAGCAGAAAAACAAGAGACAAACACTTGTTGAAGGCAAATAAAAAGCCGATCCAATCTTGGCAGATAACCACAAATGTAAACATCCTACATGTGAAATCCTACAGAATAGAAATTAGTAAGTCATGCATTTTTTTTTCAGTAGAAAAACTCCAACTGAGCAGTTAAAAAATGCACAGAAACATTTTAATATTTTTCTTACAGTATTTATAATACAGGTAAATGGAAAAAGTTATTGCTTCAGCTGATTTGATACAGTTTCTATTATAGGATGGATTCTGCCTCTCACCAGGGGTTAGCCAACAAGCCTGCTGCATCTACCCCATCACTTGCCATTATAAATAAAGAATTATTAGGAGGATTTAGGAACTCGCAGATTGCAACATCAATGAGCTACCAAACAGTAGGAAGTATATAGCCCACTCTATTTAATACATTCCTTCTGCTCCTACACAGAAAGACTGTTCATCTGTACTTTGGGTGACAGAATGGCATGTGGAAGAGTCACACCTCTCAGGCAACTTATACTCCAGCACTGAGAAAACAATGAGCAAGTGTCACTCATTTCTAGGTAGATAAAATTACAGCAAGGAGTGCTGCCCATTCCTTTCTGCTGGGGAAGACTAATGGCTGGTCTGCTCCAGTGAAGACACTATCTCCTGATCCATCTTAGAGAATCCACTGTACTCAGAGCAGTTAGTAAGAACCCCCTCCCACCTCCAGGGATGCAGAGCTGCTGTTGGGTGTGGGGGAGACCAGCGGACTCATTATCCATCAACAACCAAAACCCCTGCCCTCCCGAATACCACTCCCCTTCTATTCCTTCTGCCCCTTCCACCACCAAGTTCTTTCTGCTGGGGCATAATCGTGGCTGGACTGCTCCAGTGAAGACACCATCTCCTGATCCATACTAGAGAGCCCGCTGCACTCAGAGCAGTTGAGAACCTGCTGCACTCAGAGCAGTTGACCCAAAAGTCTGAAAGCCTCCCAGGAAATCTACCACAGCCAGGGCAACAGATTAGGACCCTCTCTGCCCCTGTGAAGAGCCCCCCATTGGAAGGTCCCACAGGTAATCTGCTACAGCCAGGGCTGCAGGCCTACCAGAAGAACTGAAGCAAGCCAAGGTCAAAAGAGGCAGACTCCAATCACCCAGACCAACAAACACCAGGGATATCCAGATTGCAAAAGGCAAATGCAAGACCATAAGGAACAGAAGCTAATATACGTGGGTTTCATCAGACCCCAGTTCTCCCATCATAGCAAGCCCTGAATACAACACCACACCTGAAAATCAGGAAGCTGACCTAAAATCCTATCTCATGAAAATAATAGAGTCCTTTAAGGGGGATATCAATAACTCACTGAAAGAAATACAGAAAAACACAGGTAAACAGGTGAAAGAATTGAATAAAGTGATCCAAGACCTAAAAATGGAAGTAGAAACAATAAAGACATCACAAATGGAGGCAAACCTGGAAATGGAAAACCTGGGAATGAGGTCAGGAATTACAGATGTAAGCAGAGTAAACAGAATACAAGAGATAGAAGAAAGAATCGTGGGTGTAAAAATACCATAGAAGAGATAGACCCAAAAGTCAAAGAAAATGCAAAATGCAAAAAGCATCTGACCCAAACCATATAGGAAATCCAGTACACAATGAGAAGATAAAACCTAAGGATTATAAATATAG
This sequence comes from Apodemus agrarius, assembly GCA_964023405.1. NCBI lineage: Eukaryota > Metazoa > Chordata > Mammalia > Rodentia > Muridae > Apodemus > Apodemus agrarius. The sequence goes on along the minus strand of OZ030017.1, from coordinate 51,577,818 downwards.
AAGAGAGCAAAGATTTCAAACTTAAAGGGCCAGTAAATATCTTCAAAAAATTAAAGAAGAAAATTTCCATAACCCAAAAAGAGAGATACCAATAAACATAAAAGAAGTGTACTGAAATCCAAATAGACTGAACCAGAACAGAAATACCTTCTGTGACATAATAATCAAAACACCAAATGCACAAAAAAAGAAAGAATATTGAAAGCAGTAAGGATAAAAGGTCAAGTAACATATAAAGGCAGACCTATCAGAATTATACCAGACATAATCCCTGTTGAGGGATGTTTGCCCTGCAGACTGACCAGCACTTGGAGGGCCTCTCCACCATCTTGGCTCCCAGATGTCAGACAGAACTAACAGACAGCACCAGGTATGCAGACATAGCCCGAGTCTAATATCTCTTGGGTCTCAGCCTGTCAGGCATCTGCCTGCACACAGGGCACAGGCAGCTCTGCGGGCAGTCTGTGTGCCAGCCTTATCAGGGGTCGATTGCCCTGCAGAGTGATCAGCACTTGGAAAAAGTCCCCCCAGCATCCACCATCTTCGTTTGCTGATGGAGCAAACTGGCAGCACCAGGCTCACAGAGACAATTGCTTGGGGCAAGACCCACCAGGGCTCCAATGGCACCCAAGAGGAGGACAACACATCAGCAATCTGTGCCACGGGAAACCTAGTCATCCAGTGATGCAGAAATAGCTTTACAGGCTCACAGGAGGTTCAAGCACCAGCCAGTGACAACAAGACCAACTAATGCCAGAGATAACCAGATGGCAAAAGGCAAACTTAGGGACATTACTAATGGAAATCAAGGCAATATGGCAACATCTGAAACCAGTTCTCCAACAAGAGCAAGTCCTGGATACCCCAACACACCAGAAAAACAAGATTTGGATTTAAAATCACAGGTCATGATGCTGTTAGAGGAACACAAGAAGGACATAAAGAAATACAGGAGACAATGGATCAAAAGATAGAAGCCCTTAGATGGGAAAGACAAAAATCATTTAAAGAAATCCAGGAGAATATGGGTCAAAAGATAGAAGCCAAAAAAGAGGAAATACAAAAATCACTTAAAGAAATACTGGAGATCTTGGGTCAACAGGCAGAAGTCATGAAAGAGGAAACACAAAAATCTCTTAAAGAATTACATGAAAACACAAACAAACAAGTGAAGGAACTGAGCAAAGCCACCCAGGATCTAAAAACAGAAGTAGAAACAAATAAGAAATCACAAAGGGAGACAACTTTGGAGATAGAAAACCTTGGGAAGAAATCAGGAGCCATAGATGCAAATATCAACAACAGAATACAAGAGATAGAAGAAAAAAATCTCAGATGTCAAAGACATCATAGAAACCATTGACTCAAGAGTCAAAGAAAATGCAAAATGCAGAAAGCTTGTAACCCAAAACACCCAGGAAATCCAGGACACAATGAGAACGCCAAACCTAAGGATTATAGATATAGATGAGAGTGAAGATTTACAAGTTAAAGGGCCAGCAAATATCTTCTACAAAATTATGGAAGAAAACTTCCCCAACCTAAAGAGAGAGATGCCCATGAATATACAAGAAGCCTACAGAACTCCAAACAGACTGTATAAGAACAGAAACACCTCCTGTCACATAATAATAAAAACAAAGAGGGAATATTAAAGGCAACAAGAGAAATAGGCCAAGTAACATATAATGCAAGACCTATCAGAATTACACCAGAGACCATGAAAGCTAGAAGATCCTGGGCAGATCTCATGTAGACTCTAAGAGAACACAAATGCCAGCCAAGACTACTATATCCAGCAAAACTCTCAATCACCCCAAAATCTTGGGGAAACCAAGATATTCCATGACAAAACCAAATTTATACAATATCTTTCCACAAACCCAGCCCTACAAAGGATAATTGGCAGAAAACGTCAATACAAGGAGGGAAACTACACCCTGGAAAAAGTAAGATAGTAACCTTCTTTCATAAAACCAAAAAGAAGATAACCAACTGAATATAAAACTAACATCAAAAATGACAGGAAGTAATAATCACTATTCCTTAATATTTCTTAACATCAATGGACTCAATTCCCCAATAAAAAGACTTAGACTAACAGACTGGATACGAAAACAGGACCCTACATTTTGCTGCATACAGGAAACACACCTCAGTGTCAAAGACAAACACTACCTTAGAGTAAAAGGCTGGGAGACAATTTTACAAGCAAATGGTCTTAGGAAAAGAGCAGAAGTAGCCATTATAACATCAGATAAAATTGACTTTCAAATTAAGTAATCAAAAGAGACACAGAACCTCACTTCTTGCTTGTCAAAATAAAAATCCTCCAAGAAGAACTTTTTTTTTTTACTTTTTTTTCTTTTTTTAATTTAATATATTCTTTGTTTACATTCTGAAGGCTTTCCCCTTTCCCAGTCCCCCCCTCACCATATGTCCCATATGTCCTCTCCCCCCCACCCTCCCACCCCTGCCTATTCCCCAATCACCACCCCACCATTTCTCTGTTCTGTTCTGGTACTCTCCTACAAAACTGGCTCCAGTCCTTTCAGGACCAGGGTCCTCTCCTTCCTTCTTCTTGGGAATCTTTTGACTTGCTAATTGTGCCTTGAGTATTCAGAGCTTCTGGGCTCATTAATATCCACTTATCAATGATTGCATTTAATTCTGAACATCTATGCTCCAAATGCGAGGGCACCCTCATTCGTGAAAGAAACGTTACTAAAGCTCAAAGCACACATTGCACCTATCACAATAATTGTGGGGGACCTCAACACTCCACTCTCCTCAATGGACCAACCAGGAAAACAGAAACTAAACAGGGACACAGTGAAACTAATTGAAGCTTTGGACCATTTGGATTTAACAAATATATATATATAAAACATTTCATCCTAAAGCAAAAGAATATACCTTTTTCTCAGCACCACATGGTACCTTCTCCAAAATCAACCATATAATTGGTCACAAGACAGACCTCAACAGATATAAGTTCAAACTAATCCCATGCCTCCTATCAGATCACTATGGAGTAAAAGTGGTCCTCAATAGCAATAAAAACAACAGAAAGCCTACATACACATGGAAACTGAACAATACTCTACTCAATGATACCTTAGTCAAGGAAGAAATAAAGAAAGTAATCAAACACTTTTTAGAATTTAATGAAAATGAAGGCACAACATACACAAATTTATGGGACACAGTGAAAGTAGTGCTAAGAGGAAAACTCATAGCCCTGAGTGCCTCCAAAAAGAAACTGGAGAAAGCTTACACTAGCAGCTTAAATGCACACCTGAAAGCCCTGGAACAAAAAGAAGCTAATTCATCCAGGAGAAGGAGAAGACAGGAAATCATCAAACTCAGGGTTGAAATCAATCAAGTTGAAACAAAGAGAACCATACAAAGAATCAACAAAACCAGGAGCTGGTTCTTTGAGAAAATCAACAAGATAGATAAACCCTTAGCCAGACTAACCAAAGGGCACAGAGACAGTATCCAAATTAACAAAATTAGAAATGAAAAGGGAGATACAACAACAGAAACAGAGGAAATTCAAAAAAAATCATCAGATCCTACTACAAAAGCCTATACTCAACACAACTGGATAATCTGTAGGAAATGGACAATTTCCTAGACAGATACCGAATACCAAAATTAAATAAGGATCAAACAGAACATCTAAAAATTCCCATAACCCCTAAAGAAATAAAAGTGGTCATAGAAAGACTTCCAACCAAAAAAAGCATAGGACCAGATGGTTTTAGTGCAGAATTCTATCAGACCTTCAAAAAAGACCTAACACCAATACTCTTCTAACTATTCCACAAAATAGAAACAGAAGGAAGACTACCCCCAACTCGTTCTACAAAGCCACAATTATGCTGATACCAAAACCACACAAAGATCCAACAAAGAAAGAGAACTTCAGGCCAATTTCCCTTATGAACATCGATGCAAAAATACTCAATTAAATTCTTGCCAACCAAATCCAAGAATACATCCAAACGATCATTCACCATGATCAAGTAGGCTTCTTCCCAGGGCTGCACGGATGGTTCCATATATGGAAATTCATCAATGCAATCCACTACATAAAAAAACTCAAAGAAATAAAGCACATTTCATTAGATGCTGAAAAAGCTTTGACAAAATTCAGCATCCTTTCAGGCTAAAAGTCTTGGAAAGAACAGGAATCCAAGGCCCACACCTAAACATAGTAAAAGCAATATACTGCAAACCAATAATCAACATCAAACTAAATAGAGATTAACTTGAAGCAATCCCACTAAAACCAGGGACTAGACAAGGCTACCCACTCTCTCCCTACCTGTTCAGTATAGTACTCAAAATCCTAACAAGAGCAATTAGTCAACAAAAGGAGGTCAAAGCATACAAATTGGAAAGGAGGAAGTCAAAATATCACTCTTGGAAGATGATATGCTAGTATACTCAAGTGTCTCAAAATATTCCACCAGAGAACTCCTAAACCTGGTAAACAACCTCAGCAACATGGTTGGATACAAAATTAACTCAAACAAATCAGTGACCTTCCTGTACTCAAAAGATAAAAAGGCTGAGAAAGAAATCAGAGAAATAACATCCTTCACAATAGTCACAAACAATATAAAATATATTGGTGTGACTCTAACCAAACACGTGAAAGATCTGCATGAAAAGGACCTCACATTTCTGAAGAAAGAAATTGAAGATCTCAGAAGATGAAAAGATTTACCATGCTCATGGATTGACAAGATTAATATAGCAAAAATAGCCTTCTTGCCAAAAGGAAACTACAGATTCAATGCATTCCCCATAAAAATTCCAACTCAATTCTTCATAGAGTTAGAAAGAGCAATTCTCAAATTCATATGGAATAACAAAAAACCCAGGATAGGTAAAACTATCCTCAACAGTAAAAGAACTTCTGGGGGAATCAGTAACCCTGACCTCAAGCAGTACTACAGAGCAATAGCAATAAAAACTGCATGGCATTGGTACAGAGACAGGTAGGTAGATCAATGGAATAAATTGAAGACACAGAAATGAACCCACACACCTATGGTCACTTGATCTTTGACAAAGGAGGTAAAAACCATCCAGTCGAAGAAAGCCTTTTCAACAAATGGTGCTGGTTCAACTGGTGGCTAGCATGCAGAAGATGCAAAATGATCCATTCTTATTCCCTTGTACTAAGCTCAAGCCCAAATGGATCAAGAACCTCCACATAAAACCAGACACACTGAAACTTATAGAAAAGAAAATGGGGAAGAGCCACAAGGACAAGGGCACAGAAAAGAATTTCCTGAACAGAACACCAATAGCTTATGCTCTAAGATCAAAAATTGACAAATGGGACCTCATAAAATGACAAGGCTTCTGTAAGGTAAAGAACACTGTCAATAGGACAAAACAGCAACCAACAAATTGGGAACAGGTCTTTATCAATCCTACATCTAATAGAGGGCCAATATCCAATATATAGAAAGATCTCAAGAAGTTCGACTGCAGAGAACCAAATAACCCTATTAAAAATGGGGTACAGAGCTAAACAAAGAATTTTCAACTGAGGAATATTGAATAGCTGAGAAGCATCTAAATAAATGTTCAAAATCCTTAGTAGTCAGGGAAGTACAAATCAAAACAACCCTGAGGTTCCACCTCATATCAGTCAGAATAACTAAGATCAAAAACTCAGATGACAGCAGGTACTGGTGAGTATGTGGAGAAAGAGGCACATTCCTCCACTGGTGGTGGGATTGCCAGATGGTACAGCCACTCTGGAAATCAGTTTGGCAGTTCTTCAGAAAACTGGACATTGTACTACCCTGCTATACCACTCCTGGGCATATACTCAGAGGATTCTCTAACATGTAATAAGGACACATGCTCCACTATGTTCATAGCAGCCCTATTTATAATAGCCAGAAGCTAGGAAGAATGCAGATGTCCCTCAACAGAGGAATGGATACAGAAAATGTGGTACATTTACACAATGGAATACTTCTCAGATATTAAAAACAATGAATTCATAAAATTCTTAGGCAAATGGATGGAACTAGAAAATAGAATCCTGAGTGAGGTAACCCTGTCACAAAAGAACACACATGGTATGCACTCACTGATAAGTGGATATTAGCCCAGAAGCTTGGAATAAAAAGATACAATTCACAGACCAAATGACGTTCAAGAAGAAGGAAGAACAAAGTATGGATACTCTAGTCCTTCTTAGAAGGGGGAACAAAATCCCCACAAAAGGAGATACAGAGACAAAGTACGGAGCAGAGACTGAGGGAAAGGCCATCCAGAGACTGCCCCACCTGGGGATCCATCCCATATACAGTTACCAAACCCAGACACCTTTGTGGATGCCAACAAGTGCTTGCTAACAAGAGTTTGATATAGCTGTTTCCTGAGAGGTTCTGCCAGTACATGACAAATACAGAGGGGGACACTCTCAGCCAACCATTGAACTGAGCATAGGGTCCCCAATGGAGGAGCTAAAGAAAGAACCCAAGGAGCTAAAGGAGCTTGCAGCCCCATAGGAGGAACAACGACATGAACCACTCATTAACCCCAGAGCTCCCAGGAACTAAACCATCAACCAAAGAATAAACATGGAGGGACCCATGGCTTCAGCTGCCTATGCAGCAGAGGATGGCCTTGTTGGACATCAACAGGAGGAGAGGCCCATGGTCCTGAGGGCTAGATGCCCCAGTATAGAGGAATGCCAGGACAAGGAAGTGAAAGTGGATGGATTGGTGAGCAGAGGGAGGAGGGATGGTTTAAGGAGTTTTCCAGGGAGGGGGAACCAGGAAAGGGGACAACATTTGAAATATAAATAAAAAATATCTAATAAAAACAACTATATCAAAAAAATCTTTATCCCTCCCTCATCATCATTTAACAGGAGTGTTGTCGCTGACATTTTTTCCTATTTTTTAATTTTTCTTTGCTGTCATATACATCATACAAATGTACTGAGACTATAATAGCCCATTTTCTGGTGACTGGTGCCTATAAGATACTTAAGATTAAAAATCTATTTATTCCAAGTTGGGCCAGTCACTGGATGGTCTCTTGGAATACATCTCATGGGCAGGCACCAAACCCTGATACCATTACTGATGCCATGTTGAGCTTGTAGACAGGAGTCTAGCATAGCTGTCCTCTGAGAGACTCTACCAGCAGCTGACTGGAACAGATGAAGATACTTAGCACCAACCATTGGACTGAGGTGGGGACCCCCATGGAAGAGTTAGGGGAAGGATTGAAGGAGCTGAAGGGGATGGCAACCCCATAGGAAGACCAACAGTGTTAACCAACCTGGGAGCTCCCAGAGACTGAGCCACCAACTGAAGAGCATACAGGAGCTGGTTGGAGGCCCCCAGCACATATGTAGCAGAGGATTGCCTTGTCTGGCCTCCATGGGAAAGGATGGGCCTAATCCTGTAAAGCCTTGATGCTCCAGGGAACAGGGATGCCTATGGTGGGGGGACTGGGAAGGGGCAATATTTGGAATGTAAATAAATAAAATATTAATTAAAACTTAAAAAAAAACAGGAAAAGAAAGGGAAACAAAATACTCATGGGAGCAAATATGGAGACAAAGTGTAGAGCAGAGACTGAAGGAAAGGCCATCCAGAGACTGTCCCATGTGGCTTTTCAAAAAGTCATTAGTGTTTCTAGTTTCAGGTTTCCTGTCTCATATCCACTTCTTTACCTCACACTCTCAAGGTCTTCCCCATTCAATCCTCCAAATCTAGTTTCCCATTTAGCTTTATATCGCATCATAGTCTGTTTCCCATTTCTTGGAAGATCCACCTTCTCTCCCCCACGCCCACCCCCACATTTGGAATGAAGCATGTGTATCTAAAGCTTTGAGCTAAGATTCACATGTAAAAAAAACATGCACAGTTTGTCTTTCTGGGTCTGGGTTACCTCTCTCAAGATGGTTGCACCTAGCTTCATCTGTTTAACTGCAAATTTTCGTAGTTTCATCTTTCTTAACAGATGAGTAATAGTCCATTGTATAAATGTATATTTATATTTGACATTTTAAGTAGTATAAGACCATGACCATCTAAGTCTCCTGAGTCAAAGAGGCTATAGCATCCTAACACCACCCACCAATGTCTCATTTTACAGCTATGGGATTTTATGTCCACACTTGATTAAAGAAAATACAGCTTCTTATAAAGCACTGTAGGCAAGCATTCTACTACATACTGTACCTGCTAATGAATTCTTACACTGCTTGACATGCATTCAAAGGGCATTAGCAATTTTATTAATTAATAATCTGACTTATTAAATGTCCAATTATGTTCAGTATGACTATGTCAGGCTACTGATAATTGTTCTCAGGCTACATGTGTTTAGGGTACAATAAAAGCAGTTAAGTCGTAAATATTAGCACAGAATATAGCTAAGAAATTGAATTACATCCTTCCTCTCTACTGTATCAATTTGAAATTAAACAAATATAATTAAGTACAATGAAAATGTTGCTTGTATTACAAAAACAAACTGAGACAATTGGGCCAAATGTATAAAGGTCAGATACAATACAAGGCTTAGAAAAGCTGTATCTTGGGAAGTACAATGTGACATTTGAAGTGTTTGTATTTTCTGATGGTACCTTTCAGGTACTCATCAGATGAACAGAGTTCTGCTTCAACAGCTGAATAGCTCTACTGACTCACTGACCTTCCCACCAGGACTCCTCAATAAAGACAAGAAGGTAAGTAATCTAAACAAATTACATTAACACTAACATTTTTTCACCTTTTTGTGTAAGTTTCTAGCACTGCTCTGTGAGTGTCTCCATGTTTCTAGTGAATAGGGAAAATTAAGTATCCCTCAAAGCCAACACTCGATACGTACCTATGCAGGGTTCTCAAAACTGTCTGGAGCTTTCACCATGGCTATTTTGCAGGAACACTTTAGCAACATTTGTTATCAATACCAATCCCAGCTTCTATGTTCCTCAGAAACTCTTTAATAATGCATTGCTTCCTAATGATTTTACCAACAAGACAGGCATTGATGAATTTCAATTCGGGTTTGGAGCAGCATGGTCCATGAGTCAGTATTGAGCACTACACTGGAGAATGGCTGCATTCATTAGGAGTCCAGGGAAGGCTCTCATTAGGTGAGAAATAATGGCTCTGGCAGCAGTTTTTAAGGCAGGTTGAAAATAACCCTTCCAAAAACCAACTCTTCCACCAAAATGGAACCCAGTTTGCTGCATTATTGATTCCACTTAAAATTAACTATCTAGCATACTGATTCGTGGTCATAGAAACTCTCACTTCTTGTTTTTAAAATATTAACTAGGGAATATGATAACCACTTAGCAAAACACACTTATGTATAATTTGACAATGATTGGGAAATGCATTAATGGCAAACAATATAAAATACACTGATGTATAAAATACACCATTCTACACCCTTTAAAAATGAAGGTAAAAGTCAGTGCTTGTGTCTATCAGCTTCCACAGGAAGATGCTATTAAAACAAAGACTACTTTTTTTAAAATGTTATATTTATCAGAGCAATTCATTAACTTTCACTTTCTCAATGAAGCCAACGGTGTATGATCACTTGAATGGAAGGAAATCTCATGGTAGGACTATTTAATCACCAAGCCTGCTTTCTTTTTAAAATCTCACCTTAGTGATGAGGAAATCATTTCAGGTTTAAGTCATATTCTTGGCTTTGTATAATACTGATACTGAATCTAAATTGGTTTTCCTAAAAGAGCATATTTTCTAGAGACAAAGTATTTTTTTTTAACATTCGTGCACAGTTTATCCGCCTGCCTGAACTCGCAGACAAAAATAACCACATCTTGCTAACCTATTTTTGTTTGCTACTTAACTTATGTACCACTTAAGGAGGACCATTGGGCAAGGCATGCATTTTGTTTACATTATTCATCCTGCCAGGAACCTGGGAGCTTAGCAAGCATCTCTCTCCTCTTGCTCCTCTCTCCCTGTCCTAGGGGATGTGAAAGATGGAAGAGCACAATAGAGTGTAACAGGAATACAAATGTGTATTGTCTTCAGCCCAAAGGAAGGGTTGGCAACCGAATAGATTGTAAATAATTTCTCCTGTTCCGAATAGATTGTAAATAATTTCTCCTGTTCCGTATTCCACGGAGTTCAATTTGAACCTGCTAACAGTGAACCTGGGCAGCTACCTTCTCTGAGGCAATAAATATATTTTGTAATTTGGGCCACAATCTCTTCAGGCACAGATTACATGTGAGTGTGGGGGTATAGATCATTAAAATTTGTTTTTAATCTTTCTTACTCAGCACACCTTGTCTTACTGCAGATAAGGAATGCAAAGTGTGTCTTCTGGCATCCGAGAAAGACCTTGAGGAAGCTATAACAATGTCAATTTCTTTTTTACCCAATAAAATGTTAAATGGAGTGGGAGGGAAGTGAACGGGAGGGAGGGCTGGGAATATGAGTGTGTGGAAGAAGAAATACAGCAACCTGCCTCAAAACTGAGGACCCCAAATGATGAAGACCGAAGCTTAAATCTGTTTGCATAATTAACACAGCTGTGCTGTAATTTCATTTTCATTCTAATGGTGCCGTTTAGCTATGTCTTGAATATTAAAGACGAGCAAAGTAAAAATCATTGATTACTTATAAATCATTTCTATTTGAGGTTTGTTTTCAGACTCATTTTTAACAACAAGCATTGGTTAATCAATGCATAGTTCTAAGAACCAAAGGGCAGTGAGGGAGATAGAGAATTAAATCATTTTGCACTCCAATCCAAGGGTGTTTAACATATTTATGTTCCCTGCAGTGTTTAAAATTGTCTGGTGTAAAGGCTCTCCACCAGAACAATTAAACAAATGACACGAATGGCTTTTAGTTGTAATTCTCTGGGCGCTCACACAGCCAAGGCTGAGGAACATCGGCCATCTATTGCATCCTGCACCAGTTTCTTTCCAGGGAAGAATGGAATAGGAGAAAAACGAGCAGCCTCAAGAAGCACTTCAAATCATCCTCTGGAAAACTAGTTCCAGAGGCAAATAAATAAATAAGTAGGCCTCATAGATTCTGGTATATAGAAAGCAATCTTATTATTTTCTTTATAAACATTTGGAAAATATAGACTTTATAAGTTTTACAGTAAACTCCAAACCAAATATATAAAACAGCTCTGAACTCTGGTACATGTATCACCAATAACCAAAGAGGCAGATTGGCTAAGTGCTTTAGCTGTATATAAACTGGTCTCTGAAGACCCTTTAGTGTTTACCACTGAGGAATATATTTAATCATTTCCTGTCCCCCACCCCTTCCCAAAATCCCTTTTACAAGGTACATTAAAACCAAGACAGATCCTCATGAAAGTATGTATTCACTGGAAGACAGTATCTCACCCATCCATCTTCAGCAACTTTCACACTACTGATGGACAAGGCAGGCTACCTGTTCAGTATAGGGCATCCCGCTTGGTATCTGTAGAGCCCTGCACAAGGAGCATACTCCTTCTTATTAACTGTTCTACAAATCGGGAAACTAGTCACTGTGTCACAGACTTATTGCAAAGGTGAAATAAACTCAAAACTCCTACAATAGTTGCCGACACGTGCTAAGTACTCAACAAGTTAACTCATTTCAGTACTGTTCTGGCATTTTACCATGTGTGGTTGAATGAAGTCTCTTACGTAAAGGCTTTTAGTTGTTTACTGTCCCTCCCATCAAAATGTATTCCTAAGGAAGGGCCCCTTTCATATACTACAACGGGAGCTGAGAAAAGCTGACCAACAGCAGAATAATCCTTGGTGGCTGAAGTGCTTCAAGAAACCCAAGACACTGAACAGGAAAGTGCCAGAGATAAATTGCCTGTATTTCCCCGACTCGCATGAGCCACCCCTGCAGGTGCCTGGACTTAAGCCCAGACCTTCCCAAAGAATTGCTCAAGTGGTGTAATTTTCAGTGCCTAAGAAATAAAGAATGCAACGGCCTAAAGAAATCAGAAAAACAGTGTAATAGAAGTGTAATAGCCATATCCCTAAATTTATTCCTTCCTTGCCTCTTAAACATTCAAATTAGATTATAGAATTCACCACAGAAATGTAAAACACACACACATATTATATATTAGATTATATGTAACTCTCTCCAATGCACAGGTATTGTTCTATCAATAATTACAAAATTCATTTTATTTAACTGCATATAAGTGAGTTCATGGCCAAGAGGACAATGAGGGGAGAAAACAAAAGCACTTTGATGACCAAGACATTTCAATAACCTGGATAAATTCAGGTGCAATGTTTTTAACAAGGTTCTAATACTGCTGTCAAATGCCCTTCTTTCTATGGGTCCCATGAAGACAATTAAATATAACCTGAACACAACAGAGAGTGACATATAACATGGGGTTCACTCTGTTGCATGCAAGGAGCCAGGAGATTTCAGAAAATGTATTTCAACGTCTACTTACAGAATTCTAAGTATCTCAGCCACACTAAGTTTCCCACTCTCTTCTCTACCTTTCTGGTATTTGACTACTCTGTCTCTTCAATTCCCCATATCCAATTCTTCCCACATTGTCCGCGACACAGATTCATATAGCTTCATCTGGTTTTCCTTTTACCTTCCTTATCTCCACTCACTCTGGCAGCTGAGCAACTATCAGAGGTTCGCCCATCCTCCACTCTCGCACTGCTCCCAATGCAACCAAAGGTTTGAAAAGCTCAGAAATAAAGGTTTAAATAAATTATTGCCACCATTCCCACATGTTACCTATATTAACAGTTTCTAAGGTTTCAAACTTCAAAGCTTACCACTTGGATTCTAAATGACAGATTTATAAATCATGTTTAACATGCATCATCACTGGACAATGAAATAATTTCTCTTTTTGGCTCATTGATACTTTCTAATTTTCTTCCAGAGCAACAAGCTTTTTTCTCTTTATCTTTTAAAGTGCACTCTCAAAACAACAAGAGACATTTTGATGGAGCACATTCTCTCACCTGACCTGGTGCAAACCAACATTTCCCAGGAAACCATGCTTTACACAGAACTGTCTACAAGGCTGAAAACTGACGACAACTTCAAAGATGGAGATAGGTTAGAATTTTGCAGGTCCACAGCCAGACGATCTTGAGCTCTCCTTAACACCATTAAATGCCTATTTAATGGCCTATGTCCATCTCTGTATTGTGGATGACATCTTTGTGAATGATAGGTAAATCCTTTGCAATGAGTGAACACCTACCTACCTTCCACCAACTAAAAAGTAAAGAATGTCATCAGATCGCACCTGACTTCTCTAAGAGAGTTTTCACACTTTGCTATAACCTACCTGTGTGAAGTAACCAATGTATTTGAAAGGTACACTGATTTATGATTTTTCTTTTTGTTACTATAGAAACTTCATGAAACTTATCCTGCTAGGAAGCAGAATTGGAGTAACCTAAACCATTGTTCTTGGGCCCCGGTCACTCATAGCTAAGTCCAGAATAAACTATGTTTTCCCCTACAAAATTAGAGAGATACTCTTGCCTTGACACCCCGGAATTCCTACAACAATCTTATATTTCTAAACATAGCCTCCCTTTTTGGAATAATTAACGCCTCTGATTAAATTTTCAAATAATCCATCACTTTCCTCTCAACATTTTGGATGCAAAGGGTGTGGGGAAGTGTGAATCGTATTTCTTTTCCCTCCTCCTTCAGGGTTTATTTTGAGAGCTTCTTCCTGGCATCTTCAAGAATAGATGGCCTATTTGTACTTGTTAGCTAACTTCTGATTGCTTACTAATTCACTTGAGCAGACTAAAGATTAACCTTTCTTTTTCTGTTAACGAAGCTGTACATCTTCTTTCTCTAGCATTCCTAAGCTATTATAGGTGGAAGAAAAGATGAGAGAAATGACGGGAGAAAGGTACATCTGAAGTAAAAAACAGGCAACCTGTTAACAGATATTATCCTACAACAACTGGATCCTACAGGCTTTCTGATTTCATATAAGATAAAACATGCTCATACTTTTTCAAACCAAAAACAGGCTGATGTTTATGAACTGATCCAGGAGAGTCTCCAGAAAAGAGTGAGTTAACCGGACCTTACCGTGTCTGGTTATGGAAGTCTGACACTTCCCATGATGTTTTCCTTGTTGCTGCTAGGTTCCTTGTGGGATTCAGTTTTTTCATCTTAGTCTATGTAGCTATACTATAATTTCAAAGCTATTCTTGTAGCCAAGTTGTCATAGCCATTGGGTTCTACTCACATGCATTATACCTACTACATCTCATATAAACGAGGTGTGAGTGTATGTACAGAGAGAATTACATGACCATTTGATCAGGTAGTTTTTAAATACCACATTCTTCTTGCTTTATTTCTCAGAGATGTACAGCATTCACTCAGGACATTTGAATTAATAAAAATGACACTAAATTCCTCATATTTCTACAAGGCAAAACAAATTTAATATCTTGTCCTGGTAGGACCCAAAACTCAAGTATTCCATAAAGCTCTTCCAGTGAGAATCTGGTGTTTTGTCCTTTTGATCTTCTACACACATGAACTCAGAGCAGAAGGCAAGTACTTTGCAGAAGCTTTATCATAGGCAAGACTTTAACTGTGGCTAGGGTGCAATTTCAGGTTTCCTGGACATACTGGATAGGAGCAGGAGTTAGGAGGGCAGAAAGGGATCAACTCCAAAGCCCCACAGAAAAGCAGCAAAGCTGAAATGCTGGAATCTGCCCTGAGCCAACTATACTCATAGCAGGGGTTCTTTAAGGTAAATACAAATATTTGAAGCCCAAAGTATTATTCTCTCAATTCTACCACATTAAGGATGAAGTCTCCCCTATAGAGAAATTCCAGAGAGATCCCAGGATATCAAGGTTTGTCTCAATGCAAAGAAACCACTGAATACTCTCTGGCCAAGAGCTGACAGCAGAAGGGACTGAGGTAAAATAGCATGCATTTTGTTTGTTTTAGTAAATGCGATGGGTTACAAAGAACTATGTGAAAGAGTTGGGAACAGAAAATTCACAGCATGATTGACAGATCAATTCATGAACCTCCTGCAAGATATTTCCCTCTAAGGAAATCCCATATACACTACCATCCTTTTAAAGAAGGCTTTAGATGAATTTCCTTTTTCTTAATGCTTTTAGGCAAATGTCTATTAAATATTTTATTTACTATTCATACAAACATGTACTATGTTCATATTTACTCCAACTCCAGTTCCCTAACTCTTCACCTGCTCTCAGACCCCACATGATTTTCCTTTCAAGCTTTATGTGTTCTGTCTTTTTATTACAGTTTAATGCCTACTGAGTCTCTTTAGTGCCTCCAGTGTAAGAATGGGTATGGGATAGTCTACTGGAGTATCGGCAGCCTCTCATCGATCCTCGTCCTTGAAGAAAATTGACCCTCTTTCCCAATAGCCATTAACTTTCTATACCAACATCTTTAACTACACAAATTACTTGACCGCAGGAAGCTTATATGTGTGCCTGATGGCAAGAGCTATTATGTATTTATTTCCATATTTTTCCCAGAATAAGTAATTGGAATGGATTTTCAGTTCTCTCCTTGGAGGAAGGAATTAAAGTATTCTACACATAGAAGCAAGTATGTATAAATACTGTAATATTCCACTTACCTGAGATATATACAGTTGGTACGTTTTTAGAAACAAAAGAGAATGATAGTTTCCAAGGGCTGAAGCAAAGTGAAATGGGCAGTTTAATGAGTAGAAAGCTGCAAGAGAAAAGCTTAAGATATAAGTTGTGCAACATTTTGCATGAATGTGATGCTACTGATATATACAATCAAAATGATTAACATGCTAAAATTTTCCAAAATAAAAAAAAACTTTACTAAATTTAAGTATAATACAGTTGCATTCTTTAACTCTATTGTGATTTCAATATAAAGTTTTCTATAGCCACAGATAGCAATGGCTTGGTTCCTAGATGGGGGAGCTTTTGAAACATAATTGGTTCATGATGGTGATAACTTCATCAGTGGTTAGTTCATCAGTAAGCATAAACTCAGTGGGCTGGAGGAGCTGGGGCCTGTTCAAATATCAGACCATGAACCATGTACCTCTGAATTAAATATCTTACCTGCAAGCCCTCTGCTTCCTACATACCACCAAGTAAATGGCTTTATTGTACTTTTTAACCATGCTCTAGTGTCTTATCACCAGCCGAGAAGCAACTGACCAGGAACCAAAAAAAAAAAAAAAAAAAAGAAAAAGAAAAAGAAAAAAAAAAGACTTGTCAAACCATAACTCAAAAAGTAAATCTTTCCTCACATATGGTATATCACACCTGAAATTCTACCTCTTGGGAGGTGCTAGTAGGAAAACTGCTATAATTTCCAAAATAGACCAGAATACAGTGTAAGATCCTGCCTCAAAACAAGAAGAAACTGATAAGCAAGAGCTCATCTACAAATCTGCTATCTACAACAGTGACCTGCCTGCAGGATACACCATTGCAATAATGACTCAAGCATTGTAGGAGAAATAAACCAGTACCTGATTAGATTTAACCCCTACCTAAAACTTCTCAGGTGGCCAGGAACCTGAGACTATTGTTCTGCTAAAAGAATGTACCAGTGGTATAGCTTAGCCAACATCAGAGAAGATTTCTCTAATGAGAACTAACACAGAGACCCACAGCTAGACAATGTGCAGAGAGTGAAAGATGCTGCAACACTCAGTTCTGACCCCCTCCCTTCTGATCTTAGGGATCTAAGGGGAAGAAGAGGCAAAATGATTGTAACAGTTGTAGGTGATCCCATGGCAACAATGGCCTCCAACACAACAGAACAGATACAGATATGAATCCATAAAGACGGTGGCAGCAATGACAAGCTCTGCACAGGTCTAAGCCAGAGGGGCTCCAAACCCTGAGAGGGGAAGTGGAGGCAAGCACTGGTTCCTAACCAAGAAGCTATCTCCAACTGACAACTGCTAACAAAGGAAAAATTAGCTTTCTCCAAAGAAGGTCTCACTGGGTATACAAACAAAACTTAGGAGCAAGTCCCATGCCCAGTAGTAGATGGTCAGTATAAGGCAAAATCAATGATATTTTTGAAGATTTTTTTTGGTCTTATATTGCTCTGATCAAGCATTAAAAATAAAATCTTGCTGGTCTTTTGTTTATATATTATAGTTTCTGATTTTGTGCTTTTCTGGGTATTGTTTATATATATATATGTATGTGTGTGTGGTGTGCTCACATTTTCTTGTGATTTTTGTTTTGTTATAGTCTGAATTTTTTTAAATTTGCTTGTTTTATAAAAAGAAAGAAGGTATGGAGTTGGAAGGGCAGAGAGATGGTGAAAATCTGGGAGGAGATGAATGAGGAAAAACCATGATCAGAATATATTATATAAAAGATTATTTATGAATCAATTTTCCCAACTTCTTTCACAGTGATTAAAAATAACAGCTGTGTTTCCAGAGTCTAACCAGGGACCAAACTACTTCAGGTGAAAACTTGTGTTTGTATTTTACATGACCTGGTATTTTCTTATCATATCATTATTTCCTAAACAATTTAATAGATACTTATCAGACTTACTACAGTGTCAATATTTTATACGTGACTAGAAAAACTTTAAAGCACCACAAAAGGCATACATTTAAATTCTAGATTATTGGATACAAGGATTTAATCATCTTTGCCCTTTTGTATCCATACAATGTACTAGAACCTATTCCATACAGTCAAAAGGATGGGTCTATGTGTGACTGCATGCCTGTCTGCCCACATATCTGTAAAAGCTTTAACTTTACTGAATAGTAAGCTGTTGCTCAAAAATGAGGAGAGAGGAATTGGCACCTGGAGGGGCTCCCCGCCATCATCTTCGCTCCCAGACATACAGGACAGGCAGCTCCAGGTACACGGCAGCCAAGAGTAGGGCAGTCCATCAGCAATCTGTGCCAGGGGAAACGAAGTCATCCAGAGGAGTAGAAATAGCCTTATAGGATTACAGGAGGTTCAAACACGAGACACTGACAAAAGGACCAATTCACACCAGAGATAACCAGATGGCATAAGGCAAATGTAGGAACGTTACTAAAAGAAATCAAGGCAGCATCTGAACCCAATTCTCCAACAACAGCAAGTCCTGGATACCCCAACACACCAGAAAAACAAGATTTGGATTTAAAATCACTGGTCCTGATACTGTCAGAGGAACACAAGGACATTACTAAATCTCTTAAAGAAATACAGGAGAAAATGGATCAAAAGATAGAAGCCTGTACAAGGGAAACACAAAAATCATTTAAAGAAATTCAGGAAAATATGGGTCAACAGATAGGAAGCCAATAAAGAGGAAATGTAAAAATCACTTAAAGAAATACAGAAGAACTTGGATCAACAGGAAGAAGTCATGAAAGAGAAAACACAAAAATCTCTTAAAGAATTACAGGAAAACACAAACAAACAAGTGAAGGAACTGAGCAAAGCCACCCAGGATCTAAAAGCAGAAGTAGAAGCAACTAAGAAATCACAAAGGAAGACAACTTTGGAGATAGAAAATTTTGGGAAGAAATCAGGAGTCATAGATACAAATATCAACAACAGAATTCAAGAGATAGAATAAAGAATCTCAAATGCTGAAGATACCATAGGAACAATGGACTCAACAGTCAAAGAAAATGCAAAATGCAAAAAGCTTGTAACCTAAACATCCTGGAAATCCAGGACACAATGAGAAGACCAAACCTAAAGATTATAGGTATAGATGAGAGTGAAGACTTACAACTTAAAGGGCCAAAAAAATCTTCAACAAAATTATGGAAGAAAACTTCCCTAACCTAAAGAGAGAGATGCCCATGAACATATAAGAAGCCAACAGAACTCCAAACAGACTGGACCAGAACAGAAACACCTCCTATAACATAATAATCAAAATCCCAAATTACTCAACAAAGAAAGAATATTAAAGGCAGTAAGAGAAAAAGGACAAGTAACATATAAAGGAAGACCTATCAGAATTACACCAGACTTCTCCCCAGAGACCATGAAAGCTAGAAGATCCTGGGCAGATTTCATGCAGACTCTAAGAGAACACGAATGCCAGACAAGATGACTATACTCGGCAAAACTCTTAATCACCATAGATGGAGAAACCAAGATATTCCATGACAAAACCAAATCTACACAATATTTTTCCACAAACCCAGCCCTACAAAGAATAATCGGTGGAACACATCAATACAAGGAGGGAAACTACACCCTGTAAAAAGCAAGATAGTAACCTTCTTTCATCAAACCTAAAATAAGATAACCTCTCAAACATAAAAATAACATCAAAAATAACAGGAAGTAATAACCACTATTCCTTAATATCTCTTAACATCAATGGACTCAATTCCCCAATAAAGAGACATAGACTAACAGACTGGATACATAAACAGGATCCTACATTTTACTGCATACAGGAAACGCACCTCAGTGTCAAAGACAAATACTACCTGTTTTCAGTAAAAGGCTGGAAAACAATTTTACAAGCAAATGATCTCAGGAAACAAGCCGGAGTAGCCGTTCTAATATCAGATAAAATTGACTTTCAACCTAAAGTCACCAAAGGGACACAGAAGGATACTTCCACCAAGAAGACCTCTCAAATCTGAACATCTATGCTACAAATGCAAGGGCACCTTCATTCATAAAAGAAACATTACTAAACTTTACTAAAGCTCAAAGCACACATTGGACCTAAAACAATAATTGTGGGTGACTTCAACACTCCACTCTCCTCAATGGACCGATCAGGTAAACAGAAACTAAACAGGGACACAGTGAAACTATTGAAACTTTGCACAAAATGGATTTAACAGATATATATAGAACATTTCATCCTAAAGCAAAAGAATATACCTTTTTCTCAGCACCTCATGGTACCTTCTCCAAAATCGATCATATAATTGGTCACAAGACAGACCTCAACAGATATAAGAAAATCGACCTAATCCCATGCCTGCTATCAGATCACTATGGAGTAAGAGGGGTCTTCAATAGCAACAAAAACAACAGAAAGCCGACATACACACGGGAGCTGAACAATACACTACTCAATGATACCTTGGGCAAAGAAGGAAGAAAGAAAGAAAGAAAGAAAGAGAGAGAGAGAGAGAGAGAGAGAGAGAGAGAGAGAGGGAGGGAGGGAGGGAGGGAGGGAGAGAAAAGAAAGAAAAAAGAAAGGAAAAAGAAAGAAAAAAGAAAGAAATCAAAGACTTTCTAGAATTTAATGAAAATGAAGGCACAACATACACAAATTTATGGGACACAATGAAAGCAGTGCTAAAAGGAAAACTCATAGCTCTGAGTGCCTCCAAAAAGAAACTGGAGAGAACATATACTAACAACTTAACAGCACACCTGAAAGCCCTGGAACAAAAAGAAGCTAATTAACCCAGGAGGAGTAGAAGACAGGAAATCATCGAACTCAGGGCTGAAATCAATCAAGTAGAAACAAAGAGAACCATACAAAGAATCAACAAAACCAGGAGCTGGTTCTTTGAGAAAATCAACAAGATAGATAAACCCTTAGCCAGACTAACCAAAGGGCACAGAGACAATATCCAAATTAACAAAATTAGAAATGAAAAGGGGAATATAACAACAGAAACAGAGGAAATTCAAAAAAATCATCAGATCCTACTACAAAAGCCCATACTCAACACAACTGGAGAATCTGGAGGAAATGGACAATTTCCTAGACAGATACCAAATACCAAAATTAAATCAGGATCAAATAGATAGCAGTACTTGAAGTTCTAGCTAGAGCAATTAGACAACATAAGAAGGGATACAAATTGGAAAGGAAGAAGTCAAACTATCACTATTTGCAGATGATATGCTAGTATACTTAAGTGACCCAAAAAACTCCACTAGAGATCTCCTACAGCTGATAAACAACTTCAGCAAAGTGGCTGGTTATAAAATCAACTCAAGCAAATCAGTAGCCTTCTGATTATACTCAAAGGATAAGCAGGCTGAGAAAGTTAGTGAAATGACACCCTTCACAATAGCCACAAACAATATAAGTATCTTGGTGTGACTCTAACCAAACAAGTAAAAGATCTGTATGACAAGAACTTTACGTCTCTGAAGAAGGAAATCAAAGAAGACCTCAGAAAATGGAAAACTCTTCCATGCTCATGGATTGGCAGGATTAATATAGTTAAAATGGCCATCTTACCAAAAGCAATATACAGATTCAATGCAATCCCTACCAAAATCCCAACTCAGTTCTTCATAGAATTAGAAAGAGCAATTCTCAAATTCATCTGGAATAACAAGAAACCCAGGATAGCTAAAACTATTCTCGACAGTAAAAGATCTTCTGGAGGAATCAGTATCCCAGACCTCAAGCAATACTACAGAGCAATAGTGTTTAAAAACTGATGGTATTGGTACAGTGACAGGCAAGTGGCTCACTGGAATAGGACTGAAGATCCAGAAATTAACCCACACACCTATGGTCACTTGATCTTCAAAAGGAGCAGAAAACATCCTGTGGGAAAAAATGATATCCTTTTCAAAAAACGGTGCTGGTTCAATTGGAGGTCAGCATGTAGAAGAATGCGAATTGATCCATTTTTATTTCCTTGTACTAAGCTCAACTCCAAGTGGATCAAGGACCTTCACATAAAACCAGACACACTGAAACTAGTAGAAAAGAAACTGGGGAAGACCCTTGAGGCACAGGGGGAAAGTTCCTGAACAGAACACCAATAGCTTATGCTCTAAGATAAAGAATTGACAAATGGGACCTCATAAAATTACAAAGTTTCTTTAAGGCAAAGACACCATCAAAAGGACAAAACAGCAACCGACAAATTACGAAAAGATCTTCACCAACCCTATATCCGACAGAGGGCTAAACAGGCCAATTTCCCTCATGAATATTGATGCAAAAATACTAAATAAAATTCTTGTCAACTGAATCCAAGAGCACATCAAAATGATCATTCACCATGATCAAGTAGGCTTCATCCCAGGGATGCAGGAATGGTTCAATATACAGAAAACCATCAATGTAATCCACTACATAAACAAAATAAAAGAAAAAAACCACATGGTCATCTCATTAGATGCTGAAAAAGCATTCGACAAAATTCAGCATCCTTTCATGCTGAAAGTCTTGGAAAGAGCAGGAATTCAAGGCCCATACCTAAACATAGTAAAAGCAATCTACAGCAAACCAGTAGCCAACATCAAACTAAATGGAGAGAAACTTGAAGCAATCCCACTAAAATCAGGGACTAGACAAGGTTGCCCTCTCTCTCCATGTCTTTTCAATATAGTACTTGAAGTTCTAGCGAGAGCAATTAGACAACATAAGGAAGTCAAAGGGATACAAATTGGAAAGGAAGAAGTCAAACTATCATTATTTGCAGATGATATGATAGTATACTTAAGCGACCCAAAAAACTCCACCAGAGAACTCCTACAGCTGATAAACAACTTCAGCAAAGTGGCTGGTTATAAAATCAACTCAAGCAAATCAGTAGCCTTCCTGTAGTCAAAGGACAAGCAGGCTGAGAAAGAAGTTAGGAAAATAAAACCCTTCACAATAGCCACAAACAATATAAAGTATCTTGGCGTGACGCTAATTTCCAATATATACAAAGAACTCAAGAAGTTAGACTCCAGAGAACCAAATTACCCTATTTAAAAAATGGGGTACAGAGCTAAACAAAGAATTTTCATCTCAAGAAATTCGGATGGTTGAGAAGCACCTTAAGAAATGTTCAACATCATTAGTCATTAGGGAAATGCAAATCAAAACAACCCTGAGATTTCACCTTACCCCAGTCAGAATGGCTAAGGTTAAACAATCAGGAGACAGCAGGTGTTGGCGAGGCTGCAGAGAAAGAGGAACACTCCTCCACTGCTGGTGGGATTGCAAGATGGTACAACCACTCTGGAAATCAGTCTGGCGGTTCCTCAGAAAAGTGGGCATAACACTTCTAAAGGACACTGCTATACCACTCCTGGCCATATACCCAGAGGGTTACCCGGCATGCAATAAGGACACATGCTCCACTATATTCATAGCAGCCTTATTTATAATAGCCAGAAGCTGGAAAGAACCCAGATGTCCCTCAGTGGAGGAATGGATACAGAAAATGTGCTATATTTACACAATGGAATACTACTCAGCAATTAAAAACAATGAATTCATGACATTTTTAGGCAAATTGTTGAACTGGAAAATATCATCCTAACTGAGGTAAGCCAATCACAAAAGAATAAGCATGGAATGCAATTACTGATAAGTGGATATTAATTATCCCAGAAGCACTGAATACTCAAGACACAATTAGCATATCAAATGATTCTCAAGAAGAAGGAAGGAGAGGGCCCTGGTCCTGGAAAGGCTTGATGCAGCATTGTAGGGGAGTACCAGGACAGAGAAATGGGAGGGGGTGATTGGGGAATGAGCGGAGGGAAGAGGACTTATGTGACTTGGGGGGGGGGGGACCGGGAAAGGGGAAATCATTTGAAATGTAAACAAAAAATATAGAAAAAAAATTGTGAAAAAAATGAGGAGTAAGAGTATTCAAATGTTATTTGTTCATACTTTCTATTTTTGAACCCAGAATGTGTATCAGAGTAAATGTAAACCCACTTGGCATGTACTTTGAAAGAATACTGATGCAGCCGTCACTGTACCACTTAGTACCTATAAGCTCTCACAACACCCTCTTCCCTCACTCAAATGCATCTACCACTCAACAGGAAGCCACTATCCTTATTTTCCTGTTGATTAATGCCTCACTTTCTCTTATTAAACTCACATAAGTTTTCTGGCCTCCCCATACAGCATTTAGCTTTTTGAAGATTTTATTTTGAATATAAGAAACTCAGTATAGATTATTTTCTTTTACCTATTTCTATGAACACATAGAACTATAACTCATCTATTTTTACCTTATAATGATTCCACAAACTTGTTACCTAAATGTTGGTGGTGATTTCAGTTCTTTTTTTTTTCATTATTTTTTTTATTTTCTATATTCTATGTTTACATTCCAAAGGTTTTCCCCTTTCCCAATTACCCCCCCACCATATGTCCCATAATTCCTCTCCCTCCCCCCCGCTATTCCCCACTCATTCCCCCACACACACACGATTTCTCTGTTCTGGGTCTACAATACTGGATCCAATCTTTACAGGCCCAGGGTCCTCTCCATTCTTCTTCTTGGAAGTCATTTGACTTGCTAATTGTGTCTTGAGTATTTAGGGCTTCTGGGCTCATTAATATCCACTTATGAGTGATTGCATTTCATGTGTATTCTTTTGTGATTGGGTTAGCTCACTTAGGATGATAGTTTCCAGATCTAACCATTTACCTACAAATTGCATGAGTTCATTATTTTTAATTGCTGAGTAGTACTCCATTGTATAAATATACCACATTTTCTGTATCCATTCCTCTTTTGAGGGATATCTGGGCTCCTTCCAATTTCTGGCTATTATAAACAAGGCTGCTATAAACATAGTGGAGCATGTGTCTTTATTGTATGCAGAGGAATCCTCTGGGTATATGCCCAGGAGTGGTATGCCAGGGTCCTCTGGAAGTGACATGCCCAATTTTCTGAGGAACCGCCACACTGATCTCCAGAGCGGTTTTACCATTTTGCAATCCCACCAACAGTGGAGGAGTGTTCCTCTTTCTCCACATCCTCGCCAGCACTTGTTGTCTCTTGAGTTTTTAATCTTAGCCATTCTGACTGGTGTGAGTTCTTAACATGATATTATGAGCCCTGGTTTTTCTCAGTGATCCAGTTGCTCACCAAGCTGTATCATCTGCACATTTTAGCATATACTAAACCATTTTCCAAAGCAGTTGCACAGTTCACATTTCAACAGAGAGCATCAAATTCTAGTTTTCATTTAAAAAAATATTGTTTCTCCTCAAATTACATTATGTTAGGATTGGTCCCTGGCCCCTGTGAAAAGTATATGCTTCCATGACTACAATTAATTGAATGGAATTCTTCATAAATAAACCATAGTTGCAGGCATATTCTACTCAATTCATAACTTGTAGTTACTATGAATGTATTCCCTTGTGATGTAATTTGAAACACAAATGTATTTTATTCAAATAGTTTTATCAGCAAGACTTTACAATTGAGTTTTATAAATATCACTACTTTGAAAGGGGGAAAATGCACAGCATAGCCCCTATTTTATTTACTACAGTTTAAATATGGCACCTGTGGAGGTCCCCAATCTTTGGGGTAGATATCAATCCACATGCAGGACATTTGACTTCTGGTCAAAACTCTGTCTCATAGAATTAAAGAATCAAGAGACTTGACTTCTGTTTCTTATTGGTAAAATTAAAATCTCAAATAATCTCAAAATGTTCTTTCCCCTGGACAATTATATTGCTCTGTGAAATTATGTCACTAGCTGCCACAAAGTAGCTCCATCCACCCCCTCAAATGTCTTGTTTTTTGTTTTGACTTAATTGTATTGTTGTCCATCCTAATTGAATATAGGTGGACAGGTGTGTAATCACACATTTTCTACAGGGCCTATTCGTCCTCAGTGTTATAACCTGAACCAAAAATTCACATTGATCCTCCTGAATTTGAACATTTGAATTGTCCACTCTCCTCCTACACAAAATATTCTTATCCACTGCAAAATACAAGCAGTCCTTGAGGTACCAAGCATTTGTCAGATGTCAGCTTACTCTATGCATTCTTGTATTTATAATACTTTGATGATTCTTTTGACAGTAGAAGACTTCTCTATTGCATAAATATGAATGCACCAGGCAGGATGTCTTCCTTAAATCACACCCATTCTCTTATACATGCAACAACTAGCAGTCCGCCTTCACAGAGAAGGCCCAAAACTCAAATCTCCAGCTTTCCACTGGTGATTGGCACAGGAAGCCAGGGTATAGGAAAATGAAGTGGGATCAGATGCTCTTCAGCAAGTGCCAAGCTCTGCCCAGAATCACTCTGGAAGCCTCCTCCAGACTACACGGAGGAGCCAGGCGGAACATATGCTCACAGAAGGGGAGTCAGGAAACAAGTAGGACATCGACATTCACATCTTGGCACAGGCTCCTAACCCTTAAACAACATGTCCAACTCCTCTCCACAGGGGAGAGGAGTGCAAACTCCACACGGTAGCAAGATGTACCTTTCCAAGTTTACCAGCCTTGAGAGGAGTCCACACTTGATATTTGCCGTTTGGCACTCTCTCAAAAACCTGCCTGTCTTACGTTAATATGTTTATTTGCTTTTACAAGATTGTCTTGTTCACCCACAGGCAGTCAAAAGAACATGCGGCATTGTCAGCCAGATTGGCTGTAACTGTTATCATAACCTTTACTATATCTGCTGACATTCTGGTTTTGTTCCCAGTCCAGATGTCATGTATAATAAGGTATCTCCACATATTATGTGCATTAGTGTTCAGGAA
Source organism: Apodemus agrarius (assembly GCA_964023405.1). Taxonomy (NCBI): domain Eukaryota; kingdom Metazoa; phylum Chordata; class Mammalia; order Rodentia; family Muridae; genus Apodemus; species Apodemus agrarius. The sequence goes on along the minus strand of OZ030017.1, from coordinate 51,551,324 downwards.
TGCCAACGAAATTCAATGAACTGATTGATATTTGAGGAAAGGCCTTCAGGTTTGTAAATTATTCAATTTTTTCCATCAGCCATCTAAAAACCGGGGCAATTCATTGCCTACCTAATCTCCCCTGAGCTTGCCCTAGATAGAGTGTGCAATTATGCTAAAAATAATCTGGCTTTCTATTAATCAGATCACCTGAAACACATCAGAATAGTAGGAGGCTGCTTTGTTATCCTTTTGAATAAGGATGCAATTCTACTCTTAGAAATCCCAGGTCTAATGCAAGATGCTCAAGTCTATTTAGGAAAAACCCCAAATTACCCAATGAGATCTTGGAGAAAAGAACAAGAGCTAGCTGAGTCTTGCCCATAGAGCAGTTTGTACTTGTGTTGTTCTAATCTGATTGAGGCCATGCTACAGAAGAAAACACCTAATCCCACACTCTATACCTTATGCTCCAATTAAGCTGTTGTCCTAGCCAGCATTTGAAAACTATTTGTTTAAAATAGACTAATTGTCCCGCGCTACCGTCTCGCCAGCAAGAACCACGCGGCACACTCAAGATCCTTCTGCAGAAAAGCTTTAATGCTCCTGAGAGGGAGAGCATAAGCCTACAGAGCGGAGACCCAGATCCCCAGAAGCCCATCCCTTATATAGGCTGCAACCCCTGCCTCGGACGTGTCATCCCCTGATGGGCTGCAGCTCTGGAGAGGCGGAGACCAAGGGATGGTAAACTACCCAGCACCTGCACACTGACTTGTTTACTTCAAGCCAGCAGGATGTTTTGGAACGGCAGGATGTTTTGGGCTGGCAGGATGTTTTGGGCCAGCAGGATGTTTTTGGCCGGCAGGATGTTTTGGGCCGGCCATCGGCTCCCCACATCTCCCCCTTTTTTATTATTTAAAATAAAGACCTCAGATTGTCGATCAACCTTCAGGCTCTTGTCTGGACCTTCAGGGTTCAAAACAATCTAATAATGAGGCCCTTTTGCTCTTATAGCAAGTAGGTCACCCAATCTTTAAGGGGTGGAGACAGAGGTCGAACTCCCAAGCAACAAAATTAAGACTTCATATGAGAGTCGCCACTAGGCTGTTGGTTTGACCCGAAGCGCCCTTGACCTGTCACTCTGCCGTTTTTCTGGGAAAGGGAAACTAGGGCAGGCAACCCTTATGCAGGACAACATGCCTCCCAGAGAGACCCTTATGTCAGGTGTCTCTCTGTGCGATGCTTTGCTCGGCATCCCCCATGGGCTGCTCAAGCTGGACACTCTACCCTGTGCAATGAGTCTAAGCTCCGGGTGTGCAAGAGCTGTCCAGCCGGCGGCCTACTGCTTGAGCATTGTTGGTCAAATGTCAGTGGGAGCTCCTTGTTCCAGAGCCACAAGCGCTTGGGCAATAACCACCTTGTCTCTCTTGGTTTAAGCCCTGAGCCTACAGACCAGCCAGAGAAGTAACACCAGTCCACAGCAAAGGGCTGCGCCAAACAATCCCACCCCCACCCAGTCCTTAAAATAGGAGACAGCTGAAGCGATCCATGATGATAGTCCCTCCGTCAAGATAGGTCACGGTGCGTAGAGTTGACCTGGATAATGGCTGCTCTCAACTCTCGTAGTGTGAGTGACTGGGCGATCTGCGGTGTCCTTCTGCTCCAAAATTGTTCTAGTAAGCCTCTCAGGGACCCAGAAGGGGTTTTCTTCATTCTGTGGGAAGACACAAACAGCTCCCCTGGATCTTATTAGAATAGGATCCGGGCCTTTCCATTCATTAGTCAACACATCCTTCCATTTTACCAATTCTTTAGGTCGATGCGGGTCTGAGCAATGTCGCTCTGCTGCGGTCTGATCATGCTTATCTGAATTTAGAAAATTTATAGTAAAGAGTGCCACTGCTATGGCAACCCGTGGCACGGGGGGCAGATCTTTTATTATTCCCCCTTTTTGTTTAATTAAATATGATTTGAGCGTACGGTGTGCGCGCTCAATAATATCTTGTCCTTGAGGGTTATATGGCAAGCCCGTAATATGTGTGACTTGCATTTGTGCACAAAAAGCCAATTGTTCTGCAACAAGATTAGTCACAGCTTTTAGTTTTTCAGAGGTTAACGGCCACTGGGGAACCCACACCGGATCCCCTGTCTTCCATGGTATGGGTCGTGCTGCCCCAGTGGCACCTAGGAAAAACCCAGGCCCTGTCTTCCTTGATTTTGGACGGGGGATATAGGTACTACTTGCTCTCCTTCTGTACCTTCAAAGACTGGGTAAGCAAGGCACAGCTTTCTTTTTACTTTTTCAGACAAAAAGGAGCAAGACTTCGGGCGTGTCTCATAGGGAGAAGGCACCGAAGGAACAACCTGTGAAAGGGTTGTTAGGGGCTGCCATTTTCGAGGTTCTTTACTATTCTGCCTTCGATCCTCTGGATGGTATCTTTCCTCCTCATATCTGGCAGCTTTCTCCTCTAACTCAGCCTCTTCGTCGAGGTCCAAGACCTCATCCTCTGAGCTATTAGAGCTATCAGAGTTATCAAAGTTTAAAGCCTTAAGATCATGTACTGGATACAAGCTAGCTCCTCCTCTTGGCTTAACAATAGGAGAAGGTTCCTTAAGATCTGACACATTCACTCCCTTGTCTCTAGACTCTCCGGGAGGTCCTTTTTCCTTTTTGGGGACTGGTTTTTTCTTGCGCGCGCCCAACCTCTCACTACGCTCGGTTTCTGATATGCTATCCTGGACCTCTTCAAGGGTGTTCCAACCTTCCGCCACAGCAGCCCTACAAGCTTTATCTTCTAGACAGTTTTTAACAAGTTTCCCAATTGCTTTTGTCCCCTGCCTCAAGTCTCTTTCCACCATTTTGCGGTCAAGATCTCTACCTAATTTGTTCCACGAGGCAAGAGTCAAAGACCTGGAGCATTCATACATGGCAAAGAGAAAGATTAAAAGGGCTCCAAGAATGGTCACAAAAGCTTCAATGCTACCTTCCCAGGGTGGCGACAATCCCAAGTCGAAGCCAAAGAAGAACATACATCTCCGAACGTATCTGCCTGCAGTTCTGAATCTTCCTTGTAGCCAAGGGGTCTCCGATGGTGCTGACGATGATGAAGTCTCGTATTCCCGGGTTTCGGCACCAGATGTCCCACGCTACCGTCTCGCCAGCAAGAACCACGCGGCACACTCAAGATCCTTCTGCAGAAAAGCTTTAATGCTCCTGAGAGGGAGAGCATAAGCCTACAGAGCGGAGACCCAGATCCCCAGAAGCCCATCCCTTATATAGGCTGCAACCCCTGCCTCGGACGTGTCATCCCCTGATTGGCTGCAGCTCTGGAGAGGCGGAGACCAAGGGATGGTAAACTACCCAGCACCTGCACACTGACTTGTTTACTTCAAGCCAGCAGGATGTTTTGGACCGGCAGGATGTTTTGGGCCGGCAGGATGTTTTGGGCCAGCAGGATGTTTTTGGCCGGCAGGATGTTTTGGGCCGGCCATTGGCTCCCCACAACTAATGCCCTTCATTTTTGCAAATCCAGGGCCCACCTATCTGTCTTCTCTTCCTAGACATGTAAAACATCTGACACAGGTAACTTATTGTAAGAGTTCAGCATCTTTTGGTCCTTGAGATGACCACTTTTCTGCTGAAGCCAGTGATTTCTCATTTTTGTGACGTCCATTGCAGGCTCTTTCAATATCCAGTATTCTCTTCTTAGTCTCCTCACTTTCTTCTTAGTTCACCCCTCCCCCGGGAATCTCATTCTAATGCAAAGCTTTTCAGAGCATCCATATATTAAGATCCCAAGGTCTATCTACACATTTAATACCAATCTTCCCTCAACTCCAGCTGCAAACAGCCATCTAGCCTCTATCTCCACTCAACCATCTTATATCTTCAACTCAAAGTGGCCAAAGGACAATCACTGGGTTTTGTACCAGCAGTTGCTCGTTCTCTAATCTTCTCTGTTAATGGCACTGTCTACTCTGTTATCTGGTTAAAATCTTGAAGTCAATCTTGACTCCTCTTTTGCTTATACTTCAAGTCTCTTCAGCACAGTATTATGTACATAGATAAAGGTTCGGTATGGATAGACAATAGACAGACAGACAGATCATACATAAATACATACATAAATCTCTGTTTCTGTCTCTGTCTCTGTCTCTCTGTCTCTGTCTCTGTCTCTGTCTCTCTCTCTCTCTCTCTCTCTCTCTGTGTGTGTGTGTGTGTGTGTGTGTGTGTGTCCTGAGAAGCTGAGACTATGGCTCTAGGAGTAAAATGCTTACTTTGTAAGACTGAGGATGAGTTTGAGTTTGGATCTCCAGCATCCACATAAAAAGCTAAGTGCAGCACCGGATAAAGATGAGTATCCATAGGGCTTGCTATTCCGCTTAGCTAATTAATAAGCTCTGGTTTTAATCAGAGACCCTATGAGAAACCAAATCAGATTCAGGAAGAGATAGGATTTTGACCTCTGACCTACACAAACACACACACACACACACACACACACACACACACATACACACACACACACACACACACACACCACACATAAATACATAAAAACAAAGAGCAAAATCCCAGACACTGACCACTCCTATTTCCACTGCTCAATTTGATTCATGGCATCACAGCCTTTAACTTTAGCAGCCTCCTAGTAACAACTGTTTTCATTCTCGTGTTTTGGGGGGACTCATCTTCATGCAGGAGATCAATGTAAAGCAAAATCTACTCATATCTTTCTTCCTCACAAAGCAATCTACTGAGGTTTCCCATGAACATAAATCTAACCACTGTTCACGAAGTTCTCTAGGACTACCTAACTGACAGCTCTAGCTCACGCCAGTCTTTGCTGTCTTCAGCACACGCAGGTCAGTCCTGTCTGTGGTCTCTCTGCTTCTTTCTGCCTTCGACTTTGTCCCACTTCCCTAGTGTTCAGATAACCAGGCTCAGGTGCCTCACCTCTCAGCTTGTGTCCCTTCCTAGGAACAGTGACCCCTTACATTCTCCATCCCTGCTCCGCTTATTTTCATTCTTACACATTTTCGAACTCAAAATATGTGGCTTGTCTTTTATTGATTACTCATTGATCAGCAGCCATTCCCAAGAATAGACCTATCATTAGCAGAACACTGGGAATTATTTTTTGTCACTGTATAGCACACCCAACAGCATCAATGCACATATTATGTGCTCAACAAGCAATGAATGTTTATGTGAACCACTGACCTGAAAATGTTTCTAGGAGACAGTGTTAATTAGAGTTATTCCTTGCTAATTTCAGAATTAGGTTAAGGCATTAGAAAAATCCCAATACTGTCTATTTCACCTTTGTTGGGGGAGATACTTAAGTATCCATTGCTGATAATTTTTTTTGCCTTTTAATTTTTCATATAACAAGCAGCTTCATATTCAAAAATAATATTGCTCATTTGGGACAAGATCAAAATAATGTAATTAACCATAAGAAGCATAGGTATCATTTATGTCACTCATGATGTTATTTCTCTTCCTGAAAACCAATTTACCATGCAGCACTGGCTTATGGGCACAGAACTGAGTGGCCTATGACTTCAATAGCTTGGCTTATTTGTTTCGAACCATCTGATATGACCAGTGAAGCTCGCTTCAGTGGAATGTGTTCCCTTAAGTCCTTTAGAAGATCAGATATCACAGCTCTGAATACCAAACTTAGACACAAGCTAGGAGCCTAGATTCAGACCACCAAGAAGCAGAAGTTGGCCACAGCTTTTCCATCCAGGATACTCACTAAGCTGCTATGGGTGCATTTTCTTCCTGAAACTATAAATAATGATATCAATGCAATGGTGGGGTTGTGAGGATCACAGAAGGGGTGTATCCCAAGAGCTCTCAGCCCTGATGCAGGAGCCACAGCAAAGGAAGCTGAAGGTATTTAGACCTAGAGCCAGTGGCTTAGCACTCAACACTTATTCATATGTGTGCACATATGTATTCATATATATATAAATTTGTGAACATACATATATATGTGTTTAAACATGTGTGTGTGTGAACATACATATGATGTGGGAAACACAGCATTGACTTTTATACAGTGGAATATATGTATCTTTATATAATATATATTATAAATATATATAATTTTATATAATTTTATTTTATTTTATGTAATTATGAATTTATTTGCATAAACATATAAAGTATTATTTAAATAATGAGTCCAGGGTCTATATGCAAAAACGAAAATCCCACCCCAGCAACACGTTCATGAAATCTGCAATACCTAAGTCAGAGTGCTTCATCCTCTTGCTGGTAGATATTCCGAACACAATGTCTTGCATGGACAACGAGTCTCAATAGTGACACTGGGCAGTAACTTCCTAGTTTCCAAACCGGCACTCATGTGTGGTAGACCAGAGTTCCAGCCTCCATTTTCTCTTACTTCTACTTTCTTCCCTATTTTATGAGCCCAACACAGTTCATTAATACCTAGCATGATTCCCGAACACTTACGCTTAACAACAGTAAAGAACTCCTTGAGGTCAGCTGTCTATCGGGCCTTATTCCAAGTCTTTGCCCACGCTGACGCACCTGTTGCTCTACCAGTCTAGTAAGATTCAACCTCTATACTGACTTTCCATGTAAGAAAATTAAAGAACAGCAAAATCAAGTTATCCCCACAAAGAGTCGTAGTAATTTAAGCAGAATTCATACCCTCACACTCTTGTTCTACCGGCAGATTCTTGACCATTGTCCACAAATCCATGTGCAAGTATCACTCAGCTTGAAAGATGATATCCCCTTCCTCGTCACAGTCCCTACTCATGGGAGAGGAAGAGGAAGAGGCAGCTATGGAAAGGCCCTATGCACCACTTCATATGAGCCCCACATTTAGGAAATGAGGGCACTGTCACTCCCTGACGTTTCATGGCATCACTAACCTCACAACACTGGAAGATAACTTGGGAAAGAATTCAAGTTTGACTCCACACCATCGATGTAACATTAATTACTTCTCTCATTACTTTGATTACCTGGCAAAGTGTGAAAGCTTAAAAGCCAGATACTAATAATAATAATAATAATAATAATAATAATAATAATAAATTAAATTTTAAAATGAGCTTTTATTGTTAATAAGGGGGAGAGGACCACAAAACAGAATTTCTCTCTACTGCATTAATATTTGAGAATATTTTCACTAGTGACACCATTTTTCCACAACATAATGTATGACTTAGTAGAATTGTAAGACACTTTTAACTTCTAAAATTATATCATTTTCATTTTCATTTTGGGCTTTCGCTAAGCTCCAAACTGTAAACACTGAAATGGTTAATAAAGTGTTACACTTTAAAGCAGCTGCTGTTCAAGGTTACTTCCACAAATTCAGTGTTTGGTTTTTGGTTTTTGTATTTTTTTTTTAATTTTTCTGGAAAAATTAGCAAAATGTGGAAAACACCCAGAGATATGTGTGACTATGCCTTCCTGACGCCAAATTCTTCTTTGTCTGCTGTAAATGAGAACTAGAAAGTAAAATAGTTAACACTTCTGTCCCAGAGCTTTAGGAGAACAGCAAGGGAAAGAGATTACACTAACTCAGATTTCCAATCATGTGATATAAGACTGCTAACACTACTGCTGTTAAAAACGACCTGATTTGGGATTTTTTTTTTAAATTTTAAAAATAAAACTGGGGACTGAGCTTCTGGAGGTCCCATTTGCATTGTGGGTATTTTTGAAAATTCTTTGAACAACTTTAATCTTTAGGATTGGCGTTCCAAATCCCAGATAATTAAAGATGAGATAACATTTTCTCTCTCTGCCAGATTGCCCAAGTAGCAACCTGCCCGGGCAACAGCAATCATGGAAAATGATGCATCAAGTCCCTGAATAGTCATAAAAATGCCAGCCTGAGTTTATATCTCAGCAGTAAATAAAATGCCAATTATTCACACTGTCTAAAGTGCTGCTCCCTTAGGATAGTGATCTCCCCCAGTAGCGGCTTCAGCATGAGTTTTTATAGCCGGGTCACAGGTAACTCTGGAAAGCACAGTTTCCCACATGTCTTGATGAAGCTGGCTACTCAAAGCTCCAGAAAAACTGACAAAATGCCAAGAATCCGGCAATCCAGACAATTTCACTCATCGGGCTTTTAGGCTTTATTTTTTTAAGCAAATTGTCTAGGACTTAACAGAGGGTTGAGAAAAATTCGGTGATTTCTAATCTAAGTAGGAAAGCAGGTCACTTGAGAGAAACTGGCCGCAGCTCCTAACTGCTTCATTAACTAATAGAGTTGGCAACCTCCTTCCACGTTTTTATTTTTTTAAAATATTTTATTAGCCATCCCGTTAGTAACTAGACATTCATGCACTTGCATTTCAGCACAATAACAGTAAAATCAACCACCACAATTCTGATTTAAAAAGCCAAAAGTTTTGGAGAAAAATAAAAATGTTTTACTGAAACGCACAAAATGATCAAGAGGGCATAGAGTCTGGGATTCCCGTCAGGCTGGGGGATACCCAACACACACTGCAAGCCTCTGGCAAGGCCTTAGGGCTCCCTGAGTGCCTGAGAAGCCCGGGTTATTGCAGAGCTAGAGATGTTAAAAAGAACAGATATTCAAATCATCCCCCTGGAAACTAAGTCCAAATAAAACCTCTATAGACCTGAACAGCTGCACAGACCCTGTCCTGTACGCCACTGCCCGAAAATAAGATGCAGTCGTAGGATGGCGACAACCAGAGTTAAGCTGTTCGAAATAAAGTAGCTCATCTTATTTTGGAGAAGTCTCCGAGAGCAAGCAATGCCGCCTCCACTCAGCCATCCACAGTTGCTTTCTGACTCTACTGCTCAGGCTCTGTGGCCACCTCTGTGACCTGGGGGAGAGCCCACAGCTTCTAACCAGCGAGCATAATTGCCCCTTCCAGGACCTCACTCCTTGCTCTAAGAATCACGTGTACGGTCCCTGGTCTACGATGCCGCAACTTGTTCTATTTATTCTTTACTCACTATAGATCAAGGGGGGTAAGCACCCAGAGACTGTAACAAGTAGCGATTCCTAAGAAATTAGTCATACGAAATAGTTACTGACTTGTCTGACGCTCGTGTGTGAAGGCAAAGGCCAATGGGTTCCGCGTACACTTTAACACACTACTCATTAGCTATATTAACAACTGCTCTTGCCAACGAAAACCATAATTAACAGCTTATTGGCAAATAGACTGCCAGGAAACATGGTTAAGTAATTGCAGGAAGCCGAAACCCTCGCTCTAGTTCTTCAAACTCGGAGTAAACAATCATTATGTTTGAATTCACTTAAAAACTAAAAATAGAAGAAGAAAAAAGGAAAAGCTTTTTTTTTTTTTTTTTTTTTTTTTTTTTTTAGCATTTTACCTTTTTTTTCAACGCCCGGCCTATTTCACTCCGTTTTTGGTTGAGTTCTTTCTAGCCTTGTAGCTATCTTCGACACGTTCATTCCCCCCCCCCCTTTAAAAGCTGTCACCCCCACATGTCACAAAGATGCGTTCTCTCTCACCTGATAGGCAACCTTTTCAGACAGGATCCAACAGCCATTCCTGTCAACCCATTATTCTGTTCCAGGTGTTATTTTTAAGCTTATAGATCATGCTGTGTTTCTCTAATACTGCGATTTTTCTCAGTCCATCCTTGTTCATAACTCTCCTTCTCCAGATACACAGAAGCAGTGCTTCTCAACCTTGCTAGTACTGAGACCCTTTAGTCCCTCGTCTTGTGGTGACCCCCCCAAACCATAAAATCATTTTTGTTGCTACAACATAACTATAACTTTACTACTATGATGAATTGTAAGGTAAATATATGTGTTTTCCAGTGGTTTTAGGTGACCTTTGAAAGGGTCATTTGACACCCCCCCCCCAGAAGGGTTGAGAACCCCTGCACTAAAAGAATTTTCTGAAACTCCAGCCTGGGCTGTGTTCTCACAAAATTTACATAGTTTGCTTTCATGGGTCTTGGGGAACTCAAGTTTAACATTCAGTCCCACAGTCTCCTCATTGTCTTTGCTCTTTGGGCTTTAGAATAGATGTTGGTCCTGCATAAATGACTAAGGCCTCGGACTTCTTTCTCCCTAGGTGCTTAACTTTCAGTTCCTAAAGAAAACGTGTCATCAATAGATTGTGCTAACAAGGCAAATGGTAATAAGTCTAAAAGTAAGGTAAAGGGGCAGCCAGTCCAAGAAAACAGGCCAGAAGTCCCGAAAGCTTCTGAATGTACACCTGCCACGGGTTGATAACGCCTCATTGTACTCTGAGTTCTAAGTGCCCGTGACTCTACATTGTGTGTCTTGGCTCTCCTCGATGGATAATATTAACTATTTTTGACAAGGTCATCCCCCTCACCCTGGCTGAGCTCCTGTCCTTGTGGGCACCTAAGATCTTCTTTCCCATTGAACCACCACAGGAGACTTTATTCAAGTATCTGCTGTACTGGGCAGAGCACAGAGAGTATTTAGACGTGCTGGGACTGTTCACTCCCACGCAGTGGGACTTGAACTTCTAGACAAAACCCTCTGGGCCCTGGTCCTTGTTTAAGATCAAATGTCTTTCAGAGGAAAAACAGCAGCGATGACCTGAGTTTCCAGGGGGAAACCCTAGAGGTTCCAGCCTTTCCAACTCGGAATAGATGAAAGAAAGCTTCAGTTTTAAATCATGAGCCTGCTGATAATAGAGGAGGTAAATTATATATATTCAAGAAAAATATGAGATAGGTGTGTGTTAAAATAGAAAAGAAGAAACTTTTCAATTCTAAAATTGAACTGCTTTCCTAATGTTTTCACATTTGGGGACTGTTTCAAGGAATCCTTAATGGCATTTTTCATTTGCATGGCATAAAAGCCATACAGGAGTTATTGTTACTTTATCCTGGATAGTTAACAAAGTGTCAGAACTATACACCCCTATTAAGTACTAGTGAACAGCTCCTGCCCAGTAGATTTTATTCATTGTGTCCACTATTCACCAAAAAAAAAAAAAAAAAAAAAAAAAAAAAAAAAAAAAAAACCTGAGCCAGGTTTCTCTGGAAACCAAGAATGAGTCTATGGGCCTGAATTAATAAGACCCCTCACTATATTCTAGGATTCGGAAAATATTTTAATATATGTTGTGTCTTTTGTCTTACCAAGATAGGTGCTATTAATGTTTTTTTTAATGGAAGATTAAAAAACATGCTTTTAACATTAACAAAATGACTCAGTGAAACTTAAACTCTGAAATTTTGTCCGCAAAGTAAATGTTCCTAGGAAGTAAATACTACTCTTCTCTCAGTTTTACAGATTAAGAGAGTTACAGTCATGGAGTAACACTGCTTCCAGATCTGCAGAAATTGATCTAGGTCTACCGCACTCCCTATTGGCCTTCAAAACTGACACCGGTGAATGCTGCTCCCTGGTTGAAATTAGGACACATTCTTGCATTGGGTTTGTTGGTTGAATATTTAAAAGGTTGAGAAAATTTAATAACTGGATAAAAAAGTCTACCTTGTTGATAAGCCAATTTTTTTCAAACATAAATTAGCATATGCCAGTAGCAATGAAAGATTCGACACAAGAGATTAAAAAGTTCAATGATCAATAAAGTGAGGTATGAGCTTATGATCTTAAGAAGAGGCATCCAGTGTGCATGAAAGGTCTCTTATGAAACTAGTAATGTTCAGTGTTAAGGCTTTATAAGCAACTTTTCTTATAATTTTTCAGTACATCTATAACTACTTGGCAGTTTTTCCTGAAAATTATCTCAAAGGAGAAATGTATTTCCTGCCAACCTCAAGAAAATGTAGAATAAATTACATAATCTAAAGTTCCCATGGCAGGCTTATTCTCCTTTTTTCTTATTTCCTAGTTCACTGAAGGCCAGGATTTTTAAAACCTTCACTTTCTAAATAATCAGCTTTAGCTCTAGCTATAAGAATCTAAGGGATTAAAAAAAAGAGAGAGAGAAAGTTAAACTTGCCCAAATTTACTTGTTGATTATTGCCTGTGCGATAATTTTCTGATCTTCAAACCTGCCTTCCTTATTCCGTTTAATTTAATAAACTCAAACAAATTTGAGCAGACAATGTTTGTGATATGAGTAGAGTCATCTCTTAAGTTTGTTAGAAACTCAAACTGGCAGATCAAAAGAAGTATTGCTTTCACTCAGTTTTACACTATAGACTTTCCTGTCGGGATGATGCATTCAGAGCCGGAGTGTATCTCAGAGCCCCATCACCTGCCCAGCATGTACAAGGCTCTGGGTCTTTCACCTAGCCCTCGCCTAGCACTCCCTCCCAAATAAAATGTACTAAAAGTTATTTTTGTACTTTATATTAAGTGACACCACTTTTACAAAGCCCTCTGTTTTATAAGAGGCTGATATTGACTTTTAGGCAGTTAATAGCCTCCTAGCCACTCCTAGTTTGGGTGTTAAAATGGGCAATCACAATTCACATTATGTACTTTGTAGTTTCCCAGGACACGTTTTAAAGCTTAGCTGTTTTTTTTTGGGGGGGGGGTTATTTTGGCATTTGCATATACTTTATTTTTATTGCCCCCCATCCCCCATCCCTCATAGTGCTCCTGCCTCCTCTGGTCCATATACCCAATGGAATTTTATTTAACCATAAAAAAATATGAAATCATGACACAGAAAAATGGAATGAACTGAAAATCATCATTAAGTTAAATCATACCAAGACTCAAGAAATGATCTCTCATATGCAGATCTTATACTTAAAATTTATATATTTGTGAATTTTAAAAGACTGTTATCATCGTTGTTGTTGTTATTGTTGTGTGTATATCACACATGTGAGTGGGGCCAGAAGATGGTACTGATGCTGGGAACAGAACTCAGTCTACTGAAGATCAGCAAGCCCTTTGAACTGCTGACTCCCATCCACAGTATCTCCAAATTCTTCTCCTCCTCCTTCTTCCTCTTCTGTTCCTCCTCCTCCTATCTTCTTCTTCTCCTTTCCTCTTGTTTCTTTTCCTCCTCCTCCTCCTCCTTCTCCTCCTCCTCCTCCTCCTCCTCCTCCTCTTCCTCCTCCTCCTCTTCCTTTGCTGTCTTACTCTGTTGCCAAGACTGAGTCTTCATGGCTTTTCTGGACTCTGCCTACCCAGTGAAGGATTAAAGATGTGAGCCAACACACCTAGCAACATTTTTGATGAGCAAGGTTTCTGGATCTGGCCAGAGTAACATTATCACCCAGAATGGCCACTCTCCTTCCAAGGCTGGCCTTGCGGTACAGCTGTGCATCCTGATTCCAACCTGAGCCTGAGCTTGGCAAAGCTTGACAGAAACTGCAGACTGAAGAACCTTGGAAATGCGGGTATAGGTCAAGGAAGGCACATGAGGTCAGAAACAGGGAGCAAAGGAGGGAGCTCTTCCCTTCTCTCCCAGAAGTGGAGTCATCGCCACACATAAGAAGTGAGATATCCCTCCTCAATACCTTGTGTAGGATTGGTGTATTGCCATATCCAGGGTATTTGTTTTGACTGCTGGAGGAAGTCCCGACAAATGGAAGTGCAAGCACAGACATAATTTTTCAAGCAGCCATTTTGGACAGGAGCAGTGAAGGGGTGTAGGTAGTTGCAAAGCAACTAACACATCATGTACTATATGGAGTTTGTTTTTGTTTTCGTTTGTTCATAACGCTAGGGATTAATCACAGAGCCTCAAGGATGTAAGGCAAGAATTCTAACAGTAAACTCTACTACCAATCCTACTGTCTCCCATCAACTTTAAGCACTACAAAAAATTTTGTAAATAGCCAATTCCAACTCGCTGTCAGAAAATTCAAGATTTCAAAGGAAACTTGGAAAACTACAATGAAAAGAGAAAGAAAATACTAAATATCTGAAGAACAATTAGATGGCAGACCTTTACCTAAGACATTTGTCTTAAAGAATACCAATGCAAGTTTATACTTGTGCCATTTCCCATGGGTTTAGGTTGCACCACCTCCTGTGCTCACACCACCCTTTAGTTTTATATCAAATAAGCAAGCAGGCTCATTGTGCTCAAAACAGCTTTGCTTCCATCCTTTTTGAAAAAAGAAATCATGACTGTTTTTAGTGGTGTCTCCCATTCATGACAAGTACTTTGTCTGCTAGGCCATTTCACAAATTTCTACTTATTCTTAAGCTCAAAGTTATTTTCTCTGAAGCATTCAGACTTCTGTGCCATACATGTCATAACTCCCACTGCCTTTATGTAGCTATTACACTCCTAGAACACACCACCACTGTCATGTTTGGCACACACAGTTGGGAGTGTTTGCTCCCATCCATGCCATATAGAGTTGAAAGTCAAAGATAATTCTAAAGATAATTGCTCCCATACCTAAAAGGCGCTAGATGAAAATCTTGCAGACACATAGAAATGTGCTTGAAGTTACATATACAAGAGGTGAGAAAGTTTCTGCCAACAAGAAGTTTAATATCTATAATAAAGAGATCTCAGCTCTCATGTTCAGATGACTGGTGACTCATCGATTTCTACACCGAACTCTAGATTTCACTTTGGTCAGTACTTTGTTCTTCCACACCTACAAAGCTTTTCCCAGTTGTATCTATTTCTAAGTCCTTTTTAAGGACTTGAACTTTTATTTCATGATTTACCTGTCTGGGACTAGTGTCCCCTTCTGCCTTCCTCCTTGTTCCTGTACAGGTCTCTCCAGGTCCAATAATTATTGCTCCATCCATTCTAGCATCAGCCAGACATGATCTCTGATCTACCTCCAATTCACACTTGGCATCATGCAAGTCAAATTTATATCTCCCCAAGGTCTCTCTTGGAGGCAGTTCAAATGCTTGTGAAGAACTCTAGTTCTTAAATTTCTCCAAGGCTTCCTTAAAAGAACTAAGGAGATGGCAAGACCCTATCCAGAGACTGACCAGAATCACGGAGGTCCTCAGAGGGACATTCTGTTCTCTCTGCCCCCAAATTGGAAAAATAGTTTCTTAGTTCATGGTTCTTGAAGGCTACAGTTGGCCTTCCCCAACCCCTACCAAGTTTTACCCTGGAATCTAGATCTGGGGTTTCTGAGCTTTTTACTTTGTAAAGCAAATGTCCTTCCTCAATCAATGACACATTTTTTTGGTCAAACTGTCCTATTTTATAAAGTATACTCTATAACTAGAGGTAACCCAGAGGAAAAGAATATCCTATGCCGCCAAGTCTGTGCTGGCCAATGTGAGGCCAAGTCCAGATGTATGTAGATACCTTATATCAATGCTCAGAATAGGAAAACCTTTTCCATTTGCTCTTTATATCGAGTCATCTCAAATCTCTACATCCTAATAGATTAAATGATTGTTTATCCTCAAACTCCCCATGTTTGAACCCAAACTTCAGAGGACTTTGAGAAGCACAGTCATAACCACATAACAATATTTTGGGGTATGTTTGACCATATATGTCATGGTAGAATTATAATGGAACTGGAAAATTCTTCCAAACAATTCTTCCAAATTCTTCCATCTGATATGCAACAGATGACTAGGGTTTTTGTTTTGAAGCTGGTGTAAATACACCTGTAACACTGCCAGTTAAACAAAGAGTACACACACACACACACACACACACACACACACACAGGTCTACAATATGTAAGACTTGATTATCATAGTACTTAGTAATTTATCTTTTATAAACAAGTAAATATTTGTTAGCATATATCTCATCTGTAGCTCTCTAATGCACTTCGAGGTCAACCTGTGTTAAAAGTTTTTACATGTGCATTACAATGAAAGAGGGTATGAACATAGTGGAGCATGTATCCTTATTACATGCTGAGGAATCCTCTGTGTATATGCCCAGGAGTGGTATGACAGGGTCCTCTGGAAGTGTCATGCCCAGTTTTCTAAGGAACCACCAGACTGATTTACAGAGCGATTGTATCATCTTGCAATCCCACCAGCAGTGGAGGACTGTTCCTCCTTCTCCACATCCTCGCCAACACCTGATGTCTCCTGAGTTTTTAATCTTAGCCATTCTGAGTGGTGTGAGATGGAATCTCAGGGTTGTTTTGATTTGCATTTCCCTGATGACTAATGATGTTAAACATTTCTTAAGGTGCTTCTCAGCCATCCAAAGTTCTTCAGGTGAAAATTCTTTGTTTAGCTCTGTACCCAATTTTTAATAGGGTTATTTGGTTTTCTGGGGTCTAACTTCTTGAGTTCTTTGTATATATTGGATATTAGCCCTGTCAGATGTAGGGTTGGTGAAGATCTTTTCCCAATTTGTTGGTTGCCGATTTGTCCTTTTGATGGTGTCCTTTGCCTTACAGAAACTTTGTAATTTTATGAGGTCCCATTTGTCAATTCTTGATCTTAGAGCATAAGCTATTGGTGTTCTGTTCAGGAACTTTCCCCCTGTGCCGATGTCCTCAAGGGTCTTCCCCAGTTTATTTTCTATTAGTTTCAGTGTGTCTGGCTTTATGTGGAGGTCCTTGATCCAAGTTGGAAAGAACCGAGATGTCCCTCAACAGAGGAATGGATAAAAAAAAATGTGGTATATATACACAATGGAGTACTATTCAGCCATTAGAAACAATGAATTCATGAAATTCTTAGACAAATGAATGGAGCTGGAGAACATCATCCTAAGTGAGGTAACCCAGTCTCAAAAGAACACACATGGTATGCACTCACTGATAAGCGGATATTAGCCTAGAAACTTGGAATACCCAAGACACAATCCACATATCAAATGATGTCCAAGAAGGAAGGAAGGAGTGGCCCCTGGTTCTGGAAAGGTTCAGTGTAGCAGTGTAGGGGAATACCAGAACAGAGAAGTGGGAAGGGGTGGATAGGGGAACAGGGGGATAGGGGAAGAGGGCTTATGGGACTTTCGGGGAGCGGGGAGCCAGGAAAGGGGAAATCATTTGAAATATAAATAAAGAATATATCAAATAAGAAAAAAAGAAGAAAGAGGCTCTCAGTTGTATAAGCTCTCTGCTGTACAATGACATCTCCCATCACAATGGGGATTTCTCCATTACAATAAGATTCTCAGGGTATTCTTCATCTGGCCTGTCAAGTAGAGAGAAGCTCTTTATGGTACATACTAAGTCCCTTGGGACTCATTTGCTCAAGAATCAATCTCAAAATATGATTTGAGCTCACATCAAATATTTTTTCTACATTAACACTCTTCAGTTGACAATGTTGTCCTTTTTCAGTTGCAGGGAATGGACTAATTAGGTCATTGACACTGTGGGTACCTTTCAGGCTCTGGTTTGGGACTTCTGTCCATGCCCCACTTCCTTTTTCCAACTTCATGATCACCTCAAAGTTACTACTTTATTCACAGAAGCACAGTAGGCAGGGAGCTGTTAGTCTCTAGTATCAGGTCCCGCACCACAAAGTCTGCAAATACATCCTTTCAAAATGGAATCCAGAAATGCAACTATTTTCTAGACTTTTTTTCCTAGACTTTTTAATCCATAAAGACTACCATAAATCATGTTTCTGGTTCTGGGGATCCAGTACAATCCCTGAGAATTTCTAGACATAAAAAGATCAATAGGGAGTATGGCAAACCTCTGACAAAGAAACCTCTGACACACAGCCTAGAAATAAATAATCAATCATTTGGTATTTTTTCATTTTATAATATATTCCAATGTATTTGAACTGCCCATCATGAGATGTGTGTTATCAGACCCACTAAGTAATAAAGGACTTGCACAGTAGCAGTCTATTATCAAATGGAAGCAGTATATATGCGATCCACCTGAGCAGGTCCTGAAGGCACAAACAAGTTACATAAAAAAAGTTGCTCAAATTCTGATGGCTTCTAATCCTGTTACAATGCCATCTGCTGCCAAGCATGCACTTATAGGTTTACTGAGAGTTCTACATGCTGTGCTGGCACCACCCAGAAATGGACAGCTACAGCATTACAACCCCATTCTGGGAAATCCCTGAAAGATACATGTGAAGGGAAATCTTCACATGAGACAGAATTTCAGGCAGTACACAGGATATTGCAGTTTGTTTCAAAGAAGAAACGGCCAGATGTACATTTGCTCACTGACTCACGGGACTCTAGCAAATGGATTGGCTGGGTGGTCAGGGACTTGGAAAGATCACAATTGGAAAATTGGTGAGAAAACATCTGGAGAAGAAGTATGTGGATAGATCTCTCCAAATGTGCAAAGGACATGAAGATATCTGTGTCCTATGTAAATGCTCACTGAAAAGTGACTTTAGCTGAGGAGGAATTCAATAATCAAGTAAATAAGATGACACATTCTATGGATAGTCAGCCTCTTTCCCCAGACCTCCCTGTCATTGCCCAATGGGCACATGAACAAAGTGGCCAGGGTGGCCAAGATGGGGGTTATGCTTGGGTTCAACAACATGGACTTCCACTCTCCAAGGCCAACCTGGCTACAGCTACTGCTGAATGCCAAATCTGCCAATAGCAGAGACAAACACTGAGCCCCAGATATGGCACCATTCATCAAGGTAACTAGTTAGCAACCTCATGGTAGGTTGACTACATTGAACCACTTCCTCCATGGACAACATTTTGTTCTTAGTGGAGTAGATTATTCTGATTATGGATTTGCCTTTTCTACATGTAATGCTTCTGCCAAAACCACCATCTGTAGACTTACAGAATGCCTTATCCATCATCATGCTATTCCATACAGGATTCCTTCTTATCAAGGAACTCATTTCACAGCCAGAGAAGTAAGACAATGGGCCCAGGATCATGGAATCCACTGGTCTTACCATGTTCCCCATCAATCTGAAGCAGCTGGTCTGATAGGAAGATGGAATAGACTTTTGAAGACTCAGTTACAGCACCAATTAGGTGGCAGCAGCATGGAGGGCTGTAGCAGAGTTCTTCAGAAGGCAGTATATGCTTTGAACCAGCATCAAATATATGGTCCAGTTTTTCCCATAGCCAGGATCCATGGGTCCAGGAATAAAAGGGTGGAAAAGGGAATAGTTCCACTTACTATCACTCCTAGTGACCCTCTAGGAAAATTTTTGCTTCCTGTTCCCACAACCCTAGGTTCTGCTGGCCTAGAAGTTTTGGATTCAGAGGGGAGAGTGTTTCTGCCAAGAGTCACAACAAACATTCCATTGAACTAGAAGCTCAGACTCCCCCCTGGTCATTTTGGACTTCTAATGCCCTTAAACCAACAGGCTAGGAAAGGATTAGAGGGGTGATAGATCCAGATTACCATGGGGATATTGGATTCCATCTCCACAGTGCAGGTAAGAAGGATTATGTCTGGAGTAAAGGAGATCCTTTAGGGTGTCCCTTAGTACTAACATGTCCTGGAATTAAAGTCAATGGGAAACTACAACACCCTAATCCAAGCAAGATGACAAAAGGCACAGACCCATCAGGAATGAAGGTATGGGTCAGTCCTCCAGGAAAAGAGCCAAGACCTGTTGTGGTGCTTGCAGAGGGTAGAGGAAATACAGAATGGGTAGTAGAGGAAGTTAGTTACAAATATCATCTAAGGCCACATGACTAGTTATAGAAACGAGGATTGTAAAGTAATATGAATGCTAATGTTTTATTTTGTTAAGAATACATTTGTATAAATATGTGTGGTTTCTTCCAATTTTTTTAATACCAATCAGCATTTAAGTTGAGATACTAAAAGAATGTTCCCAAGGGACATTGACCTATTCTAAATTTACAAATGTATTTGCAATTGTGTGACAAATAGTATATCATATTAGTCTTATTTATGACCTGGTTATTGTTACATTTGGACATAAGATATGATTTATGCCAAGTTGACAAGGGGTAGATTGTGGTGGCTATTCCTGGTTGTCAACTTGACTATATCTCCAATGAACTACAATCCAGAATGGGAGGGTACAACTGTGATCCAGATCTTGAAGTTGGAAGACACAAGTTTTTGTCCTGGACCTTGGCATGGAGATCTTGAGGTATAGTGACCATAAAAAGCTTAGGCCCAGGCAAGGTAGTACATGCCTTTAATAACAGGAGACTGAGGCAAGAAGATCTCTGAGTTCAAGGTCAGCCTGGGACAAAGCAAGTCCCAGATCCAGGCATGATGGTACACACCTTTAATCTGGGCCACCCCTTCTGCTGAAGGCCTACATAGGGACCTTACTGCCTGCACTTGCCAGCACATCTGTTGGAACCTACTTTTCCAGCAGCCCCGCTTAAACAACTAGCCTCACGGGACTAAGCAACTACTAGATTCCTGGACTTCCCATTTACAGCTGCCCATTGTTCGGTTAGTTGGATTACAGACTGTAAGTCATCACAATAAATTCCCTTAATATATAGAGACATTCCATAAGTTCTGTAACTCTAGAGAACCCTGAGAATACTCAGGAAGAATAGTGTGGAGAATAGAGAATACTGTGGGAGAGGTTTGGCTTTGCTCTCAAAGATAATCTTGTACCTTAAAACGATACGGTTTGGGGACTAGAGGCCTCTTGAGTAGAATGATTAGAAAGATGTAGCAGAGTCCTTTCACCTTGTTCCTTTTCCTCGGTGCTTGTCTAAGCAGTGAGTTTAAAGAGGGGTTCCCTTCCCATCATTTTTTTCCCTATTAGGTGTAGAATCAACAAAAGGAAATATATTCTTTTGTTTAAAAAAATAAACTTTTAAATCTATGCTCTGAATTCACATACCCTCCCACTTACTAGACCATTCAAGTTAGGGAACAGTTTTTCATAGTTCTGCTTTTAACGTCTGTATTTGTTCTTGGTTATACATTCAACACACTCTGAGCTACCTTAATCTGTTTACCTGGATATTACATGATATGAAGTAGAAACTCAATGCATATTTGTTACATATTTTTAAAAAAGCTTTTTTTTTCCAGTAAAAAGGAGTTATGGTCAAGTCAACACCCTTTAAAAAGTCCAAGATTCAATTGAGCTTTTAATTCCTGCTACCAGTAAAGGTCAAGAATTTAAAAGTCTTTAACAAACATCTTACGTGAATTTTTTTTTCTTTTAGAACATTAGAGTGTGAAAACCGCAGCTCCCTGTCACATTTTTCTCATGTTTCTCCAGAGACTCGGTTAAGTAGTCTGTTAGAACACAACTTTTCTTAAACCCACATCAAGCTAAATATATTGAGGGAGGAACAAATTAGGGAAATTTACTTAAGCAAGTTAATTTAGAGAAAATTAAATAACATGAAGGAGATAATTAAAAGCAGATGTGAAGCCCAAAGCACAGTTTTAAAACCCGGAATGACTGATAGCCTCAGCATCTCATGCATCCGCTCTGTGGCATTATACTAAGTGGTGTTTGAGTCCCGACACCCACGACACGGCAGCTGCGGCTTCTGTCTGCGTGCAAGAGTTTAGCATTTTCTCTGGGTCTTTTGGGCTGCGTTTAATGTAACTTATAGCAACATTTCACTCAGTCACAAAGGCTTGATAGGACTCTGTTTTGTATGTTTTCTCTTTTACAGCACACTGAACAGTGCGTGAGAGCACCTGCCATGGGCAGTCTTCTCACTTTCACATTCATTATCCCATCCACTAGGTGCTTCAGGATTCATTCTTTTTTTTTTTTAATTGGATATATTCTAAATTTACAATTTATTTCCCTTTTTCTTGTTCCCAACCCCCAAAGGTCCCACATGCCCTTTTCCCTCCCCCTGCTCCCTCATCCACCCCCTCCACCTTACTGTTCTTGTACTCCCCCACAATGATGTTTTGGTCCATTCTAGCACCAGTGTCCACTCCTTTCTTCTTGTGAGACATCACTTGGTATGTGATTTATGTCTTTGGTGTTCCAAGCTTCTAGGCTAATATCCACTTATCAGTGACTGTATACCATGGGTATTCTTTTGAGACTGGGTCACCTCACTTAGTATGACGTGCTCCAGCTCCATCCATTTCTCTAAGAATTTCATGAATTCATTGTTTCTAATGGCTGAATAGTACTCCATTGTGTATATATACCACATTTTTTGTATCCATTCCTCTGTTGAGGGACATCTGGGTTCTTTCCAGCTTCTGGCTATTATATATAAGGCTGCTATGAACATAGTGGAGCATGTATCCTTATTGCATGCTGGGGAATAAAGTCTCTGCTTTGTAGTCACAGGTAACCTAACAAAAGCTGTGAGATAAGGAGGCAACCCACCACTTTTCTGAGCCTTTTTTCAAATGCTAACTAACTTCTCCATTCCCAGGACCACATGCAGGGTTTCATACATCTATTTGCTTTAATTTTTTCAAATATTTTTAAAGTGTGTGTGTGGGGGGTGCAGCATATGGGTGCAATGCCCATGGGTATGAGAAAAGTATATCAGATCTTCGAAGTTAAAGTTATTAGAGTTAAATGCTAAAGTTCTCTAGGTATCATATTGAACATTTGACTCTGCAGTCTCAAATACCAGTCCCCAATACATACACACACACACACACACACACACACACACACATGCACATGCGTGCATACATGAGCTATCTCCTTCTTATCCTACATATGAAATGTGCCACATGTACAAATTTAAGGCTGCCAGTTGATGATATCACTAGAGATACTACTAGTCATAAATATATTTTAAGTCTATGAGAATCACAAAGTTAAGCAAACCTACTGCAATGTGTAGAAAAGTGTGAAGTCTCTTGATATTGCTGTTTTGTCATGTATTAAATGATGTAAACCTACATTGGTGGGGGCGTTAGTAATTGTTTTTAAATAACTATTTTAAGCACCAGCAATGGAAAAAATACCAGCACGTAATTAATAGAAAACAAAATAGTATTGACAGTTCATTTCACAAAAGCTAATGATAAAGGTTAAGTTTTAGAAAAAAAATAGCATTTATCCTCTCTGCAAGTAACATCAACAACCACAGGAGAATCAGGAGATACAAAGCTGATGAAGGAGCAGAACCATTCCTCAATTAGTAACTATTTTAATAAGGCTGTGCTTATTTGATACCTTTGGATACAAAGAATGAATTTACATAGCATGCTATAAAGTACACATTTTCATTTAGACTAAATGCTGCTGTAATTAGATTTAAACTTTTTCTGAAATTTTTTAAAATTTGTTTTTTTTACTTGTATGTGCGTGGGGGGAGTTGTTTCCATGAATGCAGTAACCATGGAGGCATAAGGTCACTCCAGACACCCCAGAGCTGGAGAAACAGGCAGTTTTGAGCTACTATGCCAATGCTGGGAACTGAGCTCAGTTCTTCTTCAAGAGCAGTATGTATTCTGAACTGCTGAGCCATCTCTCCACCCTAAAACTTTAATTATTTGAGTATACCATCTTCTTGTACATAAAAATGGTTAATATGTCAGTTGATCTAGTAAAGATCTAATTTTTCAACCATTCAGAGGTACCAATATTATAGAACTGTCAATGCAGGACTTTTACTAAACACATAATTCTCATCCTGAGTAATGAATAACCTAATTTATGAAAAGAAACATTTTGGAGATTCATGCTTTAAAAAGATGTAACATTTTAAATGATTGATACTAGTGTAAAATATTTGGTAAAAGCTGTGTGTGCATGACTCTCTTTCTGTGTGTGTGTGTGTGTGTGTGTGTGTGTGTGTGTGTGTGTAGAAGTATTTCTTACAAAAATGTGAATATAAATTTTGGTGATTCCTCCTATTAAATTATGTAACATAAATAGGCAGGATATCAGATGATTTGCACTGTCTACATAATGTGTAATAATATTCAAATCAACTGCAACATTCTTCCAAGAACAAAGTCAGTGATGACAACTCACAATTTAATTTTTGGTTGAGTCATAGGAAAGACCAGCCCTCAGAAGCTCGCAGCCCCCACCTGGCCTTTCTTCTGATTTTATAAGCACTTCATTGTAATGTAGTGCGGTGAACAGAACTGGACCATTTAAGAAGATATGCTCAAATCCTAAGCCCTGATGCTTATCATACACAGCCTTGTAAGGTCTTTGCATATGAAATCAAGTTTATGTGAAGTCATCTTGGATGAGGATGTCCCAACATAATGAAATGGTCACCTTTTAGGATAGAATCTAGGTGCAAAGCCACAGACACAGAGACAGGCCTACAAAAAGAACACCATAAAACAACAGCAAACAAACAAATAAATAAAAGCAAGCCAGAAATACATTTTGTGCTTCAGAAGGCAAGGGATACCTAAATCTGCCAGTAGCCATCACCATGTAGTATGGAAAGCTAGACCAGATTCTTTTCCCACAGCCCCCACAGCAATCACCTCTGATGACACTTCTACTCAGATTGTGTCCAGCCTTCCCTGAGACAGGAATCTACTGTTTTAAGCCATGGCCAGGGGTATTCTTTGGGATGGTGGCACCAAGAAACATAACCATCAGGAGAATTTGTTTACTAATGCCTGGTGAGCTACTATCACGGTGCAGCAGCAAAGATTACTAAACCCCACAGGGAATGTATACAACATAAAGTCTAAAATATTGACTATTTGGCTCTTTGCAGAACCAGCATGCTAATGCCTAAGGTAGGGTATCTAAACTATAAAATGTTGTTAATGAAGCTGATAGTGAATTCAAAAATGTACCCCAGCAGGACAAGACAGGTCTTCTCTTCCTGCCGAATAGAATAAACCCAATTAATAATAATTGAACCATGGGGGAACTAATTTGTCCATCAAATTATGGATTTGAAAATTTTTTCTACATCACTTTCCTAAACACTAGTAACATTTTCTTTCAAATCAGTTGGAAATCTTTAATCAAAGTATCTGAGAAACAGAGCATCAGGAAACATCAGCTTTTGAAGCTTTTAGCTAATTGCAAATATTCAAAAAAGTTTTGCATACAGTTAAGAAATTAAACTGTCCTTATGTAATCAAAGAAAGGCTATAAAAATTAGACGAAAGCTCAAAGAGAATGTGATGCATAATTGCGAGAGTTTAAAAAAAATATGCATCAGGTTATGTGCCAGGGGTTCTCTTGATTGACATCCCACTTCTAATTTAAAATTTTTGATTTATGAAACCATAAAGAGTGACATAACCCTGCAAGGTATATTTAGTTGATGGAGCAAAAAGTCTATTGGGGAGATTTTTGAAATGAACTTTGTAATATTTCCAAATATTTTTACTAAAAGAGTTGCAATAACTGAAAAGTAAAATTCAGATTATCCATCGTTAGTGGAATTTTGGACAAACGTACACAATACCTTTAGAGGAACATTTAGGGTAAGACAGACATCCAGATGGAGTAGCATAAGCCTGTACTTTCAGCACTTGGGCGGCTGAGGCAGAAAGGTCAGATTTAAGGCTAAGCTACCATGGCCTATCCACAAGATTCTATTTAAAAAAAAATTGTTAAGAAAAACAAATAGCAGGGAAGTGGAAGAATTGTTCAAACATTGAGATCACTGGCTGATGTTCCAATAGATCCTATGTTGGCTAGTTTTACGTCAACCTGTTCCTAGCTGCAGTCATTTGAGAGGAGGGAACCTCAATTAGGAAAAGTATCTTCTTCCTAAAATCAGCTGCTTTAAAGCCTGTAGAACATTTTCTTCATTAGGAATTGATGTAGGAAGACCCAACCCCATGGTGAGCTGGTAGTCCTTGATTCTATAGAAAAGCAGGTTGAACAAAGCAAGAGGAGCAAGCCAGTAAGTAGCACTCTTCCATGTCCTCGGCACCAGCTCCTGCCTCTGGGTTCCTGCCATGTTTGAGTTTCAGTCTTGTCTTAACTCACAATCTGTAAGCTAAAAACCCCTCTCCTGACAAGCTGCTTTTGGTCATGGTGTTTCATCATAGTACTAGTAACCTTAACTAGGACATCAGATGCTGAGCAAACTTCCTCATGTGATGCATAAGGACATGAGGAAACTCCTTTCCCCTTCTGGGTCCCCAAATCAAAACATACAGCAGAAAGCACTCTGTAGCCCAACAGTGGCTGCTCTGTGCCAGACTGCACAGATAACTTCCAGTATTTATCTCACCAGTTATTAAAACCAACTCTGCTCCAGGAATAATTGTATTTCCATCTAATCACAAATCCCATCATTGTCTCAGAAAGTCATTTTTTATGATTCAGGTAATCTAAAAACATTAAAGAAATTCAAACAAAGCCAAAAATAGTGGCACACAATGTTAGAAAAAAACGAAAAACAAATAAAAACAAAAAACAAAAAACCAAAAAAAAAACAAAGAACACCATTTCTTCAAATCAAGGCCAGCCTTGTCTATACAATACCAGGTGAGCCATGAATTCATAGCAAGATCCTAATCTCAAAAATATAATTTGGAAATTAAAGAAGAAATTAAACACTGTTCATTTCCCCAAATTCCAAAATTTGTCATGCACTATTTTTGCTAATATACCTGATCATTAGGAATCATTTCACTAATTATTTATTTATTTGCCAGTCATGTTTGGTTCTATCCTAGGTCTCTGGGATAACCAGTTTCCAGTTCCTGCCCCTTGATGCAGTGTAAGGTATCTACTCCCTCTCCTGGATTAGGCCTCAAGTTAAAGCAAACATTGGTTGGCCACTCCCACAAGCTCTGTGCTACCATTGCCCCACTACCACCACCAACAACAACAACAACAACAAAAACAACAACAACCATACACACACATCTTGCAGGCAGGATGCTAGGTTGGTGTCCAGGTTTCTCTCTCCATAGCCTGAAGAATACCTTCTCACACCAAAGATATTCTGCTATACTCAGTGCCATGTTCAGTTGTCATCAGAGAGGCGTTCTATGGCAGCAGATGGGAGCAGATGCAGAGACCCACAGTCAAACTCTATACAGAAAGAGTCTAAATTGGAGGTCTGCATGGGGCCCCTCCCATCAGAGATTAGGGAACCCCATGGAAGACGGGGAGGAAGGAACTATAGAGGTCTGGAAGATAGAGAATACCAGGAGTACGTAGCTCACCAACTGAACCAAGCAGGGCTCACTGAAAAGGCAAACACAGGGCCTTCATGGGTCTGCACCAGGTTCTCTGGGCATTATGGTATGGCTGTTAGGTTGGTGTTTTTGTAGGAATTCTGACAGTGGGAATGAGTATCTCTCATCCTTTTGCCTGCTTTTCCTCCTATTGGGTGGCCTTGTCCAGCTTCAGTATGAGGGCATTTACCTTGACTTATAGCTTGGTTTATTCCATTTGTCACCTCCAGCCTTGCTCTTATTAGTAGAAGAAAAGGAGGGAGAGTGGCTATAGGGAAGAAGGGAATTGAGGCCTGTAGGAGAGAGCTTGGAAGAGTGGTCAAAGGGTGAACTGTGACTAGGATGTGTTATGTGAGAGAAAAATCTATCTTCAATAAAAAAGAATAATATACATAGATCATTTGGCATGTCAACATATTGAAGACTCTACAAATATAATAAAAATATATTTATCTCAACAAATCCATCTGTTGTAAATCCTACAGATAATTAACTTCTCAAGTTAGAAATAATTTAACTTATTTTGTAAGGCTACTGAATGCAGCATTAAGTAAGAAATACTTAGTTGAAACCTTTGGGAGGAATGCATTTAAATATAAATATGTTTACATTTCTGGAACAATTGTTATCTCCCACAATAATATGAAAAATAACCAGTATAGACTAGCTAAGTAAGCAAGATGTTTTTAAAACACGGAACTCTACAGACAGTAAGAAAAGGGGTAAAGCTTAAAAGCAATAAATTTACAAATTAGAAAATTTTAAAATATAGATCCTCTAGCTTCTGTACTTGGTATTTCTTACACTTATATACTGGATACCTCTAGCAAGCTTTTTGTAAGACAAAACTTTACAATTAATGGTTTGAAACGAGTACCTTTTATTTGGGTTTGTTCTATTGGTCAACAATTTAGGCAGAGTTCAGCTGAGCAATTGTCTTACAACACAATTTACCCAGTAGGACTCAGCTTAGAGAGGTAAAATCTCACAGACATCTGATGTAGCCTCATTCACATCTTTGATTGCACCTGGAGATATGAATTGGAGCACCAGATTCAGCTCAAATCTTTGGCTTCTTCAGTATGGAACGACATATATAAGATGGACCTCTTGGTTTGTGGTTCAGTATTTTTAGAAACCATCTTCTAGGGGCCTGGGTTAAATTCTTAAGATGTCCCATGACCTGAAATACCTTGCTCTATAACTTGTGCATATTTTGGTCAGGAATATCACCTAAGACCAGCCCAGATTAAGGAAGGAATAGACCCCCCCAAAAAAATAAAATAAAATAAACAAAGAATTTGTATCTACCTTCAATTTCATGACTTGCCTGCTTACATAACTTTTTTAGTGAAGCCATATTTTAGGATGTATTTTAAATATGAGAAACTCAGAAAGTATGTCCTAGCCCATGATATACTAATTATGCCACTAATTAACACCTCCTATATGTCGATGATTAAAGGTACAATTGCCAGCTTTCTAGTCTCCTTACTGCTTCTAGAAGGAGAAGGTTCAACACTGGATTCCAAAGTATGTTGGCATACACTCTCCCTTTTCTTAACTTTTTATTAAGAAAATATATTGAGTTCATTTCAAATACTATTTCTACATCCATTAAGATTATAAGATTTTCATCATTTATCTTTTGAATAAGATTCATTACAGTTCTAATATCATATTAACACTGAATTCCTGAAAGAAATCCAACTTGGTCATAATGTATTTATGTATTCTATTAAAATATTATTTTGGATTGAATTCTAATATTTCATTTAGGATTTTAGCATCTATATGTATAGTGGATTGCTTGTGTTTTTTCTGTTTTCTACTATAGTCAGAATTTGCTAAGAGCTTATTCAGACTCTGGGGGCAGGGGGAAGTAAGGTTTACCCCTTCCATTTTCTCATTCTTTTTTAATTCCCTTCCTGAACAATTTAATGCTCAAGTTACTAACAGACAGAGAGAGAAAACAAGAAAAACACTAGCACTGATTCAAAGAAGGCTGACTGAATCTGATCAGTAGAAAACAGCATTTCAAGAGTAGAGATCTGGAACAAGGCATCAGACTTTGAATACATAAGAGGTAATGTGAGTGATAGGCTTTATGTAGCAGAGGTATCTGATCTAATGGGGCCAAGTGGTATGAAGAGGTACCCCAATTTGAGAGCCTAGGTTATTAATAGCATTCCTACCACCATGGCTGGGTGACTGCCACATGAATAGTTTCTTTTGTTCAGCATTTCAAAAGTTTAAGTGTAAGTTGGTGTGGAAGCCATGATACAGTAGGATAGTCCATAACATGATGGCTCATGAACAAAGAGAATATCAGAACTGCCAAGCCTCGTGTACGAGCTACTAACATTCAAGTAGATCTCCTCTCTCTTGCCCCAATTAAACCTCTCCAGAAACTGTTCAGAGACATACCCAGAGGTGTGTTTTACTCGTATCCTAGATGTTCCTTGGTGTTCTATTGAGTTAGGAATCAAGATTAACTACTACAGGTCCCAAGCAAGCTGTAGAAGATATCCATGGAATTTAGTAGAAGAATGAATGCATCTAGGCCAACATGCAGCTTTCTAGGTTAAGAGATAATTCACATGAAGCAGTAGCGTCAGAGAGGGAGCAGAACTACAGCCAAAAGAACAGCGTAGATAATCCAACTGCAGCCAAGTCAGCACATGAGCACAAACAAGGGAGACTGCATGTAAAAGAAGGGTGTTTAGGGTTGGAACTCTTACAATTAGAGAATAAATTCACCCAGGAGGAGTAGAAGACAGGAAATCATCAAACTAAGGGCCGAAATCAATCAAGTAGAAACAAAGAGAACCATACAAAGAATCAACAAAACCAAGAGCTGGTTCTTTGAGAAAATCAACAAGATAGATAAACCCTAAGCCAAACTAACCAAAGGGCACAGAGACAGTATTCAAATTAGCAAAATTAGAAATGAAAAGGGGGACATAGCAACAGAAACTGAGGAAATTCAAAAAATCATCAGATCCTACTACAAAAGCCTATACTCAACACAACTGAAGAATCTGGGGGAAATGGAAAATTTCCTAGACAGATACCAAATACCAAAATTAAATCAGGATCAATATTGATACAAAAATACTAAATAAAATTCTTGCCAAACGAATCCAAGAACATATCAAAACGATCATTCACCATGATCAAGTAGGCTTCATTACAGGGATGCAGGGATGGTTCAACATACGGAAATCCATCAATGTAATCCACTACATAAACAAACTAAAAGAGAAAAACCACATGGTCATCTCATTAGAGCTGAAAAAGCATTTGACAAAATTCAGCATTCTTTCATGCTAAAAGTCCTGGAAAAATCAGGAATTCAAGGCCCATACCTAAATATAGTAAAAGCAATATACAGCAAACCAGTAGCCAACATCAAAATAAATGGAGAGAAACTTGAAGCATTCCCACTAAAATCAGGGACTGGACAAGGCTGCCCTCTCTCTCCATATCTTTTCAATATAGTACTTGAAGTTCTAGTGAGAGCAATTAGACAACATAAGGAAGTCAAAGGGATACAAATTGGAAAGGAAGAAGTCAAACTATTTGCAGATGACATGATAGTATACTTAAGCGACCCAAAAAACTCCACCAGAGAACTCCTACAGCTGATAAACAACTTCAGCAAAGTGGCTGGTTATAAAATCAACTCAAGCAAATCGGTAGCCTTCCTGTACTCAAAGGACAAGCAGGCTGAGAAAGAAGTTAGGGAAATAACACCCTTCACAATAGCCACAAACAATATAATGTATCTTGGCATGACTCTAACCAAACAAGTGAAAGATCTGTATGACAGGAACTTTAAGTCCTTGAAGAAAGAAATTGAAGAAGACCTCAGGAGATGAAAAAATATTTCATGCTCTTGGATTGGGAGGATCAATATAGTAAAAATGGCCATCTTGCCAAAAGCAATCTACAGATTCAATGCAATCCCCATCAAAATCCCAAATCAATTCTTCATAGATCTAGAAAGAGCAATTCTCAAATTCATCTGGAATAACAAAAATCCCAGGATAGCTAAAACTATTCTCAACAATAAAAGGACTTCTGGGGGAATTAATATCCCTGACCTCAAACAGTACTACAGAGCAATTGTGTTAAAAACTGCATGGTATTGGTACAGTGACAGGTAAGTAGGTCAATGGAATGGAATTGAAGACCCAGAAATGAACCCACAGACTTATGGTCACTTGATCTTTGATAAAGGAGCTACAACCATCCAGTGGAAAAAAGATAGCCTTTTCAACAAATGGTGCTGGTTCAACTGGAGGTCAACATGCAGAAGAATGCAAATTGACCCACTCTTATCTCCTTGTACTAAGATCAACTCCAAGTGGATCAAGGACCTCCACATAAAACCAGACACACTGAAACTAATAGAAAAGAAACTGGGAAAGACCCTGGAGGACCTGGGCACAGGAGGAAACTTTCTGAACAGAACACCAATAGCTTATACTCTAAGATCAAGAATTGACAAATGGGACCTCATAAAATTACAAAGTTTCTGTAAGGCAAAGGATACAGTCAGAAGGACAAAACAGCCATCAACAAATTGGAAAAAGATCTTCAGCAACCCTACATCCGACAGGGGGCTAATATCCAATATATACAAAGAACTCAAGAAGTTAGACCCCAAAGAACCAAATAACCCTATCAGAAAATGGGGTACAGAGCTAAACAAAGAATTTTCACCATAAGAAATTCGGATGGCTGAGAAACACCTTAAGAGATGTTCAACATCATTAGTTCTCAGGGAAATGCAAATCAAAACATCCCTGAGATTCTACCTCACACCAGTCAGAATGGTTAAGATTAAAAACTCAAGAGACAACAGGTGCTGGCGAGGATGTGGAGAAAGAGGAACACTCCTACATTGTTGGTGGGACTGCAAGATGGTACAACTGCTCTGGAAATCAGTCTGGTGGTTCCTCAGAAAATTGGGCATGACATTTCCAGAGGACCCTGTCATACCACTCCTGGGCATATACCCAGAGGATTCCCCTGCATACAATAAAGACACACGTTCCACTATGTTCATAGCAGCCTTATTTATAATAGCCAGAAGTTGGAAGGAGCCCAGATGTCCCTCAAAGGAAGAATGGGTACAGAAAATGTGGTGTATTTATACAATGGAATACTACTCAGCAATTAAAAATAATGAATTCATGCAATTTGTAGGGAAGTGTTTGGATCTGGAAAATATCATCCTAAGTGAGTTAACCCAATCACAAAAGAATACACATGAAATGCAATCACTGATAAGTGGATATTAATGAGCCCAAAAGCTCTGAATATTCAAGGCACAATTAGCAAGTCAAAAGATTCCCAAGAAGAAGGAAGGAGAGGACCCTGGTCCTGAAAGGACTGGATCCAGTTTTATAGGAGAGTACCAGAATAGAGCAGAGAAATGGTGGGGTGGTGATTGGGGAATAGGCGGAGGTGGGGGGTGGGGGGGTGGGGGGGGAAGTGGACATATGGAACATATGGTGAGGGGGGGAAGGGGAAAGGGGAAAGCCTTCGGAATGTAAACAAA
Organism: Apodemus agrarius; assembly: GCA_964023405.1. Lineage (NCBI taxonomy): Eukaryota > Metazoa > Chordata > Mammalia > Rodentia > Muridae > Apodemus > Apodemus agrarius. The sequence continues at coordinate 51,518,904 of OZ030017.1, read as the reverse complement.
GAATATAGGAAATTTTAAAAAAATGTAAAAAAGAACAATTAGAGAATAAATCAGTGCAGCAGATGTTTGTCATGAGGCATGAAAGCTCAAGTCAGAGCTATGCACACATGGGGTCTCCCAGCACAGGTGCTCAAGTCCATAGGGAATAAGGTGTATATCCAATCGTAGGACAATTGGGGAATTGGTGCAGTGATACACTTTAAAAACATTTCCAGAATTTTTATTATTTAAGAAGGATCTTTCAAATAGAAAAAGAGAGAAAGCTACAATAAACCTGGTGTGCTGTATTAATTATAGATATGAAGGAAATAGACTCAGCATGAATTAGACATAGCCTCAGTGTGAAATTATGATCTTTTAATCTAGAGAGATAGGGAGTCTAAGTGTATTTATAAACACAACAAACACGGATATATTTGCAGAAAGCCGGTATATGTACATTCCTTAGATCTGCCCACAGAGTCAGAAAACATGACTGTACCTGTGAACATAAGTTCAAAGAAGAACACTCAATTGGATGACTAGAACCATTTGATTGTCAAGAGATGAAATGATTTATATTCACAGCAAAATGATCTTGGGCTATCTGGAGTGTCTTTTATAGTCATTCATTGTCCATTTATGCATATGATATGACATCGTCATGACTACCGGGCAAATGTGGTGTAATGAATTAAGAGGTCAGTAGCTTCCACTAACCAAAAAGCTTAGAAGGAAACAGGAAACATGTGAGACCTGTAAGACTGATCTATTTTGTCCCATCTCTTATCTACTTGATGCTTCCACTAATGTGTATGACTTGCTTTTCTTCTCTAAAACCTTCATAAAGATGCTTCCACATTTAGATATTGTATATCTAAATAATCTGCTAGACCACAGTCATTCACATGTGGCTTGAGTTTAAGTTGTTCCCTTTGACACAGAGCTGTATTTTTACAGTAACACATCCATTATCAAGGATTATGGTAAATTTCTTGAGTCTGACGCTGCATTCTCCCCTAAAGATTTCCCATTCTTCCTTCACAGTCAAATACCAAGACTGAGCTAAAGGAAAAAGGACCCTGCAAGATGAGGCTAAAACATGTTGTGAGACAAAGTAAAGAGTGACTGAGGGGACAAATGGAAAGAACACAGAAATTAATGCACAAAGTCACAACTGGATAAGACACTGAAGCTAGCAAACAAAGCGCAATTTCAAGATACACTGTCAGGATTACAAACCTCCTACAATTTACCCCAGGTACCTCTTCCCCTTAGTCCAGACCCTGCTGACTAGCCAGATAATAGACAACTGGGACAAAGAAAGTACTGTAAAAGGTCAAAGTACTTGATCAAAGTAGCAGACTATAGCACTATAGTAACAACCCCACCACCACCAAAGCTCAGAAAGAGATAACATGATTACATAATTTCACACTGCTGCTCCCACGAAACAACCTTTTATGAAAGAACAACAACCAACAATTTATCATGAGTACCAGATTTCACAGGTATGAACATGTCAAATTATCAGTGGTCAGCATGAACACTGCAATCGATAGGACAAATCAAAATGGCCAGTGACCTAGGAAAGCTCATTTGGAAGGGCCATGGTCTCCGAAGGGTGGCTGCAGCTCTGAGTCATATCTTTATGGAGTCTTTTGTCTCCCAAATCTTCTCTCTAGCCCTTGTCCTAGGCTTCACTCATTCTGGGAAACCAAATTCAAATGTTGCTCTACTTCATCCTAAGTTTTCAAATTTTCTACAACACATCATTCAGCCTTATTACTATCATTCCCCCTGGCACATCGATTCCACGAGCTCTTCTTTCTTCCTAAATTGCTACATGCTTTGTTTTAGCACCATTTATGTTTAGCTTTCAATAGTATGTTTAAAGGGATCATTTTGCTGTTACTGTTCCTTCTTGGATTTTCTAGTCTATTTACCCTCACTTCCTTTCTTCAAGTTACTCTGTTTTTTTTTTCTTTCTATAAAAGATTGGTTAAATGCAAGCTCTTTTTTTCATGTACTCCTGAAGCACTTAAGATTATTTAAGATATACATTCCCTTGTGTGGGTGTACCATATTTTCTTTATCTTTTCTTCAGTTGCCGGACCTCTGGGTTGCTTCCAGTTTCTGGTTGTTATGAATAAAGCTGCTATGAGCATAACTGAGAAAGTGTCCCTGTGGTATGGGAGAGCATCTTTTGGGTATATGCCCAGAAGTGTTATCGCTGCATCTTGAGGTAGATCAATTCCCAATTTTCTGAGAAAATACTGTATTGATTTCCAAAGTGACTGTACAAATTTGCATGTCTACCAGCAATGGAGGAGTGTTCCCCTTGCTCCACATTCCCCGCCAGCATAGGCTGTTAAGTTATGTTTTCGATCTTAGCCATTCTGTCAGGTCTAAAATGGAATCTCAGAGTCATTTTGATTTGCATTTCCCGATGGATAAGGATGCTAAACATTTATTTAAGTGCTTTTTAGCCATTAGAGACAATGGAGTATTATTCAACTATTACAAACAATGACGACATGAAATTTGCAGGCAAATGGATGGATCTATAAAGGAGCATCCTGAGTGTGGTAACCCTGATTCAGAAAGATGCATATGGTATGTATTCACTTATAAGTGAATATTAAATATAAAATAAGGGATAACCATGCTACAAACCCAAAGAGCTATGCAGCAAGAAGGGCTCAAGGGGGAAAATGTATGAATTTCACTGAGGAGAAATAATAGACTTCATTGGTGGAAGAAAGGGGGGGACTGGAGGACATAAGGATGTGAACAGGAGAGATCACATGGGAGGGAGGGTGGAGGTAGAGAGTACTGGGAGAGAAAACTGGAATCAAGGTCAGGGAGGCATCTCTGGGATAAGCTAGAAACCTAGAGTAATAGATAACTCAAAGGAATCCATATGGGCAACCGTAGCTAAGACTCCTGGCTATGGGAGATATGGAGCCTGAAACAGCCATCTCCTGCAACCAAGCAAGACTTCTAATGAAGAGATTGGGACACCAACATAACCATAAAACCTTCAACCTTCAGTTTGTCCTACCTACAAGGTGTGCTGAGGTGAAGATGGCACAGATATTTCTGGAGTTGCCGACCAATGATTAGTCCAGCTTGAGATCATGCCATGAAGAGGGGACATACCCCTGACCTTTCCTAGAAGGCCAGGAGCCAGAGGCAGAGTCTGGATAGCCCAGAGACCTAGGACAGAACCAAACACAGATGGAAAAGAAAATAAAGTCAATGAAATTATTCCTAATGATATTCTGCCATGCTTAGAGATTGGTGTCTAGCCCAATTATTATCAGAGTGGTTTTATCCAGCAATTAATGGAAACAGCCAAACATTAGGCAAAGTTTGAGGAATTCTGAAAAGGGGGGGGAGAAGGATTATAGAGGCAGAGGGGTCAAGGACATCACAAGAAAACCCACAGAATCAAGGAACCTGAGCCCATAGGGTCTCACAGAGGCTGAACCACCAAAACCAGGGAGACTGCATGGGACTGAACTCTGCACATATATTACTACAGTTGTATAGCTTTGTCTTCATAGAGGGCTCCTAGAAGTGGGAGCCAGGGCTCTCTCTAACTGTTGCCTGCCTTCAGGACCCTTTTCTCCTACCGGGTTGCTTCATCTAGCCTTAAGAAAGGAAGAAGCCTAGTCTTACTGCAACGTGATATGCCAGGGCTAGTTGATATCCATGGGAGGCTCGCCTTTTTTTTTTTTTGAAGAGAAGTAGAGGAAGAGTGGATGGGACAGGGGTGGAGGTTTGAGGTAGAGGAACTAGGACAAGAGGAGGAAGGGGAAAGGAGTGAGATTGTAAAATTTCTTTATTTATATATGTATGAAGATTAGACATTCCCACCTTAGCAATATGTTAGCAGCAATCCACAAAGCATGCACCATAAAACATGCAAGAAATAAACAAATACTATATACATACACATGCACACAGATATATATATACATATACATATATACATATACATATACATATACATGTACATGTATATGTACATATACATATACATATATATATATGGGCTATTCCAATCTCTTATAGTCTAATATATCATCTGCCTAATTTACAATTAAAGAGACAGTATGTATTAATTAGAATCACACTCAGTAAAAAACTTATTTTGTTTGTGCTATCATTCTTCCTTTCTATACTTTAAAGCAATTGTTGTCTATTCATTTAGTGTGTGTGTGTGTGTGTGTGTGTGTGTGTGTGTGTGTATATCAGATAAGGTCTCATTACATAGCCCTGGGTGGCCTGGAACTCACTTTATAGATGTACACTCCCTTACGTCCACAGCACCAGGATTAAAGGAATGTACCACCAAGTACAGCCCTATGGTTTTTTAATTTCCATGTACATGGGAATCTGCCACAGTATTAACATTAAAAAGTAGCAATGAGGCAGCCATGCTATAAAAGTAAGATGAACTTCCTTCACTCCGTGGGTGCTGCTGCTCCTCCTTTGCAAAGGGAGCTGACTTTCCAATAGTATATCTGTATCCTGAGATGTGGGTGGGGTCAAAGAAAAACAAAGAATTAAGAGCCATTTCTTCTGTAAAACATCAAAAAGCTTGTCGCATACTTCCATTCCCAGAGTTCATGGGCAAACAGAATAATCATGTTTCTATTCACACTTTAGCAAGTTCTAGGCCTGAAAGATAAATCAGGGAACGGCTGCTGGATGATAATAAGCATCGTTGTCTGCCATGGGAGCTTTTAGTTATCTTTATCTTAGCTTCTTCTTGTCCTAAGTGCATTGTGGTAAAAGAATGTGGTATTAATAATCTCTATTCTCTGAAGTACACTGATGGAAAAGGCCAATGGCCTCCTAAATGGTCCATTTATGTAAATGTTTCCTGTTTGCATAAGAAGTACATGTAATTCTCCTATTGCTTTTAGAGCACTCTTTGTGTCTACGAGATCAATGCCCCTAATTGTGACATTCCAGTCTTTTATGGTCTGATATATCATCTGCTTAATTTAACAATTGAAGAGACAATCTGTATTAATTAGAATCCCACTATGATAGTGAAAGACTTATTTTCTTTGTGCTGACAGTCTTCCTCTCTATACTTTAAAGCTATTATTAGGTGTCTATTCATTCAACATTATAACTTCCTAGAGATCTGAGTCCCTCATTAGTATGGAATACATTATTCTCATTTTTGCTTTAAAAATTTTAGTTTGTGATGGTTTAATAGTCTACACCAACTTCCCTCCCACTTGTTCATCTTTCTCTATCCTCCTCCTTCAAACTTTTCTATAACCTCAAACTTCAAGAGGTGTCTTTTGTAAGCAAAAGAAGTACTTTGGATTTGATCTCATTTAATACTTTTTAAATGAGCTACAGTATTTATACCTAAGGAGTTACTGATAAACGGATGTGTTTCCAGCATCTCAAGTTTTACTTGTTTTTTTTAATACCCTTGTATAGGTTTTATTAGTTATTCAATAGCCAATTCAATTAGTTATTTATTAGTCAATTCATTCAGCAGTTTTAACATTCATTAGGCATACACTTTAAAAGTTAAATGATATAACTATGGACTATTATTTCTCCAAATGATTCTTCTTCCTGTATATTATTTTATGAACTTACAAATTAGATAATGCTATGTGTAGTAGTAGTAATAATACTAGTGGTAGTAGAAGTGTGTGTGTGTGTGTGTGTGTGTGTGTGTGTGTGTGTGAGAGAGAGAGAGAGAGAGAGAGAGAGAGAGAGAGAGAGAGAGAATGCAACATGCTTTGTGGGAGTCACCTCTTTCTTTCCACCATGGGATCAGGTAATAAAACTCAGATTCTAAGACTTGCACAGCAAGTACCTTTCCTAGTGAGCTGTCTTGCTGGCCCTCTACTGAGCATGTTTCATAGGTCCATCTTCTGCCTATTATTTTGCATTTCTATGCAGGGGATTCCGCTGGGTATATGCCCAAGAGTGGTATGACAGGGTCCTCTGGAAGTGACATGCCCAATTTTCTGAGGAACCACCAGACTGATTTCCAGAGCGGTTGTACCATTTTGCAATCCCACCAACAGTGGAGGAGTGTTCCCTTTTCTCCACATCTTCGCCAGCACCTGTTGTCCCTTGAGTTTTTAATCTTAGCCATTCTGACTGTAGTGAGGTGGAATCTCAGGGTTGTTTTGATTTGCATTTCCCTGATGACTAATGATGTTGAACATCTCTTAAGGTGCTTCTCAGTCATCCAAATTTCTTCTGGTGAAAATTCTTTGCTTAGCTCTGTACCCCATTTTTTGATAGGGTTATTTGGTTCTTTGGGGTCTAACTTCTTGAACTCTTTGTATATATTAGATAGTAGCCCTCTGTCAGATGTGGGGTTCGTGAAGATCTTTTCCCAATTTGTTGGTTGCTGTTTTGTCCTTCTGACAGTGTCCTTTGCCTTACAGAAACTTTGTAATTTTATGAGGTCCCATTTGTCAATTCTTGATCTTAAAGCGTAAGCTATTGGTGTTCTGTTCAGAATCTTTCCCCCTGTGCCCATGTCCTCCAGGGTCTTCCCCAGTTTCTTTTCTAATAGTGTCAGTGTATCTGGTTTTATGTGGAGGTCCTTGATCCACTTGGAGTTTATCTTAGTACAAGGAGATAAGAGTGGGTCAATTCGTATTCTTCTGCATGTTGACCTCCACTTGAACCAGCACCATTTGTTGAAAAGGCTATCTTTTTTCCACTGGATGGTTGTAGCTCCTTTATCAAAGATCAAGTGACCATTCTAGATTACATCCTGGAATTCCAGACTGCTTACTTTGGGAAACAGTTTTGACCCTAAGAAACATGTTTCAGATAATTCAAATTTCTATAAACTTTCATACATTTCTTACATTAAAAAATAAACTGCACCGGGCCGTGGTGGCGCACGCCTGTAATCCCAGCACTCTGGGAGGCAGAGGCAGGCGGGATTTCTGAGTTTGAGGCCATCCTGGTCTACAGAGTGAGTTCCAGGACAGCCAGGGCTATACAGAGAAACCCTGTCTCAAAAAACCCAAAAAAACAAATCCAGAAAGTAAACTGCATTTTACCCTTGCTTCTGAGAAACAACTTCACCACTTAAAGGCATGACTATTCTCTATCTGCCTTTGAAGCCATGGTTATAGTGGGTTCCTGTAGATTGCTGTTAACTAGTTTTCAACCATTAACTTCCCTTATTTCTCCTTGGGCTTTCCTGTAGTTTTTCTATAGTGTGTCTAGCTATATTCTTTCTTGTGGTATTACTGGTGTCCTAAATCTAATTAATAAATGTTACTTTTAGCAGATCTTTTTGCTTTTTGTTTTGTTTTGTTTTGTTTTTTGTTTTGTTTTTTGAGACAGGGTTTCTCTGTGTAGACCTGGCTGTCCTGGAACTCACTTTATAGACCAAGCTGGCCTCGAACTCAGAGATCCCCCTGCCTCTTCCTCCGAAGTGCTGGGATTAAAGGCATGCGCCACCACTGCCCGGCCTTTTAGCAGATATTAAACATTCTAACTTCCCAATATACTTTCTCCCTACTCCTGTCATTCTCTTTACAAACTAGAAGACCGCAAATAAAATGTGGAAAATTCTCCAAGACTCTGGAACAAGCAAGGATTTATTTTTTAAAGATCCTCCTTCAAGACACTCACACACACACACACACACACACACGCACGCACGCACGCACGCACGCACGCACGCACACGCACACGCACACGCACACGCACACGCACACGCACCCCAAAAGTAAAAGTAGGCAAAAATGATTCCATCACACTAAAAACGAAACCATTAGCACAGTAAAGGTGCAATTTTCAAAGGAGAGAATATTTGCCCACTATTTATCCATCTAACAGAGGAGTCATGTGCATAGCATGCAAGGAACTCAGGTCAAAATGGTTAAGAATGGGCAGATGATCTGAACACCAATTTTTTATTCATTCTAATTGACCCAGGCTTCTCCCACTTAAGTCTGACCCCACAATATCAAATCTATCCCAGGGTGCTTCGCTGTCCAGCTCTTTCTAAATTTCTCCTTAAATCACCCAAAATTTTAATTTTGATTTCAAAATTTTTATGTATATATCTGTAGAGATTTTACTACATGGCTAGTGATTTTGATAGCTTTTAGCAATTTGATCATAAGATATATATTTTTTCTTTATTTAAACAGAGCAAGGATCGAGAGTGTGCATATGAATTCTCCATTTGCAAATGACCATGTGCACATGTGCTCTTGTGTCTTGTATTCCAAAAACTAATTTCAATTTGTCAAAACTATTCATGCAGAAGTGATTCTGCCAATTTTCTTAAGGCCAGAGTAAGCCATGTATTAAGAGAAAACAAAGATATAACATAAAAGTATACATCCATATCAGAATGAAAAAAAAAAGATTCTCAGTAAAATACTGGTGAACTAAACATCCCATCAAAAATGTCATCCCCATAGAAGCCAATGTGACTCACACAAGAAATGCCAAGGTAGCGCAGTATATGCAACCCAATATCTGTGACATAGTACATCAACAGAATTAAAAACAAACCTGTACATTCATTTCAGTAGGTAAATAAAAGAATCCAATGATATTCAGCAAGACTTTATTAGTTTAAAAAATACTAGCAAATTACAGAATAAACACTCTCAAAACTCTTAATACTGTACATTAAAAAATTCTAAACAAGAATTAGATTGACTAAGGATAATCTGAAAGGGCTTCCTCTAAAGTGGAGCACAAGATGAGAATTTCATTTTCACAACACTTATTTAATGTAATGCTGCAAATCTCAGTGAAAGTAGCCAGGAGAAAAAGTAAAACTTTCTCAAATTTGAAGTACAAACTTAAATTATCCATATTTGTAGGCCATAAGATTTTATATATATAAAATCATATATATATATGTATAATATATATGTATATATATATATATATATATAATCTCAGCATTCCATCAAATTCCATCACAAAATCTCTTAAATTTATATTCAGTGAATCTTGTAGACAAAACTCAAAAATATAAAATATAGAAGCATTTTATATAATAATATTGAGCTCACTGAAAGAAAATTTTAGAAAGCAAGCCCATTCATAATACCTACAAAATATTTAGGAGCAAATATATCCACAGAAATGAAATCTCTATATGGATGAAAAATGTTGTAGAGGGCATAAAAAGATATCCCACATATATGGATCACAAACATTAATACTGTTAAATAAGGATACTATCTGAATTATGATACTATTCAAAGTCATCTATTAGATTCAATATGACAGGTAAAATGTAGTTGAGGAGAAAAAAACGAAAAAAAAAATCAAGGACAGGCAATGTCTAATGTAATCCTGAGAGCATTAACCAGTGACCAACACTAAAGGCACGACAGCATCTGATGGCTTTGAAATAAACTACAAAACTACAGTAACCATAACAGCATGATTCTGACACAAAAGGTACACAAATGGACTATGAAGCAGAATATAGACACAAGGAAAAATTCACTTTATACAACCAAGTGATTTTCACAAGGACACCAAAAATGTCTCCTTGGTAAGTGGTGCTTGCAAAATTGAGACTGCAGATAAGGAAGAATAAAACTGGGAAAACCTCTTTTCTCTATATATAAAAACAACTCAAAAATTGATCAAAGATCATAAAATATGAGTCTATGAAACTACCATGAGAACACACAGGTAACACACTGCAAAGCAATGGCATCTTAGATAGGACCCCAAAGGCATGGGCAACCAAGTAAAATGAGATCCTGTCAAGCTAAGATGTTTCTGCATAGCCAAGGAAATCATCAACAGAATTGTGACAATATTTAGGATCTTTGAAGATATTTGCAAATTGTTCACCTAACAAGGTATTGATGTCCTGACTATACAAGGACTTTTCAAAGTTGAACACCAAAAATAAATCACCATAATCCAATTTTAGATGGGCTAAAGAACTTGATATATTTCAAAGAAAACATATTTATGACTAACAAATATACTTTAAAATGCTCACTTCTGCTACTCAGAGAAATATAAATCAAAGTCATGGTTAGATATTGTCTTATCTCAGTTAAAAAGGCTATCAACAAAAAGACAAAATGGAAGCTTAAGTGTAGTAAGGGTGTTAATGAAGGCCAACATATACCTAATGGCTATGAGTTAATATAACTGTTACAAAAAGCCATATGGAGAGTGCTCAAAGACCTGGAAAAAAAAACATGTAATTCAACAATTCTATTCATGGGTGTCTTAGGGTTTGTACTCCTGCAGAAAACATCATGGCCAAGAAGTAAGTTGGGGATGAAGGGAGTTTATTCAACTTATACTTCCACATTGCTGTTCATCACCAAAGGAAGTCAGGACAGGAACTCAGAAAGGACAGGAGCTGATGTGGAGGCCATAGAGGGATGTTACTTACTGGCTTGCTTCCCCTGGCTTGCTCAGCTTGCTTTCTTATAGAACCCAGGATTACCAGTCCAGGGATGGCGCTGCCCACAATGGGCCCTCCCACCTTTGATCACTAATTGAGAAATGCCTTACAGGTGAATATCATGGAGACATTTCCTCAAGGGGGGGGGGCTCCTTTCTCTATGATAACTCCAGCTTGTGTCAAGTTGACACACAAAACCAGCCAGTACAATGGCATACATTAAAATATGATAAACTCAATAAATTACAAAAGCGATTTCTGTCTGTTGTAATTGTATCTCTAGTCACAATAGCTAAATCTACCTAGATGTCCATCAATGGACAAAAAATACAGAAATAAAAAAATATGGCATATGTACATAATGGAATAGTAGTCCAAAAACACAAAGCCCTATCAGGACCATTAATATATAAGACATAGAAATTAGATAAAACGAGATACAAAAAGAGAAACTGAAACACATGTTTCCATTCATTTGTAAAGCAAGTAAGTCTATCTTGTAGACTGATCAAATGAATTATTGGTCAAGACTGGATAAAGAGGTATGGTAGAAAGCAGTTGAATAAGGATTACCAACATGGTTAGGAAGAACGAACTTAAGATTGTACCTTTTACACAGTTTGGGATGTTAGGAATTCCATTCATACCATCCCAACTGGATCTTGGTGTGAGTAGAAGTGAAGAAGTGGTGCCAGGAAAAGTGGAAATGGCACATTGACATACAACACAGGAGCTCAGATCTCAATCTGTGAGCTCCAGACAAGCCTGATTGTGCCCAGAACAGAGCCAGACAGGACTGAACACCAGGCTTTCAGTGTAACACGGTTGTTCATCGTCAGGCTGGCGAGAATGGAAACCAACATTTTCAAAGAGTTCTTATCGCTATCTGAAGCTTGCTAGTCCAAACTATTGCTCCTCTCCTGGTTTAGCATTAGATGCACAAAATCCAAAACAAAAACAAAAATGAAACATTAGTTTGTGCCCAAGAGTGGTTCGAGGATAGATAAATAAAATTTCAACTGTTACTGAGGACAGAATATAAAAAGTACAGGGAACATTATATTGAAATTATCAAAGGCCTTTCCCAACTGCCACCTTCAGCTTTGATTACCTCAACTCAGAAGGAAGGACATAAGGAATAAAACACTCCAACTAGAGAGTAAAATCTGCTTGCGCACTGTTGCACTCAACACAACACAATACTAGAAATAAGACTCCTTAGTAGAGAAATATAAAACCATGTATTAAAAAAAAAAAGGAGAGCCAGCATAAATCATCTGTAGGCTAAGATAAAAGCAGTGTAACAATTTTTTATGAGATATAACAGTTCTCCCTGGGAATTTAATTTATATAATAATTCCTTTGAAAATCAAAAATTTTAATCAATCTTGTATATTCACTATGGAGTATGGAAGCCAATGTTTACACTCTATTTTTAAATGTATATGTTGTTGCTACAGCAACAATTTTTTCTCAGAAACCTGCATCAATGTAATAAGCAGCTTGGCGCCCATAGTAAATCATAATCTTTGAATTTCTATTTGCACCCCAAATTCCATCATCATGTACACATTTCAGCTGTAGCAATTCTAATTACAGACTGCCCAGTAGTAGGAAAAAAAACAACAAAACAGAACAAAACAACAACGCCTCTTTACTTACATCACCTCCTCTACTGCAGCTTGTCATTAATATTTTTTTCTTCGTTCTATTTATAACAGACAGAGTAATTTGGCTTTTGCCACTTACATTAAGCTATTGCCAACCACTACTATGTTTAACCGCAGTGTGTTAGCAGTGTGTAGCACGACTGTGCTTTATTTCAAGGTAAGCTGAGTGCAAGAAGAAACCACCTCCCCTGTCAAAGGAGTTCCCAGCTAGAGCATGAAAAACTGTCCTGCAGCTTCAGCTGCCCTCTTCCTCCCACTTGTGCCTCATTTCCTTGTTACCATTTCTAAGTTTTATTCCTGGCAGACTTAGACACAGTGGTCAGATTAAATTAGCTGAGAAGCTATCTATCTGTAACGAGGTGAAAGATGGGTGGAGGGGGCCGAACACCGGACCTCGCTGCATATATAGCAAATACAAAGAAAACTACTGAAAGCTTTAAAACCATCCACCAAACAATGGTGATGCAGGCTATTGAGCTTGGGAGGTTTCAATAGCCATGTACTCAGGTGCACCTTGCCTGCCAAATCCTTCCCTCCCAGGAAATACACTATGAATGTTGGATAATGAATTGTTTAGAAAAGCCGTCTCTAAGGAGCCAATGAAGAAAGTCATTAGTACTTAAAATCTCTCTCTCCCTAGATAAGGTGCCTAAAGAGTCCTGGCTTTTGAACTCCCAGGCTCCCAGGCACCAATAAGTAAGATCTGAAGTATAGACAGCTGTACCGCTGCCTTCAAGGGGGGCAACATTTTGGAGATGTGATTGTAAATAGCTCCTAGACTTCCAGCATGACCAGGGCACACAATCAGGAAAGCTCCCCCACCCCCAACTGAAATAGCCAACATGTTGAATAAAACATGTAATTCATGCCTGTAATACAGCAAAAACACTTGAATCCTGGCAGGCAAAAGTATCACCGGCAGAGCCAAAAACTAACTGTGATCTGAGTGGAATCTCCAAGGGGCACAACACAAAGGTCTGAGCCACAGACATCTTTTGTCCCCTAACTTCCTAGGACATAAGAAAGGAGATTCCCACCTGGGGCTCACCCACAGCCAGTTCTACTCATAGACTATCCAAGCCTAGAATTCTAAAGGTCACCAGACATATGGCAAAGAAAATTATCTCAGTGCATTGTAACAAATTACTACTGGCTGAACCACTTGCAATACAAACTCTAAAATCAAGTTGTTGGCAAGGCTACGTCCCCATCCCAGCTACAGAAGAGAGCTGTTTTCTTGTTTGATGTGGAACGAATGACCGGATGCCATGTGGACAAAGTCTTCATTGGACAAGTAAGGATAAGATAACATGGGGCCATTATCTGCAAGAAGTGACCCTATGAGAAGGAAAGAGGGGGAGAAAAGGGGAGAGGGGGAGGGAGTAGGAGAGGAATGGAGAAAGCTTGTGTGCTTTCTTCAAGTGTAGGATTTTCCACAGGGTAGAAATGGAGGTAGATGGGAAAAATCCTACACTTGAAGAAAGCAGGCAAGCTCAAGAACCTTGTATCAAGAGAGTATTGGCAAGTAGATAACCCTTTGGCAATGAGGAGAAGAATTAACTCATGGCACTGGCCATGTTGGTACCTTGATCTTTGACTTTCTCATCCTATCAAAAATATGAGGAAACATCTTTCTTTGTAGGCATTTCCCAGCTTCTGTCATTTTGCAGCAGAGACTGCGGTAGCCTAATAAGCTGTTTTGTCTTACTTTTTGATGACTTCTTCCTCAAACCCCCTGACCTTCCACATGCCTCCTACAGGGAACCTTGGGATCTTTTTTGGAATTATTCATACATATCTTAGAATAATTTTTACAACTCAAGATCCATAAAATAATCTCATCTGCAGAATAATTCTTGCCACAGAAAGCAATGGTAATAAGTCCAGGGACTGAGCTGTATTGAAGGAAGGTTGTGGAACACAATTTAAATGATTATTAAGTATGAAAGAACAAATTGGCCAGGTGTTACCAAAAATATGTAAGATAGTAAACAAAAATCACACCATTACAACAAATGTAAAGATTTCTTGAAGGTATTGCTTTGCTCTACTACATAAAATTCTGCGAGGAATGGTACAGAGAATATCAATCAAGGTGCCCACAAGATGGCTCAGCAGGTAATAGTGCTTGAAGTACAATCCCCATGACCTGGGTTTAATCCCCAGAACCATATAATCTTCGAAGGAGTGAACCGACTATCCAGTTATTTATTATTGAGTCACCCTCACCTACACACTCATACGCAAGAATAAGATTTAAAATTTAGTTTCAAATGGTTTAATTTAATAATAAATTTAATTTTTTAATGTTTTTTATTTTTAGATTTTAAATAATAAATTTAAATATTCAGATATTTAGCAAGATACATTGCCATAGAGTGTACCCGCAGGACCAGTGTACCCTTGGCACTGGCACCAACCAATCAGAACACATCTGCACCTACAGTTGCCTTCTATCATACTTTATGCCCCACTTCCAGCCAACGAGCTTTGGCCAAAGTCAGATCTGAAGTATCTGCTCATCCACGTATTGAATTTTTCAAAATAAAGTGAAGAAATATCCAGTAAACACCACACTACAGAAAGTTGCCAAGTGATGTGGTATCAGAAAAAAAACGACAGATTTTAAGTTTAACAAAAAATAGTCATTAGTCGAACCAGAGCCTTAACCAGGAAAGGTCTAGCACAGTGTCGATGACAGTCTTATTTGTCTGTTTTCCCATGCTGTTGTACAGCTACTGTTCCAAGGCTGGCCAAATGTATCCTGGAAGTTGGGGGGAAAAAATCTGTACAAATGTATTGATATGTGCATGGGCACTGACATTTTGGGACCTTGTTTGGTGTATGAATGTAGTGAAATTCTTAAAAATTAAGCTGTTGTTTATTTTCACATTAACTGTTCCCCAGTTCCAGGTCCAGCAGTCAAAGTCCATCATTCCTCCTAAGGTCTGTCCACCATCATGCCCAGCTTATGAGCTATCCTCTGGATTACGACATTTTCGTAACTGGGGGTAACTGAGGTCAATTACTATTGGTCTCACTAGGTCAGGATACCTTAGCTCACAATTCACATGTTAGCTACCAGGAGAAAGCAATGTGGTGTACCCTAATCTACGCTGTTACCTAAAGATGAATTTATGTCTGAGAGGAAATCAGAGTTTGCTCTGCTTATAGTTTACACATGTATGAAAATGTTGGCATTGTTGCCAGATATTATACTGTACGTTTTTATTATAATCTAAACATCCAAATATGGTTACTCAAAGTAACCAAGGAGAATGTGCATGAATCCCTGTCTTGTTAGGATTGCTCCGGGCCTAGTGCTCTGTGACAGATGTATGAGGAAGAGCCTTAAATGACTTCCGTGAGAATTGCCAGGAAGCCTGAGATACGGGTGGTGTCTGTTTGCTGAACTGATCACACCTCATCACCTCACAGAAAAAGATTTCGCACACAACAGAAAAATTCACATTAAAGTTAGACTGAATGTAACCAGTTTTCTAACATTGCTTTTATTTGGGGGGGGAGGGATCTACACTTTATAAGGGTTAAAGAAAGATGGCAAAGTCCTGAATCAATCCAAGGTGGCAGGAAGTGCATAATGGTTGTCTAACAACAGGGCAGAGCGGGCATTCAGAGGAATATGGGGGTAGTAGAAGCTTACATGTAATGTTTTATGGATTTGCCATGTCTAAACTTTGCAAATTATGCACTGCAAATCTGTTCACTCCACTGCATTTCACTTAAACCTCAATAAATCTCAATCAGCCTCCTCCTCCCTCCCCCTCCTCCTTGCCCCTCCTACTCCTGCTTTCCCCTCTCCTCTTCCTCTCCCCCACCCTCCCACCTCACACAAGCCAGCCTTAAATTGTCCTCCTGCCTCCATGTCACATGTGCTAAGATTATGCACATTAATGCCCTCCCTCCCACTACCACCACCTAATGACTATCTGCTAAAGAAGTAATAATATCAGATGATTATTCATGGCAGCCTGTCAGTGCCTGAAACCACTACTTTCCCTCAGCCTTAAGAACAAGTAGGATCCCCCTGGCAACAGGCAGAGAGACACCCTGTTGATGGTACTGTTCTTACATCAGTCAGGGGCAGATGGGTTTGGTGGACAAAGTTGTATTATGCCTAGGACTTACAGAAATCAAACCAAATCAAGTCAAATCCAGGTAGCACAATGCAAGAGGAGGCAGACAGAGAGAAACTTGCAGAGTACCAAGCCACCCACACACCTGCTCTCTGGCGCATGGCACAGGTGGGCTGTAGACATCAGCTTGCAGCCATGCTGTGCAACAATGATGGACGATGTCACCCAGGGGCCTGCCACCCAAACGGTCAGCCTGCAGTGGGAGCCACTACAACATGTGTGAGTATGTAGTGGACAGACGGGAGAGAATGGAAACTGTAGCAGCTTGAGCCTTAGGAAGAGAGATGGAACTGGTGTTAGGAGGAGTAGCCTGTTATGAGTAGCCAGCCCACCACGTGGGGCCATGGTGAGATCCCAGCCCAAGCTGCTGCTGGGGACCACGTCCAAGTCCAGAGCTATGGAGCTGCAGGGGCCAGCGTCGACATCCGTGGCACATACTACCACTAGAGAACATGGGGACATCCCTGGTCAAGGCAGCTGCTAGAGACCACATGGATATCCAGGGACTGTGCAGAACTAGCCCTGCCCTGCCTGCAGAGCTCTGGAGACCTGGTCCCATCTCTCGACTGAGACAGCACAGGAGAGAAGGCCCTGTTTCTCTCCCAGGCAGCACAGCGAAGCTGGCCCTGGTGCCAGGGCTGTGGGTGACCCAGCCGCGAGGATGCAAGTATAGGAGAACTGACTTTACCACTCATCTGCCATGGCGGGGGGGGGGGGAGGGTGAGTCACAGAAGTGATTCCCTGCTCTCTGAGGGCAAGAGAGACGGAGAGCAGGCCCCACCACTCCTCTCTCTGTCTTGAAGTGGTGTGACAGTGCAGCGGTAGTGCCTTCCGCATCACCCCTCAGTACCTGGGGCAGTCAGGAGAGCTAGCCCTGGGGTCATGAGAGGAGGAGAGCTGGCTCTGTCCCTCTCCAGCTGCACATTCAAGAGAGAGGCCCTGAGCCTCTCCTGAGCAGCAGGCGCCGCCGGTAGACAGGGCACACGTAAGCCAGCTCTGAAGGCAAGAATAAGGAAGACCTGTCCTATTCTTGGAACCCCTCGCTGGCTGCGACACTTGGGAGTCTGGGCCATGTGCCATGACTGGGCTGCACAGTGGAGCTGGCTCTGGAGGTGTGGTTGTGGGTGAGCCGACCCCAAAGAGGATATGAGAGCAGGAAAGCTAATCCTACCTCCTACTAAGTGTCAGTATTGGATGGCCCAGTCAGAGCGGTACTGGAGAGCGCCACTTGGTGGTGCCAATAAGAGAGCTGGTGGGCTGACCAGCTCAGCTACTACCTGGGACCTTACCTAGGGCACTGAGTTGGCCCACCCCAAAATCTGTGGACGGTTGGGACATGTGAAAAAACCAGTCCTGCTGACCCAAAGCTTCAAGATCTCTACAACATAGGGCAACCACAGGATAACAAGGAGGAGTCGCTGTGAGGATCCAATATTGATAGCGTCACAGCATCCAGAGATCTGGAACCAGACCCCTGACTCATTGCAATGAACATTTGCAAGTGAAGATGTGAGCACCAAGGGATATACTCTGACATACTATGCTTCCACAGTGAAATGTTCTCGGTGGTGGTAGTGGTGGTGGTGGTGGTGGTGGTGGTGGTGGTGGTGGAGGTGGTGGTAGTGTGTGTGTGTGTTTGTGTGTGTGTGTGTGTGTGTGTGTGTGTGTGTGTTTATTTTGGTGGGGAGGTTAAAAGCACAAGAGGCAGATATGAGGAGAAGAGATCAGCAGGACTGGGTGCATGATGTGAAACTCACGAAGAGTAAATAAAAAAGATAAAAATCTAAGAGGAGAAGCAGATACTGTAACCTCTTTAGGGGGGTGCGGGATATCTTCCTTGAAAATTCTTAGTGATTAAAACAGTATCTTAAACACATAAGTATCTGCAAGCTTCAACTCTGGAGTTAACCTTCATTTGTGAGAAACCAAGAAACAACGAGGAGGAAGCGAAATCAGAGTCCAGGAAATGGAATATTCCAGAGCGCATGACTCAGCTCTGCACAAACTATGACCATATGAGAGGGGTCCACGCCACGGAGTGAGATTCACAGTGGTACGGGGCTTATGCACAAGCTGTGAAACTGAAGGGACATTACTAAGTTGTGTGATGGCAGTATTTCCATTTTCGGGACAACGGTAATAATTTCATTAGGGCCTGGGTAGTAGAGAATTCCAAGAACCACTTGTTCTAGGAAGTTTGACACACTGGGTAATAAAATATCCTCCACTGGATGCATTTTCAAAGATGAATAACCTAGCATCTGAGACATTTCTTAATGTACTTCTAAAACATGTTATGTTTTTATTTTTTTAAGAGACAAACCAAGAGGATAAATCATTGTGGTAAAGTCTTAATAATCTTGGCCAATATAGCTACTGCCTCTATGTTTTGTTTTGTTTTTTTAAATTAAGATTATTGGTGTGCATATACGATATGGCCAGCTTTAATGAAATTCATATCTTTATGAAGCTGCACAAGATTCACCATTATCATAAAGCTATCTGAACACTTCCAGAAAACAACTAAATTGCTGTATTGACTGTTGGACTCATTTAATGTACAAATAAAGAGCACTTAAAATTTCCATTACTGTATCCAACTGGTGTGCTTATCTGAAAATATTTTTCATATACACACCCGAGTAAACATTGACACTGAAGCTCAGCAGTCATCCATATTGAGGATAACAGTATAGCACCCAACAAGGGAACGACACACCTTTTTGTTAAGACATCCACTCCCAGTTTTGTGTTGTCTTTTTATCTTTTCCTGTGGCAGGACAGTAGAGTACAGAATGATACCTAAATTTGCATACTAGCACTGGGGGCATGGCTCACTTGGAGTGCTTATTATGCAAATGATGAGGACCTTACTTGCCCCCCACCACCACCTCGCCCCAGAACCTCTGTTAAAAGATAAAGCTAGCTGTGGTAGCAAGGACATGTAATCTTAGCACTGGAGAGGTAGACACAGGGATCCCCTGTGGCTCACTTACCAGCCACCCTACTTTACATACTTGGAGGTTATAGAGATCCTATCTCAGGAAAATACAAAGTGAACAGTAGTCACCCAAGACCTTCTCTCTCTCTCTCTCTCTCTCTCTCTCTCACACACACACACACACACACACACACACACATACATATACATACACACACCAAAAAAATCAGTCTATAAAAGAAATAAGCTGGCAGTTAAAACCAGATTAACCCTTAAGGAGTGAACTGTGAGAATGCATAGGATGTGCATGGGAAAACCCCACAACACTTGAGGCACTGAAAATTCAGCGTTAGATATCAAGCTCCCCAGCTTTCTTCCTGTTACTGACTCACTTCCTCCTTTGGACATGCATTCTTCCTTAAACTGTCTTCCCACTTCTGCTACCCTCCCTGTTTCCACTCAATTTTTCCGTTCCAGGACCCAAGAAACTGATGTAATGGTTGTTTACCAACAGTCTCCAGTACCCACGCTACTCCAAGTCCACTGCTGTTCTAAACCTACTCCGTGTGTTATTTCTAACTCTCTCTGCCATTGTGTAAAAATAGTATGTCATAGCCACTCCTCAGCAGTAAAAGCAGATTCAGAAAGCAACTTGCTCTAGGGCACAGTTCTCCCAGAGGTCTCTCTGAAAGCAAAGACGGGAACACTTCCACTGCCAGCAAAAGAATCCCTGACATGATTCATATTCTAAAATGTCCATGGACTGCTTATGCATAGTATGATTCTCTTCAAAAGAATAAACACAGGCAGCCAATATGTAGACCACTGCAAATAATTAGATACATCTTGACACATTTTCACATTTGTTCAAGATATCCTTTGCAAGTTGCTGAAAGTTAGAAAGGGACAGGGATTTGTGAGGTATCCTTGTGAGGGCCTGCCAACTGACTCCAATTATGTGGCTTGAAATCTAAGTGACCTCTGGCAACTAAACCCACCTTAGTCAGTCTATGACATGATGGAAACATAAATTATAGCAAATGGATGTTTCAGGAATAGAAAAAAAACTAAATATAAAAATACCTAACTTAGTGCCCAGGACACAGCTAACTTTCTAAATGGCAATCATTTTTGTTTCCCCAATTATTTTTTCAGATTTGTGCAGTACACAACAATTCCAATCACTACTGTCCTTTGAAGGCTACTTAACAAAAAGTATTCATTATAAAAAGTAAAAACTATACATTGCTTTTGTGTAAATAAAGCAAATAGTCATCATATAAAATGTCTCCATGTAAAATTCTAGGTATTAATCTAACATAGGAACTAAGTCATGGCCAAGGTCTGCTGTGAGACAGATGTGCATAACCCTCCTACATGACTGTAGGAGCCACTGTCTCATCTGCATTATTGAACTCTGTGCACCCTTCCCGACAAGCAGTCTTCAGGCACGTCAGACTC
Organism: Apodemus agrarius; assembly: GCA_964023405.1. Classification (NCBI taxonomy): domain Eukaryota; kingdom Metazoa; phylum Chordata; class Mammalia; order Rodentia; family Muridae; genus Apodemus; species Apodemus agrarius. The sequence goes on along the minus strand of OZ030017.1, from coordinate 51,498,267 downwards.
AACCACATATTGCATATGCTTGAAGAAAATAGAATAAGTCAAAAAAAATTAACTCCCTCCAAATGGTGGCAAGCTTTAATAAATGCTTCTAAATTCAGCGATAATCTTGGTAGCATGATATTAAGACTTTAACCTGTACATACTCTTCAAAATATTTTAATATTCAGATCATATTCATGTTAATGGGGGAAACATCCTAAGGACAAAGAGAGACAAGCCACTTTGATTGTTAGAACTACAAAAAGATTACGATATACTTTCACAGAAAAACATCTGGGAGCTGTATTTAGTAGTAGCCCTCTATGATGCTCAATTTGGCCACAGATTTGAAAGAAAATCACTTTAAAATAAATCTAGGGCATCTTCCTCTCTCATCTCCAAAGAAGTACTCAAGTTCAAATGATACTACATTTTCTACTTTTAATTAGTTGCCATTTTGAAGTCAACCTCTAAACAGCATGAAAGGCATCAACTCACAGGAAACTGTACATGACAAAAAAATCAAGACATCTAAAACACAAAATGCCGCCCTCTTTACTTTTGAAATTTCCTGTCCTTGCTGTTGCATTTGGAATGGTAGGCATGGATTCTGAAAGACAACCCCATGTCTTCCTCCTCTTAACGAAGCTGTTCCTTTTTCACAGCTTCAGCGAGCTGGCCAGCAGAGGGGAGCCCAGGAGAACAAGACGTGCTACATTTACTGAGTAAATCTCACAAGTTCTTCAAGGGGCACAGAAAAGACCAGGGTATTTCACAATGTTCTAACAGCCGCCAGTATTAAAATACTTGAAGTCATCATCTACTGGGTATTAAAGAAAAATACAAGATGGAAATGCTTCCGGAAATTCAGATAAGAGGCAGATAGAAGGGTGTATGATTTATGGACTCCTGTGGCCAATGTGAACCAATACCTCTGTGAATGTAAATTTTAGTTCTATATAGAACTACAAAATATAAGCATAAGATAATAGGTAAGTAATGACCTCATGAAAGGTCTTAATACTTGATACCTTTTTGTGAACCCTAGAAATGGGGTCAGGAATTCATTTTTAAAATTTGTCAGTCAGGCAGTGGTGGCACACGGCTGTAATCCCAGCACTTGGGAGGCAGAGGCAGGCAGATTTCTGAGTTCGAGGCCAGCCTGGTCTACAGAGTGAGTTCCAGGAAAGCTTGGGCTATACAGAGAAACCCTGTCTCAAAAAAAAAATTTGTCATGGTTTATTCACTCATTGAAATTATGGAAGGAGAGCTAGGGGTATCCACTAGAAAATCTCAGATGCCAAGGACCCAAGAGGTTTCCAAGACCCAACAGGAAGGTGATTAGTGGAAATACCCAACAAAGGGGAGATAAAATATCTAGTAGTTAGGCATGGCCCTAGTTGAGGGATGGGGCCCACCCATTCACCTCAAAGATATTAAACCAGAATTCCTCCTATCAAATCTCCCATGCTCATGGATTGGTAGAATTAATATAGTAAAAATGGCCATCCCACCAAAAACAATCTACAGATTCAATGCAATCTCCATCAAAATCCCAACACAATTCTTCAAAGACATGGAAAGAGCAATTCTCAAATTCATCTAAAAAGGTAAAAGTTCCAGGATAGCCAAAACAATTCTTAACAATAAAAGAATAACTGGGGGAATCACCATCCCTGACCTCAAGCTTTACTACAAAGCAATAGTGATTAAAAAAAACTGTATGGTATTGGTACAGAGACAGACATGTTGATCAATGGACTAAAATTGAAGGCCCAGAAATAAAATCACACACTTATGGACACTTGATCTTTGACAAAGATGCTGAAAATGAAAAATGGGAAAAAGAAAGCATCTTCAGTAAATGGTGCTGGTCTAACTGGCTACCTGTATGTAGAAAAATGAAAATAGACCCATATTTGTCACCTTGTACAAAGCTCAAGTCCAAGTGGATCAAGAACCTCAATATAAAACCAGATACATTGAATCTAATAGAAGAGAAAGTGGGAAAGAGCCTGAACTCATTGGTGCAGGGGGAACTTTCCTAAACAGAACTCCAATGGTTCATGCTCTAAGATTAAGAATTAACAAATGGGACCTGATGAAACTGGAAAGTTTCTGTAAAGCAAAGGACATAGTCAATGAGACAAATAGGCAACCTACAGATTGTGAAAAAAAAAATCTTCACTAACCCCACATCTGGTAGAGGGCTAATATCCAAAATATATAAAGAACTCAAGAAGCTAGCCACCAAAAAGTCAAATAATCCAATCAAAAAATAGGGTATAGAACTAAACCAAGAATTCACAACAGAGGAATTTCTAATGGCTGAAAAGCACCTAAAGAGATGTTCAAAGTCCTTAGTGATCAGAGAAATGCAAATCAAAATGACCCTGAGATTCCACCTTATACCAATCAGAATGACTTAGATCAAAACCTCAGGTTGTTTTTTATCTCAAAACACATGTTGGTAAGGATATGGAGATAGAGGAACACTACTCCATTGCTGGTGGGATTGCAAACTGGTAAAACCACTCTGGAAATCAATCTGGAGGTTCCTCAGAAAATTGGAAATAGATCTACCTGAACACCTAGCAATACCACTCTTGGGAATATACCCCAAAGATGCCCCACCATGCCACCAGGACACATGTTCCACTGTGTTCATAGTGGCTTTGTTTGTGATGGCCAGAACCTGGAAACAACCCAGATGTCCCATGACAGAAGAATGGATTTAGAAAATGTGTTTCATTTACACAATGTAATACTATTCAGCTATTAAGAACAAGGACATCTTAAGTTTTGCAGTCAAATGGATGCAACTAGAAAATATCCTGAGAGGGATAACTCAGACCCAAAAGGACATACATGGTATGTACTCACTAATAAGTGGATATTAGCCAAAAGAAAAAGAAAAAAAGAAAGAAAAGTACAGAATACCCAAGATACAGTCCATAGCTCAACAAGCTGAAGAGGCCAAATGAGGATGCCTCAGTCCCACTTAGGAGGAAAATCAATCACAAGTAGGAAGGGAGGGAAGGAGAAAGAGAAGGAGGGATAGAGGAGAGAGGGAGGGAGGGAGGGACCTGGAAAGGAAAGTGGAGTGGGGAGGGAGAGGGGAACCTGATCTGGTATTGGGTGAGGGAAAAGGACTGAAGCCCTGAGGATCAGAATGGAAACAGGCAACCTTCGGGAGATAGGAGGTTGGGAGGACGCTCCAAAATGCATCTGAGACCTGGAAGGGGAGAGACTCTCAGGACTCAAATGAAGGGACCTTAGATGAAATTCCCAACAGTAGGGAGAAGGAACTTACAGAGCCCACCTCCAACAGGAAGACAGGGCTTCAAATGAGGGAGGGGGTTGCCATCCCACAGTCAAAACTCTGACCCATAACTGTTCCTGTCTGAAAGAACTGCAGGGGTGGAAATGGAGAGGAGCCTGAGGAAAAGAAGGTCCAGTGACAGGCCCAAAGTGGGATCCAGCTCAAGGGGAGGCCCCAAGGCCTGACACTATTTTGTGAGGCTATGGAGCACTCACATAAAGGGACCTAACATGATGGCACTCCGGAAGACGCAACAAGCAGATGAAAGAGTCAGATGCAGATATTTGCACCCCAACCAATGGACAGAAGCTGCAGACCCCTGTGGTTGAATTAGAGAAAGGCTGAAAGAAGCTGAGGAGAAGCCTATCCTGTAGTAGAACTGATCTCAGTCTACCCCCGAGATCTCTCAAACACTGGATCACCAAACAGGCAGTATACACCAGCTGATATGAGACCCCCACGATATATACAGCAGAGGACTGCCAGGTCTGGGTTCAGTCAGAGAAGACGCACCTAACCCTCAAGAGACTGGAGGCCCCAGGGAGTTTAGAGGTCAGGTAAGGTTGGGGGTAGGGAATGTGGACATCCTCATGGAGACAAGAGGGTGGGGAGGAGATATGGGATGTAGAACAGTCAGAGGACTGATGGGGGCGGGGAGGGAATAAATCTGAGTGTAAAAGATTAATTAATTAATTAGTTAACTAATTAACAAAAAGGGAAATGCAGGGACAAAGAGTGGAGCAGAAACTGAAGGAAAGGCCATCCAGATACTGGCCCACCTAGGGATCCATCCCATCTGCTGACACTAAACCCAGGCACTATAGCTGATGGCGTGAAGTGCTTACTGACAGGAGCCCAGTATAACTGCCCCCTTAGAGGCTCTGCCAGAGCTGGACCCATACAGATGCAAATATACACAGCCCAACATTGGACTGAGTGCGGGATCCCAGTGGGGAAGTTAGGACAAGGTCCAAAGGAGGTAAAGGGGTTTGCAGCCTTATAGGAAGAACAACAATATCAACCAACCAGACCCCTCAAAGCACCCAGGTACTAAACCACCAACCAAGGAGTACACAAGGGTTACCCATGGCTCCAGCTGGATATGTAGCAGAAGATTGCCTTATCTGTCATCACTGGGAGGGGCTCCCCTTGGTCCTGTGGAGGCTTAAGGACCCAGGATAGGGGAACACTAGGCCACTGAGGCAGGAGTGGGAGAGTAGGTGGGGAAGCACTCTCATGGGGGGGGGAGGAGAAAAAAGAGATAGGAGGCTTGTGGAGGGTAAACTGGGAATGGGGATAACGTCTGAAATGTAAATAAACAAAATATCCGATTTAAAAAATATGAAAAAAAAAAGAAACTGTGGCTGTCAACTTGTATGTATATAAAAATCATAATGGGTGCATGTTTCAAATTTTGAATCATGAAAATTAACCAGGAAAGTTCTGGCTGAGCAGACCTTGAAAAGTATTCTGGGAATCTCAACTTTTATTTAATAAGCATTCCACATAACTACAGTTCACATGGTTTGAGGACTCAATCTCGAAGAATACTAAACAAAAAATACAACCTCGCCTCTCAGTGACCAGAATCTAGCTAAAATCCCAAACTTTAAATATCTCTGGAAAATTGGTGTCCAAAACATGAAAGCCAAAGAAAATTATGTTTGAAATCGTGCCACAGGGCAGAAAAGCAGAGCTCAGAGAGATAGCACAGTCCAGGCCTGACACTGAAAGTCACATGGAGAGTCAAATCTTCTTTTTCCAAGATAAAAGGAGGATATATGAATGGGTAAACTTACCAAGACTGGTTACAGCTCTTGGTTACATGGAGAAATAAGAAAACCTCTTATATTTATAGGTGGGTTTGGGAAGGTGGCAGTACTAGGTATATTTTGGGGGAGTTTACCAAGTTCCTATTTACTTTAACTTGAGTTGGTTTAAACTGTTGCTTACTTGCATACATAAGCAAGCATGGGCTCACACATATGTACACATACACATGTGTGCACGCACATGCATGCACACACACATATATACCACACACGTTTAAAGAAATAAAAGTCATCCTTGATGAGAAAATTCCAGCTCATTTAAAATATATATATATATATGTATGTATATATATATATATGTATATATATATATATATATATATACCATCCCCTCCCGATTCTATTCGATTATCCCACTTGTCAATGTGGGAAGGAAATATTTACCTCTCAAAAATGAAAACTGACATGAGATTGTTTCCAGTGTAGCATTGCTGTCGACTCAAAAATAAAAAATTAAACAGATAAGCAAACAGATATTGAGTGGTACCAGGAGAGAATGGAGCTATAACAAGACAAATAGAGAAATAACTTCTATCAGTATCCACTGGCCATAAAGCAGAAAATGCTCATGCAATCTCTTAACTTTTAAAACTCAAAGCACTTAATGCTTATGCTAAATGATCTCACAATGCAAGTGAGAATTCGGGGTAGAGATGGAAGAAAATCTAGAAGAAAATGAACCAAAATCTGGAAAGAGATGAGTCCTGATGAACAGAGTAGAATGTGTGGCGGGAGGGATGGAGAGCGTTGGTAAAGTATTAGGAGAGAAATAAAATGAAGCATTTACTGATGCAAGATTGACACAGCTGGAAACAGATATTCAGAAAGTAGAAGTAAAGTGAAAAAAGCATCATGTGAGTAATATGTTCATTTATTTTATATATTTTTATTGAAATCGTTTTTGAGTAATAAATTATATGTTTTTTTTAACTCAGACAGAAAATTTAAATCATCCAGAAAGGAATATACATGGCTTGCTACCCCAGGAGGAATTGTCAGCATAGTAGAGACATAAATTAGGGAGAGGAAACTACTCAAAAGAACGAAGAAATGTCAACTGTGCACAAAGGGACTCTGTGTCCTTAGGAAAACTAACTCAGGAAAGGAAAGGCCAGGAAAAGTCTAGCAAATTTTTTGTGGTGGAAAGAAGATAAAAGCATCATTAGAGCAGTCATTAAATAGGTATCATGTTGTCTAAAGAGATTTTTAAAACTCTGGCTTGGTCTTGATTTTCTCCACAGATACTCGGTGTCCTTCAGAGCACACTGGAAAAATTCATACAGATTCCTAACGTATGAATCACAAGTCTTATATTTAGCCATATAACTCTGTCTCACGAATTTTAACATATTCTAGATAAACGCTTCATTTTGTAGGTCATATTAAGTCTTTTTTTTTAATCTTACAGGGGATGTCAAGAAGACCAACTACAAGAATCTTCTATGGGAGCGATCTGCTGAGTACATGGTGGCTTCTCCTCCAAGTACAATGACTTCTCTTGTCTTCAAGTACCTTATGTAAGCCCACCTTGTGAGGGAAGCTGGGTAACAGTTTGCCCATAGCACCTACTAAAAAATGGAGCAGAAAAGTAGACACACCTCAATGAAACATAGAATGAAGTCCAATCCCCAAAACAAACCAGTCCCACAGGTGTTGTCCTCCTGTTTCCTGACTATCAACCAAAGTAGGACTATAATTAATAGTCAAATAGTTCTATTTTTACATCATGGGCCACATGATCCTCTGACTCACACAAACTCATATTCAGGACTAATTGAGGGTTACGGTGACAACAAAACATTAGTAATACCATAATCATTCTCCAAAGTAGTAGCTCATAACTACCACAATGAACAAGGAGGAATGAACAACCGTTGCACCCACAACTATTTCTGAAAAACTACCATCTTATTCCTTCCTACAGACACTCAAACAAAACCTCTGGGAAAATTCTTTGCTATTCTGGTTACTCCTGCTAACAAAAGTTACCTTGACTATCAAGGGCATTTATCAGTTTAGCATTAACACTATTCTCTCCAAAATAGGGAAAATTACAGTTAATCAAAAATATGCTTCTTCAAAACTTCCTTAACTCGGTCTACATGGTTAGAAAACTCTAGTGACAAAGCAAGCAGAGAGAGGTACAACTGTCTATTTTACAGGGTTTCAGATTCTTTGCTTCCCCCATTGGGGCCCATGTGTCCTTGGATCCCTTTGGAGTTAGCACAGAAAGGAGGTGAGTAAGCAACAGAAGACACTGGTGGGCAAGAAAGGAAAACCCTGTTTCTCTCATCACAACATATTGGTTCCTCTCATATCAGTCTAGGGCTTGGAACACCAAACAAATCTCCAATTTTCAGCAGACACCAACTGTGTCTGTGTCCTAAAGACATACCCAATTAAGGGCTGGGCCTCACAGGAATGACCTTCCTAACTTTAATTGTCATTCTATGTATGGGGTAGAAATTGCTGCAAATCATGATTTTCCACAACACCCCACTCTCTTCTTGTTCATTCATTTGCTATAATGGTGCATAGAACTTAACATACACTCTTATTACTAGGTTGTTACATTGAGTACCACAAAGGGTAAAATGAAGATGCAGATCATAAGGAATACAGGGCAAGATTTAGGGAAGTCTCAGTCACAGGAGCTTTTGTCTCCTGAAATTGGGATTTCCTCCAAGAATTTCCACTTTCTTCATTTGGGATTTTGGAAGGACCCAGCAAACAGGTCATTGGGCTCAAAGTTTCATTCCTCTATTCATGGCTTGATCTCTCCTATGCCCTGCCCAGATGCTGAAGCCACCAGGACCCCAGACACCAACATCTCATTAGCATCCTTCAGAGTGCAGCTATAATGTTAGGAAGCACAAACTGAGATAAATAGTGCAACACAAGATGTGCTTGTCAGCCCATAGCTCACAACATGGAAAGAGTTGTAGAAGCTCTACTTATAGATGGGGGGAACATCAACAAAATATATATTGTTTGATCTCACTGGCATAACTACCCCTGAGCTTTAAATGATCCTTGAAGCTGCCATGCCCCAATAGAGCACAGTATGAGTGATGTGGAAACCTCTCAGTACCAATGTTCTCTCGCCTGCTTTGCCTGTTGTACAAATATTGCCCTTCTGGTGGAGCAATGATGCTCTCCCCTTGAGCCCTCATAGACAGTACCCTTTACAAGTGACCCCAGGCCAGTTTGTGTGACATGCTCCAGTGGTACTTACTGCATAGGAATAGGTTTACAAGGTATTCATATTTGAAAACAGAAATTTCCAATTTTTCAAGACCATATTTGAAGGGCTTTTAAGATTTCAAACACTATGAGGATTTTAGTTTGGTGGGAACAATAAATCTAAGGTATTATAAAAGGATATTCACTGGTCACAAATGAGATGTCTCCATGTCAAAGAGGAATTCCAAGTAGAGTAGATTACAGTAGGACCTCTCAGAGTTTACAAACAGGCCTCACAGACAGAAGTCTTCTTCTAAGAGGCTCTGTTACAGACCAGTTAGTTACACAGAGCTCCTGTTCTTAACCACCCCACATACTGAATACAAATTCACACGAGTCCTTGAAACAAGACCTGAGAGGGGTAAAATATTTTTATAATGAGGTAATAACCACATCCCATTCCCAGATTCTGAACTTGGAATGAGACAAAACACAAAGCCAACTTGCCTCTACAGTGAATGAGGACAATCCAGTGGGTGTTTTTGTTGTTGTTGTTGTTGTTGTTGTTGTTGCTGTTGTTGTTTTAAGATTTATTTAATTCATTATGAGTACACTATAGCAGTCTTCAGACACACCAGAAAAGGGCATCAGATCCCATTACAGATGTAGTTGTAGTTGTTGGGAATTGAGCTCAGAACCTCTAGAAGAGCAGTCAGTGCTCTTAACCACTGAGCCATCTTTCCAGCCCAGGTGGTTTTAAATCAGTTGCTCCTAACATGCATGATAGTATATGACAAATACTTATCTCTCAGGGGTGTACCATTGTGCATGTATTAACTAAGTCCTACTTAGTTAATTTTCACTACTACACTATGAAGGAGACACTAATGTCCAATGTGTAAAGGAAAGCAAACTATGAACAGTCCACTACGGTTAATTGCCCATCATTTACTATCTAGAACACACACACACACACACACACACACACACACACTCACACACACCAATATTTCTAGGTCTGGCTTGGGAGACTTCACTGAACACTGTGTCAAGGAAGAGTTAAATAAAAAGACTAGGGTTTTCTTAAAACGTGGGGAAAGCAAAGAGACTTGTCCAAGATGTCCATAAAAACAGATCTCATAGGTATGGGGTCCACAAAGAAAGAACATCAACTTCATTACTGAATAGGAACTCATCTAAGAGGGAACAGAGGCATTTACCAGTAGCTGTTCTGTTCTTGCTGTCCCAATTACAACTACTCTTCTGAAGCTATCAACTATGGTCTGAAGTTACTGGGACTATACTATCCTTTATGGCGCCAATGACTGTGTCTTCACTGGAAGCCTGCCCTTAGGTGCTTTCCTGTTAAAACCTATTCTTAGCTCAAACTTGATGCCTCAAATCCCATCTTGACTGATTGCCTAGATGTCACATCATCACCTTTCGCAGGGGTTTGGGGGAGACTATCCTCCACCCTTTACAAACCTCCAACATACTACAAGGCCTTGTCTTCCCCTGGACTGTTTTAGCCTATCCAATAAAATGTTCAGTATTTTCTTATTTCCATCTTCCTTTTCTTTTCCACCCCTAAAGTTATAATCTATAGCTTGTCAGTCTGTAGCATAAAAGCAATATAGAACTCGAAGTCAAGATAAATTTAGAGGTCAGAAGAGATGACTCAGTCTAAATCCCATCTCCGGAATGTAGCAGGATTTGTGAACAGTACAGAAAAGCTCTGAAGAGACACCTAAGACCCAATATGTCAGGCAGACATCACAATTCCCAAAGCTCTTATGGTTAGATCAGAAGCCAAATCTCCCTGAATATTTGATGTGCCAAAAAAAGCCAATCTCCAGTACACATATAAAAAGATGCAATGCCAGAATTCTCAGCCTGAACTAACCGTGCTGTTTAATGAAACTCCCTAAACTCCCTGTTATACACATGTCCAGCCTGTATACATGTAAACACACAAATTATTTACACTACATACACACACACACAGAGAGAGAGAGAGAGAGAGAGAGAGAGAGAGAGAGAGAGAGAGAGAGAGAGAACCATTATTGTTTTCTGATCCAGAGCAGTCTCTCATGATTTCTCAGGAAGGTATCCCTTTGAGTTACTTCTAAACAGGGCTCCCATTTTAAAATCACTTTGTGATGCTGGTCACCTAAAGACCTTCTTTCCAATATCCTTTGTTGTAGCTCAAGGCTGAAATATGGTGTTCCTAATTCAGGACATGCTTGAATTTGCATAACCACTCCAGGAAATTTTTCCTGTAAGGACACGTACTGACCTCATCACATATTTCCATTAAGGCAACACTGAAAATGTCTTCCTATGGTGCAGATGCAGCCCTGTCCATTAGAAAGTAGGTCACTAGCCTGCCCTACTGAGCTCGCCTGCCATCCGTCAAGGAGAAGACAGAAATGATTCAGCATTTGACATGGACTAAATGGACCAGAATCTACTTTTCAAAGGTAAATATTGGAATCCTGATGGCTTCTTGCTTAGACTTTATACAGTGCCTACAGATAAGCATATCCCCAACCTTAGTATAGAACCAGCATTTAGAACCAGGAACTAAACATGTGCTACACAACTTGGGTGTTTCATTCTCTAAAAAGTAAATGTTTCATCATAAATAAGGCAGACTTCATAATAAAATTGGCAAAAGCACCATACGTAAGTATTGAACACAGTATCCCAGGTCCTCTAACCAATAATTAGTGTTGCCACTTTAGCAAAGAACTTTAACTTTGCAATTTTCATGTGTATCATCTCTTATGCTCTAATCTGAGGGGTGGGGAATGCACATTATTGTGCCTGGGCCTGTGTTTTAGGGAATGGGTCGGAATGGAGATTCTTTGCTTTCTTACCCATGTACAGATCTGAAGCTATAAAAATTGTAGGTTGTGATTGATTTTTCGTTGGTATCACGGAAAGGTTTTCCAGCACAATGTAAATCAGTGAGCACTGCAGAATTTAAACACTGATATGAAAGAAGCCTTTGCATCTTTGCATTAGTCAAGGGGAAGGAATACCCTCTTGGGGAAATAACGTTGTCTTTGGGGAGTGACACACTACTATGTATAATGAGCCTCTTGTATATGTTGGATACTGACCCCTTATTGGATACACCATTTGCCAACATTCTCTCCTACTGTTCAGCTTGTCTTTTCATTACGCTTGTTTTCTTTGCTATTTGGGAGTGAAGTCACTCTCCAAAACAGTAAGTTAAATATGCTTCACCATAAGTAAAAAAGTCATTAAAACAAACAAATTGGCAGTATCCCTTTCATTGTGTCGGAGTAAATATTGAACACAGCTTTGCAACAGGAATCAGTGTTGCCGGCTTAGCAAGCAACCTGAGCTTCCTTTGCAGACTGTGGTCCTTCCTTCTGCCTCTGCTGCCTGTACGTTTACAGTTCTAAGTCAGCTCTAGCTGCATCAGTATGACAGCTTCCCGAGGTCTCCTTCTGTGTGTTTAAGTTTTTAAGGCTCCCGTCATTTTCAACCGATTTTTATAATCTAATTTCAGTTATTGCTTTTTAAAGGGATTTTTCATTCCCCAGTTAGATATTCCTTGGTGCTTTCTAAAAGTGAGTTTACCATGCATGTGTACATTTCTGGGTTCAGTGTTCTGGCACTTTTATCTATGCATCTGGCTTTGGTCTAGTACCATACAATCGTGATTACTATGTCTTCAAAATGGAATTTAAAATTAGACAAGGTGGCTTCTCCTTTGTTTTTTGTTGGTCATGATTCCTTTAGCTATTCAAGTATATTTTTTTGTGATTCCATATGAATTTTAGGGTCTATTTCAGCACAATCCCACTTCTTATTACATATCCATAGGTAATAAAAATTGGTCTGCAAGAGATTATCAGTACTTCCATATGCATTATAGTATCACTCATAACAATGAAGGCATAGAACTTAAATGTCTTCTGTGAATGAATTTTTAAGAATTATTTTATAGACATATAGATTGCCATGTAACTTCAAAAAGCAAATAATTGTCATTTTAAATGAAATGAAGAATATTTTGCTAAATGAAGTCAGATATACAAACACAAAAGTTGTGTAACTTATTTGTATACATGGAGTACTTGAGCATTCTCATCATTAAGAGAGGTACAGGCAATGTACACCTTAATTTAAGAGCAAGATATTATGCTTCCATTGGTGATTTATTTTTATTGGAATGTTGTTAATAATATAATACATATAAAGGCTAATGTAGTCTATCAGCTGATGGCTACCATACTTCTATGAACATTAGCCAGTAAATAGTTTACCATCTGAAGCCAATAGCTACTTATTTAGATAGTAAACACAGTGATGTCCAGATTAAGTGCATTCTTTTTTATCTTTTTTTATTGGATATATTCTATATTTACATTTCATTTCCCTTTTTCTGGTTCCCTGCCCCCCAAAGGACCCACATGCTCTTTTCCCTCCCCATGTTCCCCCATCCACCCTTTCCCACTTCCCTGTTCTGGTATTCCCCTACACTGATGCTTTGAACCTTTCCAGAACCAGGGTCCATTCCTTCCTTCTTATCGGACATCATTTGGTATGTGGATTGTGTCTTTGGTGTCCCAAGTTTCTAGGCTAATATCCACTTATCAGTGAGTGCATACCATGGGTATTCTTTTGAGACTGGGTCACCTCACTTAGTATGATGTTCTCCAGCTCCATCCATTTCTCTAAGAATTTCATGAATTCATTGTTTCTAATGGCTGAATAGTACTCCATTGTGTATATATACCACATTTTTTGTATCCATTCCTCTGTTGAGGGACATCTGGGTTCTTTCCAGCTTCTGGCTATTATAAATAAGATTGCTATGAACATAGTGGAACATGTATCCTTGTTGCATGCTGGGGAATGACCCCAGAAAACCAAGTAACCCTATCAAAAAAATGGCGTACAGAGCTAAACAAAGACTTTTCACCTGAAGAAATTCTGATGGCTGAGAAACACCTTAAAAAATGTTCATTAGTCATTAGAAAAATGCAAATCAAAACAACCCTGAGATTTCACCTCACACCAGTCAGAATGGCTAAGATTAAAAACTCAGGAAACAGCAGGTGTTGGCTAGGATTTGGAGAAAGAGGAACACTCCTCCACTGCTCTCAAAACGGGTTGTAAATACCCCGAGGGGGGAAGCTGCTCCTTCCCTCCCTCCCTCTTCTCCCAGGCCTTCTCTTTCCACCCATTCCTCTTACTACCTTGAAGGAATCAAACGCCTGTCCCTGAAGCCCTCTCCCCTTCACAGGAGGACTCACCACTCTGACAGGATAGTCTGGGTCTCATTTTCAGTATTAGAATTATTCATATCACAAAAAAAATGCAAGAATAAATCGACAGTACAAAAAGTTCTGGAAGTCACATGGCAGAGGAGAAATTGACTCTCACGGTTGTCCTCTGCCATTTACATGTACACATGCACACACGTGCACATTCTCAAGTGCTCATATGTACACATATACCCACAGTCACGAAAACAAATTTTAATACTTCAATAAATGAGCACTGGTGTGTTATTAGCAGAATAATACTATGTGGGTACAGCAGGAGAGTTACATTAAAAGGCTTAAAATACTTTTCCATAATATTTTGTATGTAATGAGATATCTAAGGAAACTGGCCTAAAAGTAAAACTGAAAATCATTAACTTATTAAAGTAAGGCTGACCATGCCTTCCAAGTGGTTATACAAAACAGACCAAGATATTCAAAGGGGGTCACATTGACACCTTACACTGAAACTATTCCAATAGGAAACCACTAACCAACCTCCAAATAGGAACTTTCCATTCCAACCAAAGAAAATCCTTTGTTATTTCTTCAACCACAAAATAAAACTTTTGATCACATCCTTCCTGTAGGAAAATGAGCTGTTGTCCTCTGGCACCTCCCAAGCCACAGACTGTTTGATACTCAAACAGGAAACTTCAAATGCGCTAACTTCTTAGGGAATCACTACTACACAGGTTCTGTGGATTGAAATGTGGAATGCTTTGAGCATAGTTACCATTTCTGAGTAGGACGTGCAGAATAGATTCACAGTTGTATAAGATACAGATTTAAAAGGCAGGACACTGTATCAATTTGTTAACTCAAGTATGAAACAAAGATTTAAGATTGCCACGAACTCCTATAAAGCATAGATCTAGTTACATTTCTCAAGGTGACACAGCCAAGTTATCTGGGAAGAGCAAACTTCAGTTGAGAAAATACCTCCATGAAATTGGACCATAGGCAAGGATATAAAGGCATCCTTTGGGTTACTAATGTGTGATGGCCAAGGCCACTTTGGGAAGTACCACCCCTGAGGCGGTGGTCTTGGGTTGTATAAAAAGCAGGCTGAACTCTCTTACATCATGTTAAGTAACTAACAGGTCAGCAGAGTTCCTCAATTGCCTCTGCTTCAGTTCCTGGCTTAAGTTCCAGCCCTTTAAGTTATAAGATGAAGTAAACCCTTTCTCCAAATTGCTTTGGGTCATGCTAAGACACTCATTAAAATAAAAATTCCTGGAACAAGAGAAGTGAGTTTTCACTTTAAAACGTCTAACTGTGAGGTAATTCTGAGTGATAGAAATTCTATTCCCAAAGACCAGATTGTTTAAAGGGGAATTTATTAACCATTTCAGTGCTGAAACTGACAGTATCCCTTAAGGACAGGTACAAAAGTTTAGGAGACATATCTTTGAATGACTGACTTCATGGTCAGTGCAAACATAGCACAAGTGCACAAATATAGATATGATATTTCTAGATGATATAAACATATGCATCCTCCATGGCATGCACACTTCATCGATGGGCAAAATATTATGTGCTACACATGATTGTGTTTAGCAAGCTCCAAGGGCAACAGTGAGAGGGATCTGAATTCTATGGAGACAATCTCTTTCCTCTCCTGTGTGTTTTCTTTTAATTTTTTTAAATTTTATATATTCTTTGTTTACATTCCAAAGGCTTTCCCCTTTCCCAGCTCCCCCCTCACCATATGTCCCATAGGTCCTCTTCCCTCTACCCATTCTCCAATCACCACCCCCCATTTCTCTGTTCTGGTACTCTCCTACAAAACTGGATCCAGTCTTTTCAGGCCCAGGGTCCTCTCCTTTCTTCTTCTTGGGAATCATTTGACTTGCTAATTGTGCCTTGAGTATTTAGGGCTGCTGGGCTCATTAATATCCACTTATCAGTGATTGCATTTCATGTGTATTCTTTTGTGATTGGGTTAACTCACTTAGGATGATATTTTCCAGATCCAACCATTTGCCTACAAATTGCATGAATTCATTATTTTTAATTGCTGAGTAGTATTCCATTGTATAAGTATACCACATTTTCTGTATCCATTCCTCCTTTGAGGGACAGCTGGGCTCCTTCCAACTTCTAGCTATTATAAATAAGGCTGCTATGAAAATAGTGGAGCATGTGTCTTTATTGTATGCAGGGGATTCCGCTGGGTATATGCCCAAGAGTGGTATGCCAGGGTCCTCTGGAAGTGTCATGCCCAATTTTCTGAGGAACCGCCAGACTGATTTCCAGAGCGGTTGTACCATCTTGCAATCCCACCAACAGTGTAGGAGTGTTCCCTTTTCTCCACATCCTCGCCAGCACCTGTTGTCCCTTGAGTTTTTAATCTTAGCCATTCTGACTGGTGTGAGGTGGAATCTCAGGGTTGTTTTGATTTGCATTTCCCTGATGACTAATGATGTTGAACATCTCTTAAGGTGCTTCTCAGCCATCCGAATTTCTTCTGGTGAAAATTCTTTGTTTAGCTCTGTACCCCATTTTTGATAGGGTTATTTGGTTCTTTGGGATCTAACTTCTTGAGTTCTTTGTATATTTTGGATATTAGCCCTCTGTCAAATGTGGGGTTGGTGAAGATCTTTTCCCAATTTGTTGGTTGCTGTTTTGTCCTTCTGACAGTGTCCTTTGCCTTACAGAAACTTTGTAATTTTATGAGGTACCATTTGTCAATTCTTGATCTTAGAGCATAAGCTATTGGTGTTCTGTTCAGGAACTTTCCCCCTGTGCCCATGTCCTCCAGGGTCTTCCCAAGTTTCTTTTCTAATAGTTTCAGTGTGTCTGGTTTTATGTGGAGGTCCTTGATCCACTTAGAGTTTCTTAGTACAAGGAGATAAGAGTGGGTCAATTCACATTCTTCTGCATGTTCACCTCCAGTTGAACCAGCACCATTTGTTGAAAAGACTATCTTTTTTCCACTGGATGGTTGTAGCTCCTTTATCAAAGATCAAGTGACTATATCTCTGTGGGTTCATTTCTGGGTCTTCAATTCTATTCCATTGATCTACTTGCCTGTCACTGTACCAATACCATGCAGTTTTTAGCACAATTACTCTGGGCCCCCCAAACTGCTGCTCTGTGCGCAGCTCCTGCTCAAGGCCTGAATCCCCAAAGGTCTTAAACTCAGGATATCTCGGGTACCTGGTTCTGCTGGCTGGATTGAAACAGCTGGGAAGATGGCGGAGGCTCTCCTGTGTGTTGGTTACATCTGCAGCTGGCTTTCCTACTTGAAAGAAGAAAGGTCACGGAAGGTTTTGCTGACAACCTGAAGCAACTATCAATTCAGTAAGCACCACGGCAATGGCATCTTGTTGTCCTAACCCTCCCAGGAAGAACCCAACAAGTTCTGAGTTAGCCAACCTCAAGTTGGAAGTGACTCTACCCGTGTAAAATGCATGGACCATCAACAGTAAGGGAGGCATTGCCCGCCATAGAGAAGCCAGCTTTTGCAACTGTCCAGCAAACTGAAACTCTGGAGTCACCTACAATTCCTGTTTTGAAATAGTGACAAGAAAGTGCTACATGGATTGAAACCAATCTCTTCCATCTGTCAAGGCCAACAAGAAAAGCTTCACCCAACCACACAGAACAGAGATGGGAAAGACCGGTTTGGGGATCCCAGTTGAAGTATATAATGAAGTGGATTTTCGAATATTTTACCCAGGTACATAATCATTACCACAATCATTGTTAGGACTGCTTCTTCATGCCAAGATATCTATCATCATTCACAGCCCCTGACACGCACAAATTGACATGCTCATTGCTGTTAATATACAAAAACCAACTCATACTCAATGTGCCAAACTTAAATCTACACATATGCATACAGCTGAGATACAGCCAAAATTAAAGTAATATGTAAGTTTTTAGAAATCCATTACCTCTAAAAACTTCTCTTTGTATGGGGTTGCAATCCACGTCAGCTTCTTCAGTCTTTACCCATAGAAAGAACAACAATATTGACTAACCAGAACCCCCAGAACTCCCAGGAACTGAACCATCAACCAAAGAGTATACATGGATGGGTCCATGGCTCCAACTACATATGTAGCAAAGGATTGCCCTATCTGGCATCAGAGGAAGAATAGGTCCTTGGGTCTTGTGAAGGCTTATTGCCCCAGCACAGGGGGATGCTAGAGGGATGAGGAGGAAGTGGGTGGGTCAGGAAGCACCCTCTTAGAGGCAAAGGGAAGGGGGAATGGGATGAGGGATTTGCAAAGGGGAGACCAGGAAGGGGGACAATTGAAATATAAATAAATAAAATAGCATTAATAAAAAAATTTCTTCTCACCCTTGTCTATGTTTTTTGTTTGTTTTTGTTTTTGTAATTTTGGAGCTTGGGGGTAATTGGTTGAATGGGGTGGCACTAGCCCTTGCTGTGAGATCTCTAGCCTCCTAGGAAAATCATGAGTGGACAACACACTATTAACCGTTGTTACTGGAAGATACCTCTACTTTATAGCTAAAATCATATGCACTCAATGTGTTGATTCTCCCTGCTGTCACCATTGGTGACCACCATTCTCCTCTCTGAGTTTATTGGTTTCATTTGTTAGATACTTCTTACAAATATAGATCTTTCTTCCTCATCCCAAAGAAACAAGGAGGTCAGCAGGTTCTCCCATCTACAACTAGAATTCTGAATTTGCCTGTCCACGAGAACTAAGTCTAATAACAAATGATGTGAAGACTTAAATTAGCTATTAATTATAAATTACGATTTGCTCAAAGAGGTTTTTCCTCTGTACCTTTAACAATACAATATCTTGCTCAATGAACATTATTATTTTTACCTAGACCCATTCTAAGAAAAGCTCTATACTTGTTCTATTAATTTTTCTCTCGGATAATGAAGTCTAATACAATATCTTGGAGCCAATGTTTTAATAAGTATTTGTTGATCTGACTTGGTCTTTAATATTCTAAGAGAAAAGACCTATTTGTTTTTCTACTATCACTTTGTTCACAAAAATACAAATACCTGGGAAGAGATATAAGCTGTCTGTGTCATATCAAAATTTTAAAGATATTTAGGTTTTACTCTAGAAGAGTAAAATTATTTCTCCTTTCTCAGATTTATTGGTAATTCGGGAATTTGGGAATTTCTAATAATACAAATAAAAATTTGAACTTTATTTTAAAGAGAAAAATACTGTCTTATTTTTTTTAAAAATTAATTATTTGTCTGTGTATTTGTGCAGTGGCTGCAGAGGCCAGCCAACAAATGTTCCCCTGGACTGGCAGGTATGCGTGATTCCTGTAACACAACTGCTGTGAGACATGCCTGTGAAATGGAGACGCTGTGTGCTAACCGAGATGATGGTCCATCTTTTAAAAACTAAAAATTTATGAAGATGCCATCTGGCAAAAAAAAAAAAAAAAATCCCCACTCTTTCTGCATTTTTCTAAGATCAAAGTATGTACCGAAGGTTGCACCCTGCTCCCAAAAGTTGCATCTTGATAAATACAAGCAATCTAAGAACAAGAAGCCTAATTTTGGCTGATGTGAGGCACAGTAGCCCTCCTTTGTGTCAGGGAAACAAAGGCCTGGGTGTTCCCTCTGGGTGTGCTTGCCTGCTTCATTTTGAATAGGTATGTTCTCTCTGCAGACAGAAAATGTTTTGCCTTGAAAGGAGTGGACACTGGTGCTAGAATGGATCAAAGCATCATTGTGGGGAAGTACAAGAACAGGGAAGTTGGAGGGGGTGGAAGAGGGAGCAGGGGGAGGGAAAAGGGCATGTCGGACCTTTGCGGGGTGGGGAACCAGAAAAAGGGAAATGAATTGTAAATATAGAATATATCCAATAAAAAATTGTACATAAAAAATTTTTTAAAAAGTTATTCAAAAAAAAAAAAAACTTTGATCATTTTCATGTTACTCCAGACCCATTTCTTACAGTGCTGGATAGGGAACCGAGGTCCCACAGTACATGCTCTTAGCTGTGAAACCATCTCTCTAGTCCCTTTTACTTTGGGGGTATTTTTGATATTGTTTGTAAACAATAACTTTGTAATACTGATATCAAATGCAAATTGTACTTATTTACTGTGATTCCCAATAAAGTAGCACAGTTGTGGAACCTTTTGATTTTTTTGAGTTTTAGTAAAGCCCGTTTACAATTCACAGCTAACATGACAATACACCGAGTATTCTTTCACCAATTACTTGTACTTTAAGTGGCTTGCAGGTGCTTCATTTTTTTTTCTGAAGCTCAATTTTATTTTCTTCCTTGAATCTATCAACTGAAATCTTTCTCCCCTTGAGAGATCAAGTTTAGACTGATGAATGAATGTATTTATTGTAATTCATTTATAGAAGTTGAAGCCATATTGAACACTCAATTATATCGGTTAACAGTTTTTCCCAAAACTCATAAAACTGTGTTAAGAGATAAATTTTACACAGAAGAGCATTGAAGAAATAAATGGCCTGGTTATGAGCTTGCAAGAGTCGAAAATAGCGGAAACATGAGAAGTAGGTTACTATTCAGATTATAGCATCACCAAGATGGTAAATGCAGAACACAGCAGACCTGACATGTTAAACTTTACCTTTCAACTTTCCAATGGGGTATTAACTCATAGAGATGGGTAGAACCATTTCAAAATACATTTTACTCTGTCTTATGTTTTAACAAATATTTTCTGTTTTAGGCTTCTTTATCTTAGCAAATAGTTTCACATACAGTCCTGTGAATCATTCTACAACAATAAGCTAAACAGTCGGCAAATGCAAGTGGGTCATTAAGAATCTTATTTTCCTTTGATGGTATTAAAGTCTCAATCCATGACTGCTTAGTGTCATAACCTATGATTCACATTTTATTTCCAAACATCAGTGGATACCAGTAAGTGAAATGCTGATATCAACATATAACCATCACAGTTATACCAGTGAGCATACAAACACTCAGGAAAACTCATAACCAGGACATTTCTTCAATGCTCTGTGTAAAATGAAATACAATCTTAATTGCTTTTGTTCTCCATAATACTAAAGCAAAGCTCTATAGCACTCTGGAGGGCAAGACAAGGGGACTTGTCTTCTTTTTTTTTTCCAAAAATATCATTTGAAGCTCATTTTATTCCATGTGGCCTCTCCCCAAAGTTCTAAATTTGAAGAGAGCAGCCCATTTATTTAGGTGGTTTCCAACACATTTGAGAAGTCGGTGCAAAAAGAAAAGCACTGGAAGGCTTTTAAAGTTTTAAGTCAAGCACTTTGCCTTTACCTCTGTGGGCTTCAAGCAGAATAGCAATGAGGCAATCTGAAGCTTATTCACTGGGGTCCAAGCACTGGAAAATGCATTTCCCAAAAGAGAAGTAACACAGACCATGCTGCCTGCAGACCTGAATCATGTAGTCATTTCCACAAAGTTTGCCTAACTCATCCCAAACTAAAGCTGAAGGCTATTTCACTGTGGCTCTGTTCAATGTCTTCTTATACTCTTGTTACTAGATAGCCCAGAGTGGCAGCTTTTAAATACTACAACCCAAATGCAATTCTTAAGAATTAGCAGTAACTTGTAATCTTTCATAAATTGATACATTGCTCATAAAGAGAGTGTCGGCCTTTGGTCTTCTCTATGCAAACCTAATCCCTGTAACAAAGGTCTCACCTGACTTTTATAAAATTGCATACAATGCTAATAAGCTAGCCCAGCTGTTTCCAAATACCCAGGGACTAAATCATTACACTTCTGTTGCTATAAAGTGCTAGGGATTGAACCCAGTTCCCTCGAAAATCAGTCAAGCACTGCACCAATAAGCTACAATCCTGGCAATGAACAGGCATCTAGGAGTCTACTTCTCATCTATAAGGTAGTAACAAAGCTCTGCACTTCCAACTTTGTTACATCAGAAGAACAGGTTTCTGGACAACAAATAGTTAAAGACCCTGCAAAGGGCTGAGACAGCACAGCAGGTGGGGAATCTGCCACAGCTGTTCATCATTTTCCACTTAGTTCCTTCATCTTAATCCTCAGAAACTCCCACACCTGTCTGATCTCATATTCCTATTTTCCAGTCTTCCTTTTCTTTCTTTGTCTCTTCTAGGATGTTACAGAGCGAGAAAAATGAAGCAATATAGAATCAATTATTCTTCCTCTGCTTCCACACTGGCCCCACCCTGTTTCAACTAATGATACTATCATTTTGTGAGAAATTGTATACAAAACAGGAGACAAAAATCACATAAAACAGAATAGAGTATACATGTGTCTGTAGTCTGTACACATCCTTAAATACAAAAGTACAGAACAAATTCAGTCGAAAAGGATCCACTGTTTGCAGACTGGGATACTAACATGGAAAGCCAGAACTGTGGATCAAAGATACCATATACTTTGGATCAGTGCTATATGAAACAAGATAAAAGATGTGTGTGTGTGTGTGTGTGTGTGTGTGTGTGTGTGTGTGTGTCCTGTTTTGACCCAAAGTCAAGGTTATTCTATTCTGAAATACAGCATCCTTAATGAAAAGCAGAGTCTTCAGAACAGAAGAAAAGGTTGATGAGGGGTGTGAGGAGCAGATGTAGAAGAGAGGAAGGGTGAAATATATTTAACAGGAAAAACACTCAGACTGGAGAACAGAACAGGCTAGAGGACAGACAGGTTTGAGAAGTATAATTCTAGAAAACAAAAGAAAGGAAAGTACTGAGATGAGAAAAACACTACTGGAGGAGTAGGGAGGGAAGAGGAGAGGAGAGGAAAAGGGGAAGGGGAAAGGGGAAAAAGGGAAGAGGCCGGGGAAGGAGAGTGCAGCAAGAGAAGTCCTTCCATGGAACAGACCAGGAGAGGATTATGTGGAATCAAGGGCACCTGGGAGACTAAAAAGAGTTTACAGAGACAGTGAAGGGGGAGAGAGGAAGAAAACAGGAGCAAAGATTAAAGAAATTAATAGAAAAGCAGGGAGCCCCAGTACTAATGTTTCAGACCAGCAATTTGAAACCCCAGTGACACAATTAATTTGTTTTAAAAAAAAAAAACTCAATACAGAAAAGCAATGAATTTTTTTTAGGAGGAGAGAACTGAGTCAGGGGAAGTTGAGGTGCCATTTGTGGAGGCTTTGGAGGGCTCAGGAAAAATCTCTCACCATTATTAAAGGCAATGACGGACAAAATGGTCATCAAAAGTTGAAAAGATCTTTTAAAATGCTAGAGGATTTTTTGAAACTGCATTTACTGATCATTCTAACATGCAGCAAAAGGTTTAAGAAATTGCTATCTTACTGCATACCCAAAGTCCGGGTTTGTTAAATATTTATTAATAGAGTGAATTTACTTATTTATTAATGCCGTAAAACAGCATCTTGAGTTATAAGACACTTGAAATTCTACAATTAAGTTGCAGTTAATATTTTTAGCTAGTATATAAGACAATGGATTTCATCATGACATTTTCATGTCATTGCATCTGGCTCTGAGTCACCTTTTCTCTGTTCTTCCCTGGCCTTTGCTGGGTCTACTCTTCACAAAGCCCCACCTCTGCTTCCATACCACCTACATACGTGTGTCTACTGTTAGATGTAGATGCCACTCACCAGAAAAAAAAAAAAGACACTGTCTTTTCCATCTAAGTTACCTCCTGAGTTGCAGGCTAGGAAGAACATTTTTAAGGACTGGATCTCATAGTCTTCTGCAGACTTTCAGACAGAAGTGTATACACAGATTTGATGTATCAGTGGGAGACTGGGCTGCACAGACATGATATGCTTTGGTACTCACTGTCTAAAAAGTTGTTGTCGTCACATCAAATGCTAGGGCTCTGTCCAGGAGGCGGGAAGGCGGGAGTTAAAACAGGAATCTGAATAGAAAGCATGGAATTAAAAGTAAAACAACAAAAAATGAGAACAAAAACCAGCTAAAGTTGGTACACCTGAGAATGGGCAGAAATAAGTGCACACACATCTCTCATCACCTCCAACCTCAAAGCAGCATGCCTTCCGGGAGCTGGTTTCCATGTCCATGCAAGCAAATACACCACTGGAAAGGCTAAAGGAGAACCCAGAGATGTCATGGTGGTAGAACGGGATCCTGTGGCACTAAGGCCAACAAGGAGACAAGAAACTCCACTACCAAAGCACCTGCCCCAGCCCTTGGAGTATAAAGCCAAAATGGGCATGGCTTCCCATCAGCCTCCCTAACTCTAATATATAAGGGTAGAGGGAATTCTAAGAAATGAAGCCCAGCACAGCCAAATTAGAAAAGTATGATCTCTTCTGTGAGTGTAAGGACCGACCTTTCTGAAAGCCAGAGCTGATCCTTCCCCCAGGGTTCCCTGCAACAGTTCACTGAAGCCACTGAAGCCACAAGGTCCCTTACTGTCACAACAGCATCCTCTGTGCCCATTTGTATCACAGTCGCTCCCTCTGATTCTGTTAAACCTCCCAACTCCCTCATTTCTCCCCCATGCCCACTTGTTAAAATAAGACCACCCACAGTTAAATCCACTTCAGTACCTACAGCTGCCAGGCAGGAGCACACCTGAAATCACTACATGCTGTTTTCTGGCCTTAATCTAAAGTTCACGATCCCACTAAGTTCACTCAACTCAAGGGGTTTGTGAGACAGAACTGTACTATGTTTCTCAGAACTGTTTCATACTCATGATCCCCCCCCTGCCTCAGTTTCCCAAGCTTTGGCTGGTTGAGTGCCAGAACACACAACCTCAAGTAAAATTTTAGTACTCTCCAGAAGCCCTCCTTTATTCCCCTAGTTCATTCTAGAACATTCCTGGGTGTGCCATCACCCACTTTACCATTTCATGTTTTCTACTGAAATTTCAAACACATGTTCCCCACTTTCATGCTTAGTTTATGATGGTGCTACCTTAGTTACATCAGTGGCAGGTCCATCTCTGTATAACAAAGCACTAAAACAAGGAGCTTAAAGCAAACAAAAACATCAGTGAAAACGACTTTATTCTGACCACTACTGTGTGACTTGATACATTGGGCTTACATCGTCCTCAGATGGGTTGGCTCACCCATGTGTAGGAGTCTCAACTGAGGCTGTCAGACAGCCACAGAGCTCTTCTCCGTGATGTACACCAGGATGAAGATTCGGGGCCTTTGGAGCCTAGGATGGGAACTCATACAGCATCTCTTATACTGTGTTACACGGGTGGCACACTTAAAAGGACTATGGAAATAGACTCAGTTACTTGTGGAGAGGACAATCTATGACTACATTTACAAACTAACCCATGGTTTGATTACCCATAAGAGAGCCTGTTGGACATTAGTGGGAGGACCAGCCCTTGGGCCTGTGGGGGTTCAATGCCCCAGTACAGGGGAATGCCAGAGCAGGAAGGTGGGAGTGTGTGGGAGCAGGTGGGTGTAGGGGCAGGGAGAGAAGGGATGGGATAGGGGGTTTCTGGAGGGGAGACCAGGAATGGGGATGACATTTGAAATTTAAATAAGGAAAATATCCAATAAAAGAAAAAATAGAAAATTCAAAAAATAAAAAGTAAAAAAGCAAAAGACAGCTGGGCTGTGGTGGTGCACGCCTTTAATCCCAGCACTTGGGAGGCAGAGGCAGGCAGATTTCTGAGTTCGAGGCCAGCCTGGTCTTCAGAGTGAGTTCCAGGACAGCCAGGGCTACACAGAGAAACCCTGTCTTGGAAAAAAAACAAAAAGTAAAAGACTCTTCCAAAGGTCCTGAGTTCAATTCCTAGCAACCACATGGTGGCTCACAACCATCTGTAATATGATCTGATGCCCTCTTCTGGAGTGTCTGAAGGCAGCTACAGTGTACTCAATTCATAGAATAAATAAATAATTTTTTAAAAAAAGTAAAAGAGTAATAAGAGAATAGAACCAGAAAACAAAGACAATATTTTCACCAGTATACTCATGCAAATACGGCTCATAATCAGTTGTCCAATATTCATGATACAGTTTTAACCATCATATCGTATACTATAGCTTCTGAGGAAGGATGTCAGTGTTCTACAAGTCATAGGCCAAGTGCAGAATGTAAGGACAGCTTTCATAAATAATTTTTAAAAAAAGTTTTATTGGAAGGTTATTCATTCACTTAGGTATTTTCCTTGGCTATTTCCAGAAGAGCAGTGGTATATGTTATACCACAAATTACATGGTTAACAAAGTCTAAAGTATTTCATACCTGGCCTTATTAAAAAAAAAAAAAGGAAGAAAGAAAGAAAAGTTTTCCAACCAGTTCACCAGCTTTCCAGTAAATGACATTTTTAAGTCTAACTCCAACAGACACACTGTCTATTATTGACATCCTAAAAGACGAATGCAAAAGAATTGACTCCACAGAGCCACGGCTTATGGTTGCTGCTATCTGCATAGTGAAGCCTTTCTGTCTTAGGCATTGCTCATTCCCACACATGACATAGTTCCCACAGCAGAACAAACTCCCCTTTGCAGAGAACACAGTACAAACAGTGCTAGAAACTAAGAGATGTAGAAGACCTCTTTGTCCTTCGATATAAAACTAGTTAACAATATTGAAAAGAGTGAGAACCCGAAAACAGTTCTTAGGCATTATTGTAATCAGAGGCATGAGTCAAAAGGTTAAAGCATGACCCAGAAGCTGTATTTTTAGCAAGTACTCCAATAATGTTGCATGGTGAGTTCATATTATATTTATGTACAGTCTTGCTTTGAGAAACTCTGAACTAAATGGGCTAAGAAATAGAAAAGTAAATAGGGCTTAGTTTACCATGACTTTTTCTTTCTTTACTTTCTAGAGAAAAAATACTCTATTCTCTGTATTTTGATATGTTAGAAAGATATCTTATGGTAATATACTCAATATTATATATTGGTAATATATCATTCTTCAAGTTTTATTTAGGATTTAATTTTTAAAAAGCCATCATTAAGCACTTTAGATTCAATTCTTTAAAATCACATTATTTAACTTCCATTGCACAAACCCTTGCTGGGGAAATATAAACAAACATCTCTTTACTATACACAGGGTACCAAGGACAGGCCAAAGCATTAGTTACAACCAAATCTAGCTTAGTGAACTGTGAGTTTATTGGGCTAATTTATAGAGTATGCATAGTTATGGAGGTGTATATAGACACCACCACCACCAAACAGCAGTACAACTAGAATGACTTGTCCAGAATGGGTGCTACCTAACACACAGGAGTGTAGATGGCGTTCCACAGGGGTGTAGATGATGGCATTCCACAGGGGTGTAGATGGCGTTCCACAGGGGTGTAGATGGCGTTCTTTCTTCCGTTACTCTTCCACTCTCCATATAGTCTTGTCCCCTAGAAGGCCAAGAGACCTTGCGAAGCTGGGGCTGAAGCGTACATATTTGGCAAAAATGCACAGAGGAGAGTGACTGAAATCGCAGATGAAAGTCCACTGATCCTCCCACCCCTTCCTTCTACTCAGTAATGTCAACAGGCCTGACTCTGGGAGCCTTCTGTAAGAAGACATGGCTGCTCTAACGAATGTGTCATGCATGTGTAATGTTTGTTATTCTTAGAGGGCAGCCATCCTTGTGCTTTCGCTGACAACATTAACTGTATTTTTTTCTTTAAGATTTTGTGTGTGTGTGCATGTGTGTGTGTGTGCATGTGTATATGCATGTGTGTGTGCACATGTGTGTGGGCACGTGTGTGTGGGCACGTGTGTGTGTGTGTATGTGTGTGCATGAGTGTGTGTGTGTGTGTGTGTGTGTGTGTACATGTGTGATGATGTGCGTGATGATCTCTGCAAAGGCTGAAAGAGGACATTAGTTCTCCTGGAGCTGGAGTTCGCTGAGGTGGTTGTGATTTGCCCAGCAAGGGTGCTGGGAACGAAAATGTGCTCCTCTGAAAGGGCAGCAAGGGCTCTCCCCTGCCTCATCCTCAGCCCCGTCATCATTTTAAAACCATTAACATGTTGAACATTATTGATGTCCTGGAAAACCCTTTTCTAGTTCTTACTCTCTCCCTAGGCTCTCCACAGAGCATTAATATGCCGAAGTTTCTCATAAGCAAATGCTAAGTATCTTGATATCAATACATAGGTTCGCCTTATATAGAGTTTAGTAGTTTTATATATGCATGTGTGTATAAGGTTGATTCAAATTTACAAAAACAATTCAGTGCTGCAGAAGGCTAATTGAAATTAAAAATCAGATATGACAAACCCAGTATGTGTGTGCACTCCCAAGGCAGCAAGACCATGGAAATGGGATGGGTTAGGCTAACTATTCTTTTTTTTTTATTTTCAAAGTTCCAGTCTGTGATTTTTTTTTTCTATTTACATTCCTACAACGAAGTCTTTAAAATCAATTTCAAGTGTTCACAAATAATGCTTGGGTAATAAAAAATGGATACAAACCAATCAAAAAATATTGCATCCACCTTTACTAGCGACCTGTACAAAAGCCAGAAAGAAGAGAATAATTGACATGAATAGAGGAAATTCTGTTTTTTCCTTCTAAATCAATGAACACATTTAGGGTTACATTTCACTATCATTCCAATTTGATGTGACTCTATCACTCGGATGTTGCTAGTGTAATGTAATGACAACTTGGGCTGTCAGCTCACTCCGTGAGTAACTAAGGCCATACTGAATGTTTTCTATTATCAAAAATAATGTTCAGAAAGAAGCGTGTGGTAGTAAAGAATTTCCTGCAGTCCATTCGAAAGCACAGCTTCACGAGTGCCAGAAGAGTTGCTTGTCTTTCCACTCTTTGCACTTACATAGCACCTTAAAGATCACTTCAATCTCATGAAAAGTAGCAGCACTGAACTGTCCCTAGACGAAACCCATCAACCAGTACTCAGGAGAAGCGCAGGGAGGACCGGGTCCCGGATATTTAATAGGAAATGTTAAATTTCATTGCTTTTCGCATTGCTTCTGCGGGGTCCTCTGGCCCACGGCATTAAGGCACACTCCATCATGAAGAGACATCACACCTGCAGCAGGCAGCAGCACATGAGTGCTGGTCCTCCACTTGCTCTCTCCTTTCTTATCTCTTCTGAGACCGCACCACCCATAAGAATAGGCTCCCACTCAAGTTAAGCCTCTCAGAAGCACTCTTGCTGACATACTCAAAGGTATGTGTCCTGTGCTATTCTAAGTCCTATCAAGTTGTCAATTAAGATTAATCATCCCCTAAGCCAAAGGCCTCTCTTTGTATATTTGGTTGTTGTTTGTCTACTTGTGTACTCATATGCACAGATGCCACACACACACACACACACACACACACACACACACAAACAAACTAGTGATTTCCAGGAAAGGCAACAAGGAGCCTATGTACACATCAAGAAGAAAGTGGACAGAAGGCCCCAAGAAGAGGGACACAGATTTCCCAGCAAAATATCCCCGAATACATGTACTAGCAGTGGCAGAAGTAAGCAAAGTCTTCTCCTAAGTCTTCCTGTAATTTCACCAACACAAACTCGGGCTGGGGAAAGCATCGTATGAAGTCGTTAGAAAAATACAGAAGCAGGATTTAAGAGCAAATCTGATTTCTATCTCAAGTCCTTTGTTTTGATTCAAATCAGTGCAGTGGAGCACTCCTAATCCAAAACTCCGCAACAAAACTTCACAAGCCCCGACCTGATTCCACAGGTAGGAAACACATGCTGTGGAATTCTGTTTTATGTACAAAATTGCTTTTTAAATATTGGACAGAATTACTCATAGTGAGTAAGAAGACGTAAGCAATTTTCATTTTTAAATATGCAAAGTTCATTTTTGTAAAAAGTATGAAATTCTACTTATCATTTATGATTAAGAGATCATCAGCCGAAGATGGTGACTCCTACTTCTCCAAGACCTTAATCATTTAGCAGTCTAAAACCTTTGCCAGCTTTCCAGTATTTTCTTCTAACACTTCCTTATTTCTTCCCTCCTTCCTCCATCTCTTCCTCTCGCATTTTACAATGTTCCCTATTGAATCCTACGGGGCTTTGAGGCTCCCGCCCTGGTTCCGTGAGTGCTGGGATGGCGGGCAAGGGGCATCACATCGGAATTTCTGAACGGTTCCTGTTTGGTGCGTTCATAGGCAATTTGGTGCTTAACAAATGAATCTTCCTTTCCTCCTTGTTGTCCATAATTACTCCTCAGTGAAGTTTCACTTTTGCATCTAAAGTGGAATCCTAGGCTGAGGAACTTAACATGCTCTCGCTGAAGACTGAGTAACGAGAACTGACACTCACATGTGATCTTAACATATTTTAACATATAGCTCCTAAGCAAGCTAATGTGTCAGTCCGGCTGGTGATGGAGACAGCTTTGGACTAACAGCTCTTCATAGAGTGAAGCACTACGTCCGTTTCCCTGACTAAGAGCTTTCCTGAGCCCTAGGACTTACAATAAAATCAAACTGTCCCCAGAAGACCAAGTTCACTGCAATTGTATGGATGTCTTCCTTAAACTAATGTGGCATTGAAACATAGAGCTCCCTCTCCTCTGGCGGCAGCCATCAGGTGAGCCGCGACAGGTGCATACAAATACATGCAGGAGAAAGAAACAATCCAATGTGGTGCACTTTCTTCTGAGGGTCCGCTGCTGGCAATACCACCAGCTCTCCGCGTGCTGCACAGGACTCCCCGCCCCACCCGGCCGATAAAGCACGAAGACTGGAATACAAGGCTAAGCAAGGTTATGTCATTTACAGGATTCATGTCCGCCGTGGTGGTCGCAAACGCCCGGTTCCTAAGGGTGCAACTTACACAGCAAGGCAAGCCTATCTACCATGATGTTAACCAGCTGAAATTTGCCGGAAGCCTTCAGTCTGTGAGGAGAGAGCTGGATGCCACTGTGGGGCTTTGAGAGTCCTGAATTCCCACTGGGTTGGTGAAGATTCCACATCTTCCTAAATTTTTTGAGGTTATTCTCAAGGATCCATTCCAAAGCTATCAGAAGAAATCCTGACACCCAGTGGATCATCAAACCAGTCCACAAGCACTGAGTGATGCGTGGGTTGACATCTGCTGGCCAAAAGAGCAGAAAAGGGCCACACGTTCTCACCCTGCAGCCTGGATAAGGCACAATACTCTCCAGTTCCACCATTACCGCTAATACACATGATGTTTGTAAAGATGAAAAAAAAGAAACAAATAAGCAAACAAACAAATCTAGAGCTTTTCTGAGTTGATTAGGCCACAAGAGCCCCACACCTTTGAATAGGACATTTAGAAGTAGTTTTTCTTTGCTCTTCTGCCCTTGTGATAATATAAAGAATAGTATGCCTCACCTCTGGAAGATTTGATGATAAAGCAAGCATATTCAGTAAATCTGACTATGCCTCAGCTTCAGACTTATCAGCTTTCAGAACAATAAGGAATGGTATCCTTTTATTTTAATTAGATATATTCTTTATTTGCATTTCAAATGTTGTCTCCTTTCCTGGTTCCCTGCCACTCCCAGGAAAATCCCATAAGCCATCTCCTCTCCCCCTGTTCCCAGTCAACCCTCTCCTGCTTCCCTGTCCTGGTATTCCCTTACACTGCAGCACTGAGCCTTTCCGGGACCAGGGGCCTCTCCTCCCTTTGATGTCCAACAAGGCCATCCTCTACTGCCTGTGAGTCTGGAGCCATGGGTAACTCCATGTGAACTCTTTGGTTGATAGTTTTGTCCCTGGGAGCTCTAGGAGTACTGGGTGGCTCATATTGTTGTTCTTCATATGATGCTGCAAACCCCTTCAGCTCCAGGGGTCCTTTCTCTAGCTCCTCCATTAGGGACCCTGTGCTCAGTTCAATGGCTAGCTGAGAGTGTCCCCCTCTGTATTTGTCATGCACTAGCAAAGCCTCCCATGTGATAGCTATATCCAGCTCCAGTCAGCAAGCACTTGTGGGCATCGACAACACTGTCTGGGTTTTCTAACTGTATATGGGATAGATCCCTAGGTGGGGTAGTCTCTAGATGGTCTTTCCCTCAGACCATACTACACATACTACTCAGACCATACTACTCTGTTTCTCCTTCTGTGGGTATTTTGTTCCCCCTTCTAAGAAGGACCAGAGTATCCATACTTTGTTCTTCCTTCTTCTTGGGCATCATTTGATATGTGAATTGTTTCTTGGGTATTCTGAGCTTCTGGGCAAATATCCACTTATCAGTGAGTGCATACCAGATGTGTTTTGTGATTGGGTTACCTCGCTCAGGATGGTATTTTCCATTTCCACCCATTTGCCTAAGAATTTCATGAATTCATTGTTTTTAATATCTGAGTAGTATTCCATTATGTAAATGTGCCACATTTTCTGTACCCAATCTTCCTTTGAGGGACATCTGGGTTCTTTCCAGCTTCTGGCTATTATAAATAAGGCTGCTATGAACATAGTGGAGCATGTGTCCTTATTACATGCTGGGGAAACCTCTAGGTATATGCCCAGGTGTGGTATAACAGGGTACTCCGGTAGTATTATGCCCAGTTTTCTGAGGAACCTCCAGACTGATTTCCAGAGTGGTTGTACCATCTTGCAATCCCACCAGCAGTGGAGGAGTGTTCCTCTTTCTCCACATCCTCTCCAGCACCTGCTCTCTCCTGAGCATTGATCTTAGGCATTCTGACTGGTGCAAGATGAAATCTCATGGTTGTTTCGATTTGCATTTCCCTGATGACTAAGGATGTTGAATATTTCTTTAGGTACTTCTCAGCCATTCGATATTCCTCAGGTGAAAATTCTTTGTTTAGCTCTGTACCCCATTTTTAATAGGGTTATTTGGTTCTCTGGAGTCTAACTTCTTGAGTTCTTTGTATATTTTGGATATTAGCTCTCTGTCAGACATAGGGTTGGTAAAGATCTTTTCCCAATTTGTTGGCTGCCATTTTGTCCTATTGACAGTGTCCCTTGCCTTATAGAAACTTTGTAATTTTATGAGGTCCCATTTGTCAATTCTTGATCTTAGAGCATTAGCTATTGGTGCTCTGTTCAGGAAAATTTCCCCTGTGCCCATGTCCTCCAGGGTCTTCCCCAGTTTCTTTTCTATTAGTTTCATTGTGTCTGGTTTTATGTGGAGGTCCTTGATCCACTTGGACTTGAGCTAAGTACATGGAGATAAGAGTGAATCAATTTACATTCTTCTGCATGCTGACCTCCAGTTGAACCAGCACAATTTGTTGAAAAGGCTATCTTTTTTCCCACTGGATGGTTTTAGCTTCTTTGCCAAAGATCAAGTGACCATAGGAGTGTGGGTTCATTTCTGGTTAT
The DNA here is from genome assembly GCA_964023405.1 of Apodemus agrarius. Classification (NCBI taxonomy): domain Eukaryota; kingdom Metazoa; phylum Chordata; class Mammalia; order Rodentia; family Muridae; genus Apodemus; species Apodemus agrarius. Next base: position 51,465,464 of record OZ030017.1, on the reverse strand, counting down.
TTAATTCTATTCCACTGATCTACCTGCCTGTCCCTACCAATACCATGTCATTTTTAACACTATTGCTCTGTAGTACTGATTGAGGTCCAGGATACTGATTCCACCAAAAGTTCTTTTCCTGTTGAGACTAATTTTAGTTATCCTGGGGTGGTGGTGGTGGTGGTGGTGGTGGTTGCTCTTGTTGTTGTTGTTGTTGTTGTTGTTGTTGTTGTTGTTTGGAAGTTTTTTTGTTATTCCAGATGAATTCAGAGAATTGGTCTTTCTAACTTTATGAAGAATTGAGTGAGAATTTTGATGGGGATTACATTGAATCTGTATATTGCTTTTGGCAAGATGGCCATTTTTACTATATTAATCCTGCCAATCCATGAGCATGGGAGACATTTCTATATTTCTGAGGTTTTCTTCAATTTCTTTCTTTAGAGACTTGAAATTCTTGTCATACAGATCTTTCACTTGTTTGGTTAGAGTCACACCAAGATACTTTATATTGTTTGTGACTATTGTGAAGGGTGTCGTTTCCCTAATTTCTTTCTCAGCCTGTTTATCCTTTAAGTATAGGAAGGCTATGATTTGTTTGAGTTGATTTTATATCTATCCACTTTGCTGAAATTGTTTATCAGCTGTAGGAGTTCTCTGGTGGAATTTTTGGGTAGCTTAAATATCATCTGCAAATAGTGATAATTTGACTTCTTCCTTTCCAACTTGTATCCCTTTGACCTCCTTTTGTTATCTAATTGCTCTAGGTAGAACTTTGAGTAGTATATTGAATAGATAAGGCAGAGGGGGCAGCCTTGTTTAGTTCCTGATTTTAGTGGGATTGCTTCAAGTTTCTCTCCATTTAGTTTGACGTTGGCTACTAGTTTGCTGTATATTGCTTTTACTATGTTTAGGTATGGACCTTGAATAAGGAATGGTATTCAGTACTTTATAATTATCTATTCTTAGATATTCTCCTATAGCAGTACACAACAAACTACAAGTACATATTCTAATTCCTCTGAAGTAATGCTAGTGATAATTCCCCCAGGATAGACATCCGCAGGCAAGAAGACTATATATTGCTTTATCCATACCAACTCACATACACACCAGGCTGGCTAGTTTCATAGCAACTTAAGAGAAGCTAGAGTCATCTGAGAGGGGGAAACTTCAATTGAGAAAGTGTCTCCATAAAAGGGCTGCAGGCAAAATTGCTGGCCATTTTCTTAATTAATGATTGATGAGGGAGGGCCCAGCCCATGGTAGGTGGGGCCATCCCTGGACTGATGGTCCTTGGTTCTATAAGAAAGTAGGCTGAGCAAGACAAGAGGAGCAAGCCAATAGTAGCACCCCTCCCTGGCCTCTGCATCAGCTCCTGCCTCCAGGTTCCTGCCCTGCCTGAGTTCCTGCCCTCCCTTCCTGAGATGAGGATGTGGAAGGACAAGCCAAATACACCCTTCCCTCCCCAAGTTTGGTCATATTGTTTCATCACAGCAATAATAACTCTAAGACACAGGCATAAGCACAGGCAAATGTTGAAGGATGTGCATTAGAAGAATACCATCTTGATCTAATCGGATTTCATCTTCTATACAATTACAGGGAGCAGGATGGTTCCTTCTCACCATCTCTACTGTCCTGGGTTGATAGGGAATTTGACTTATTCAAATGTTTAACATTTGCATTATATAAACCTCTTCAAAACTGTTTACTAGCAGCACACGTCTGGGCACATTTGCCTCCTCACAGATAAGGAGCAAACAAGACAGAGTTCACTCACACAAACGTGGACTGATTTGTATTTAAAGACAAACTACAAACTGAAGTACTGTTTGCAGTTTTACACATGAGAATCCAGTCAGGACTGGCTCTATAAGATAACTACACTTACAGCGTTGGAGTAACCTAGGTTACTAGTAAGCTAGTAATCGAGGTATAGTCTGATGTGTAATGCTATAACAGAATATCTGAGACTAGGTAATGGTAAAGAACATGATTGCCTTCTTTATGTTCCTAACAAACTGGTAAGTCTAAAGTCAAGCAAGCTAGGTTGCTTTCTAGAAATTTTTTTTGCAAATTGTATACCAATGAAAAGTGGACATGGGAGACTTCTAGACTAGAGCAGCAGGCAATAGCAGTACAATTGTGTTGAACTTTCTTGAACTACTTTCTCAGAGAAGTACCTAAAGACATTGAAAATGTAATATATGTCTGAAATTACCAACAATAAAAAATACAGACTATATGATGTATAGCAAAGCAAGAGTATATCTATATATATTGAAAAATATTATATAACAGACAACATAGTCTGTGCACAAATTACAAACTGACAGTAATAACATATTTATTTATTTATTTATTTATTTATTTATTTATTTATTTATTTCTGGTCTTTTACATTTTATTAATTCAGAAAAATGTGAAAGAGGATTTTCTTTTTTTTATTTTTTGTAAAGTTTTTTTTTCTTTCTACTTATTCACTTTACATTCCGTTCACTGCCTCACCCCCATCCCACAATCCTTCCCCCATCTCCACCCCTATCGCCTTCTCCTCTGAGCAGGTGGGGCTCACCCATCCTGGCACTTCAGGTCTCTGTGTGGATAGAATAGATGCTTCCTCTCCCACTGAGGCCAGACAAGACAGTTCCGCAAAGAGCTCATTCCAAGTATGGGCAACAGCTTTAGGGACAGCCCCCGCTCCAGTTGTTCGGGACCCACATGAAGGTCAAGCTGCACATCTGCTACATGTGTGTGGGGAGGCCTAGGTCCAGCCTGTGTATGTTCTTTGATTGGTTGTTCAATCTCTAAGCTCTCCAAAGGTCCAGATTAGTTGACACTGTTGGTCTTCCTGTGCAGTTCCTATCCTGGGGGCTGCAATCCTTCCTCTTATTCTTCCCTAGGAATCCCTAAGCTCAAGCCACTATTTGCCTGTGGTTATCTGTATCTGTCTAAGTCAGCTGCTGGGTGGAGTCTTTCAGAAGACAGCAATGCTAGACTCCGGCCTGCAAGCATAACAGAGTATCATTCATAGTGTCAGGGACTGGTGCTTGTCCATGCGATGAGTCACAAATTGGTCCAGTTATTGGTTGGCAGTTCCCTATGTCTCTGCTCCATTGCCAAACCCTCATAGACAGGATAAATTTAGGGTCAAAAGTTTTGTGGGTGCCTCGGTGTTCCTATGGCTTCACCAGGGTACCTGCCTAGCCACAGGAAACAGCCTCCCCAGGCTCCATAGCCCCATTGTTCTGTGTCACAGCTAAAGACACCTCCATTGTATCTTGGGTGCCTCCCCTATCTCAGGTCTCCATCACTTCCTGGAGATATTCCCTGAGAAACCAAATCTTATAAATTCAAACTTCATTTTAAGAAACTTGAACTCGGGTAAACTAATAGACCAATACATAGCATTAGTTTCCAAATTACCCCTCAACAAAACCCGGAGCCTGACTCCAGTTTCCAGGCTAACCCACAACAAATACAACCTTTCCAGGTTAATTCCCAACAAGCCCATTTCCTGCTTAAGTACTACTCGTGCAGAGGGAAGGAGAAGTTAAGTTTATAATTTGTCTCCCAGGACCAGCCAATTATGTGAAAGGCCTTAGTAGGGTTCCAATTAGATACTTGCCAGGCTAGAAACACTCGTCTCCCTCTTGCTGCTTTCTAGAAAACCTTACTCCGATAGACGTTCCAGGCTACTCTCCACCAAAACCGTCCCACGTGTTGGTGTGAGCTGAGGGGCCTCAGCTAGCTCGAATAAAGACCCTGTTGTGATTTGCATCAGATCAGCTCCTGTCCATTTGGGAGGGGTTCACTATCCCTTCCCTGGCACTATACCCTACCTCCCTGCAAGAATTGCAGATTTCCACCCATTCTCAAGTCCACCCAGCCATCCCACCTGTCCTCCCCATACCTGACCCTGAAGCCCCCCCTCTCCCATGCCAGTTCCCTCTCTCACCCAATTCTCTCCCTCTATCTGACTTCCATGACCTTCTCCAAGCGAGGCTCAAGTATCCTTTCTTCTGCCCTCCTTCCTTTCCAGCCTCCTTGGGTCTGTGGAGTGTAGCATGGGCATCCCGTATTTTATGACTAATATCCACTTATAAATGAATACGTACCATGCATGTCCGTTTGGGACTGGGTTACCTCACTCCCGGATGATATTCTCAAGATCCATCCATTTGCCTAAAAATTTGTGATGTCTTTTTCATAGTTGGATGTACAATTTTGTAGATGTACCACATTTTCTTTAGCCATTCTTCAGCTGAGGGACATCTAAGTTGTTTCCAGTGTCTGGCTGTTACAAAGAAAGCTGCTACATAGTTGAGCAAGAGTCCTTGTGGGAGGGTGGAGCATCCTGCGGGTATATCCCCAGGAGGGGTGCAGCTGGGTCTTGAGGTAGAACTATCCCCAGCTTTCTGAGAAACAACCAAATTGATTTCCAGAGTGGGTGTACAAGTCTGTACTCCAGCAACAGAGCAGTGTCCCTCTTTCTCCACATCCTCAACAGCGTGAGCTGTCACTTGAGTTTTTAATCTTAGCCATTCTGACCAGTATAAGATAGACTCTCAGAATTGTTTTGATTTACATTTCCCTGATGACTGACGACTTTGAACATTTCTTTTCTTTTTATTGGATATATTCTATATTTACATTTCATTTCCCTTTTTCTGGTTCCCTGACCCACAAAGGACCCACATGCCCTTTTCCCTCCCCATGTAACCCCATCCACCCTTTCCCACTTCCCTGTTCTGGTATTACCCTACACTGATGCTTTGAGCCTTTCCAGAACCAGGGTTCACTCCTTCCTTCTTCTCGGACATTATTTGGTATACGGATTGTGTCTTTGGTGTTCCAAGATTCTAGGCTAATATCCACTTATCAGTGAGTGCATGGGTATTCTTTTGAGACTGGGATACCTCACTTAGTATGATGTTCTCCAGCTCCATCCATTTCTCTAAAGTGCTTCTCAGCCATTCGAGATTCCTCTCTTGAGAATCCTCTGTCTTGCTCTGTGCCCTCGTGACCAATTTAAATAACAAAATCTATACATATTGTACTGTAATTTTTAAAGATCCCAAATTCCACAAACATGCTTAGCCATGTGAGGCTCTATCACCCAAGTCTGACATTAGTTGGAGAGAAATTGAGAGAGGAAAGAAAACAAACAAACAATGAAGTATTTGTCAATATATGACTGTTCATATATCATCAGGGTTCCCAGGTCTTCTGGATTCTGGGTGGAAACGAGCAGGAAAGGGAGGAAGGCAAGCTCACTGGCAGAGAGGAGCTGAAGAAAACAGAAAATTGCATCGGGGCCATTTTCTCAATCACGTGATGCTTCCTCCTTTTCCTCACACATAAGCCACCTCTTTCTCCCATGAAATATCTTCGACTACAATTGCTACAAAGACTCTCCTCTGGAGCCAACTTCAACAGTAAATAGCCAGGGAAGTAGATTAAAACAAAAATATAACTTTTGTGTAGCTAGAATTCTGCCTCATTTTGAGAAAACATAGTCATAGTAAACTAAATTTTCTTCATTATATACTGCATTATTATTTTTCAGATGCCCAGCGAGTAATTGGGGTTTTTAATTAAACAATAAACTCCTGAAAATTAAATGTAAACACTTGACTTTAAAATTAATGAAGAGGGGACAAAGGATAAATGATGTCAAGAACTCCTTTTAATCCTGACAAGGGAACTCTTCCCTGCTTTTAATAAGTAGCACGCACTGCTCCCTGTTCTGTTCTCAGAATGTAAAGCAAGGAGGACAGAAGAAAATTCAGTCCCATGGGAAAGTCAGAGTCCCATTTGGCCTTTTTTTGTCACCAAATGAAGGTTCCAGTACCAGGATCCTGTTATATCTTAATAGAGTTGTTGACCAAAGGGATCCTATGGAAATCCCCAAACAGCCCATGCTGTTTTCAAGACTATAGTTCGCTTTCCACAGTCCTATGGCAAGGCTCCATTGCTTAATGAAGACAATACCTACACAACTCATTAACAAAGGTCAAGCTTCTGTCTTCTTAAAGCCATTACCTGCTGTTTTTATGTATGGGAAAGTACTCATGCAGGCTACCAAAAGAGAAACATCAACCCAGTCACAGGACATTTGATCTACAATGATGTCCTGCCTACAAAATATGCTAGAGCAATGGTGGCACAAAGCTTGTGGGAGTAACCAACCAATGTCTGGTCTGACTTAAGGTCCGCTCAAGGAGATGGGACCTGTGTCTGAAACTGTTTGAGTGACCAAGAACCAAAACTAGATAGCCCAGGAACCTAGTATAAAACCAAAAACTACTTGTCTTAACAAAAAGAAGAAGAAGTCATGATAAAATGCCTTTTAATGATATTCTGCTAGACTCATAAACCAGGGCCTTGCTCAAGCACCATCACAGAAGATGTATCCTGCAATAGATGGGAACAAATGCAAAGACCCACAGTCAGACATTATACAGAGGGACAGACCTAGGCATTAATAGATGTCTCTATCAAAATCTCCCTCTTAAGGCTCAGCGAACCCCATGGAAGAATAGAAAAAAAAAAAGAATATCAGAACCAGAGGGGATGAAAAACACCAAGAAAACAAGGCCCTCTAAATCAACATGATAAAGGCTTACATGAATTCACATAGATTGAAGCAGAAAGCCTGCATAGGTGTCTGCTCTGGGTACTCTGTGTATATTATTATGGTTTCCAGTTTAGTGTTCTTATGGGATTCCTGAGCAAGTGATTGAGTGTGTCTCTGGTCCTTATGCCTTATTCTGGGCTCTTCTCCTTCTTTTTGTTTGTCTTGTTGAACTCCAATGCATCAGCGTTCATTTTATCTCATTATATTTTATTATCCCTTAGAACCTGTTTGTTTTCTAATGAAAGATTTAAAGGGAGTGGATTCTGGTTGAGAGGAGACATGGGGAGGAACTGGGAGGAATCAAGGGAGGGGAAAGCATTATCAGGATATATTATGTAAGGGAAAAATCTATTTATAATAAAATAAAAACATTCCAGTTAGGGGACTAGTCATCATTTACACTTGCACGGTGCGATTCACATGCTAGGAACTTCAAAGACATTTTTCACTTGTCAATAAAAGTAAGTAGGTACCTCCATAAGGACCTGATCCGGAAGAAAGGTATCACGATCCCCACTTACCAGTATAGGCTTAAGCAATGGAAGTGACTTGACCAATTATATACATACATGTATGTATATATACCTAAACTGGGCTTTTAATAAAGATGTCTCAGTTCCAGAATATATGCCTTTAAATACTCTTATCTTGCTAAGGAAAATAATAATTTACAAATATAATATCAAATTAATGTAGTCAAATTTAGTAAATACCTGAGCAACATAAAGCTACCCACAAAAAATGTGAGCAAATCTTCCATTTTGTAAACGCATTCCAGATTAAGGAAAGCCAGGCCAAATATATTATTATATTATATTTACAATATTACATGGTTTATTTACCATGTTACATAATATATTTCAGTACACATTGATATGCTCTTACTTGTGCTATACAGTACATATATACTCCACATAGAATACTTATTTACAAATCACAAATCCTTGTTACATCCGTATTATGTAAACTTCAAAATGGAAGAAAGTATGTCTACGTAGCTAGAATTCAGTTCTTTGAGAATGAGGGATAGTAACTGAAGAGTAAAACAACAAGTGGGGGGAGTAGTTCTGTGAGTCGAGAATTGATTACCATGCAAGTGTAAGGACTGGAGCTCTAGCCCCAACACCTTAAAAAAAAAGGAGGGCGTAGTGTGTAGTGGGGGAGCCAGGAGCCAGAAACAGATGGATCTTTCTGGCTCACTAGTCAGCCAGTCTAGCAGAATCAGGGAACTGCAAGTTAATAACAGAACTTGTCTCAAAGACCAAGATGGACAACACCTGAAGAGCAATAGCCAAGGTTGACATTTCACTCCCTCTCCCTCTCTAGCTCCCTTTCTCCCTCCCTCCTCCCTCCTTCTTCTCTCTCTCTCTCTTTCTCTCTCTCTCTCTCTCTCTCTCTCTCTCTCTCTCACACACACACACACACACACACACACACACACACAAAGTGTGCTTGAGAAGCTGTTGAGTCTGGTTTTTTTTTCATTCTGAGAGTCACCTATGTGGCAGGGTTATTTGTGACTGTGACGATGAATCAAGCTCTGAACTATGACACGTGCCAACTTTTGCACGATTTTGTCCCAGTAGATGGTTTTGAAGACTAAAAACACTGTAGCAGCCTACATGCCTGTGACTCCTCCCCTGCCAGTCACCTTTCTCCCTTTTCACTTCCATCAAAAAAGGAATTTAGAAAAAAAGGGGGGGTAGAAGTTCCCTATAGTTCCCTGGTTTAATAATACTTTGAATATTCAGCCTCCATTTCCTTTGGGGGAAATGATTAGAAATGAAATTTAAGAATGATGAGAAACCTGTACAGCCCATAAATTAAGAAACTTGCTAATAAATAGAAAACCTTCTCCCTGAACATCCAAACAGACCCACAACTCCCCCTATTCTATGCATAGACTTTCCCTCACAGGCACTTTGAGTAGCTTCCCTAGAACACAGTGGAAGGGAAGTAATCTTTCAGGCTCCCTTTAGAGTGAAAGTGAAAGACGAAACCAAAAGCTTTATTAAAAAGGGTGTAAAAACAGTAATATTTAATTTTATGGCTCTAAAAACCTTCAGAACATGAGTTACAAACAGGATATATCTTTCTTCAAACTGCCGTCTGGACCTTTTGAGCCCGAGACAACTAATAAAGAGAAAAATAAGGAAGAAAACACACCACATTTTCAAAGACTGTTTCTACTGGAAATCCAGTTTCGGCAACTCTATCACCTGCTTTGTATCATTAAACTGAAGGAGACTCTGAATAGGAAGGGGCGGTGAGGAGACTGCTAATAAAATATTTAAGAACAACAGGAAAAGCCATGCCGGGCTTTTCGTTTACCCAGAAAAGGCGCCTTCGAAAGTATCAGTCAGATATGATTTACTGTATTAATAAAATCACCTTCCGATTGCGAAGGTGGCACACATACATAAAAGGCAGACAGACACCTATTTTTAAAATCTGGACGTAAAGGACAGAGTATTCTAGAGAAAAGACAGTGTCAAGGCTCCTGCTCTTTGCAGCTGCACAGCTGACTTTGACCTCATCATTCACAGGTGAATGGGACTGAGTCTCTGTCTCTGAAAATATCCTAGAGCCACATACTAATCGGGCGGGAGTGTTCCTGTAATCTTACATAAGATTTAGTATGCCTTGGAACAAACAAGAATGACTATATAGCTAATGTCTGAAGAGCACCTCCTGGGCAATTATTACTGCTACAGGAGATGAGTGATTGATTGCACGGGTTGGGGTTTACCATCTTTCAAATCTGCATCTTCCTCTAGAACACTGGAATAATGATGGTCCCAGAGAGCCATGGAGATTACCCAATCTATCAGCATTTTTCTCCGTGTTTGACTTTCATTCCTCTGCATTTGATTGCTTCTGAAATAATGGTTGTGGAATTGAAAAGTGTTCTTTATATTCCCCAGTGATTTTCATTTGTAATAGATAAGCAAATGCAAATTTTTCCTATTACACTAACACCAGAGACACCACCACATCTGAGAAAACCCTATAAATAGAAGGGACAGGAGTCCACTCGGGACATTAGCCTGTCCAGAGGAAAGAGAAATAAAGGAATCAGAACAATGAAGCAAGCAGTCTGATTTCATCCACATATGCCTGCAGAATGTGTAGGCATCCCTGCCGGCACGCAAAGTTTATTTCTGACTAAGTTTAGGCCTATGTTTGACACAGAAGTGCAGGAGTCAAACGCAATGCTTCGAGGTCAGTCTATACTACTCCAGAGGCTGTGAGCCGCTTCTATTGTCAACCCTTTCAGTGTGGGACTGTCCACTTGGACCAATTTCTCTAACATGCAAGAATCTACTCCCTGCCCTGACCTCGGCCTCACCCACATATTAGTCTGTTTTGGAACAATGAGAAGTTGTTTTCTTAATGGCATCTGCTGTTTCTCGCCGACTGCGGAGGGGTCTGCGGAGGAACATTCCTAAGAATTTTTCAAGAAAATGTGAGCTGTCAGCCCGACTGATCCTTGATCTCATCTCTTCTGCTTTTGTTTCCGATTATAAATGGGAAAATAACAGGAACACGGAGTATTTTAAAAGCCAAACCTCAGGCTTGTTTCGCTCCATAATTTGTTACTTTCTTTTTCTGGCAAGAAGAACTTAATTATGTAAAGCAGCGACAGCTCGACCAGATTCTTCACTGATCCACACCACAGATAAGCAATTCTGAGAACTTAAATATGCAGTGAAGACACTACTAATCGCTACCCCAGGAGCAGCCTGAAAGAAAGAGTCTCGTGCGCATTGTGAATGTGTCCATCCTTTGCACAGCTTTGCAAATACTTTAAATTAAAAAAAAAAAAAGCAGGGCCTTGGGGGGAAATAACTCTTTCATACATTATAATATATGAAGCCAAGGTGTTACAACACTCTGAAATTAAGACAGAGGTTAGTCCTTATAACTTCAGGGGGGAAAAACACACATTCTAAAACACAGGATGAAATCCCTACAAATTAAATCAGTTCACTGAAAAATGAGTGTCTGTAACGTACCATTCTATAGATCCAGCAATGCTTCCTGGGTGTTTCTAACTAATGTCAGAAATTCTTTCTCCCATTGGCCAACAGCCTCAGGGTGAGAATCTACACATATACTACCTTATTTTATCTCATTGTATTGGGCCATAAATTATGATTAGAAAATCTTCTTAATCTTGGAATTCAATCTGTTCTGTTTGGATAACTTTGTAGTTTTTAGAAAACGAACTAATATACAAATTTAAAGCAAAAGAATAAAACCTAAAGGCCAGCGAAACTATAAGTAAAAGTATAAGAACATAAAACAGGAATAAGACATTACACATTTTGATTTGAGCAGTAGCACAATATGTTTTATAGTTTTAGATGGCATTTGGTACATGGAGGAATAACTCATCATGTGAAGACCTTCCGTGTGTGTGTGTGTGTGTGTGTGTGTGTGTGTGTATGTGTGTGTGTGTGTGTACACACATGCGTGCATATGTGTGTGTATGTGACTATGTAAGTGACTGTGTGTGACCATGTGTCTGGGTATTTGTGTGTCTCTGCTGTATGTGTCTGTGTGTATCTGATTCTATATATAAGTGTCTGTATCTGTGTATGTCTGCCTGTGTATGTGTCTGTGTGTTTGTGCCTGTTTCTGTGTGTATCTGTGTGTCTCTGTGTATGTATCTGTGTTTATGTGGCTGTGTCTGAGTGGCTGTGGCTGTGTGCTTGTGTATGTGTATGTATGTATGTCTGTGCATGTGTCTGTGTGTGAACACCTGTATCTCTGTGTGTATCTGTTTGTGTGTCTGTGTCTATGTATGAGTGTGTGTCTGTATGTCAGTGTCTGTGTATGCATCTGCCTGTATGTGTCTGTGTTTCTACATGTGTCTGTGTAAGTCTGTGTCTGTGCATCTATGGGTGTATGTCCCATATGTGTTACATATGGGTATGTATCCATGTGTGAGTATCTGTTTCTGTTTCCATGTATGTCTGTGTATAGAACTGTGTTTATGTATTTGTCTGAGTGTCTGTGTGTGCTGGTATGTGTGTATGTATGTCTGTCTGTGTATGTGTCTGTGTGTGAGCACCTGTGTCTGTGTGGGTGTATATGATTGTGTGTCTGTGTCTATGTATGAATGTCTGTGTGTCTGTATGTCTGTGTCTCTCTCTGTGCATGTGTCTGCCTGTGTGTGTGTGTGTGTGTGTGTGTGTGTGTGTGTCTATGTGTGTCTCTATGTCTATGGGTGTATGTCCCATACATGTCACATATGTGTATGTGTCCATGTGTGAGTGTCTAGGTCTGTGTGTATTGCTCAGGACAAAAACAAGCTCTCATGTATGAGAAGCAGATGCCCTACCACTCAGCTCTACCCCTACCTACTGCATGAATTCTTGACTTACATTGCCTTTTCTGTGATAACTCAACCATATTTTCTGGGCTTATATTTCCCATTATGCTGCTCTCCTCTTTCTTCTCTTTCATTCTTTACATCAGTCTTCTGCCCACTTCAGTTCTGCATTGAAGCAAACATAGAATTCGCTTCTTTCTATGAAGTGAAGAATTCTATTCTATGAATAATTCTAAGTTGGGGAGGAAAGGGTTTATTGAGCTTACACTTCCACACAGCTGTTCATCACCAAAGGAAGTCAGGACTGGAACTCAAGCAGGTCAGGAAGCAGGAGCTGATGCAGAGGACATGGAGGGATGTTCCTTACTGGCTTGCTTCCCCTGGCTTGCTCAGCCTGCTCTCTTATAGAACCCAAGAATACCAGCGCAGAGAGGGTACCACCCACAAGGGGCCCTCCCCCACTTGATCACTAATTGAGAAAATGCCCCACAGCTGGATCTCATGGAGGCACTTCCTCAACTGAAGTTCCTTTTCTTATGATAACTCCAGCCTGTGTCAAGTTGACACACAAAACTAGCCAGTACAGTAGTGAACTTCTAGTTTATTTTGTTTTTGAGACGAGGTCTTACTAGATAGCAGGCTATCTTTTTGTTTTGTTTTGTTTTGTTTTGTTTTGTTTTGTTTTGTTTATTGGATATATTCTATATTTACATTTCATTTCCCTTTTTCTGGTTCCCCATCCCCCAAAGGTCTCACATGCCCTTTTCCCTCCCTCTGTTCCCCCATCCACTCCTTCCCACTTCCCTGTTCTGGTATTCCCCTACACTGATGTTTTGATCCTTTCCAGCACCAGTGTCCACTCCTTCCTTATTGTTGGATATCATTTGATATGTGGATTGTGCCTTTGGTGTCCCAAGAGTCTAGGCTAATATCCACTTATCAGTGAGTGCATACCATGGGTATTCTTTTGAGACTGGGTTACCTCACTTAGTATGATGTTCTCCAGCTCCATCCATTTCTCTAAGGATTTCATTAATTCATTGTTTCTAATGGCTGAATAGTACTCCATTGTGTATATATACCACATTTTTTGTATCCATTCCTCCGTTGAGGGACATCTGGGTTCTTTCCAGCTTCTGGCTATTATATATAAGGCTGCTATGAACATAGTGGAGCATGTATCCTTATTGCATGCTGGGGAATCTTCTGGGTATATTCCCAGGAGTGGTATGGCTGGGTTCTCCGGAAGTGTCATGTCCAGTTTTCTGAGGAACCGCCAGACTGATTTCCAGAGTGGTTGTACTAGCTTGTATTCCCACCAGCAGTGGAGGAGTGTTCCTCTTTCTCCACATCCTCTCCAACATCTGATGTCTCCTGAGTTTTTAATCTTAGACATTCTGACTGGTGTGAGGTGAAATCTCAGGATTGTTTTGATTTGCATTTCTCTAATGACTAATGATGTTGAACATTTTTTAAGGTGTTTCTCAGCCATCCGAATTTCTTCAGGTGAAAAGTCTTTGTTTAGCTCTGTACCCCATTTTTGGATAGGGTTATTTGGTTTTCTGGGGTCTAACTTCTTGAGTTCTTTGTATACATTGGATATTAGCCCTCTGTCGGATGTGGGGTTGGTGAAGATCTTTTCCCAATTTGTTGGTTGCCGATTTGTCCTTCTTCATTTCTACAGCTTAAGTTATTAATTGTGCTGAAAGTTTGGGGACACCAGAAAGTTTTGCAGCGAGAAACAAAAACAGATGAAGAAAGAAGTAGCAAAATGACTTGCAGATGCCCTTGTGGACAAAGAACACTGGCAAACGGCAACCCTTCCACACTGACTTCCTTCCCTTCTTCACTGGGTGCTTTGCTCCCCAGCTCTCAGACTGTGTTCTGCAAATTGTTATGCAAATGATTTCATCTCCCCCCACAGACTTAGACAGTGAGACTCCCTTCCTGCCCGTAAGGAAATTTGTTTATTTATTTTGAGACTGACTCTCACTATATATAGCCCTCGATGGCCCAGAACTTGCTTTGTAGACCAGGTTGGCACCTAACACAGAGATCCACCTTCCTCTGCCTCCAAAGTGCTGTGATTAAAGGAATGAAACACCACACCTATCAACTATAAGGAAATTGATGTGATTTTTTTTTCTCTTGTGAAAGCCAGTCCTTTTCCAAAAGTGAATCCTAGTGTTTGTTCTTAAGATGATTGTTCCATCTCATACTCATTTGGCCTTAACAGCGCCTTGTTTTAGGAGAGACATATTGTTACACCATTACATAGACAGAAGGTAAACAACATTCAGAGAGATGAAGCAGCTACAGCATCCTGTGACTTAATAGAGGCAAGATGGTGACTCAGGTCTCCTCACCTCCTCCAAAGCCACCATCTGCTTCTCCACCGATTGTTCTTCTCTACTCCAAATCAAGAACATGATACCCCAGGAAACAAAGGACATGTTTCACATGATTCTGTACCACTCTAGACTGTGGGACTGTCAATCAGTTTCTTCTTTCTGGGAGAGAGCTGTACATTTCCACAACACCTTCAATGTAGCCAAAGGAATGTAAGCAGGCTGATGTCCACTGTTTCCCAAGGGCCTGGCAGAAGCTTAGAAGCTTTCTTTTTTAGTACCACACACATGGTACTCTTGAAACTCCTCCTCTGCTGTCATCAAACAGGTACACATGATGACCACTAAAGGTATGTAGACAAGACAATGTAGCCTTCTATACAAGGGACTAGGCCCCTGAAGTACTGCTTGAAGGAAAGCCACCAGTTGGTCAACAATACCTAATATGTTGTGGGTATAGCAGGCTTGTCTGTAATCCTGGATCTCAAGATACATAAGCAGGGGGATAGCCAGTTCAAAGTCATTCTTGAATATCCCATCTCAAAAATCAACAAATGAATAAAAAAATACATGTTTGCTGGAGTATTCAATTTGTTTAAGCCACCTGAGGATGGGCGTTCATCCTAATTGCTAGTGCCATCTTAAAGCAGGCATGCCACTGCTGAGTTGAGTGATTTCTAGGCTTCTAAGAGGGAAAGCTAAGATGCATGGAAATGAAGCTACCCCCTTCAAATCTATGTGCCCGATTCCCAAAGAAATAAACCATAGAAATTTCCTAGGTTCTAGCACAAGAGAAAAACTCATATATGAGTCCTAGCTTGTTCTTTAATGGGTAGAGGAGACAGAGATCAAATTCAAAGACAGGCCTGGGTTCGAGGAAAAGGGAGAGTAGAGGCCACATGATGAATTCCATGCCATATCTCACAGCACTCTGCATCTTGTGATTTGATGTATATACGGGGGATGGAAGAGGACAGGGCAATGCAATTCTTTAAAGTTAAACACTGAGCATCTGGGGCCATTATGGGCAATTAGAATTATTGGGAAAAAGTCATTCATCTATCAAGGCCTTCATTAAACTGCTCTGACTTCTTAAGTACCATGATGAAGCCTGGGATTCTTGTCCTAACTTTGAAATACAGGATGTTTTCCTATCAGCTAAGTATCAACTCTTTTCCCCTTAAAGGTCCTTTCATATAAATATCATTTCCTCCTCTCATATTTCATGCTCTGAAGCAGCTAGAGGTTAAGCACACTAAACTTGGCTGCACTGTCAATGTTTTAAGAGTTCTGACAGCTTTATTGACTAGATTTCCACAATAATCAGAGATTCATTTGTCCATGAGAAGCTACAGGTAGTGAAAATAATCCCCAAATCCTCTTTTTTTTTTTTTCATGAAAGAATGTGCAAAGCCCTGAAAGAAGTAAGAAATGGAAAGGTTTGGGGCCTAAGGGATGCTCGCAGACTGCTATTGATCCTGACAAGCACATTGATTGACCACGGAACTCTGCTCTCTGTAAGGTCTAGCCAAAAGAAAAAGCGTGGCAGCAGATAAAAGATCTCAGCAATGTCGCCAGCTGTGATCACAAGTTTCCAGAAGGGATGATAACAGCCAGTGAAGCATCTTTAGTATCAGATCCTGTGGATGTATTGTCAAGTGTTTATCTCAGTACGATCGGAAAACCCATCTCAGTCACATGTGGTTCTAATGTCAAGGGTCATTGTCTACATTCTCACTTCCATTTTTTATGCACTCCCAACTGGACAGAGTTTTAAAGGTTTTGCTTTTAGAAAGTCCTTTAGTGTGTGAGAATTATGTTCCATCGGTCACATAAGTCTAAACAGATCACAGATGGAAGCAGCAGCAAGATTCTGAGGCTCACAGAGCCCAGAGCAGACTCAGCTTCCACTTTAGCAGTGAGTGGCTGTCTCTGGGAAAGTTAAGTGCCTAAAATGTGCCTCATTTTCTTGAACTTTATAATGAAGGTGATTAATAGTAAGTATACTGAGTAATCAAATGAGGGCTTTCTTGCTTGTTGTTGTTGTTGTTGTTGTTGTTGTTGTTGAACAGGGTCTAAGTTATTCAGTCTGGTCTTAACTTCCAACCTTCCTGCCTCTGTCAGCTTCCAGGTTTGTATCACCAGGTTCAGTCGAGATTATAATTTTAAAGTGCCCAGGCCAATGCCTATCTATTATCTAATAGGGGATATACAAGTGTTTGTTAAAATAATATTTCAATGAGAGTTCATGCCTGGGCAACAGGATAAAACTTGAGAACACACTAGATTTTGTTACTTTTGATATGTTTCCTGTCAGACAGCATCACAAGATAAAAGGATTTGGGCTGCACCCTGCAATGGGGTGTGTGGTTTCTGAACCTCCCCTCCCCCCAAAAGGTATTTACATATTATTTAACAAGTTACTCAGTATTTACATATTATTCAACAATTTACATCCCACTAATCTCAACGAAAACTGCCAAAATCATCAACACACACACACACACAACTGACTCATGTCTAAAATCGAAAAGGAAATCACAAACAATCCATCTCCTCTGTTAGAAGAAATGTTTAACCTCCTCCGTTAGTTAGCCTCTGCTGCCCAGCAGGCTCTCCCATCCGTCAATTATTGTGTATTCAGGGAGTGCCAGCCAATTAACCTGAGCAAACAAGAATAAAAGGATAAACTCCCAATGGTGAAAGCCATATGATGCTCTCAAAATACTTAGACCGTGTGTGAATCATCTTCATTGATTCTCGTAGCCTCTTCCCTTACTTAGAAAATAGCCATAGGGGATAGAGATGCCTCAGTAGTCAAGAGCACATGCTGCTCTTGTGGGGGACCCAGGTTTGCTTGTGAGCACCCATAGCCTGCCTCACAACCACCTACAACTTGGGCCTCTGCCAACATCATGCACACACATCATGTACACACATACATGCAAGCGAATACTCATCATACACACAAAAAAACCAAAAACAATTGCTTTTAAAGTTACCCATATACATTTTTTATAAAGCTAACTTTTTTGAAGGATAAAAGAAATAAACAGAGTTTAAAAAAAATTAGATCGTTAAACTAATACTCAAAAAGATGTACCTCACTCAAGAGAAAAAAAGCAGGGACAGATAAAGAATGATCACAGATTAAAACATAAACCACTTGTTTAAGTGGAGGGGGAAGTCTACACTCAGGAACAGATGCACAATTTTTGAGACAAAGTACACAGGTGCTATGCCCTTTGCTGCCTTTGTCATGAAGACATGAGCTGATAAACAAAATAAAGACCGATACAAATTAATTTATGAGTTTAGAAGCAAGTTGAGAAGCATCTAAATAAAGGGAAACAGTGAAAGAACTTACTAAAAGGGCATAGACTGGGGCTGAAAATATAGCCCAGAGGTAGCTGGATTTCTTATCCAGCATGTGTTGAGGCCCTAACTTTGATGGGGGCCTGGGGGGAAAACAAAGTTGAAAAGTATACAGACAAAATGACCTGGGGACATAAAACTATTTTAACTCTGCCTGTCCAATGCACAAGAGAAAGATAAACAATATGCATGTATGAATATGTCACAGTAGGGCCCTTTCATATAGCTTCTATATACTAATAAAATGATAACTTTTCAAAAGGAAAGCTGGACCAAAAGAAGAAAAGAAGCCAGGTCATATTTGAGCCCCTAAATGGAACAATGCCTTCATACACAGGCAGCAACCATTCCGGTTACCCTAGGAGCCTAATTAAAAGTGGGGCAGGAGGGAGCAAAAGACAAACAGTTACATAAAGGTTCTTCAAAGTCCTTTGAGTAGGAAAACATCTAAATGTGGGTCAATCTTTTTTTTTTTTTTTGTAAGAATAGAGAGGATGTGTGTCGATTTAAACCATAGTAAATCATAACTGACTTTTCTGATGATAGGAGATATAAGGCACTTGAACAGAAGCAGACAAAATGCCCCATTATGAAACACCGCTTTATACTGCACAAAAGTCAGGAGTTAGCTATTACATAAATGATGGTCAAAACGAACTCCCAGCCACTAAACACAGCCAGGAAGAAGACAGAATAGATATATAATGCAGGCTTACTTCACATTTCTATTGTGTGCAATACTCAAAGTCATCGAGTGATGGTATATATGCTCTAATATTAATAGTAAATCCAGTGCATCAAATGAACTGGACACTCAGATCTGTTATCTTCACAACTCAGTAAAGTTACAATTGCTCAAACCCTGTTTGGAGTCACCTTTCTTTGTGTTAACCTTTAACCTGATGGGATTTTAAGTTCTTTGAATTTTTTTTAAACTAGAAAATAAACTAGAGCCAAATTTATAAAATTCAGAAAAATGCTTTTTTGTGATTTGAAGGGTTTCTAAAGATAAGATAAAAAAAGGAAATTTAGCAAATATGAATGTTGACAAGAATATGCATCAAGGTCACAGACTATCAACGTAAATACATAAGACTGTACAGACTCAGAAAAACACAATTAAAAAGTAGCTTTAAAGACAATGTAAACGAACAATAGCTTCCTATTAAATGGACGAAGACAAGACTCCAGTAGGCTAAGACATACTTACGAATGTGGTTTTGGCTCAGGGGAAATTATGGCTAAAAGTTAGCTCATACACTTCCTCATTTTCTTTCCATACCACTTAGAACATTTGCCAAAATGCTACAACCTCCTAGCAAGTCATCAAGAGGTATTGGTATCTATGAACAGGATACATTGTCATGGTTCTGAAAGTCCGTCAGTCAGTACAGGTTGACATGACAATAACCCTCCCTGGCTGGTGACTGACTATGTAAACTGTAGTCAACCCAGACATGAATAAACCTTATTAAAACAGAATTCTAAAAATGGCAGGGTTTATCTGGTTTGCCCATTCTGAGTTCCAGAATGACTGAAATTGTCATCCAAGTTAAATTCAGTACAGATGCCCATATATAACAGCACCAGAAGATACTTATTTTTAAAGATTGATTTTATTCTTACTTATGTGTATGTGGTGGGGGTACATGTGTATGCAAGTGTTCAAAAAACTTCAGAAGAAGAATTTGTTGGAGCTGGAATAACAGGTGGTTATGACTTACTGGATGTGGGTCTAGGAACCAAAATTAGATCCTCTGCAATAGTAGTACATATTCTTAATAGTAGAGCTCTGCCAGTACCTGACAAATTCAGAGGTGGCTGCTCTCAGCCAACTATTGGACCAAGCATGAGGTCCCCAATGGAGGAGCTAGAGAAAGGACCCAATGAGCTGAAGGAGCTTGCAGCCCCATAGGAGGAACAACAATATGAACCAACCAGTAACCCCAGAGCTCCCAGAGACTAAACCACCAACCAAAGAGTACACATGGAGGAACCCATGGCTCCAGCTGTATATGCAGGAGAGGATGGCCTTGTTGGATGTCAAATGGAAGCGAATCCCTTGGTCCTGAGAAGGTTAGATGCCCCAGTATAGGGGAATACCAGGACAAGGAAGAGGGAGTGGGTGGGTTGATGAGCAGGGGGAGGGAGAAAGGGATAGGGGGTTTTCGGAGGGGAAACCAGGAAAGGGAATAATATTTGAAATGTAAATAAAGAAAATATCTAATAATTAAAAAAAAAAAGTAGAGCCATCTGTACAGACCCAGAATACATTCTTTCTCTAAGGACTTCAGTGGGGGAATATAATGGTTAAGAGTAGTGATTGACATAAGATCAAACTTGAAAACGTTACTGTGTGCATCTAAAATGATCACATACACACAGAGAAACTGGAGGTTCTGACACAGAATCTCTTCAGTAAGAATTAACAAAGCTCTGGCTTCTCAAGTTTTTTTCATTCTTTTTATTAGAGTCCATTTTCTCTGGCCCATACTGTCGTTTTCAGCGCTGACATGTTCTTATGATGGTTTTGGTATAATAACATGAACACAGGCTCTACATCAACAGTCATTCAGAATTCATATCCACAACAATATCTTCTTTCCATGCATAATAAAGAGACCCTTTGCTCTCTCTGCACAGAGAGAGAGAGGAGAGAGAGAGAGAGAGAGAGAGAGAGAGAGAGAGAGAGAGAAAGAAAATCTGTGACAAGTTCTAGAATGTATTTTTCATTCTAGCATGAATTTTTTATTCTAGTGGGTTTTAGTTGATTCTCGTTGGTAAGGAGAGAGAATTTCACACATAGCCTAACCTAAAAACCGATCATCCATCCCACATCCGCCCCTCCCTCCACCAAGGCAGAAGCAGCAGTGTTGGGACTCAACTTAAGCAACTTCTACAATGTAAGGTTCACTCAGTGCAAGAATCCTATGATGCATACCACATTTCAAACTTGTGTAAATACTCCACCATGGCAGTTTCGTTTTATTTTCCTTTAAGGCTTCTTCTGATCGTCCCACGCTGGCCTACCATATCTGTATTCACTAAAACATCCACTCTCTGAACAGAACAACCATTCTTGAAAACGCAAGCTATCCAAGACCCTCGGCGCAGGCAGTGTGGACATCTGTGTCCACCTCCTGACTCTTCCTTCTCCCCACTTTCCCACTCGCTGTGTCTTCCGCAGCTTCAGAGCTCTGACCCAGAAACCCACTCCTGCTTCCACCTCTGCCTCGAATCTCCCTCCGCTTGTGCTAAAATTATATCAAATTGCTCTCTTGCAGCTGTCTTCGAGATGAAAACTTCTCTGATCCACAGTGCTACTTCTGATCCTTTCATTTCTCTAAGAGCTTTGATATCCACAGCTTCGGAGACTATGAGAACTTACTATGCTGCCCGCCTCTCCTTTTGACTGCATTTACATAGGACCCCCCACTACCAGAAGACATCTTCTGGACCCTACATTTTTCTTTCTTTATTATTTTTTTTTGTTAGTCATCCCATTCATTTACAACTCAAACGATATCCCCTCTCCCCATTACCCCTCCACAATCCCCCATTCCCTCTGCCCTCTCTCCCTCCCCTTTGCCTCGCACACCAAACCACTCCTGGCCCACTGCTCCAGCGTCCTCTACACTGGGACATCAAACCTCCACAGGACCAAAGGCCTCTCCCCCCATTGATGTCAAACAAGGCCATCCTCTGCTACATAGGTACATTGTTCTTCCTATGGGGTTGCAACCCTCTCCACTCCTCCAGTCCTTCTGCCAGCTCCCCTGCCAGGGTCCCTGAGCTCAGTCTGATGGTTGACTGCAGGCATCCACATCTGCATTGGTCAGTTGTTGGTAGGGCCTCCCAGGGAACAGCCACACCAGGTTCCTATCAGCAAGCGCCTCTTGGCAACAGCAACAGTGTCAGGGTTTGGTGTCTGCAGACAGGATGGATCCCCAAGTGGGGTGGTCCCCGGATTGCCCTTCCTTTAGTTTCTGCTCCATTTTTGTCCCGTCTTTCCTTTGGACAGGAACATTTCTGGGCTAAAGAAACTTTGAGATGGTTGTGTGGTCCCATCCCTTGACTGGGGGTAGCGCCTATCTACTGGAGGTGGGCTCTACGGGTTCTACCTCCCCTTCGCTGCACGCATGTCTGCTAACGTCATCCCGGTTGTGACCCCTACCTTTTTCACACCCTTCCTCGCCTGCCGTACTTCAGCAGACTTGTGGATACTTCCTCCTAAGCTTAGCCTACGACTTGTTCAACTCCGTTTCCTGTACTCTCGCTCACCATTCCTGTTCTTATCTGCAAGACCTTATCATCTTCACAGAAGACACAGCCTTAGTCTGTTGCCTGTTGCATAGCACAATACTCCTGACTGTCATTTGTAAAGAGTGGGGTCTAGTCAGGTGTTAGTTCTAAGCGGTAGGAGGACCAGCACAGAGGGGCCACACAAAGGGAAGGCTTGCACTTGAGTTGGGACTCTGCCAGATTCTAAGACAGTTCGGGACTAAGGCAGTATCCTCCTGTTGAGAGGAATGTGTAGCAGACACAGAGACAAACTGGTTTTTATAACAAAGTCCCTCTAGTGATGAGTCTTCCTGTGATAATTCATTAACCCATGAATGGATTAACCCATCCCTGAAAATCCATCCTTGGTGATCTCACAGTCACTTTTTTTTTTATTGAAAAGGGAAGTAAATGGAAATAAAAACACTCCATGGTCACTTTTAAGGATAATATCTCTTAATATTTTATGATGGAGCTTAATATGTAATTAGTTTTTTTAGGATATCCAAACCAGAGTGTAGATCACCCCAAAGTCTTCATTTGAAACATGACCATTTCCTTCTTCAGAAACTCTCTAGAGCAGTGGTTCTCAGCCTTACTAATGCTGTGACCCTTTAATATAGTCCCTCATAGTATGGTGACCCCCAGCGATTGTTATTTTCATTGCTACTTCATAACTGTAACTTTTCTACCATTATGAATCATAATATAAATATCCGTATTATCTGATGGCTTTAGACAACCCCTGTGAAAAGGTCATCAGACCCTCCTCGCCCTGGTGTCATAACACACAGGTTGAAAACTGTGTCCATTTGTTCTTCTGTTCCTCGCTGATCTCAATCCATGGCATCACTAAATCTTCCCATCTCTCCTGTCTGTTTTTCTTCTCAAGGTCATTGATATCCCACAGTTTGGGGAAATAATCCAGTACCCGCAGGCTGTGAACCACCTTACCCTGTCTTCCTTGTCCATATGTAACATGTAGAACTCTCTCTTGTCTCCTTCCCTCCTCCCTTCCTCCCTCCTTCTCTCTGCCTACCTGTATGTGTGTGTGTGTGTGTGTGTGTGTGTGTGTGTGTGTGTGTCTCCTTCTCTTGTCTCCCTGTCACCCAAAAGCTAGCTATTACTACAACTACCATACTTTAGCTAACGGAGCACACCTTAATTTCATCCAACAAATTAAAACAATTGGCCATGGCTTCCAGCAGTACTAAACTCTTCCCAAGCAACTTTACATCCTCACTTTAAAGGTAGCCTTCTTTTCTCCTCAAACTTCCCTTTGATTACAGAGGTGAATCTTGCTTCAGAGTCATTGGGGAATAAAACAAATGGGCTAGATTAGAATCCCTTCATATCTTTACCACCAACTTTACAAATGTTTGCAGTCTTCCCATGTCTTTACATCCATCACCCAAAATTGTCTCTATGCATGTTTTTGCTGCTTCTGTAATCTCCTGCTTTGCCATCCAGCCTGTCTCTGCTAGGTCATTTCCACAAGGCTGCAAATATTTTTTCTAAGTTTCACTTTCACTTGAATGGGCAGATCTTACAAACAAACAAATCTTACAAATTAAAAAAACAAAAAACAAAAACAAAAAGCACTGTCTTCAGCTCATATCACCCCAAAGCTAACAAGAATGTTCTTTTTTTTTAATTTCCTTAACAAAATACCACGCCTACATCAGCTAGCTCTAGTTTCTTTTCTCTTTACCTGTCAAGTACTCAAATCTATTAAGATCACCAATATCCTTTGGTTGAAAAGGATATGATCACTTTCCTGCTTTATTGTAAGTCTTCAGCAGCATCTTTGAAACTTCACATGTTCTTACACTTTTAAAAGTCATCTGTGATAATGATTCACATTTATACCTTGATATAAGCCCAGACTCCAACCAGTTTCTACTTTTAAATGCACCTTGAATTTGTAATGGGCATCTTATAAGACAAAAACATAGCTCTTCCCCCAGGTAATTTCCAGGTCAGGAAACAAAACAACCAACCACTGAATCATGCAAGTTAAAATCAATGAATCTTTCCTTTCCCCATACTTTCTAATCCATCAGCAAGTCCCGTTGGTTCTAGCTCCAAAATACAACTTAAGTCAATCACCTGCCCTCTGCTGTATCACTGCCAATTCCCAGGGTACCAACGCCCCTACCGGCACTGCATCCAAAATCATCAGATTGGTTTGCTCTCTAATATCTTCCTTACAATACTAATTATTCATGCTACAAAAAAAGAGCCAGCTGGGGGTCAGTGAGATGGCTCACTGAGCAAAGGCATTCATCACCAAACCTGATGACAGAGCCCCGTCCCCAGGCCCTACGTGATGAAAGGCGAGCACACACTTCTATAACTCATCTTCTGACCACCACACATATCCCATAGTATGGGCATATGTGCACATACATGGACACATAAGCAAATTTTACTTTCTTTAAAAGTTTTTAAAGAGTCAAATGCACTTAAATGGAACTCAGATTTTATTACCCCTTGCTTGAACCCCTTTGATCTTGTTCCATTTCTACAAAAATGAACCCAGAATCCTAACCATGGAACTGGGTACTTCAGTCTTATTTGGTTACAGTTCTCAGACAGTTTTCTCCCATTCACAATGGTCCACAGCACGACAGCCTTGTTTGTTCCTTAACTGTATACACCAAACCTTTCCTATTAGTTAGAACAGGAGGTAGAAACTAGTCTAGACAGAGGAAAAGACCTCAGAGTACCAGTCCCAAAAATGTCCTTACTTGAAGCCAAGACACTAGAAGGGAGTTTTGCTTCCTGTTTCTCCATTGTCTTAGATGAGTCCCTCTGCCTATATTCTATATGTGCCTACAAAACTAAAAGTGAGAGTAGACACCCATCCGGACACCTAGTTGGGCCAAGTGGATTGAGCAGCTCATCCCCCGGTCCATCCCTCATTCTATGTCATAAGTTTAAAAAAATCCCCGGGCTAATGATGTTTCCTCATTTCCTGGAACCTTTTCTACTTTACAGCAGTTCTGATCATTCTCACTCATATCATATCATCTCTCTCTCTCTCTCTCTCTCTCTCTCTCTCTCTCTCTCTCTCTCTGTGTGTGTGTGTGTGTGTGTGTGTGTGTGTGTGTCTGTCTGTCTGTCTGTCTGTCTCTGTCTCTGCCTCTCTCCATATATATATATATATATATATATATATATATATATATATAAAATACTTCAATAGTCCTATATCATTTAAGCCTTTGTCTCTCTGAAGGACACACTGCACACATACACACACACACACACACACAGAGAGAGAGAGAGAGAGAGAGAGAGAGAGAGAGAGAGAGAGAGAGAGAATAAATAAAAGTCTAAAAATTAAAAAAAAACTATACTGCTTATACTGGCTGGTTTTGTGTGTCAACTTGATACCGGCTGGAGTTATCACAGAGAAAGGAGCTTCAGTTGAGAAGTGCCTCCATGAGATCCAGCTGTGGGGCATTTTCTCAATTAGTGATCAAGGTGGGAGGGCTCCTTATGTGTGGTACCATCTCTGGGCTGGTAGTCTTGGGTTCTATAAGACAACAGGCTGAGAAAGCCAGGGGAAGCAAGCCAGTAAGGAACATCCCTCCATGGCTTCTGTGTCAGCTCCTGCTTCCTGACCCGCTTGAGTTCCAGTCCTGACTTGCTTTGGTGACAAACAAGAGTGCTGAAGTGTAAGCTCAATAAACCCTTTCCTCCCCCAACTTGCTTTTTGGTCATGATGTTTGTGCAGGAATAGAAACCCTGACTAAGACACTGCTACTAATTTACTTTAGTTAACCTGTGAATGTCTGTTGTTTTTATCTTAAAGATTTAGATAAGCTTTTGTTAAACCAAGGAGGTTATGGTACATAAACGCACAACTGGGGCGAGAAAATAGCTCAGTGGTTAAGAGGGCTTGCTCTGCACGCATGAGGACCTGAGTTTGAAACCCCAGCATCCATGCTAAAACTGCTGCGTGGCTGTGAGTGCTATAACTCCTAGCTGAAAATATAAAATGGTGTGCTTCCTCCCTCTTCAGTGAGTGTCCCAAAGGAGAAAAGAGAAAGTGATAGAGGAATACATTCAACATCTTGCTCTGGCTTATGCATATATACAGAAGCATGGTCACCTACACATTCATATCTGAGTGATGCACATGCAACACACACACACACACACACACACACACACACACACACACAAATGGAGTGACAACATACATTCAACAACATGCAGTTTTGAAATACTTCCCATGTTCAGGTACTGCTCAGATCTCATCATGTGTACTAAACTACTGAAGTAATTATTCTACCTACTTTGTGAATGACAATATTCAAATGTCTCCTGACTTGAAGCAGTCACAGTCAGGTAACATTCTGTGATTATCTTCATTAGGATGCAGGAGTAATATCTCTTGAGAGTGACTATTAAAGCGGTAACTAGCATCTTCTTCCAAGTCACAAATATTAAAAGGCTTTTCTGAATCTCGATTTTAAAAGCTGCTGTCTTTGACATAATGAGATACAGTATGTATTTAAACCAACAAACTAAATACTTTAAACCAAATATCTATCTCCTTGTTTACTTAAATCAGTGGTTCTCAACCTGTGGATGATGACATTTTGGGGGATGAACAACCCTTTCACAGGGGTCTCCTAAGACCATTAGCACATCATATATTTATATTATGATTCATAACAGTAGCAAAATTACAGTCATAAAGGAGTGACAAAAATAGTGTTATGGCTGTGGGTCAGCACGTGCGGAACTGTATTAAAGGGTCTCAGCATTAGGAAGGTTGAAGAACACTGATCCAGATGCACTTTATTCTTCTCTGTATAATAAAATGAAGTGTCCTTTCAACAGCTTTCCAGACTTTTCCCTGGGCCCAATGCCACACTGTCACATTCTGAGGACAATGCTTCTGAGATAAACAGTAGTAGCCAATGTCCTCCTATTGAGTGCTTTATCTCAGTCTCCTTAAATATAACCATACTAAACCATTCTCCAGTCTCCCAGATCTGTGGTTGGTAGGAACTTCAACTACCTGCAAAGCTGGGATTAACTCCTCTTCATTCTTTTAATTCTCCTTCCTGTGGATGCTGGTAAAACAGGGCTCTGGGCCCAATGTAGAAGAAAGGGTGTGGACTGCAGCAAAGACTGAAACTGAAGTCTGCAAGACTTAGGGGTAACCACGCTTTTTGTTTGGTCTTATAAAACGTATGTTTACATAATGGTAATAATTTTTCCATTTTGAATTATAATTAGCAGATCTTCAAGGATTCCAGTTAGCACAATTCTGATAATAAATTATTTGGAAGGGCTAAAACATATATTTAGATAATAAGATAAAAATTATTAGCTAAATGTGAAAGGAAAGGAAGGTGCATTTTTTGGGTTAATTTTTTATTGAATATATTCTTTATTTACATTTCATTTCCCTTTTTCTGGTTCCCCGCCCCCCAAAGGACCCACATGCCCTTTTCCCTCCCCCTTTTCCCCCATCCACCCCTTCCCACTTCCCTGTTCTGGTATTCCCCTACACTGATGCTTTTAGCCTTTCCAGCACCAGGGTCCATTCCTTCCTTCCTTCTCGGACATCATTTGGTATGTGGATTGTGTCTTTGGCATCCCAAGATTCTAGGCTAATATCCACTTATCAGTGAGTGCATACCATGGGTATTCTTTTTTTTATTTATTTATTTCTTATGTGCTTCCACTTGCTTCTGTGGTCATACTTCCTTTGTACCCAGTCCTAAGACTGGGTTACCTCACTTTGTCTAAGAATTTCATGAATTCATTGTTTCTAATGGCTGAATAGTACTCCACTGTGTATATATACCACATTTTTTTATCCATTCCTCCCCCAGAATTGAACCCACACATCTATGGCCAATTGATCTTTGACAAAGGAGCTGAAAACATCCAGTGGAAAAAGATAGCCTTTTCAACAAATGGTGCTGGCTCAACTGGAGGTCAACATGCAGAGGAATGAGAATTGATCCACTCTTATCTCCTTGTACTAAGCTCAACTCCAAGTGGTTCAAGGAAGGTACATTTTTAAATCCTTCCTTTATTTTTGTATGCATCCAGGAGAGAAAGGGCATTGTTAAAAAGCTTTTTGGGTTCAGCACATTAGTGGATCTTGGCAAAAGAATGAGGTACAATTACTCCTCACAGCACTCAGGGGCTTGCCCCTCTCTGTCCTAAAGCAGCACCTGTGTACACCAGATCTTCACACCTTGCACCATACTTCAGCCACAGTCACAGTCACAGTCACAGCCACAGCCACAGCCACAGCCATAGCCACAACCACAGCCACAGCCACAGCCACAACCACAGCCACAGCCACAGCCATAGCCACAGCCACAGTCACAGCCACAGCCACAGCCACAACCACAGCCACAGCCACAGCCACAACCACAGCCACAGCAGCCCATCCTGTGAAGCTTCTGCAGCTTCTCCACATACAGTGTTGACAGGCCCCACCTCAGCCTGTCCTTGCCTGTCACTCTGACCCTGATCATCATCATCCAGGCACCATCTTGGGCGAGCACAGCATCACCTCCAGTGTTACCACAGATTCCTGTGGAACAGATGATGAAGCCACACTTCCCATCCCCCACCCCCATTTGGACGGTTCTAAAAATATGGTTCATGAGCTCAGAAGACAGCAAAAACCGTATAGCTAATTATCAGTCAACACAAACCATGGTTAACTAATAATGCATCCTTATTTCCTCTTTCCTCATGTCACGCTCCTCAGTGACCACCGAGTCCCTGTAACTAGTCCCATACAAACTTACATTCAAAACTCTTCTTGTTCTTAAAGGAAGTTCCTCTGACATTCTCACTTATTTAAGAGCTCTTGGAATGAAGAAAAAGAGCTATGGGTTTCAACTGGTAAGCAATTTTAAACACATTATTTTTCGATATAAGACTATTTCAAATATGTTTTTGAATTAAAGGTATGCTTCGAATTAAAATGTGCACTTCAAATTTCTTTGTACTTTATACTTGTAAAACTTTAAAATTTTACACTTTCAGTGGTTGAGACAGAAATGTCCTCCCAGAAACCACACTGTGGCTATTGTAGTAGGCACAGTGTGAGACCCTAAGGGGTAACAGCCTCACAGTGCTCTGTCTTCAACTCCGTCTACCTCTGTGGGCTTAGATGCCTGGGGGCTTCCCTCTGGAACTTCTGAACGCCTGCTCTGCGTGAGAAAATAGAAGTTCTTGGAACTAAGCCCTCGGGTGCAGCTATCTAACAAAGTTCAATAAAGTAAGGGACTAACACTTAGAGAAATGAACATCAGTACAACATAATGTACATCAGTAAATAAATTGCAGATAGATAGATAGATAGATAGATAGATAGATAGATGATAAACAGAAGATAGATGCATAGTAACATGGATAATAGAGAAATAGAATATATTATGTGTATATACACATATAAACCTTCATATATATAATCCAGTTTTACTGCTGTGAACAGGCATCATGACTAAGCCAACTCTTATTAAGACAACATTTAATTGGGCCTGGCTTACAGGCTCAGAGGTTCAGTCCATTACCATCAAGGTGGGAACATGGCCGCATCTAGACAAGCAGGGTACAGGCAGAGCTGAGAGTTCTGCATCTTCATCTGAAGGCCGCTAGTGGAAGACTGACTTCCAGGCAACTAGGATGAGGGTCTTAAGCCCACAGCCACAGTGACACCCCTATTCCAATAAGGCCACACCTCCAAATAGTGCCACTCCCTTGGCTGAGCACATACAAACCACCACACCTTCCTCATCCCCAATCTTATACCTTTTCCTTATTTACCTCTGGAATTACATGTCAATCGTTATTAGTAATAGTCTACCAGCTGCCTTCCTTTCTCTGTATTTCTTCCCTAGATACCTCCACTGGTACTTCCTGTATTCCTCAAATAAATTATACTGCACAGACAGCTGTCTGCAAGTCTGTTTCCATGGGCATGCAAATGGAAACAGTTTTGTGGATATACAACCTATAATGCCCTGCTGTGGATCATATTGTACTGGAATATTGTACTATGCAGGAACTATTTCAGCATTTACCTACCAGCATTCATGAAATCTGTGTGAAACCTAACAAGAAAAGAGTACACTTTAATTTATGAGATCTGTAAAAATCTTGGATGTGTATATATTCAAAAATTTGGATATGCATATATTCTTTAAACATAACTCACAAGCCCTCAGCATCTGTGTTGCTTAGAGTTGTGTCCGTCTGTCTGTGTTGGTTGGAGGAAACCAGTGGGGTTGGGCTTTGTTCTTACTTTATTTTCATGAATTAGTGATGCATTTTTATCTGCACTAATAACAAACTTCTTTCAATTTTTTTTCAAAATATTATGAGCCTCTTTTTTTTTTTTTTTTTTTTACTGCAGAGCAGAGAAATGATAGCTAAATCGATTTCTACCACTTTCTCAATCTTTTCATAAAAGTCTCTTCAAATGTCAAACTGCTGTCTGAGGTATATATTTTTAACATTCCAATATCGCCATGTGTTGTTTAAGATCCCAACCTTCACCTTTCTTCTCTGCAGACATACCTTTTTTTTTTTTTTTGAAAGATAAAATTGAATCAAGGAATTTGCCTAAGGCAAGGAGATGGAGGAGATGACCGGCTTAGGTATATGCCTATCCAAAGCAGAGAGCAGCATTACCTTCCTGTCAGCACACTGCCACATTAAATTTGTTTTTAATGATCTCACCCTCGTTGCCAGGTTGTAAACAATACTATTTGAAATATTCCTATCTTCATCCCAGCAACATCCACAATTTTCCTCAGATTCCAAGGATAAAGGAGCCCTGGCAGCCGCAAAAGGAGAAGCAAGATGCCAAAAAAGTGTTGATCTTCCAAAGGATCTGGTCCAAATGCAGACTTAAGATGGACTCGGATGAGGGACAGGGTGAGAGACTGTACAGGAAAGGCTGGCTTGACTTGCTGGAGGGGAGGAACAATCACAGGTGGCGGCTCCTAGTAAATCTCTAACACTTACAGGGCACTTTCTGTGCCTTGATTACCATATTAGTTCCTGATAAATCATTATCCAGTCATTTGTATTCATTCAGTAATCTTAAAGCTAAAAATTGCTATAACATCTGAAAGGCAAATCCCAGATTTCATCCCATAGCATAGATCTCAGAAAAAGGATCCTCCATAAGCCTGGGATTGAAATATTCAAGATTGTCTTTTTTTTCTCTGCCATGTCAAGAAAAAAAAAAATCCATTCTGCCTCGAGTCCCTCCAAAATTAGGGGAAAATATTTTTCGTTCCCTAACCACATAGTGGTTAATTAGCATTTATATGTTGTGAATAGTACATTTGATGAAACACTGTCATTCACTGTTTGAAAAAGGAACACATTTGGAGAAGTGGAACATTAGATGACATTGTTAGTTAGTGACTGTCATATATACATTCACCAGCTCATATGGCTACAACCTCACTAAGCAATCCTAATCACATGGGTGCAGCATGCTCACCGTATATACATATACACTGCTAGTATATGCATAACTGTGGCCCTCCCTGAGATATTTTTCAATCCTTTATTTGCATATACAAATTATACAAAGTAGTGGGTTTCGTTAGGACATTTTCATGCATACACATAATATATTTTGCTCATATTCATCCTCCATTTTCCCTAGCTTATTGCCCTTCCATTCTCCTTCCTCTTACACAATATTCTCTTTTAGTCTAATTCACTTCACTTCCTGCTCACTACCAGACTCCCGGTCACCCCCTCCCACAATCCTTTTGCCCTCCCCCCTCCACTTCTCCTCTAAGCTGGTGGGGTCCCCTGGGTATCCCCCCACCCTGGCACATCGAATCTCTGCGAGGCTAGGCTAGGTGCCTCCTCCCACTCAGGCCAAACAAAGCAGCCCAGTGGAAGAACAAATCCCAAAGACAGGAAACAGGTTGGGGAATTCCCCCCCCCCCGTGCTCCAATTGTTCAGGACCCACTTGAAGACCAAGCTGCACATCTGCTACATATGTGCAGGGAGGCCTAGGTATGGTCTGTGTGTTCTTTGATTGGTGGTTTAGTCTCTGAAAGCCCCAAGGGTCCAGGTTAGTTGACTCTGTTGGTCTTCCTGTGGAGTTCCCATACCCTTTGGGGCCTGCAATTCTTTCCTCTGTTCTCAGGAGTTGAGCAGAGTGCTCAAGCTCCAGCCACTGATTTGCCATGACACCATGATAAATCATGAAATTTGGTTCCTCTATTCTAGCAACAATGTTTGCTTTTATGGACCTAGCCATGTAAGGATTTCTGCAGTATTTAGAAAGATCCTGCCACTCTGTTACTCCTAGTTCACTGAAAAGCCTGTTCAACTTCTTTCCTCCACCCTGACACCAGCTCAGGCACAGCTTCTCACTTGGATTACAAGATGTCTGTGAGGACATGAGTTAATCATGATTGTGAATAAGTTTCCACCTGGCAGTGCTCTATCAATACCATGGGATCACAACTTTCACTATATCAGACACGGTGCCACGTTCAAGAGATAAAGAAATAAATCTTCTGGGTTCACAATGCAGAGACAATTGAGACATTCTATTCCAGTGTAGGAACTATCTTATGATGGCAGCATGAGCAAGGTGCTTTTTAAAGAGCATCACAAAAAAGACAAGGGCGTAGCCATGGGATCTTTCTAGGATGGACTTGAGCTAAGTCTGGAAAGACTCTTCCAAGGGTCGTTAGGGGAAACGTGGCATTAGAGGTGGAACTTTGCTCAAGCAATGAATCCCACTATCCAAAGAGCTCACAGATCCCTCCTGAAGAACAGAGGTACAAGGACAACTTTGCTGAGAGATAAACAAAGCAGTTTTTTAAGTAGTGCGATGAGTCCACAAAGGCTAGGAAGAGGTACTGAAAACATATTCAGAGTGTACCTTACTTGGGGTCTAGAGAGGTGAGATGGTTCAGGTTTAAAAGTGCATACGACTCTCGCAGAGGAACTGAGTTCATTTCCTGGGACTCATGGTGGTTAGTGCACAACCACCTGTAACCAGCTCCAAGAGATCCAAAGCTTTCTTCTTGTCTCATAGGCACTGTATGCATATGCATTTCCCCAACCTAGACATACACATATACACACAATTTAAAAATAATAAAGCTTAGTAGGTACCCTGTCATCCCATTATTGGGTGATTATATCTCAACTATTTTATGATATGTATATGTACCTATCTCAAAAGCTTTCTGCAATAGTAGTTTTCCATGACTTCTCAAGCAATCTTTAGTGTTATGTATCCCTTTCCATCCCTTCCCCTAATTTAATCCTTCCATTCTGTTATTACCTCTTACCCTTTCTTACCACTCTGTTCTACCTCACCTCTCTTGAAAGTATTCCTCCCCAGCATCTCTTACTAATTTTCTTGACTTGTATAAATATTCCAAATAAAATGCAAATATTTGAAGGTTTAAAGATATATCCACGTATGAAATAAAAACATGCTGCTTGTTCTTCTGGTTCTTGGTTCCCTATTAAATGAGCTAACAAATAAAAAGTCCATAAAACATGATATTTCCAATGCTCTTGGGTACCCGCCAGAACTTGATGGTAAGACAATGTCTCTGTAGACACCACATACTTGAGTCGTAGAGAACATGGAGAAATCACGCTGGTACTGAACTCGAAGCTTCATTCCCATTAGCTAGCATTCATAGCATTTGAAGGTATTGTGCATCCTTCTTTAGGAGAAAAATAATTATCACTGTTCCACAATTGTGAACTCTTGAGAGTTACAGTAATGACCGGGCTGGCAATTCATGTCCATTAGTGCAATAATGACATTCATGTCATGAGAGTAAGCCATTACTTTCTGTTTGGATTTAATGTCTATTCTTCAAGATGAAACCATACCTGGCATTGTTACTAGAACCAAGAATCTGTGGCTAGACAGGTTATAGGCCCTACACAAGAACATATGATGGTTTTTCTAACTATATATGGTATTAAGCTAACTCCTAATGACTTGTTCTTATATTCATATATGAGTGTATCTCTCAATCATCATTTTTCTGCAGTAGATGGAGGTTAACACAAAAACCCACAACTAGTCAGGGTTTAGAGAATAACAGATTTTATAATACTAAACCCTAACTGGTATATCATCTCTTCTCCCAAAGCTCCAGGATCATGAAGAAAAGGGGGAAAGAAAGATTGTAAGAGGCTGAGATGGTGGATGATGACAATAGAAGTGTCTTCCAGACACAACAGGACAGTTAGACAAATGAACTCATAGCAGTTGTGGCAGTGTGAACAAGACTTGCACCTCACAAGTCAGACAAAAACCTCAGCATGGAGAAGGGTGTGGCCAGGGATTCACATCCCTAGCTGAGGAGCTATTGTCAAATACATGAGAGCTGTTGGGAGAAGGAGAGTCAGCTTTTTGTAAGCATGTGACCTCTGGAAGATTTGGCCATTTTTCAGTGGATGGCCACACATCTGAGAGCACAAATTTGGCTTCATGGTTTGCTTTTAAAAAAATAAATAAAAAGACAAAAATTCAGGTGGGCAGGGAAAGGGGAAGATCCATGAGAAGTTGGGGGAGGGAATGGAATAGGATCAATATCCATCATAGGAAATTCTCCAAGAACTAGTTTAAAATCATATAAATAAATAAAAATGATGTTTAAAGTTTTGAAAACTTATTACGAGCACCAAAAAAGCCAGATATATAGTAATAGTTTTGGCTCACACTTTAAAGAACTTGGCCTACGAATGTATATACATGTTTCAGAGGTCACTTAAGTACTTGGCAATTATTCAGTGTCAATGTCTTGCGTGAACGTCCTTGTATGTAACATAAGCTGGTGAGGTGATTATGAAACAAGTCTCCTTTAGTCCTAGATTAGTCTGTGAGTGGGATAAAGATCAGGGCCTGGCTTCCTGAGTGAAAACAAGACACACAGAATCAAATAAATTAGAGAGTTGGTATCTGTTTTCACTTCTTTGTGAGTTATAATCAACACACAGAACTTATTTATTTTATGAATTTCTTTGGCAACTGGAAAATAAAAAGGATTCTACCAAGATTCTCCTTGAATTTAGAATAACTAATGTGTGTATACTGTTAATCATGCATACATATATTACATATGTGTGCAGTATGAGTGTGTCTAAAAACAACATGGTCAATGGTAAGAAAACATTTAATCTCAGCATTTTTAACAATTCTAATGAGAACAGGGAAATGTTCATTATGTGAAAGAGAGAGAAACCCCACAGCAGGAACATGTCACCCATGCCAGATGGGCTGGTGGGAAGCAGCCATTAATGGGCAAAGGACCATTTGAGAGATGCTGACAAAACAAAAGAAGAATTCAATAGCCTTGGCTGGGAGCATTTGAAAGCCATCAATGTTAGTAAAGTTAATTGGGTGGTTAATGGTGAAAGATGAACGAACAAAGAAATACCAATCTATGTTCAGTGACAAGCAAAGAGAGCATATTACATTCAGGAAGCAGTGTACATTAGCCTTGCAGAAGGACTAGGACAGTTCCAAAACTAGACTCTGGTTCGATACTCATAAAACCAAGGAATTTTCCTAAAACGTCTGTCTTTATTCAACTCTCATCTATTTTCTTCAGAAACTTTCCGGTTCTTGGGGGCTGGAGAGATGTCTCAGTAGTTAAGAATACATATTGTTCTTGCAGAGTCTGTCTCCCAGTATGTCCTTCAGGTAGCTCAAAACTGCCTATAATATGCTTCGGGAGATCCAGTGCATCTGAGCTCTGTAATCACCTTACAGTAATGCACACACACACATACACACACACACACACACACACACACCTATACATGTAATTAAAAATAAAACAGACCTTTTTTTTAAAGGTAACTTGATATTTCTTTTTAAGTATACTCATATTTAGTTTCCTATCTGGGAATACTGTTTTAGTTTCACATCCTGTACTTCCGGCTAGTTCCACTGCAGTATGACAAAAGGCAGTAGCATAATGAAGTCCTAGACTGATATGATAGGAATCTACCCGTCCTCATGGGAGACACTAAAAAGAAGAGCAGAGCCGGGCATGGTGGCGCACGCCTTTAATCCCAGCACTTGGGAGGCAGAGGCAGGCGGATTTCTGAGTTCGAGGCCAGCCTGATCTACAGAGTGAGTTCCAGGACAGCCAGGGCTATACAGAGAAACCCTGTCTCGAAAAACAAAACAAACAAACAAACAAAAAAAGAGCAGAAATGTGAAGAAATGCTACATTTATCATTCCAGTTTTGTCTCACATTAACAAAATCGCGAACTTGTTAACTATTCTTAAGATTGGAAGCGTATGGAGATTGCCGTGGTTACTGAACATTCAGTCCTGCCTTCTGGAGCTGGATAGACTGCCCTGGTATGTGACCCTGGCAAAGACAGAACTGAGCCAAAATCCTCTTTGTCACCAAATGCTTAAAGCTCCTTCCTCCAGACCAGATGCCACAGTAACATCTGGGGTATCCTGAAATCAATATCGGTTTACAAACATGGTTTAATGGTCCTCAAGAGCAGTGATTATTTTTCTTTTCTTGGATATATAATTGCGATGATAAGAAACCATCCTTTCATTTTGGAAAAGCTAAAGAACTAGCACCAGTTTTTTTTGGGGGGGTGGGGGAGCCCTCAAAGGGACCCATCCTTTTCATTATAGAAGCTCCAGCTCCAAAAATCAAACAGGACTTTCTATTTTTATGTTTCAACCTAGACTTTTTACAGTTGACCTGGAACTTTTCTATTTATACACCTCAAGATCTTGTGGTTTTTCTCTATGTTTCATTTATAGGGTTCTGAAGGGCTAGCAAGCTAGTGCCATAAGCGTATAAGACTTGGGCTATTCTGAATGCTATACTAAGGTTGACTCATGTCAAGAAAACTACCCCAACCTTGCTTTTTCGTGCAATGCTACTATGGTTACCCAGTTCTACTCACTCACTCATCCTGTGATTAGCTGTATTCTGCACTGTAAGGCAAAAACCTAAGAGAGTGATTGTTGGACTCTACAGAGTACTGGGGTTCCCTATGTAACTTCTTTCCCAAGGTAAACAGTGTATCTTCTGGAGACTTCTGAATAGGGGAGTAAGCCTTCAAAAGTGAAAATTTTACTGTAAACTTCCAATCCTGCTATGCCTTTTAATCCCTTCTGTATCCATGGTTCTCAACCTGTGGGTTATGACTCCTTTGGGGGGACAAATGACCCTTTCACAGGGGTCACCTAAGACCATGGGAAAACATGGGTGTTTACCTTATGATTCATGACAGTTACAAAGAAGCAGTGATTGGTTGGAGGCACCACATGAGGTACTGCATTAAAGGATCATAGCTTTAGGAAGGTTGAGAACTGCTGCTCTACATCTAAGCACTGTGGTCAGGTCTTTCCAATTTGCTTACAGCGAATCAATTTTGATTCATGTTTCCATCAACCAACCAGTTAGAACCATTCTATGTTCTACATACATTTCTCAATCCCTACGCTATATCTCATCCCCTCACTGACAAAAGTAACTTAAGGAAACAAGGGTTTAGTTTGGGTTACAGGTTGAGAAGGGAAACAATATACCATAGCTAGGAAGACATGTCCACAGAAGTGCGAGGCAGCAGGCTACACTGTGTGTACACTATCAGCAAGCAAAGAACAGACAAGAAGTGGAACTGGATTATAAAATCCCAAGGTGTGCCTCTAGTTACCCCCTTGCTCCAGTGAACCTTTATTTCCTAAAGGTTCTATATATAACCTGTCAAAACAATGCTGGAGACCAAATGTTCAAAGACATGAACCTGAGGAGGACATTCTACACCCAAGCTACATCTTCCTATTGATAATGCAGAATCTTTGTTCAGTGAAAGCTTATCAACACACTAAGCCTTCACCAACTTTGTTTCTTCAGTATGCCACGTCTCTCATGTCCATTCCCACACATTACTCCAATTCACCTTACATATATTCAAAAGTGCATGTAATTCTTTCGCAATAGGATAGGCTCATCATGGGCCATGCTTTGTACTTTATCTTGGAGGCTTTCAAGAAACTGAGTCCTGTGGCAGGTCTACATGCAAATGGGGTGAATCTTCAGGAGAATCGGCATTGACTTAACATCAGTTGCATCAGTTAGTGGCTACATAACTTCTTTGAGCAATGCAAAATAAGTCCTCTGGCTCAACTGTGGAGGTCATCCTGTTATAGAGAATGTGGTCACTTCCACTGTGGAAAGAAAGATAAACATTGAGACACCACTGTCTCTTAAGGTAGGGAAACCTCATCTTCAAGGATTTAGGAAGTTATTCTTGCTGAGGATGATGCCAGTCTCAGGGGTAATAAAGTGTCATTCACTAAGAATGGAAAGACTTCAACTGCAAGACAGACTAATGAGAATTTAGGTCAATGTTCCCATTGTCACCATGGTCTTTCCCAGTTAATACTGTCAGTTTGCCAGCAGATGTGTGCACAGCTAAGAATTCAGCTTGTGCCCTGATCCAGCAGAGTGTCAACTGAGGTTCCTGGTTTAATTTCCACCAATTTCAGCCATGTATCTGCACTAGACAAGACTGTCTGAGAACACCTTATAAACTCTGGGGACATTAATGTGCCACTTCACATTGAAGTTTGAATCTTATTATGAGTCCATTTGCTTTGGCATTTTGTCCAGTACATAAGAAACAATAAGCCGTTTATGTTTTTTTGTTTGGTTGGCTTTTGGTTTTTAGTTTTGAAAAGATTTTGAAAGTGTGTATATTGAATCACTTACCTCCTTGCTTCCTAAAAGTAGTTCATTAGCATCAAATAATGCAGATGCTGTGGGTATTTACTACAAACAGTTCAGACTAAGAATTATTGTTAGAACTGGAAAGACTGCAGCATATTAGAAGCTAGTTTCAGAAACTCTCGGCTTGTCTCAAAAAAACTTATTAATATTCTGTTCCCTTAGAACCAGGCTCAGTACCAAAATCCAAGTTAATCAAGGATCTCCAAAGAAAAATATCCATGGGATATATACAGATATGGAAGACTTATTTCTGGAATTGGCTAACACTATCTGCTGCCTGCATGCCAGAGAACCAAAATACAGTGGGGCACTCAGTTCTTAATTCCCAGACCAAGTCTAAAGAGTAAAGAACCAGCATTGCTAGTGGTTAAGGACAGGATGCCTGACTTAGTTCTGAGAGAGAGAGAGAGAGAGAGAGAGAGAGAGAGAGAGAGAGGATTTTTCTTCCAGCTTCCTGATCTACTTCTATCTCTGACAGATTGGAAATACCCACTTCTGTTGATAAGGACAATCTTCCTTCACCAGTTCACTGTGGCTCAAATGCTCTCTCTTTAAGAAATGTCATCAGAGGGGCTAGGGAGACAGTCTATTATCAGATAAGACACTTTCCATGCAAGCAGGAATACTGAAGGTCACATCCCTGAAATCTACATCAAATCTAGATGGCCATTAGTGGCCTCTATGCAATCACAGCAAAAGGGGCACAGACGGGAAGTCTCTGGAGCATGCTCGCTACTGCAAAAGGGGCACAGACAGGAAGTCTCTGGAGCATGCTCGCTAGCCAGAGTAGCTAGCACAGAGCTCTTGGGCAATGAGAGTCCCATCCTCAATACATAAGGTAGACAGGGATCAAAGAAGAAACCCAACATCAACCACAGACCTCCACAAACACACACACACACACACACACACACACACACACACACGTGAACACGTGTGCACGCATTAGCATACATATGTGCATTCACAAACATGCATGAAATCACATACTCATACACACCATACACAAATGCATACCAAATACGTAAATACATATCACAGACACAAATACATATCTTCAGAGACAAAGTAAAGTTTAAGCTATTTACCTCTATATCTTTTAAGCAAGCCAGGTAAAACTATTACTATAAAACGGCCTTGAGTCCTTGAAAAGTGCTGGTGAACACAAGTTTAAAATTTAGCTTGTGTTAAGTCTGATATTCCCCATGTTCTTATGGTATGGGCATGGATAAAGACTGGGCCTCGATAAACTTTTATTTCATCTCATGAAAAACGGAGTTAATAGTAGCTACCTCAGTGGATTTCTGTAAATCACAATCAGTCCTTGGCGTGTAGAAAATGCTTAGTAAGGGAAACCTCCTATCATTACATCTTTAAAGTAGAAGAGGAGACTGTAATTGGCATGAAAGGAAGAGCATTATAAAATCTTCGAAGAAAAAGAAACTTGACGGTGTTGGGTAAGTCCTTGGAAAACTGTGGGAAAAGCACGACAGTCTCAGACAGGTGTAGTGGGCCACGATGAGGAACAGTGAGGAAAACAAGCATGGGAGCTCTTCCTGTTGTATGGAAGCTCAAGTGTCTCAGAGTTCAAGAACATACTTGGCAGTGGCCTTGACCATGGCCAATGATGGCAATTGTACAAGAGAGCTTCAGTCAAAAGGCACGTTGCCAGCACGGATCCCTGAAGAACCTGGGTCAGCCTAGGAAGTACTCTTTTCTTCTAATCACACATTCTACCTTGGAATGCCTCCCTAAGTGAGCTGATGTAGCTCTGCTTTCCTCCTTGGGAGGATTCGGAGCACCAAAAGAATCTACTGATGTCTTCCATAGACATCAGTACAAAGGAAAAAGTCGAAAGCGAATTGAATAAGCAGTTTCTACAATAGAAACGCATACAGTGACCTAGAAACGTGATTGGCACAGGACTGCCAGGTGGGATACCAGAAAATTTCACTCAAGGCCCTTGAACTACCTTAATTTCATCTGCTAGTCTCCACCATGAGTCATCCTCTGGGACTCATAATGTCTGAATAGTGAGGACACTATTATCCTGGGTGAATCTATGCAAAAAAAAAAAAATGACTCTGTTATTAAAGTCCTACTGATCTCTGCCTTTGTGACCTCACAATGGCCTTAGTAACATGCTACATTTGTCACTTTTGATTAGGTTTGAACCCAGATGGCCTCTCTGTGACATACAATTAAACTTTATTACTTTGGATAATACTAATTTAGAATTATCCCGAATTCAGGTATATAGTTGAGATGGGAAGAAAGAATTCATAACTAATTTAAATTCTGACCTTAGTCACAATGGTGTTTTTTTTAGAAATTAGCTGGAAGATAAGAAACTTCGAGTTGCCAATCTCCTTTAACCTTTAATAAGCAATATAGATGGGTTTCAAACAGTGAGATCATTAAAGCTATTCAGTAAGATTTTTAAGTGCGAATTCCTTTATTCTACTATAAATTACAGAATAAAGAATTCGAGCTTCGGGTATATAAGTATAAAAAGGCTCCTGTGTAAATCTAATCACTAACCAACATTGAGAATCACAG
This sequence comes from Apodemus agrarius, assembly GCA_964023405.1. NCBI lineage: Eukaryota > Metazoa > Chordata > Mammalia > Rodentia > Muridae > Apodemus > Apodemus agrarius. The sequence continues at coordinate 51,424,149 of OZ030017.1, read as the reverse complement.
TACTAAATTATTTTCAAGTATTCTATATTGGTCATCGTAGCCTGTTTGTTGTGATAACAGATTACTCCAAATTCATAGTAATTTGTACCAAGATGAATGTTATTTCCTATTCATGTATGTGCTCCTTGTAGTTTAACTGAGGTTTTGTTGCATTTCTACATCTTTATGCCAGACTCAGGTCTAACAGAAAGATTCCCTACAGCGTTCCTGCTGGATTGCAGAAAGAAGGTGTCAGAGAAAATCATTACCTGTCAAATGGCGATCCTAATGAAACAATGGGACTATATGAATAATTATCAACAATAATGCAGTCAATCTCTATCTAACTCAAGAGATACAAACCAAAATCAGTGGTTTCAATATAAATATTAGAATGTTTTTATATAATATAAATAAGATATCAAAATGTTATTGCTATAAAAGTTAATTAAACATGTGGAGGTATAGTTGCTACACAAAGATTAGACTTGATCGTCTGCATACTCCCGTAAGCATGTCAACCCAATCAAGCAATTACCATACCCATCCTCACCCAAACCTTTCTGTACTACCTTTGTGGCTGTTCGCTTGTTTCATTGTGTTTTATGCCAGGGATACAGCATAGCATTTATCCTCTAAGAGAGTTTAGTTCATAATCCAGTATTGTCAACCATACCTACTTTCATAGAATGGAAATAACTTTTTCACCATGCACAAATGCACTTCAATAATTCATTAGTGTAGCGTCTTCATTTGGGCTTCTTAAATGCAGACCCAAACATAAGGACTGAGAGGAAGATAGATGACTTGCAAGGGAAACCTAAGAAGATCCATAAAGAAGGTAGAACCGAAAGATGGAAGAGCCAATAAGAAGCATGAGGGACCAAACTTGGAAAGATCCTCTGACAATCAAACCTCAGGACCCTCCCACTAGAATAGGACTTGTCTACCTACCTACATTCCTTTTGGGAGTTTAGTTGTTTAAAACTTTTTAAGGTATCCTTTGCAGGCACCCAAGCTCTAGGAACACTGAAGAAAAGCCTGAGGCAGAGAGAGGAAAATATTCAGGTACTCAGGTTAGGGACCTGCCAATGTGACATGGTCTGTCACAGACACAGAAAATAAAAAGCAGGCAGCTGACAGAACATGAAAGAGGTATCAGTAGTCTCTCCTAGGTCCAGGTTAACCTCCATTTGTACTTCAATACTGAATCATCAAGGACTTTATTGCTCGAAGTCAAACTGACCCTGTTCCTTCTGCATTCCCAGTCATCACTGAGGAATGAGAGTCTTCACATCAGGCTCCCCCAGGAACGAACACTGATATGGGTGGCTACCTGAATCATGTATTAAGAAAATTTCAAGGTCAGGTTGGGTGAAAGATATCAATTAATGTATAGGAACCAAGATAAGAGCATATAACTAGGTTTGCAATGTATCTGCATCCTTTAGCTTAATATGGTAGGCAAAAAAACAAAACAAAACAAAACAAAACCAAAAAAAAACAAAAAACACTACTTAAACATTGGTAAGATACTCGGTAATGTTTATGTAGAGTGCTCAGGAAAAGATTATATCATATTTACAGATTAATTGAGTCTACACATTTAAGCAACATATAGAGTTGAATATAAATGTAACTAAGCACATAGCTGATGGGGAAGAAATTCCCGAACTCAAGAAAAAAAAAAAAATGCTGAGCTGAATGTGGAGCTCAGTATAGGGTATTTGCTTAGCCTGTGCGGGGCTTTGGGTCTTATCCTCAGCACGGTAAAGGAGGAATGGTAGACGTGTCTGTAACCCAGCACCGAGGCGGTGGAGGTGGAGACGGAAGAATTGCTGTAAATTTCAAGCCAGCCTGGGCTATATAATGAAGCTCTGCCTTGAGTAAAAAGAATAAGAGAGGCCGGGAGCCACGGAGGGAGGAAGAGAGGGAAGGAGGGAGAGAGGGAAGGAGAAAGAAGCTCTCTCTAAGATCCTTTCGGATAGAGGTAGAACCACGTTATTTCTCTATGGGAAATAAATCCAAATAGGTTCCCAGATAAAAGACCTTATCCTAGAAAACGTGGACATCTAAGAAGAAATGAGGGAAGACTGGTGGGCTTCACCATTCTTTCTTACAAAGGATGCTGTTACCTGTTCTACGAATCACAAGCAATCCTTTGGGGGAGTGAACATCCGTTGCCAGCACCACCACCCCCGCCCCTTCCTCTAACAAGCAGTAAAAAGTCTTACATAAACAGAGCAGAGGCCCGCTTGGCCTCTCTCCTTGGTTAATAGGTAACTTTTCTGGCCTCCCCAGCTGAGATCTCTCACTGCACTTGGCTTCTGCTTCTGACTTGAGCTGGTGCAGAGATACTGAGCGAGCCTAGTTCTGAAAGATTTACAAATGATAACTAAATCCCTGTTCCTTGGCCTGACCCTGCCTGGGCCTGCTTTCTGTTTATGCTTCTACCTGATAGCAGCCTTCTTCTTCCTGTCTAAATTTTTGCTGTGCAAGGCCTCGTGCACGCCTGATATTCTCTGACCCTTAGTCAGCTTGTCACAAAAATTAGACCAAATAGCCAACCCCTCCAGGGGGAAAAAGAACAAAAAACAAATGGAAGTGTCCTGCCCTTTTCACAGAGAAAGGCATCTTCTACTTCTTGGTCCAAATTCAGCAACAGAGTGCAACTTAGAACGTTTTCTTTTTTCTCTTTTTCTTTTTTCCTCCCCACAGGAAATGAAAACCTTAAAAATTTGTAGCCCCTGAGTGCTTTGCTAGCTGATAAGGTTTACGATCCAGCCACCATTTAGCCGAAAGCAACTTTTCAAAGGGCTTGGGATATTTGATAGTCTGATTAGAAATTCATTTCAACCCTCACCAGTGACATTAGATTATGTAAACTTCCTGGTCTGCGATGAGAGATTCTCACATAAATATGAAAGTGCTGCCTATTAGAGAGTAGCCCAGGGCCTGAGCTCCGGAGTCGGACCCTCCCTGCTGCGTCGCTCTGACCAAGCTGAGCCGCCGCCTGCAGCACAGCGGTGTCTTCAACCATTAAATCAACTCTACAGAGTGGTCGTGAAACACATATGTAAATAAAAGATGCAGGTACAGGATTCGGCTATATTCGCCTCCCTGGAAAAGAAGAGAAACACTCTCATTTATAAAGATCTAAGAGCTCAGAAAGGATGCTGGCGGTTCAATGACTAGACACTTCCTGACTCCGTTGATGTTAGCTTTAAGACATGGGCCAATAGGGGCTATGTGTTTGGTTGATGTCCCTGGAGGTCTGTTCCCCCCCCCCCCGGGAGGGGGGGTTGTGGGGGGTTCTGGTGGAAAGGAAAGGCGGCAGGGACTGCAGGGAGGGAAAAAGGAAAAGCCGCACTCAGGGAATATTATATAAGAGAAAGATAAATTTAAATTAAAAAAAAAAGTAGGGCCTTGCTGAGGGTGTCGTCTGTTGTGAATGCTTGTTTTGTCACCATGAGGACCTGAGTTCAGTCCCCAGCACCTACAGAAGAAGCTAGCAGGATAGAACACATCTGCAAACCAACATCCGGGAGGCAGGGACAGGATCTCTCAGCAGACCTTATGGCTTGCGTATGAGGCTAGGCTAGCTAGCCAGAGAGCCCTGAGGATCTGCCTGTCAGCTGAGCCCCGGGCTTCCAGCTCAGGTCAGCCATGAAGAGGGATGAAGAAATCACCTCCAGAGTCTATTCATAACTGCTATAGAACTTTCCAGGTAAGACTGAGGACCTTGTGGAGGAGAGGAAAGCCTCTCCAGCGCGCCTCATGCATAGCCCCACGCTTGGGAGCTTTAAGTACAATAAGATGGTGGCTGCAGATTCAAGGTGATTTGGAGTACAGCGATACATAATTGGAACAGTAACTGAGCAAAATGATGGAAAAGGAGTCCAAAGGGACACGGGAGGCAGGCTCATTCACATTAATGTTTTAAATTTAAGAGCAAATATTGCCACAACATGGAAGTTCAGCTGTTCACGTATCATTCAACCGTCCTGCCCAATCTCGAAATTTTCTTCCTGCATGGATCATTACACGGGCTTCAATAGAAACTACTTACCAAAAACAAGATCGGGTCACTAAAACTTGTCACAATTCTACCTTTAGGAGATAAATGTACTTAAATAAGTTTCAGTGACATATGATGTTTGCATAACGTTTATTTAATTAAGTGGGGATTTGGTGACGCCCACAGTGCTTAGCACTCTGTGGACTGAGTAGACCCCAAACTCCCGGGTGGCGAGAATCACGCGGGATGTCTGCAAAAGTTCAATCTCAAGATTTCCCACGGAGATTCTGCTTCAATAGAGGTGCACTTTTGACACCTATATCGGTAAATGGAGACGCTGATAACACAGCACAAACCTCTTACAAATCTCTCGAAGGAAAGAGAAAGTACACAGAAAATTCTGCCTGCCGTCGCTTCTGCCCCGCAGCAACTTAAGTTGAATTAAGAAAAAAAGACACTTGTGTGAAGCTGTATAAAGACAGCATTTAAGCTTCGAGTTATAGCTCAGGGTCTAATCCGGAAGTATTTCTCTTCCTTAATTTGAATTGTCGGCTAAGAGAAATACTGGACCCGGGAGTCTAAGATTTTCTAACCGGCAGGAGAATGCAGGCAATTTACTTAGTGGCGGATCTGATTAACACAGTGCATTTACAATTTATATGAGCAATATATTCTAGAGATTAAGTGAAGAATTTACTGTCTTAGAGCTCAGAGCTGCTGCGGGGAGACTAAGCAAAGCTCTGTATTTCATGATGCCCACCGAGCCTGGAAAGAGCTCCGGACGGCATTGCCAGGCAGGTGCTCAGTTCCCGGGAAGGAGGCTCCGGATGGAATTGTAATGGGGCCTTCCCTCCTCCTGTCTCAGCTCCGCCTTCCTTGCACTTTTGGGTTCATAACAGTATAAATATTTCTAAAGTTCCTTCTTTTAAAGCCCCACAAAAATATATTTTAGGTTAGACATGGAAGACTGAACACATCAGTCCTGTCTCTTCTCTACAACTGAAAAAAAAAAAAAGAAAAGAAAGAAAGAAAGAAGAAAGAAATCTAAGATATAGAATTTTACAGAGAGCTTCTAACTCCAGCTTCAGCTGATCCTGTCTCTTCTTTTAGCCTCTGTGAATGTGCACGAGCGCGCTCTCACACACACACACACACACACACACACACACACACACTGAAATTTGAACTTAAGACTTTAAGAGGCTGGTGATGTGCACCCCTGAGCCCTAGACTCAGATGCAAGGCTGCAGTGAGTGGGAAGCTTACTTTAATGTTTGTTTGCACAGGGACAATTCAAACCCAGATTTCCCCCTCTAAAAGCCAAGACTAGTGGCAGCTCCTAATGCCCAAGCCCCACCAAGCCCACATTTCCTTTCCCTGACTCTGCCCCTAGGGGGAAAACAAAAAAAAAAAAAAAATTAATTAACCAGACTTTATCTTCAAATCAAAAACGAAACACATCCTGTCACCTCACTCTACTACCGGGGAGCTGAAAGGAAGATCTCTTACTCGTATAGTCCATGAGCTGCCAACCTCTTGAAAAGCCTCCCTCTGGTAGGAACAGTCATGGTCAAAGAACAGCAGTCTTTGGCATAGCACCATCTAATGTTGAAGAAAGCCAAACAAAAAGAAAAAATTTTTAAATATATTAAAATATGGAAAGCAGGGGAAAATCTCAAAGCACTTACAATATTGACATAGGAGCAGTACAAAATAAGAATTACATGCTAGAAATGAACTTTTATATAATTAGAATACGCTAAGGATAAACTTTAAAGTGTCCATGTTTGTACACGACCCACTCCACCTAAACAATAGTTTGATGGCAGAAGGAAAAAAATGATAAAATTAAAAGATTGACAGAAATCCATATCTGCTAACTGATACTGTACAAAAAAAAAACAATAACATGGAAGGCATATGTCTACTTAAATACTAAGAGAAAAACTCTCTACAAACAAGGGATATGAATTCATAATATTTGTCAACAAAGTGTCTAACCAAAACTAGGAATATTGTATTATTTACAGTGCGCGCACATACACACACACACACACACACACACACACATACACACACACACATACACACACACATACACACACACACATACACATACACACACACACACATACACGCGCGCGCGCGCACACACACACACACACACACACACACATAGTAAGAAATGCCTCAAGTATTGTAGGCTGTTATCTCATTTATGTAGAAGCTCAGGAAGGGAAAGGAGGTCGCTCCACATGATGGCTCAGGTGCTCATGAACACTAGTTTGATGGATAGTTGACCCATACTCTGTCAGAGCACAGAGAAAGCACTGTTTCATGAAAGGCTTGGTCCACATAGTGATCCTTCCTTCTACCAGCATTCTATTGATGAAGACTAGTCCTAGATGTCATTCTGTTCCCAGAGAGTTGTAAAGTGTGGCTCACCAATCAGCTTATTTCTAGCTTCAACTCCCTATTATGGAAAAGAATAATGAATTTCATGAACCCAAATAATCACCATATTTATTTAAGAAATATCACCATAATATTTCAGATTACCTGAGATAAAGGAAAAAACCTTAAAAGTTCCCAGAAAATGAGGCGCAAAAGACTAGAAATGAGAAATCCATGAAATTTCTCAAGAGAAATACAGTAAGACAGTAGAGAAAACCCATTAACACTTAAAGGAATTCAGGCTTTATAGACCTGAACGGTATCAAAGATTCAACACCAAAATATTGCCTTGGGAAATTTTTGAAGAAATGTTCTGTGTAAACAAAAGAAGGAACCAAGAAAGGCCAGGATGCAAACCTAAAACTTGAACTGAATTACATTGGTGATTGTATGACACCCAAGCTGATCACTGTGCAGGAAACCTAGAAAGTACATTCTGATTCATTCTGATTGGGACAAGAAGATCAAACGTTCTCAGAAGGATTATCCTGAATAAACACAAGTTGAACTAGCAGATTTCCTAGAACATGTGATATATTCTGAGAAAGTCTAATGTTCTATTTGAAGAGTGGATTGCTAATTACTTAAAGACACATTAAAACTAAGTAAAAAATAAAACAAAGTTTTCCTGGTATGTTGTGTATAATCTGAAAATTGCACATAGATAACTATAACAACACAAATATCATTCAACAAAAATTTATAAAAATGTATGGCATGAACATATTGGTAAATAGAAAAGGTGATGATGGTAAGTCTTCATTTTTTTTCATAAAAAAATCAATCAATGTCATTCATTTAGAAATCAAGCAAAGAGTTTAAACATGTTTGCAAAACAGAGAATCTTTATCTGTGTTCTCTAAAATACAGATCCTGAGGCAAAGGTTTTGATTTGTTGTTCAATTATCAGAAAAAAAAAAAATGAGTAGAAGGACCAAGAAAGCCATATGGTGGGTACTTAATCAAAGGATTACCCAGTCTTTAGCCATGCCAGGAACTCTGATACCAGTCTTAACAGGATCAATTCACATAAAGGAGCTAAGCAGACACCATCATCTGTGGACAAGGTGTTGACCTTGTAGCAATAGGAAATCAAGACGTGTACACAAGAAAGCAGGATGGACATAGAGATTATGTAATCACCTCTGAGGGCTTATGGAGTACTGGTCACTGGAGAGAAAAGAGAACAAATAGCCAAACTCTCAAGAGACAGGTGAGGCCATCTGACTTTGAAGTAGCTCATACGAGATCTGAGTAAGGGAGTAAATATTAGGACAAATGTACTAGAAGTAGAATTTCCCAAAGGAAAACTAAGAGGAACAAGAAAGATTCAGATAGGATTTGTGCTTTGTTTGTTATGACAAGGTCTCCTAGACAGCCCAAGCTGGCCCTGATCTTCCCTCAGGATCCCAAGAGCTAGGATTACAGAAGTTTACCCCCAGGCCTGGCAACAGGACTTTAAAAATAAAGTTTGATTTAAAAAAAGACTGTGTATATGTATTTTCAGAACTAAAAGGTACACAAAATTTAAAACGATTAAGTATTTTACATACTAGAATTCTCTACATGAGACATCTAATATTATAACTAAGAATTGTTTCTAATTTAGCAAGGTGTTAATGGAAACACATTTGTTACATTTTTAAGTTCTATGTCCATAATATAAAGTTGGCCAGCAATTCTTAAAGTTGAAAGACCATTTTATACTCTAAAATGTTGTATAGAAATTTGGTGATTAGGGTTAATAAAATTAGAAAAACTAAGACTTCAAAGCATCTATATAATGATGTGCTATAAAATAATACTAATACTTAGTTGCATCATAAATAACATTTATACTAAATAATAGCCTCATTGTATTAGTTTTCTTTTGGGTTGCTTTGATAAAATACCAAACAACTTAACTAGTCATAGCTGGTCCACACACAGGGAACAGAATGAGAAAACAGGAAGTGAGCAAGACTATGAGTTCTCAAACCCCCCACCCCGCCCCCCCAATGAGATACTTCCTGTGGCAAGGTTCCACTTCCGGGGCTGGTGAGATGACTCAGCAGTTAAAAGTCTGTTCTTCTGAAGGTCCTGAGTTCAAATCCCAGCAACCACATGGTGACTCACAACCATCTGAGATCTGATGACATCTTCTGGGGTGTCTGAAGACAGCTACAGTGTACTTAAATATAATAAATAAATCTTTAAAAGAAAATGTTTATATGTGTTAAAAAAAAAATGGGGGAGGAGGACTCCACTTCCTAAGGTTCCAGAACTTCTTCCAGGAGTGCCACCAAATAGGTCCAAGTTTTCAAATACATGAGTGTCTTAGTCAGGGCTTCCGCTCCTGCACAAACATCATGACCAAGTTGGGGAGAAAAGGGTTTATTCGGCTTATACTTCCACACTGTTGTTCATCATCAAAGGAAGTCAGGACTGAACTCAAGTAGGTCAGGAAGCAGGAGCTGATGCAGAGGCCATGGAGGGGGGGGGATGTTACTTACTGGCTTGCTTCCCCTGGCCTTCTCAGCCTGCACTCGTATAGAATCCAAGACTACCAGGCCAGAGACCCACAAGGGGCCCTCCCCTCTTGATCACTAATTGAGAAAATGCCCCACAGCTGAATCCCATGGAGGCACTTCCCCAACTGAAGCTCCTTTCTCTGTGATAACTCCAGCCTGTGTCAAGTTGACACACAAAACCAGCCAGTACACATGAGTCTTCAGAGGGCATTTCTCAGTCAAACCACCAAAAACATCCTCCAAAATAAGTCTTTTAGTTTTTTTTTTTTAAAAGAAGTGGCATTGTTTATCACTTCTGCAATACTCTTCCTCTTCTGACATTACTGAAGACAGTTCACTTCTTACAGTTTTTTCTTTATTCAGCATTTTTTATCTGAGATGTTAGTTGGTTAAATCTATGGGAAAGGAAGTAGTATCAAACAAATAACCTGTACTAAAAGGAAGGGGTATTTTAATACCCTTTTCACACAATTATGTTTGTTCTCCTTTGATTCAGCACCAAGATCTGACTGGAAATCATATCCATGAAGTTTTTGTACTCTGTTCCATTAAAAGCCATTAGTCTGTCTTACAGTTTGTATAGACTATTCTGATAAGAATGTGTGGTTCTGTAACATAATGAGAATTAATCAAGGTTCTCTGGAGAAACAGAAAAAAATAGGATATACATAAAGAAAGAAGTGATAAGAGAGGGAATTTACTAGGGAGAATTTTCTCAGGTCATTATGGAGGCTGAGAAGTCTCAGAGAAGGTCATCTACTAGTTGGGGACCATGGGATGCTGGAAGTCTGCCTACATCTATATTCAAAAGTCTCAGAGCCTAGGATGCTAACAGTGAAATTCTCATTCAAGCTGAAGTCCTGAGAGCCTAGATCCTGGAATGCAAAGGCCAAGTGCTCTAGAGTTCTGATGTTCAAGCAAGAAGAATGGCCCAGCCTGAAGAGAGACGCAAGAAATATTTTCCTCTGCTTTCCCCTCTGCTACCAAGCCCCCAAGTCAGTTAGACAATACTTGTCTACATTAAAGGTAGGCTCTTCCTCACTCTGTCCACCTCACTGTGCCAATCTCCTCTGAAAACAACCTCACAAGCACACCTAGAAGTAAGACTGTACCTATTGTCTAAGCGTCCCTAATTTAATCAGACTGGCAATTATGGTATTCATTACATAATGCATAGCTCCTGTGAAGAGTACTGATCCACTGAGCTCTTTGGATCTCACTGATGCTAATTTCCTTACACATTCACTAATATCACCAGTCCATCTAGAAATGCCTTTAGGTGCTGAGAAAGTCCATAAGTCATAGTGATGGGCAAAAGATTTTAAAATTTCTGATTTATGTGCAAAAGTTCAGATTTCCATGTTGGCAACAAAAATAAAAGTTAAAAAAAATACCTTAAAGGAGCATCTCACTTTTTCTAATTTCCAGAAAATATCTGGCACAAACATTAGAAAATTATAGTTTGTTTGCCAATTGTTCAGTTCAACCAAAAATGGTGTAAGTTCTAGGTCATCTCACACATAGGCTATTCTTCAAAGCAACCTGAAATGGGATCACTTCAGAAGGCAACCAAAGTACTTTGTGCCCACTTCCCGCTTTGCCATGGAAAACAATAAAATGACAGGCCCTCAAGGGTTAAAATTCAATTCAGCCAATAATCGTCCCTGCTTCACAGACATTCACATAGGTATCTAGCATTGTTTTCCAACCCCAAATTTCTATGAAGACGTGCAGTGACAGCTAGTACATTGGGTACCACTGTCCTGGTTCACTCTAAGATGTCACCTTTTTTTTTTAATCTTATAATTTTGTGTCTCCATCTAATAAAAAAAGGTAAATATATTGCTTTAGGATTGTTAAAGTAATTTTATCCTTTAACATGCCTAGAAAGTAAGCCAGAGACCCAAGTTCTGTGGCTTATACCTAGGGAACTACTGATGAGGCGCCAGCATCACAGGTGAGAACTTTTTGCTTTTTTTCCTGACTGGAGTAAGAGGTAAACTAAGCATTAAAAACCATGTGGAGTGAACACAGGCAGTAGGAGGCCATGGTAATAATATCTGATGATTGCACAAGAAACGGGCTTCACGATAGTCTTCAGAATCCATCACCCAGTAATTATGTTAAAACTGAGTATAATTCTACCTCTATCTTGATGTGGTACATCTATTTCTTGAGTTATTGGAAACACCAGGGCTCCTTAAAGTCCTGTCTTAAATCAGTAGCACAGGGGCAATGGGAAAAGATGTTGGATGTAAGTGGAAATTCTAGGATATATGCCTGCGCATATGTGTGTATGTGCATGTGAGTATGTGTGCATGTATGTATACACCGTTTTTACAATCATAGCTTTGTTGCCTAGAACTGGACTGCATATTATCAATGAATGAATAAAAACCAACCAAATCTATTGCAATTTATGTAATACATATTTTTTAAATATGTAATAGAATACCCATACACAATGTGAACTGAAGGTAGTAAAGACAAGCAGATAACTGTTGGATCAAGACTACAGAGTTTTCCCTCTATGTATAATTAAACTGTCTTTTCATAAACTTGAGCAAGATTTATAGAATCATAGGCATCTTTTCTAGTAGAAGTAACATCCAGATAAGGGAAAAGCATAAAAATGAGCACGTGATAGATTCATAGTTTATCACATACCAAACTTTTATCTCCAATACTTTCACCTTTCCCTTCAACTCCAAGCACTCCTGGTAATTCATTCTCTCCAACTCCCATCTGGATGGATTATCATCCAATCAGTTCTCCTCGATTCAGCAGCCCAAGGCATTCTGCTACTCATGAAGAATATCTTTTTTTTTCACTTCTTACCCTTTAACTTTCTAGACCTGCTAAATTTTCTTAAACACAAGAAACTGTTCTGTAAGTATTTCTGCACTAGAAAAGAAGAGAAACAAAACAAAAAACAAAAAAAAAAAAAAAAAACCTTTTATCCAGGTTGGGGTCCTCCTCACTTCCCAGACACATTAGCAACAATCCACAGCTTTTTGAAGATGATTCTTCTACTTTAGAACTTTCAAAAGAGGGAAGGAAATGCAAACAGTATAGCAGCTTGTATCTATTCAATTTGGCCTGGGAAAAAGGAGAGTAAGTCAAAAACACAAAGACCTTGGAGCTGGAGTTGAGTTTATCTGTTTGTGTGTACAGGGGGACAGAACCAGGTCAGCATGTCCTGCTGGGACTTATCTGTCCTGGAACAGAATTATTCTGAGTAAAACTAAATGCACTTAATGCAGGGTATATGATAGGAATAGGAGGAGAAACCCCTCAGGTTTGACCCTTAATTAAACCAAGCTAATTACATAAATAAAAGATTATCCAAAGCTATCCCTGTCAAAAGCATTCAAATTACTCTGTGCTTCTGGCTGCAATTACACTGCAAGTGGAAGCTAATAAGCCTTCGGAGAGTGACCCAGATCAGGGGACATTAAAGCTTAAAGGAAGGCAGCCAGTCAACATCAGAGGGCAGAAGAGATTTGAGGGTGTAGAGAATTTCATCTTCTTTCTTAGCTCCCCAAGCTATTCAGATTTCCTTAATTTAAACTGAAGACAAACACATGCATTTGATTAAGTAGGCTGCTATAATGAGGTCCACACAAAGCTTTTACGAGTATATACAGCTTAAAGAAACTTGGTCTAAAAAAAAGACAACAATGACAAAAACAAGTCACTTGAGCAGCTTCTGTTCAACCAATTCAGTTCAAAGCAAGACCTATTTTCTTAATGAAAACTATTACATGCTTGAAAATATATTACATAAATCGTAATTGATGTGTTCCTTTTTTTGTTAATTCATAGAGAATATATATCATGAAGCTATTGTTGTGGACAAGACCAGGTATTTCTCTGTCTTCATGATATTTATACCCTAACAAGGAAGATCAGGAAACACATGAGAAAAGAGGAAGAAGAGATGAAAGGGGAAAGCGGGAAGAGGAAGAGGGAAAGAGATTAGTGTGACTGCCTCTATATTAGTATATAAAGTAACCTGCATGTGTCAGGTAGAAAACATGTGGCTTAAATAAAAAAAATTAAAAAAAAAAAAAAAAAGGATCCTAAGTATCGCGAGAGGCATCATAGAAGGCAACAAAACTAAAGCCTAAGAGTGTAAAACCATCTATGCATCCATATAAAGAGTAGAGAAAATATAGTGGAAAAATTCCCTTCCAATCTAATGCTAGTCGTGTTCAAAGACATAAAAGAACATCACATTCAGCTCTTCTATAGCCATGAGTGACTTCCGACCTTACTGAGACATAATCTCACAGCCAAGTTCCCTTATCCCAGGCTCTCAGTCTTTCTGTCTCTTGTTCCACAATGATCCCTGAGCCCAAGGCCCAGGAGTTATGACAAAGACATATCCTGTGGGGCTGGGTTTCACAACTTTGCATTTTGATTGAACATGGCTTTCTACAATAGCGTCTGTTGCAAAAAAAAAGTTTTCTGGATGAGGAGTGAGGACTATACTTATTTTTGGATATAAGGGCACATATTTAGAATGTAGCTAATTTACGAAAGTGGTAATTGTAACTTCCTTTTGAAGATCCATGACTTCACTAGCCCCAAAGTAGTTGACTAGGTTTCCAGTTTCAATGCATGAATTTCCATCTTTTTAAGCAGGTCTTAAGTCCACGAGTCATGAGCTCTACACAGAGGAAAACAGACAAGTCAGAAGAAATGCAGAGAGCAGCAGACATAGTCTTACCCAGAGAAGAATTTCAAATGATCAGCCTTGAAAATATATGTACAATAACATGAGACAGACTGAGCATGTTTTACTTATTTGGGAATGTTCGTGGTGTGTGTATGTGTGTGTGTGTGTGTGTATGTGTGAAAATTAATTTAACACAAACTGTCCAGGAGTGCGAAAGAAAATGAAGAAGGCTATATAGGAGAGGAATGAAGAAAGGGAAGAGGGAAATGATATAATGATATTATAATCTCAAAAACAAAAGAATTACATTTTAAAAGGAAACAAATGTAACTAAAATGTGATCATCCAAGAAAAGGACAGAGGGGCTGGAAAAGTCTTGACTCTCCGTGAGGATAGTGTCATATTCTATCACTGGAAGAATATAACAAAGATCAGAAGGGCGCCAGCGCATGTGCCAAGCTTGATGGCGTGGGCACCGTGAATCGTATGAGAAGTGGCGTGAGAGCACTGTCAGGCATCTCCCTGGGATTAGGAAGCCAGGAGGAAAGCAGCAAAGCGAACAGACCCATCATCCCTCCAGCCCTATAAAGTAGACGCCGCAGTAGAGACATTGCTAAAAGGAATATATAAACTCAGCAAGCCAGGGTGCCCTCTTCCAAACACAAGAAAAGACAAGCGAATAGCTATGTTCTGATAAGACGGAATGGGCTGGGGGAGGGGAGAGGCTGGTGAGAAGCATCGATTGGGGTACAGATCACAAAATTAATGGTGAGGAGAAACGCAGCAGCAGAAAGAAGGATGGTGTGCGCCCAGGCTGGCTGTGAAAACATCATCCCTCGCCGCTTCGCGCTCTCCTCACCTCCCAATCCCCATGTTACTCCCTCATTTCCCCTGACTCTTCACCTCCGGGAGCTGTCTAGACACCAACCATCAATAATTCTATCGGCTTCAAAACCACCATGAACTCCTCCAAGTAAACAGATATTTTTTTTTTCTAAATCTGAACTAAACCCACAGTGCCCTGCCACTGCCAGTGTTTAACTTCATGGTCTTAACAATTTTATTGGCAAGGTTTCATGCAAAGAGAAAAATAATTTGGGGTAAAAAGAAAGAAAGAAAGAAAAATCAAAAGTGGCCTTAGTGCAAGCGAAATCCAGCCTCGGTGTGTAGAGTTTTCCATGAAGTCTTCCTCGGAGTCTTTTACTGCATCATGTGGGTTTTGATGGTCATTTTTCTATCCATGCTGCTACTTTCCTGTTCAGTGTGTTACTCTAATTATTTCTTGGTTATAATATGCCCACTGCTTCGTGGAATATGTATCTCTTCCAGAAACATATCTTTCTACATTCACACAGCAAATTATTTACTTTCTGTTGCCAATTAAGATATAATAGAAAAATGTAACATAAAGCCCACTACTGTACCTTGTCCAACTGGATAAATAGATCATTTTTAGATATAGTACTAAAGGCTGTCTTGTTACAAGAGAGTTTTTAACTTTTCAAATCCAAATTCAGAGTTATTTTAGGCTTTGCTGGCATCAGTCAGTCTCCTGGTATCAAAGAATATATATTTTAGATAAAGCTTGGAGAGTTTCTGGAGTCATAACCACAAATCACCAGTTGGTGTGCTGCTCAGAGCAGTGATACTAGATGAACAGTCTTTCCCCTTAAAGCCTGTGGTGTTAGAGTTGATGCTTCCTGTTGCTCCTGCAATCTGTCATCCCCCTGCACCACACAAGTTAGAGACAAAAAGAAACACATCTTTATATTGACATCACAATTACCATTTTTTATTTGTAGAAGTTGTGAAATTTCACCTGATTCCAGGATTAATCTAGAAATTTCTACTTAAAAGGAGCACTGAAAAAGTTTGATCCTGATAAAGTGTCAACATCTCTAGATGAAATAAAACTATCTCCACTTCAGAAGCATTTCTGCCTGCCCCAAGTGTAATCATTTCTTCTCTTGGGTGAGCTCCAGTTTAGTTATTGACTTAGTTCTCGGGTTAGCACAGCAGCTCCAACTTCACTGAGAAACACATGAACTTCAAAACTCGTGTATGAGGTCACAGGCGCAGGCTCTGGGTTAAGTACATTTAGAATAACTGAAACCTTTCCAAGTACTAAGTAAATTCAAAACAAGATTCCACCGCATATCCACCAGAACGGCTAAACTAAAGACACCCAATGTGGGGTAAGAATGTGACGTGACATGAACTTCTCATGTACTGTGGGTGGTGCAGCCCACCCGGAGTCATCACTAGAGTCAGTAGTGTGCAAATTTCTGTGGTATAAATACTCACCTGGGGTCATTTTCATGTCACCAATGTGATGTCACCAATCATGAATAATATAGGAATATTATTATTCCTATAAAACTCGAATAATAGAGAAGAC
Organism: Apodemus agrarius; assembly: GCA_964023405.1. Lineage (NCBI taxonomy): Eukaryota > Metazoa > Chordata > Mammalia > Rodentia > Muridae > Apodemus > Apodemus agrarius. The sequence continues at coordinate 51,408,109 of OZ030017.1, read as the reverse complement.
ATGTACAAACTCACCTCTAAAATACAGGTATTTCCTATAATTGTGTATTCCTTTTTAATTATAATTTCAGCTGAGATAACGCAGATGTTCACCAAAGAACGCTCACAACAATGTGCTCTATAAAAGCCAATACCTAGCAACAACTCAAAAGCACATCTATTAGAGAACAAATAATACACACATGTAATGGAATACAACTAATGAACAGACGAGAATAAACAGACTATTAGTATGTACAAGCTGAATCATTCAAACAACACCAATGGATAGAGTCACATATCAAATAATAATAATTCCATATACACAAAGTTTCAAAATATGCAAGACTAATCTCTGCTGCTAGAAATCAAATCATGGTTCCCTATGTAGAACAGAACTATCTGTGAAGGCCACAAAGAGATTTTTTTTAATTGAAAAATGATTTTCATGCAATAAATTTTGGTTACACTTCCCCTCCCCCAACTCTCTCCAGGTATCCTCACCTCCCCACCCACCCAATTCCATGCCCTTTCTGTCTCTTTAAAAACAAAAACAAAAAAAACCAACCAACCAACCATGAATTCAGACACACACATTTAAAAAGTCATAACACAAAACCAGAAAACCAAAATATACAGGGAAAAGATAGACAAAATTAAGACAAAAAATGCCCAAACAAAGCAATATGGGACAAAAATAGCAAGGGTTTCATTTTGCATTGGCTGGCTCCACCCTGGACATGGGGATTACCCTGATGTGTAGTTAATATACCTAGTGAGCCTCCATTGGAGAAAACTAATTTTTCTATGCAAGCAAATATCAGTTATAAATAGCTCCTTGGTTAGGGTGGGATCCTGTGTCCACTTTTGTTTCTCAGTGCTGGGACTGAGCTTGAATTTGAGCAGGCCCTGTGGGTGCTTTGTGCTGTCACAGTCTCTGTGTGTTTATATGTGCATGATTCCTGTTGTGTCTAGGGGACACTTTGGAGTCATTTACCACCTCTGGCTCTCACAGTCTTCTCTCCTACATAGACTCTTAAGCCCTAAAGGGAGAGGTTTGATAAAGACATCTCATTTAGACTGAGTGTTTCAAGGTCTCTCAATCTCTGCACATTGTGCCTTTGTGGATCTCTGTCTTAGATCCCATTTACTGCAAGTAGGAAGAAACTGGGGAAAGAAGCTCATTCACAATTACAACAAAGGAAAATAAACTGCTTTGAGGGAAAAAAACCAACAAAGGGAAATAAAATACGTCTGTAATGAGAACTTTAAAACGAGAGAAACTGAAGACACTAGAAGATGGAAAGACTTCCCATGCGTGTGTATTGGAAGAATCTAAATTGTGCAAATTGATATCTTACCAAAAAACAATCTGCAGATTCAATGCAATCCTCATCAAAATTTCAATACTATCCTTCACAAAACATAAAAAATTTAACTAAAATGTATTTAGAATCCCAAAGATCTCAGACCACCAAATCAATCCTAAGCAAAATTGATTCATTAATTAAATGAAACTGATGGTATCCTCTTGCCTGGTTTTGAATTACATAGAGCTGTAGTAACAGAATAGTGCAGTTTGGCACCAAAAAACAGTCCTATTAATTAATGGAAGAGAATGAAAGACCCAGATACAAACCCAAATACTTATATCGTCCTGGTTTTTTTACAAAGAAGCCAAAAATATAGACTGGAGAAAAGACAGCCACCTCAACAATGGCTGTGGGGAAACTGGATAACTGCAGGTTAACCTTATCTCTCGTTCTGTATATAAATCAGATCCAAATGAATCATATGATCTGGAACAGAAAATACTGGAGGAAAAGCTTGGAAAGGCATTTAAAGATGTAAGTATAGGCAAGGGCTTTCTGAATAGCCTGTGGGGGAGCAGAGGAAGCCTTGACTGGGACTGAGTGAACGTATGTCATTTACATGAGCACAGCCATGTCAAGGGCCCAAATGTCTCAGACCCTTGGTGATGGCAAAACCTTCCCTGGTTCAGGTTCAGGGGAATCACATAGCCATCCTCTGCTCCAACTATGGATGCTTACCTATAGCTGAAAGCAGTGTGTGCTGAAACTATCAACCACAGCTTCCCCTAGCATAATACCAACCTGAAGCTACCTACCCCACAAAGATCTCCTGAGATTAGATAACCTGCCTCCTTGTTCAGATGTATACTGTAAACCCACCTCCTTGGTTCAAATGTATAAAATAAGCATTCTGAGCTTCCAGAATGCTAGTGGTGTTTCTGTTTTGAAGCACATGGCCCACCCAATTCTGGGGTGGTAGGGGTGGGGTCTGTTGCTTCCTCATCCCACAGTTAGATCAATCCCTAAGCTGTGCTGGCGACAGCAAGAACTCCATTGTCTTAGACCCACTGATTGGAACAAACCATACTTCAGGAGAAGGTATGTGATATAAAAGTGTAACCGGGACTACTAGAAAGATTTCAGTGGAAATAGGAGGCATGGAGAAGAGGGTTGTATCAAGGAAACAGCCAAAACTGAACATATATGAAAATGCTGAAGAGAAACTGCTATGTTATAAGGTAATTTTAAAAACAAAACAGAGGGTTAGGGAGATGGTTCTGCAGATGAAGCACTGCCATTCAAGTGTAAGGACTCAAGTTGGAGTCACCGGAAACCACACAAAACTAAATGAACTAGTGCACTTACGTGATCCCAAGACCCCTATAGCCAAATGGGAGGCAGACAAAAATAACTCTAGAATCTCATAGGTTCCCTAGTCTCTAGTACAAGGCAGTGAGCAGAAGACCCGTGTCTCAAAAAGCACGGTGAGAACCAATGTCTGAGGTGGATCTCTATCCTCAATGTAAATACCATGATATATGCGCCTGCACCACAAACTTTCACTCCCATAAGAGCTTGCACACCTATACTTAAGTTCCACAATACCCCATATAAACACACATACACATATACATATAGATATACACCCCTTTTTTAAAGAAAAGAAGAAAATAAGCTAACTTGTTGAGATTATCTGAGACAATTTACTGAGGTGATTTTATTTTATTATATTTTATTATAAAACATTACTTAATCAATTATTTTTAAAAACACATAAGTTAATTATTAATCTCCTTTCCTATACAGACTTTCAGGGTATAGGTGCTGAGAGACATTTACTTTATTATTGCTAGATGGTTGCTCATTGAAAAAGTAGTTAATTAATAAGTTATAAATGTCTGTTTTCCCCCGGAAGGAGCTATTGCACTTTAATTAGAGGTGACTAGTGTGCCCCCTTCAGAACACCCACAATGCATTAAAGTCGTACATCGGCAATGATTATAGGGGAAACACTGACTGCATTTGTTCCTTTAACCATATAACATTTACATAAGTCTAGTTTTCTTTCCACTACTCAACATCAGGATAAGTTTAGGAATTACATTTAAAAAACAATGTGTGCCATGTTACAATGACAAAACGCATTAATCGACACAATACATAGCTTGAAATCATAGTCACTGAAGACAGTGCTGTCTTCCCCATACCTAAGAGTGGGTGTTGATCTAACAAGACTCTGGCTTTTGTAACACCTACGCCTCTTGGGGGGCTGTGTGTTTTCTCCCCCCCTGGATTTCCTAAAATGGAGAAATCCTGAAATCCTGCCTTTAACGTGGCTCTTTTAAACGCAGTTCTTCTCACTTTCCCTCAAAACATAGAGCTTTAAATCCTTAGATATTTTCCCAGGTGTAAAGTGAACAATTCTTTTTAGGACATTAAAAATATTGTTTATCTGTACAGGCTCCTGTTTGCTGAAGCCAGAGCTTTCTGTCTTGTTGTATAGCCTGAAGCTGAAAAGACAATACCTCATTAAAACTCACACCAGTCACCTGTGTGGAAGCCAGACCATCAGACAAAGAGTTTTGTTTTGTTTTTTAAACTACTGGAACCTGCTCTATTCAGATAAACTGTTAAAAATTGTTTAAGGACAGATTTGGAACCATGTGGTTGGTTGCACAAACAATTAATCCCCAGAACCCAGAAGGTAGATCTCTGAGAGTTCTAGGCTAGCCTGGTCTACAGAGCTAGTTCCAGGACAGCCAGGGTTACACAAAGAAACCCTGTCTCAAAAAACCAAAGGAAAAGAAATAGAACGTATTAGGTTTAGCAATCCCTAGAAGTCTAAAAATGATACGTTATCACTCTAGCATGTTACGGAAGATGGCATACAAAATGTTGTCATCTAATTAATCGAAATAGACAAAGAAATACCTCCAATTACTATTCTTTGGTGTGTCTAGGGAAAGAATATAATCCACCGAGGCAGCATCTGCTCCATGCTGCATAATGCAGTAGAGATGGGCGGGAAGCAGGAAAGGAAGCGATGCAGAACAGAGAAACAGAAACTTGCAAGGAGTGATCTGGAAAGCCGTAGACCCGGCATGTAGAGGACCATGTTTCGGGGAGAATTAGTCACAGAAGAAGGATGCTGATAACTTTGATCAGTGGAAAAGCCTGGAAAAGAGAGACTTAACAAATTTGAAAATACTTAGAGAAGACAAGGTGGCCATGAGTGCCAGACATTTCTTAAGTAATGGGAGTCAGCAAACACAAGGACCATATTCCACCTTGAATGTTTCACCGTCAATCACAGTTTTCTTCCCACTACTGAAAACCCAGTATTTCATAGAATTTGGGTTAACTTTAAGAAGAAAACACTTCTCCTAAAAGTGATGATAAAATGGTAAAGTTTCCTTTAAATATAGTATTTAAATAACTGTTGTTAATAAGAACATTGCCTAATGGGTTTTGCTATTTGATCCCATCTTTTTCTCTGGGGAATCAACCATGTTTTATTGTCCAGATGGTGACGCTGACCCTTATTAACACAAATTAAATTGCACATAGCACCTAAAGTATGCCTCACAGTTTCATCCAAGAAATACAGTGATTAGCATTCCAGTCCTAATAAGAAATTAATGGACATTTCTGCTATAATAAAAAAGTAAAAAAATCCATTAAAATATTAATTTTATCATATTATGCCTAAATCTAAATCAGTCATATGATTGATATATAAATATAAAATATAGTTTTTCTACCAAATACTTGAGGAAAACAAAAGTGAATCTCTTATTCTGATTTCAAGTACTTTGGCCAGTAATGTCACTGGTAAAATAAGATCTAAGGAAGTTAATAATTCCCTAAAATGAATGAAAGAGACACACTTGAGGTATTTTGCTCATGAAATTCAGTGAATACAGGAAGTTCTCATCATTGAAAAAGATTTGAACTACATCTTACTCTGGTAAAAAAAAAATCATGCTGAAAATTATTCCTTACATAATTAGTTGTGAGAAACCAGAGAAAGAAAATATAAAACATCTACATAATTGGTAACAAATGGTAAGAAATCAAACAAGATGTTCAGACAAGCAAAGATAGATGGTGTCAGCATGACAACATTGAGGGGCACTATCAAGTAATGGGGTTACCCCTACTGTGCATCCATGACATGAAAAGTTTAATGACTTTTTTTCAGAAATGCAAAACACACCCAGAAGAATGATTAAAATCCAAGTGTAAATTCAAATTCTATAATTTGTAACATGATAAGCAAAATCTTTCTAGAATGGGAGCTAAAGAGACAGTTCAACAGTTAAGGACACTTATTACTCTAGCAAGGAACCTGAGTTTGGTTCCTGGAATCCAGATGGCAGTTCACAATCAACTGTAACTCTAGTTTCAGGGTATCCGATGCTTTCCTCTGTCTTCCAAGAGAACCAGGCAGACACATGTTCATGCACGTAAATCAAATAATATATTTAATAATAAAGTTATCTTCTTAGAATGTTTAGAATGTAGTTAAGAATATTAGTCCTGAGCAGGGAATGGTACAAACATTTAATCCCTGAAGTCAGGTGGCAACAGCAGGTGGATCTTCATGAGTTAAAGGACACCCTGGTGTACATAGCATATCCCAGACCATCCAGGGATACATAATGAGTTCCTATATCAGGAGGAGGAGGATGAAGAGGAGGAGGAGAGAGAGGAGGTGGAGGATGAAGTAGAAGAACAGGAGCAGAAGTGCTGACCCTAGAATTGGGCTCTGAGGATTTCCAGACTATCTGTTCTCTCCCTCATCTTAGCAAAATAACTTAGCTACCCTATGCTTCAGAATCTTTGTAGTGACACAGTAACAACCCTACTAAACATAGTGGATGCAGTAATGTGACCTAAAGATGCTGTGGTACCTCTCAGATATTCATTTGTTTTCTGAAGTTACCAAAGTAGTTGGTCAAATACTTTGGAAGACTAGGAGGAGGTCCTTATTAACATACTCATGATCTACTGAGTCTTCACTAATAAAAATAACTAAAGCTACCAATACTCTTAGGCAACTCACAACAATAATACTTAAAAAATAGTACCACAAAATAAACATTCTTATATGCACTTTTCAGATAAGAAAACTTTCAAACTTTAGCTCTAGTGACATTTTTTCTAGTGACATTTTTTTAAAGCCATTCAATGTCAAAATTCATTTAGAACTCATAGATTTTAACCCTCCAATACCACTTTGCAATAATCACCCCATTGATATGTTTTTATTCTACCATAAAAAATAATGTCTAATAATGGTCCCAATAATCTAGTACAGTGGGTCAGAAAATGTGAGCTGGGAACTCCTGGGGCTCCTGAAGACCTTCACAAGGTGAAAATTATTTTCATAACAACATTGAGACTCCATTTGCTTTCTTTTTGTTTTTGTTGATGTTATTTTCATTCATTGGTAAACACACAGTGAAGTTTCCCAGAGGCTGAATGACCTATGACACTACAGCAAATTGAGCACAGAAGCCTACATGAGAACACAGCTGTCCTCGACTGAGTCTGACGTTAAAGACAATTGCAGAAATATGGAATAATGCCACTCCACTAACCAGCCTTCTTCTTTGTTTTGGAAATTAATATATTCTCCATTAAGATAATATTTGTGTTAATAAGCTTAATGTTTTTAATAAGCTATGAATATATGATCCTCAACTTAGAAGGGGTTATATCCTGGCAAACCTATAACGACTTGAGGTTACAGTAAACCAAAGAAACCCTTCATACATCTAACCTACCATGCTTTGTTGCTTAGCAAAGCACTGCACTGGAGAACATTGACTGTTTAGCCCATGACTGCACATAGAAGCAGAAGCTGACATTCAATACCAATGCCCAGCATCTTGTCAGTATCATATTGCATATTGCTTGTCTGAGGAAAGATTAAATGGCAAAACAGTCTAATGGATGTGTCTTTTCCAACATCATAAAGTTTAAAAGTCGTAAGATGAAGACCATATGCATATATTTTTTTAAATTTTTTATCTTTTAGTATAAACATACTCAATACACCTAGATTTGGGATCTTAAACAAAAATTCGTGGGAAGGGCTTAATAATTTGTAATAATCTAATGGGTTCCTAAAAGGAGGAGCTATGAAAAATTCTGTTTTTATGTGACTGTCACTACAAAACCACAGGTAGGAAAAGAAACTTAAGCAAGGATAGATTTTCAATGAATGAAAATCATTGAGTGTACTTCAGCAATGATTTGGGTACTCTGGAATACTGGGGGCTCATCAATAAGATGCATAGCATAGATAAATGGTGATAGGATGGTAGATTGATGGGTAGGTAGGTAGATAGATTGTTGTGAATGGATCTGTACTGCTTGTATTTTATGTTAATTCTGCTCTCCTGGGAGAGGCTGTCTGGAATGAGGAATGAGTCATGTACTCAGCTGTCTTCTTGTGAACCAATCTCCTAATGAATAAAGGACCCAATCACTGGAAAAGTAGGTGGAGACTACCAGGTTTGACAAAGGAAGAGAGGAAGCAGGAGAGAGTTAGGCCTTTGGAACAAGGACAGCATATGCGTAAGACATAGCTGCTAGAGTTTCCCAGTATAATGTTTCCAGATCTGCCACCAGAGGAATCAGATTTTGATAAGGCTTACAAGATTAGGTTTTAGTTGTTGCACCCAGAGATTGAGTTACCGTGTTTCTGAACTAAGTTTGTGTTGTGTTTTCCTTCACACAGCAGCTCATCTGGGTTCAAGACAGAAAGGTACAGCAGCAAAGTGCGGGTTTGCCAGATGTGCACCACAAAAGCCATGGGGAATTTAAAGCATGGGGTTGGGGGTTGGTATGGTAGTGACCTGCTAGTGGGAACCTAGTGATCTGGGTGGCGAGATTGTGGAGCTCTGAGTCAGAGTCTCAACGACATAAAAACAGGTTGGACATTGTCTGCCAGTGCATGGCCAGCCAGCCTGTCAGGGCAGAGTTGCTGGTGTTGGACAGTGGTGTGGGACTTGCTAGTTTTTTGTTTTTTGTTTTTAATATTTCCCACAACAATAGATGATAGATAGATAGATAGATAGATAGATAGATAGATAGATAGATAGATAGATAGGTAGATAGATAGATAGATAGATGGATGGATGGATGGATGGATGGATGGATGGATGGATGGATGGATGGATGGGTGGACAGATGGAGGGACAAACAGGCAGATAGATAGATAGGTGTTAGATAAATAGACATATTAGTAGATATCATAAAACATGAATTCACATGATTATTAAAGCTAGGAGTTTAAAAAAAATAAAGCTAGGAGTTTCCAGAATCTGCCATCTGCAGGATAGCAAGTGTTGGACTTCATAGCTTATGAGCTAAAGAAGTAATGTCATAAATGTGAGACCAAGATTGAAGGCTAAGAACCAAAAATACTAGAAGAAAATGGAGTTTTCACCTTAGGAAGTCTGACAGGAATATGAATCCTATCTTCTTCCATCTTTGCCCTGTTTGGACAGGGTGATTCCTACTCACTTGGGAGAGAGGTATCTACTCCACCTTAGCTCACCAACTTAAATGATTAGCTCTTCCAGGAGCATGTTCAAAAAACATACCCCAAAACAATATTAATCAAAAGCCTGGGCAATCTCTGGTCCAGTTTTGCTGATATATAAAAGTAAACATCACAGATGGTGTGAGTATCATCTGTAACCTATGGGCAAAGAGAACATAGATGTTTTAAAATAAAATCCTGTTTTAAATTGAGTCACAGATGGTCTTTAAATTGTGATGCTTTGTTCAATTTACAACTCTCCAACTTTACTATAATGTAAAGGCATACCAAATACAACCATTTGTTTTGTACTTTCAGTAAATCAGTCAATAAATTACGAGACACTTAATTCTTTATGACAAAATAGGGTTCATGTTAGATGATTTGCCCAATGCAAGCTGTTAGTGTTCTAAGCAGATTTAAGGAAAGCTAAGCTAAATGGTTCATGGGTTAGATGAAGCAAATGCACTTTCCATGTATACTACTTTCAATTCAAAATAGGTTTGTGAAGTTATAGTCTCATGAGTCAAAGAATATCTGTATTTGTAGTTTATCTTATAATTTTCTCCCTTATGTAAAGAATAATTCTAATTTGTAGGACAGTGTTAAATGGTAACTGGATTCCAGCCCCAAAATCTGATGAAATAAAAACACATCCACTGAGATGCTAAATGTAGAAAAGAAAAGACACCAGTTTGCTCTGTTTGTAGCATATTTCTATGTAATCTATATATTGTAGAGGCATAGAAAGAATACAGCAGCAAAATCAGTTACCCCCTTAAAAGTTTGATTGATTGATTGATTGATTGATTGATTGATTGATAAGAGTTCTCTGTCTTCCTGTACATCTCCATAACAGAAGAGGGCATCCCATCCTATTATAGATGGTTCTGATGCACCATGTGGTAGCTGGGAATTGAACTCAAGACCTACGGAAGAGCAACCAGATAGCTCTTAACCACTGAGCCATCTCCCTAGCCCTTGCATGGCTACTTTGACTCTAACATGTCTTAGACTTGCTATTTAACCTAAACTAACTTAAGTAGATATAAAAAAAATATGTGAAAGTAGCAAGCAGAAGAAAAAGGATTATGTGCTAATCTTATTCTTAAAGTTCAGTCAGATGCTGCAGGGTCCTCCATCGATAAAGAAGCGGTTTTCAAGTTAGGGTATATTCTGATGCTGGGTGTTATAACAGTCAGCTGGCATTAGCTAATGACTCTTTCTCTGCTTTACACGAAGGTCAACCTGTCTGAGCTTCATGTAGGATATTTAATTTCTTAGATGACCTCTAGTGGTCATCCAAAACACACATTAAAGTGTGAAATAAAAGCTGCTTATATTACCAAGAACAAAACGATCACATAACAGACAGATTTCATATACAAGTTACAGAAAGTTTTAGAAATAAGCATCTAGAATACCATAACACTTTAAGGTGTATATCTATTTCCCATGTTTAAGAAAGCATCCTAAATAAAAAAAAATATACAAAATTTTAAAAATATCGTAAGATAAGAAATTAATTTTAGCATTGCCTAGCAACAACATGATGGCCAGTACTGGCAACTGAATAAACAAATCATGTTTTTTTTTCATATAATGAAATACAGCAGCTGAGAAGAATGGCATAGCTATTTAAATAGGATGTATTAACAAATATCGTGCGATCAAAACCCAAGTTAAAAAAACAGGTTAAGATAACATAATGAATAAAATGTCACATTTGCTTGAAAAAATTCTGTGCATTTTTATTTTAAACATACACACTGAATAATCAAGGAAGCAGGTGGTCTTTTAACAGTAGAACTAAAAATGATTTATTTTTTCCCAACCACAAAGGCACTTACTTGCTAAACCATGTACATTGCAGATCTATTTGTCCAAGCCAGAAATTGGAAAAGCCTAGATGTCCCTCAACAGATGAATAGATTTTCAAAAGTGTGGCTCATTTACACAATGGACTATTACTCTACCACTTAAAAGTGAAATATACAGATAGATAGAACTAGAAAAACATCACCTTGAGTGAAGTAACCCAGACCCAGAAAGGAAAACATGCATGTGCTCACTTACATGTTAGTGTTAACTATTAAGTCGATGCAGCAGATGGAGCAATTACAAAGACCCACAGCCAGACAATGTGCAGAGAGTAAGAGATCTCAGGATGTCTCCATGAGCCCCACAGGGGAGGAGGCCGAGACAGTGTAAGAGGAGCTGGAGGGATGGAGGACCCCAAAGGAAGCAAGGCCATGTAAACACAGCAGAGCCAACGTGCATATGAACCCACAGAGACTGAGGTCACAGCTGTGGTGGTTTGAATATGTTTGGACCAGGGAGTGGCACTATTTGGTGGTGTGGCCCTGTTGGAGTAGGCGTGGCACTGTGGGTTTAAGCTTTAAGACCCTCGTCCTAGCTGCCTGTAAGCCAGTCTTCTCCTATCTGCCTCTGGATGAAGATGTAGAACTCTCACTTCCTCCAGCCTCACATCTGCCTAGATGCTGCCATGTTCCTGCCTTGATGATAATGGACTGAACCTCTGAAGCTATAAGCCAGCCCCAATTAAATGTACTTTAAAAGAGTTGCCTTGGTCATGGTGTCTGTTCACAGCAGTAAAACCCAAAGACACATGCACAGGGCCTATACCAGTCTGTACCGGATAGAGTCCTAAAACTGAAAGTGGTGATATGCTTCATACCCCACACCCCATGCCCAATGCAGAAACTACCTTCCACTGATAACCACTTGCAAATGAAAATTTAGTTTTCTCAAGGGAGTCAGAGTAGGCCCTGTGCCCAGCAGTAGATGACCTACAGAAAACAAACTCAAAACCAATGGCGTCTTTGCAGGTCTGATCTAAGGCATTGGCACTGCTGCTGCTGCTGCTACTGATGATGATGATGATGATCATGATCATGATCATGATCATGATCATGATCATGAGGATCATTGTTCTTGTTTTTCTTCTTGTTCCTGTTCTCTTTGTCCTTCTCCTCCTCTTTGTCCTTTTACTTATTTATCTATCTTACTTTACAGGTTGTTTGTATATGTTTTACCCTCCAGCTTGTATTTTTATGGGATTCCTGAATGTGTGAGCAAGGGAGTGTTTTGTCTATATGTGGTTCTTGTGCCTTTTTAAAGTCTCTTTTCCTTCTGTTTGTTTGTTTTGTCCTGTTCCAATTTTTATCTCATTATATTTTACCTTGTTTTATTATTAGCTCTTAGATTGCTGTTTGTTTTCTAAGGAGAGAGAGAAAGGGGATAGATTCAGATGGAAGGGGAGGAATCGGGAGAAATAAATGGAGGGAAAACTATAATCAATATATTGTATGAAAAATCTATTCTCAATAAAAGAAAAAATAGGATTTTTGCCATACTGGTCTCAGTTTTGCTGCATAATATTACCTTGGAATAATGTTTTTTCACAGAAGTAAACGTACATACATGTATATATAGAAGCTCTGCTACACACATTGTTGCCTAAATATGTGTGACAGAATCAAACCATGCCCTTGAAGTCAATGTGACACAAAGGACACAAGTAAGACGTGTGCATGGTCTGCTTTCTAAGCCTCGTGTAGTCTGTCCTGCTGTTCATGTGTGTTTTCTATTGCTTTTACAAATTTTCTGAAATGTAGTGGTCTGAAACTCATGTTACTCATATTGTGTGAGTAGCTCTCAGTGATGAAGGCAAAGCCATTCCTCTCCCTGTCTCGGAAAAAAAAATATGTCCTTGCTTTCTTGGTACCTCGAACGACCCCTGCCCAATCTGTCTTCACAATGATTAAGGCAAACCCAGGCCTCACAGGTTATCCCTAGACAGGTTTTTTGTTTGTTTTCTTTATGTTACGTGCATTTGTGCTTTGCCTGCATGGCTGTGTGAAGGTATCAGATACCCCAGAACCCTGGAGGTACAAACAGTTTTGAGCTGCCATGTGGTTACTGGGAATTGAACCCAGGTCCTCTTGAAAAGCAGCCAGTACTCTTAACCAGTGAGCAATCTCTCCAGCCCCCATCACTAGGCCTTTATTTTCATGTCTTGGCATTGCTTCCTATGCTGCATCTCCCATCTACTGTTAAAGACCCTTCTAAGTGAACTGGGTGCACCAGGTAACACTCATTATTCCTATCTTACAGGTACTGGTCACCAGCTGCACTTCCACTTGCAATCTCAATTACCCTTCTCTGTGTCATCAAATATTTACAGCTTTCAGAAACTGAGAGGTGGCCATTTGGAGAGCTATTATTCTGCCTCTTGAACTCTTTAAAGTATATTTAAAAGGATGTAGAATTTGTAGGATGGTTTGTTATATAATGAATAACATCATGTTCCTAAATACAAAATTTATACAATAGTAGCCTGTACGAAATAGCCTGGTACTTATCATTCAGACTACAGTGTTAAATGGGATATGGTTTCTGATCTCAAGTGTTATAATCTTTCGAGTCAGATCTCAAGTGTTACAATCTTGAAAGTCAGATATGTCAGACAAGTCAGTCAATTTTATAATACAATGTGAATAGTGGGAAGACAGGGAAGTGAGCAGGGCTTGTGAACACAGAAGAGAGGCGCTAATGTGTGCAGGGATGAGTACCCAATATAATGTTCAAATCATCTTCCCGGGAACAACAGCTGAGGTGCATCTGGAATGACAAACATGGCCTAAGAAATTTCAAGCAAAAGAAACAGCAAGAGCAAATCCTTAATAATGTTACTGTGTGGATTTACAACTACTACTTGACGGTAAAGAAATAACCCTAAAAAATTAAATACAAGATAATCGTCTTTACTTTTCTCCCCCTGCTCTCAAATTGCTTCCCGTACGTGGTTTGTTTGTTGTCCCCTTTGTGATATTGAGAAGCCAGGTCATGAGGGTCCTGGAAGAAGTTAAGCCTCTGTTAGGGAAGAAAACCTGGTGAGGACGCTTTGCTTGCTTCTGGTTACCAAAGAACCAGCTATACCTATGGATCACAATAATCTAAGCAAACAACACATAATTAAGGTCAATTCCTCTCTAAAGAGAACAGCAAATTCTCAGAAAGTAAATAAGTCTGACTTGTGGTTTAATGGGCTATGGTTGCCCAATTGCTCATAACATGGCATTGAAAATATCTACAATATCCAATGGAGGAACTCGTAACCACTTAGAACAACAGTCAATTTCAACCTTCATGAACAAGCACTTTTGTTTTCCTCTGTTGTTTTCTGACCAGCTTCTCATTGATCCAGCAAGTAAATGATATTTAGAAATAATGAAAACAGAGGAGAACTATTTTATTTGTGGGGAAGGGGAACAGAGAAAGGCAGGGATGAAGGGCAGGAGGGTAGGAGTGTTGACTATGGGTAATATACAATGTGTGTGTAAGGCGGTGTCATAATCAAACAGGTTGTTTTGTAGGGCAACTAAAATAATAAAGTTATCTAAAAGCAATCAACACTTGAGTCCTTAGTTCAATGAACCCAAGCCTGAAGTTGGCTGAAGTCGCCTATAAAATCCAACTTCATTCTTCGTCCTTCTCAGAGTACCCAATGAACCAATCCATGAAATAACCTGAACATGGCTCCTGAGTCAGGCTGAAATCCTTCATTATACTGCTACAAACACAGACAAAAAAGAATCCTGGCCAAATCAGTTACACTCACTGGGAAATGAAAACCTTGACACCTTAACAAAGTACATCAATGAGTTAGAAAACATGCACAAAACTGTTACATTAGACCCAAATAAGTAAATAATAATAATAATAATAATAATAATAATAATAATAATTCTCATGTTATTTTTCTGCCAAAATGAGTTCCTCAATAAATGTCAGTCTTTCTTATGACTTTTCTTAGGTAGACCTGTTACCAGAGTTATAAGAAACTAATATGACACATTCCCAAAATGCATACAAGTGTGTGTGTGTGTGTGTGTGTCTGTGTGTGTCTGTGTGTCTGTGTGTCTGTCTCTGTGTGTCTGTCTGTGTGTGTGTGTGTGTGTGTGTGTGTGTGTGTGCCCCAGGCTTCCCTTAAATATACTGTATAGTCCAAGCTGGCTTCTTTTTTTAATTTTTAAAATATTTTAATCAGGTTAGACATAACTACCAGCCCAAGTATTTATCATTGTTATTTTTACATTCTTATTAGTTCTTTGATAGTTTTAGTCAAAGCATTTTGTTCATTTTCATCCCCTCCCCCTCTTCATAGAGCCTTTCATCCTTGCCAGTCTACACAACTGGTTTTTGATCGGTTATTCTATTCATTTACATTTCAAACATTGTCCTCCTTCCCTGTTTCTGTTCTGCAAACCACCTATCCCACTGCCCCTCACCCCTATCTCTATGAGGGTGGTCCTCCACCTATTTACCCACCCACTCCCACCTCACTGCCCTACCATCCCCCTAGGCAAGGGCTTCAAGTCTCCACAGGACCTAGGGTCTCCCCTCCCAATGATGCCAGGTAAGGCACTCCTCTACTACATATGCATCTGGAACCATACATCCCTTCATGTGTACTCTTTGGTTGGTGGTTAGTTCCCTAGGAGCTCTGGGGAGGTCCAGTTAGTCGATATTGTTGTTCTTCCTATGGAGTTGCAATCACCTTCAGCTCCTTCAGTCCTTCCACTAACTCTCCTACTGAGGTCCCCGTGCTCAGTCCAAGAGCTGGCTGTGTACAACTTCATTTGTATTGGTCAGGCTCTGCAACAGCCTCTCAGGGGACAGCAATACCAGGCTCCTGTCAACAAGTGCTTCTTGGTTGCAGCAATAATGTCTCGGTTTGGTGTTTGCAGATGTGATGGATCCCTAGGTGGGGCAGTCCTAGATGGCCCTTCCTTAAGTCTCTGCTCCACTCTTTGTCCCTGCATTTTCTTTAGACAGAAATAAATCTGGATTAAGATTTTTGAGATGGGTGGGTGGCCCCATCCTTCAACCCGGAGCTGTGTCTATCCAATGGATATGGTCGATACAGGTTCTCTCTCCCCTTTGTTGGGTATTTTGGCTAATGTCTTCCCTGTTGGGTCCTAGGAACCTCTTGGGTCCCTGGCATCTGGGACTTTCTAGTGGCTACCCTCAATTCTCCCTCCCCCACTGCCACACACCTCCTTTCAATTTCCTGACCATCTCCTCTGCTTCTGCTCCATCTCCTCCCACACCTGATCCTGCGACCCCCTTTTCCCTCCTACTCCTCTCTCCCTCCCTCTACCTCCCATGATTGTTTTGTTTCTCCTTCTAAAGAGGACTGAAGCATGTGCACTTTGGTCTTCCTTATTCTTGAGCTTCATATGGTCTGTGAGTTGTATCTTGGGCATTCCGAGCTTTTGGGCTAATATCCACGTATCAGTGAGTGCATACTATGTGTGGTCTTTTTTGACTGTGTTACCTCACTCAGAATGATACTTTTTAATTCCATCCATTTCTCTGAAAATTTCATGAAGTCATTGTTTTTAATAGCTGAGTAGTACTCCACTGGGTAAATGGACCATGTTTTCTGTCCCATTGAGGGACATCTGGATTGTTTCCAGCTTCTGGCTATTATAAATAAGATTGCTATGAACATAGTGGAGCATATGTCCTTCTTATATGTTGGAGCTTCTTCTGGGTATATGGCCAGGAGTAGTATTGCTGGGACCTCGGTAGTACTATGTCCAATTTTCTGAGGAGCTGCAGACTGATTTCCAGAATGATTGTACCAGCTTGCAGTCCCACCAGCAATAGAGGAATGTTCTTTTCTCCCCATCCTTGCCAGTGTCTGCTGTCATCTGAGTTTTTGATCTTAGCCATTGTGACTGGTGTGAGGTGGAATCTCAGGGTTGTTTTGATTTGCATTTCACTGATGACTAAGGATGTTGAACATTTCTTTAGGTATTTCTTAGCCTTTCGAGATTCCTAAGTTGACAATTGTTTGTTTAGCTTTGTACCCAATTTCTAGTAGGGTTATTTGGTTCTCTGGAGTCTAACTTCTTGGGTTTTTTGTATATATTGGATATTAGCCCTCTGTTGGATGTAGGATTTGTAAAGATCTTTTCCCATTATGTAGGTTGCCATTTTGTCCTATTGATAGTGTTCTTTGCCTTACAGAAACTTTGTAATTTTATGAGGTCCCATTTGTCTATTGTTGATCTTAGAGCGTAAGCCATTGGTGTTCTGTTCAAGAAATTTTCCCCTATGCCCATGTGTTTAAGCCTCTTTCCCACTTCCTCTTCTATTAGATTCAGTGTATTTGGTTTTATGAGAAGGTCCTTGATTCAATTGGACCTGAGCTTTGTACAAGAAGATAAGAATGGATCAATTTGCATTCTTCTACATGTTGACTCCCACTTGAAACTGTACCATTTGTTGAAAATCCTCTTTTTTCCACTGGATGGTTTTGGCTTTTTTTTTTTTGTAAAAGATCAGTTGACCATAGGTGTGTGGGTTTATTTCTGGGTCTTCAATTCTATTCCATTGATTTACCTATCTATCTCTGCACTAATGCCATGCAGTTTTTATTACTATTGCTCTGTAGTACAGGGATGGTGATTCTAACAGAGGTTCCTTTATCATTGAGAATATTTTTTTTCCTATCCTGGAGTATTTTTGCAATTCCAGATAAATTTGAGAATTGCTCTTTCTAGCTCTGTGAAGAGTTGAGTTGGAATTTTGATGGTGATTGCATTGAATCTGTAGTTTGCTTTTGGTAAGATGGCCATTTTTACTATGTTAATCCTGCTGATCCATGAGGTTGGAAAATCTTTTCATCTTCTGTGGTCTTCTTTGATTTCTTTCTTCAGAGACTTGAAGTTCTTGTATTCAGATCTTTTACTTGTTTGGTTAGAGTTACCCCCAAGGTATTTTTTATTATTTGTGACAATTGTAACGGGTATAGTTTTCTTCTTTTCTTTCTCAGCCCCTTTATCATTTATATAAAGGCAAGCAGATTTGTTTGAGTTAATTTTATATCTGGCCACTTTGCTGAAGTTGTTTATCATCTGTAGAAGCTCTCAGCTACAGAAGTCCCTCCTGTGAGCCTGTGAACCTGGGTGTGTCAGAACTCCTGGGTATCAAGCTGTCTCTGGGAGTGATTGGGGTGTGGAGGGCTGTAGCACAAGGTCAGCTTCCAGGCACAGATGCAAACTGGAAGGCAAAGCTGGCTTCTAATTTATAAGTGTTATTATTACATGCATGAGCATAGTATCTTTTAATGACATTACCTAGAATTATACCCACCCACAAATTGCTTTCACATCAGTAACATGTATTTAGAGTAGACAAAGCAATGAAAAATTACTTTCATGTGAGTCCAAATCAAATTCCCTTTGACAATTTCCATCTGGTCCATTGCGTTTGACAGTGCCAGTCCCCAGTCTCCTGTGTGATATGATGAGTCATGACTGGCTTAACCCAGACACATCAGCACAAAGAAGCACTTGGCCAAAAATATCCCGTGGGAAATAGTTTCTTCATGGATAATGAATGAATCATAAGTGTATGCTATATTTTATAGTCACTGACATGACAGCCAGAAACTACAAGATGTAGAATGGTTTTGTCAGGTTACTTTATTCTTTCAATTTGGAAAACGAGCAATTAAGTACATAAAAGAACATTCTAATATCAGTTCTGCCTCTCCAAGTAAAACAAGCCTTAAAAAAAAAGAACCTCGGTGCTGGTGTAGAAACAGAGAAGGAAGAGGAAGGAAAACTAGAGAAACAGTGTGCGTTGACAATGTTTTATAATACTTTTAACTCAGAAACATTTTATATAGCATCTTAGATGCTTAGGTTTAAAGTAACCAAACTGTCTGTGCAAACCAAATACATTAAATGTTAACTTAGTGCTTCAATTTATCTCCAGCTTTAGCTATCTCTATGCTGTGTAACAAGTAACCCACAAAATATTAGCAGCTTGAAACATCGTGCATTATCTCACAGTTTGCCTGGGTTGTGTATCCAGGTTCCACTTAGTGAGGTTCTCTGGCTCTGAGTCTTTTGTAAGACTCAGTTACCTAAAGATTCAAAATGAGAAGAGAGCCAAGCTCCTGTACGTTTGTTAACAGGATTCATGCCCCATCATACTGCTGTACCTGAGCTTTGGTTTCTCAAGGTTAGAGATAGCTCAGCTCGCTGCTACATGAACCTCTCTACATAGTTCTGTACAACATGGCAGCAAGCAAGAGGATACAAAAGAGTACATGAGCCCGTGCCCTCTGGCGAGCACCGAGGCTGCTTTCTTCAACCAGCTCGCCAGCCCCTAGACCAGCGCGGCGGGCCTCCATATTGCAACCAGGACTCAGCTGGAAAGACCCAAGCTCTGTGGGACTTCCCCGCACCCTCTGGCGAGCACCTAGGCTGCTTTCTGCAACCAGCTCGCCGGCCCCTGGACCAGCGCAGCAGGCCTCCATATTGCAACCAGGACACAGCTGGAAAGGCCCTGGCTCTGTGGGACATCCCCGCGCCCTCTGGCGAGCACCTAGGCTGTATTCTGCAACCAGCTCGCCGGCCCCTGGACCAGCAGAAGCGGCGGGCCTCCATATTGCAACCAGGATAGAGCTGGAAAGGCCCAGGCTCTGTGGGACATCCCCGCGCCCTCTGGCGAGCACCGAGGCTGCTGTCTGCAACCAGCTCGCCGGCCCCTGGACCAGCAGAAGCGGCGGGCCTCCATATTGCAACCAGGACATAGCTGGAAAGGCCCAGGCTCTGCAGGACATCCCCGTGCCCTCTGGCGAGCACCGAGGCTGCTTTCTGCAACCAGCTCGCTGGCCCCTGGACCAGCGCGGCGGGCCTCCATATTGCAACCAGGACATAGCTGGAAAGGCCCAGGCTCTGTGGGACATCCCCGCGCCCTCTGGCGAGCACCGAGGCTGCTGTCTGCAACCAGCTCGCCGGCCCCTGGACCAGCAGAAGCGGCGGGCCTCCATATTGCAACCAGTACATAGCTGGAAAGGCCCAGGTAAACACCCCTTCCAGGGCTGCCCTCACGGGGGGATCTACTAGGGTCTCGGACCCAAGCAGGCTGAGTTCCGCCTAGGCTCTGCGGGACATCCCCGTGCCCTCTGGCGAGCACCGAGGCTGCTTTCTGCAACCAGCTCGCCGGCCCCTGGACCAGCGCGGCGGGCCTCCATATTGCAACCAGGACTCAGCTGGAAAGGCCCAGGCTCTGTGGGACTTCCCCGCACCCTCTGGCGAGCACCTAGGCTGCTTTCTGCAACCAGCTCGCCGGCCCCTGGACCAGCAGAAGCGGCGGGCCTCCATATTGCAACCAGGACATAGCTGGAAAGGCCCAGGTAAACACCCCTTCCAGGGCTGCCCTCACGGGGGGATCTGCTAGGGTATCGGACCCAAGCAGGCTGAGTTCCACCTAGGCTCTGTGGGACATCCCCGCGCCCTCTGGCGAGCACCGAGGCTGCTTTCTGCAACCAGCTCGCCGGCACCTGGACCAGGAGAAGCGGAGGGCCTCCATATTGCAACCAGGACATAGCTGGAAAGGCCCAGGACACAGCTGGAAAGGCCCAGGCTCTGTGGGACATCCCCGTGCCCTCTGGCGAGCACCTAGGCTGCATTCTGCAACCAGCTCACCGGCCCCTGGACCAGCGGTAGCTGCGGGCCTCCATATTGCAACCAGGACATAGCTGGAAAGGCCCAGGTAAACAACCCTTCCAGGGCTACCCGCACAGTGGGATCTGCTAGGGTCTCGGAACCAAGCAGGCCGAGTTCCTTGCAACCAGGACACAGCTGGAGAAGCCCAGGTAGACAGACTCCAACAGGGGCTACAATCACATGGGTGGCAGCCAGCTTATGATCCCTTAAAGCAGCAGTCACACATATTTACCAGTAGAGAAACAACAGGTGAGCCCAGCCTCACAGGAGATTCAAACACCAGCCACTAACAACAAGGCCAACTAAAACCAGAAATAACCAGATGGCAAAAGGAAAACGAAGGAACGTTACTAACAAAAATCAAGGCAACATGACAGCATCTGAACCCAGTTCTCCAACAACAGGAATCCCTGGATACCCTAAAACACCAGAAAAACAAGACTTGGATATAAAATCACTGGTCAGGATGCTGGTAGCTGAACACATAGAAAAATCTCGTAAAGAAATAGAGGAGAAAATGGATCAAAAGTTACAAGCCTTTACGAGGCAAATACAAAAATCACTTCAAGAAATTCAGGAGAAGATGGATCAAAGAGAAGAAGACAATAAGGAAGAAAGACAAAACTCACTTAAAGAACTACAGAAGAACGTGGGCCAACAAGTAGAAGCTATGAAAGAGGAAGCACAAAAATCTATTAAAGAAATACATGAAAACACAATCAAGCAAACGAAAGATCTGAGCACATCCATCCAGATACTAAAAACAGATGTAGAAACAACTAAGAAATCACAGAGGGAGACAACATTGGAGATAGAAAACCTGGGGAAGAAATCAGGGGCCTTAGACGCAAGTATCAACAATAGAATACAAGAGATAGAAGACAGAATCTCAGAAGCCGAAGATACCATAGGAACCATTGATTCAACAGTCAAAGAAAACACTAAATGCAAAAAGGTGGTAACCCAAAACATCCAGGAAATCCAAGACATTATGAGAAGACCAAACCTAAGGATTATAGGTATAGACGAGAGTGAAGATTTACAAGTTAAAGGGCCAGCTAATATCTTCTATAAAATTATGGAAGAAAACTTCCCCAACCTAAGGAGAGAGATGCCCATGAATATACAAGAAGCCTATAGAACCCCAAACAGACTGGACCAGAACAGAAATACATCCCGTCACATAATAATCAAAACTCCAAATGTAATAAACAAAGAAAGAATACTAAAGGCAGCAAGAGAAAAAGGCCAAGTAACATATAAAGGAAAACCTATCAGAATAACACCAGACTTCTCACCTGAGACCATGAAAGCTAGAAGATCCTGGGCAGATATCATGCAAACTCTAAGAGAACACAAACTTCAGCCAAAACTACTTTACCCAGCAAAACTCTCAATTGCCATTGATGGAGACATCAAGGTATTCCATGACAAAACCAAATTTGCAAGATATCTCTCCACAAATCCAGCCCTACAAAGGATAATAGGGGGAAAACACCAAGACAAGGACGGAAACTACACCCGGGAAGAAGCAAGATAGAAACCTCCTCTCATCAAACCCAAAAGAAGATAACCTCTCAAATATAAAAAATAAATAAGATAAATAAATATAATTTCAAAAATGTCTGGAGGTAATAATTACTATTCCTTAATATCTCTTAACGTCAATGGACTCAATTCCCCAATAAAAAGACATAGACTAACAGACTGGATACGGAAACAGGACCCTACATTTTGCTGCATACAGGAAACACATCTCAGTGTTAAAGACAAACACTGCCTTAGAGTAAAAGGCTGGAGGACAATTTTACAAGCAAATGGTCTCAGGAAACAAGCTGGAGTAGCCATTCTAATATCAGATAAAATTGACTTTCAACCTAAAATCATCAAAAGAGACTCAGAAGGTCACTTCTTGCTGGCCAAAGGGAAAATCCACCAGGAAGAGCTCTCAATACTGAACATCTATGCTCCAAATGCAAGGGCACCCTCATTTGTAAAAGAAACCTTACTAAAGCTTAAAGCACACATTACACCTAACACAATAATTGTGGGTGACTTCAACACCCCACTCTCCTCAATGGACCGATCAGGAAAGCAGAAACTAAACAGGGACACAGTGAAACTAATTGAAACTCTGGACCAATTGGATTTAACAGATATATATAGAACATTTCATCCTAAAGCTAAAGAATATACCTTTTTCTCAGCACCGCATGGTACCTTCTCCAAAATAGACCATATAATCGGTCACAAGACAGATGTCAACAAATACAAGAAGATCGAGCTAATCCCATGCCTCCTATCAGATCACCATGGAGTAAGAGTGGTCTTCAATAGCAACAAAAACAACAGAAAGCCCACATACACATGGAAACTGAACAATACTCTACTCAATGACACCTTGGTCAAGGAAGAAATAAAAAAAGAAATCAAAGACTTTTTAGAATTCAATGAAAATGAAGGTACAACCTACCCAAATCTATGGGACACAATGAAAGCAGTGCTAAGAGGAAAACTCATAGCTCTAAGTGCATCCAAAAAGAAACTGGAGAGAGCATACACTAGCAGCTTAACAGCACACCTTAAAGAGCTGGAAGAAAAACAAGTTAACTCACCCAGGAGGAGTAGAAGACAAGAAATCATCACTCAGGGCTGAAATCAATCAAATAGAAACAAAGAGAACCATACAAAGAATCAACAAGACCAGGAGCTGGTTCTTTGAGAAAATCAACAAGATAGATAAACCCTTAGCCAGACTAACCAAAGGACACAGAGACAGTATACAAATTAACAAAATTAGAAATGAAAAGGGAGACATAACAACAGAAACTGAGGAAATTCAAAAGATCATCAGATCCTACTACAAAGGTCTATACTCAAAACAACTGGAGAATCTGGAGGAAATGGACGATTTCCTAGACAGATATCAAATACCAAAATTAAATCAGCATCAAGTAGACCAGCTAAATAGTCCCATAACCCCTAAAGAAATAGAAGGGGTTATAGAAAGCCTCCCAACCAAAAAAAGTACGGGACCAGATGGTTTTAGTGCAGAATTCTACCAGACCTTCAAAGAAGACTTAGCACCAATACTCTTCAAACTATTCCACAAAATAGAGACAGAAGGGACACTGCCCAACTCATTCTTCGAAGCCACAATTACGCTAATACCTAAACCACAAAAAGATCCAACAAAGAAAGAGAACTTCAGGCCAATTTCTCTTATGAATATAGATGCAAAAATACTAAATAAAATTCTTGCTAACCGAATCCAAGAGCACATCAAAACGATCATCCACCATGATCAAGTAGGCTTCATCCCAGGGATGCAGGGATGGTTCAATATACGGAAATCCATCAATGTAATCCACTACATAAACAAACTGAAAGAAAAAAAACCACATGGTCATCTCATTAGATGCTGAAAAAGCATTCGACAAAATTCAGCATCCTTTCATGCTAAAAGTCTTGGAAAGAGCAGGAATTCAAGGCCCATACCTAAACATAGTAAAAGCAATCTACAGCAAACCAGTAGCCAACATCAAAATAAATGGAGAGAAACTTGAAGCATTCCCACTAAAATCAGGGACTAGACAAGGCTGCCCTCTCTCTCCATATCTTTTCAATATAGTACTTGAAGTTCTAGCAAGAGCAATTAGACAACATAAGGAAGTCAAAGGGATACAAATTGGAAAGGAAGAAGTGAAACTATCATTATTTGCAGACGATATGATAGTTTACCTAAGCGACCCAAAAAACTCCACCAGAGAACTTCTACAGCTGATAAACAACTTCAGCAAAGTGGCAGGTTATAAAATTAACTCAAGCAAGTCAGTGGCCTTCTTGTACTCAAAGGACAAGCAGGCTGAGAAAGAAATTAGGGAAATAACACCCTTCACAATAGCCACAAACAACATAAAGTATCTCGGCGTAACTCTAACCAAACAAGCAAAAGATCTGTACAACAGGAACTTCAAGTCCTTGAAGAAAGAAATCGAAGAAGACCTCAGAAGATGGAAAAATATTTCTTGCTCCTGGATTGGCAGGATCAATATAGTAAAAATGGCCATCTTGCCAAAAGCAATATACAGATTCAATGCAATCCCCATCAAAATCCCAACTCAATTCTTCATAGATCTAGAAAGAGCAATTCTCAAATTCATCTGGAGCAACAAAAAACCCAGGATAGCTAAAACTATTCTCAACAATAAAAGGACTTCTGGGGGAATCAATATCCCTGACCTCAAGCAGTACTACAGAGCAATTGTGTTAAAAACTGCATGGTATTGGTATAGCAACAGGCAAGCAGATCAATGGAACAGGATTGAAGACCCAGAAATTAACCCACAGACTTATGGTCACTTGATCTTTGATAAAGGAGCCACAACCATCCGGTGGAATAAAGATAGCCTTTTCAACAAATGGTGCTGGTTCAACTGGAGGTCAACATGCAGAAGAATGCGAATTGACCCACTCTTATCTCTTTGCACTAAGATCAACTCCAAGTGGATCAAGGACCTCCACATAAAACCAGACACACGGAAACTATTAGAAAAGAAACTTGGGAAGACCCTGGAGGACTTGGGCACAGGGGAAAAGTTCCTGAACAGAACACCAATAGTGTACGCACTAAGATCAAGGATCGACAAATGGGACCTCATAAAATTACAAAGTTTCTGCAAAGCAAAGGACACTGTCAGAAGGACAAAACGGCAACCAACAAAGTGGGAAAAGATCTTCACCAACCCCACATCCGACAGAGGGCTAATATCCAATATATACAAAGAACTCAAGAAGTTAGACCGCAAAGAAACAAATAACCCTATCAAAAAATGGGGCACAGAGCTAAACAAAGAATTTTCACCAGAAGAAATTCGGATGGCCGAGAAACACCTTAAAAGATGTTCAACATCATTAGTCATCAGGGAAATGCAAATCAAAACAACCCTGAGATTCCACCTCACACCAGTCAGAATGGCTAAGATTAAAAACTCAAGAGACAACAAGTGCTGGTGAGGATGTGGAGAAAGAGGAACACTCCTCCATTGTTGGTGGGATTGCAAAATGGTAAAACCGCTCTGGAAATCAGTTTGGCGGATCCTCAGAAAATTGGGCATGTCACTCCCAGAGGACCCTGGCATACCACTCCTGGGCATATACCCAGAGGATTCCCCTGCATGCAATAAAGACACATGCTCCACTATGTTTATAGCAGCCTTGTTTATAATAGCCAGAAATTGGAAGGAGCCCAAATATCCCTCAAAGGAGGAATGGATACAGAAAATGTGGTATATTTATACAATGGAATACTACTCAGCAATTAAAAATAATGAATTCATGCAATTTGTAGGTAAATGGTTAGACCTGGAAAATATCATCCTGAGTGAGCTAACCCAATCACAAAAGAATGCACATGAAATGCAATCACTGATAAGTGGATATTAATGAGCCCAGAAGCACTAAATACTCAAGACACAAATAGCAAGTCAAATGATTCCCAAGAAGAAGAAAGGAGAGGACCCTGGGCATGTAAAGATTGCATCCAGTTTAGTAAAGAAACTGAGGGGGGAGGGGGAATGATTGGGGAATAGTTGGGGGGGAGAGGAACTATGGGAACTATGGTGGGTGGGAACTGGGAAAGGGGAAAGCCCTTGGAATGTAAACATAGAATATAGAAAATAAAAAAAAGAAAAAAAAAGAAAAAAAAAGAGTACATGAAAGGAAGCAAGAGGACTGGACAATGGCTCAGTGATTAAGAGTCCTTCCAGAGGACTTAAGTCCAAATCCCAGTCCCCACTTGGTAGCTAACAAACGTCTGTATGTAACTCCAGTTCTAAGATATCTGACCCCCAATTCTAGTTTTTGTAGGAACCAGGCATGCATGTGATGCACAGACATACCTGAAGTCCAAACACTCATATACATTTTTAAAACTTAAGTGAATCGGTGACTGTGTAGAGGGGCAGTCAGGTACACAGGGATCACCTGAGTAGAAGATCGCCCCGCCAGGAATCCACCTGTGCCCAGGAGCTCCGTAGCACAACAGCCAGGTGGGCACTTACCCTGCCAGGGATCATCTGCCTTGCAGGGAGGTGGTTAGAGAGAGTCCCATGCTTAGAGGTAAGGTGTCACCATCTTTGCTCCTATGACTGTGTAGAAGTGTGGATCACACAAATAGAAGAGCGCTTGGGACACATCCCACCAGGGCCCCACCTGCACCCAGGAGCTGGTCAGCGCTGCTAAAGCTATCTGTGCACCTAGTCTGATAGGGGATATCTGCTCTGCATTGAGTCCCACGATTAGAGGTGAGGCCAACATCTTCTCGCCTGTGACTGAGCAGGCTGTTGCAGCCAGGAACACAAAGAACACCCATGTGTAAGATCACCTGGGACTGAGTCTGCCAGGGCCCGACCTGCACCCAGGAGCTGAGCAGCCCCACAGCAATCTGTGCCAGGGGAAAGCCGGTCACCCAGGGTTGCTGAGATAGGCTTGCAGCACACAGGAAGAACAAACACCATTCAGTGACAGCAGGACCAACTAACACTAGAGATAACCAGATGGCAAAAGGCAAATGTAGGAATGTTACTAACAGAAATCACGACAATATGGCACCATCCGAACCCAATTCTCCCACAACAGCAAGTCCTGGATATGCCAACACACCAGAAAAGCAAGATTTGGATTTAAAATAACAGTACATGATACTGTTGGAGGGCTTCATGTAGGGTTTCAAGAAGGACATAAATAGCTCCCTTAAAGAAATACAGGAGAACACAAGTAAACAGGAAGAAGCCCTTGAAGAACTAAGGGAAAATGCAACAAAACAGGTGAAGGCATTGAACAAAACCATCCAGTATCTAAAGATGGAGGTAGAAACAATAAAGAAATCGCAAAGGGAAACAACTCAGGACATAGAAAACCTAGGAAAGAAGTCAGGAGTCATGGATCCATCAACAACAGAATACAAGAGAGAAGAGAAAATCTCAGATGCAGAAGATACCATAGAAAGTATTAATACAACAGTCAAAGAAAATGAAAAATGCAAAAAACTCCTGACCCAAAACTTCCAGGAAATCCAGGACACAATGAGAAGACCAAACCAAAGAATGATAGGTATAGAGGAGAGGAAAGATTTCCAAATTAAAGAGCCAGTAAATGTCTTCAACAAATTATAGAAGAAAACTTCCCTAACCTAAAGAAAGAGATGCTCATGAACATATAAGAAGCCTACAAAACTCCAAATAGATTTGACCAGAAAAGAAATTTCTCTTGTCACATAATAATTAAAACATCAAATATATTAAAGAAAGAAAGAATATTAAAAGCAGTAAGGGAAAAATGTCAAATAACTTATAAAGGTAGACTTATCAGAATTACACTGGACTTCCACCAGAGACTATGAAAGCCAGAAAAGCCTGGGCAGATGCCACACAAACACTAAGGGAATACAAATGCCAACCCAGACTCCTATATCCAGCAAATCTCTAAATTACCATAGATGGTGAAACCAAGGTATTTAATGACAAAAACAAATTTTCACAGTATCTTTTCATAAATCCAGCCCTTCAAAGGATGATGAATGGAAAACACCAACAAAAGGAGGGAAACTACACACTAGAAAAAGCAAGAAATTAATCTTCTTTCAACAAACCCAAAAGAAGATAACCACAAAAACATAAAAATTACATCAAAAGCAGCAGGAAGCAACAATCACTATTCCTTAATATCTCTTAACATCAATAGACTCAATTCCCCAATAAAAAAAAACATAGACTAACAGACTGGATACATAAATAGGACCCAACATTTTGCTGCATGCAGGAAACACATTTCAGTGTCAAAGACAAACACTACCTCAGAGTAAAAGGATGGAAAACAGTTTTCCAAGCAAATGGGCCCAGGAAACACGCTGGAGTAGCCATTCTAATATCCAATAAAATAGACTTTCAACCAAAAGTCATCAAAAAAGACACAGAAGGACACTTTATACTCATCAAAGGAAAAATCTACCGGAAGAACTCTCAATTCTGAACATCTATGCTACAAATACAAGGGCACCCTCATTCGTAAAAGAAACTTTACTAAAGCTTAAAGCACACATCACACCTAACACAATAATTGTGGGTGACTTCAATACCCACTCTCCTCAATGGACAGATCAGAGAAACACAAAATAAATGAAGACACAGTGAAACTAACAGAAGTTTTGGACTAAATGGATTTAATAGATATCTATAGAACATTTCAGGATAAATCAAAAGAATATACCTTCTTCTTAGCACCTCATGGTACCTTCTCCAAAACTGGCAATATAATTGGTCGCAAAACAGACCTCAACAGATATAAGAAGATCAAACTAATCCCATGCCTCATATCAGATCACTATGGAATAAGGGTGGTCTTCAATTGCAACAAAAACAACAGAAAGCCTACATACACATGGAATATGAACAATGCTCTACTCAATGATACCTTGGTCCAGAAAGAAATAAGGAAAGAAATCAAAACCTTTTTAGAATTGAATGAAAATGAAGTCACAACAGACCCAACTATATGGAACACAACGAAAGCAGTGCTAAAAGGAAAACTCATAGCTCTAAGTGCCTCCAAAAAGAAGCTGAAGAGAGAATACACTAGTAGCTTAACATCACACCTGCAAGCTTTAAAACCAAAAGAAGCTAATTCAACCAAGAGGAGTAGAAGGCAGGAAATCATCAAACTCAAGGCTGAAATCAACGAAGTTGAAACAAAAAGAACTATAAAAAGAATCAACAAAACCAGGAACTGGTTCTTTGAGAAAATCAACAAGATAGAAAAACCTTTAGCCAGATTAACCAGAGGGCACAGAGACAGTATCCAAATTAACAAAATTAGAAATGAAAAGGGAGAAATAACAACAGAAACTGGGAAAATTCAAAAAATCATCACATCCTATTACAAAAGCCTAAACTCAACACAACTAGAAAATCTGAACGAAATGGACAATTTCGTAGAGAGTTACCAACTACCAAAGTTTAATCAGGATCAGATAGACCATCTAAACAGTCCCATAACACCTAAAGAAATAAAAGGAATCATTGATAGTCTCCCAACTAAAAAAAAAAAAAAAAAAAAAGCACAGGACCAGATAGTTTTAGTACAGAATTCTATCAGAACTTCAAAGAAGACCTAACAACAATACTCTTCAAACTATACTACAAAATAGAAACAGAAGGAACATTACCCAACTCATTCTATGAAGACACAATTTCACTGATACCAAAACCACACAAAGATCCAACAAAGAGAACTTTAGGCCAATTTTCCTTATGAATATCAATGTAAAAATACTCAATAAAATTCTTATCAACCGAATCCAAGAACACATCAAAACGATCATTCACCATGATCAAGTAGGTTTCATCCCAGGGATGCAGGGATGGTTCAATATATGAAATCCATCAATGTAATCCACTACATAAACAAACTCAAAGGAAAAAAACCACATGGTCATTTCATTAGATGCTGAAAAAGCTTTTGACAAAATTCAGCATCCTTACATGTTAAAGGTCTTGGAAAGAACAGGAATTCAAGGTCCATACCTAAACATAGTAAAAGCAATATACAGCAAACCGGTAGCCAACATCAAACTAAATGGAGAGAAACTTGAAGAAATCCCACTAAAATCAGGGACTAGACAAGGCTGCCCCCTCTCTCCATATCTTTTTAATAATACTTGAAATTCTAGCTAGAGCTATTAGACAACAAAAGGAGGTCAAAGGGATACAAATTGGAAAGGAAGAAGTCAAATTATCACTATTTGCAGATGATATGATAGTATACTTAAGTGACTCAAAAAACTCCACCAGAGAACTCCTACACCTGATAAACAACTTCAGCAAAGTGGCTGGATATAAAATTAACTCAAGCAAATCAGTAGCCTTCCTATACTCAAAGGAGTATAAACAGGCTGAGAAGGAAATTAGGGAAATAACTCCCTTCACAATAGCCACAAACAATATAAAGTATCTTGGTGTGACTCTAACCAAACAAGTGAAAGATCTGTATGAGAGGAACTTCAAGTCTTTGAAGAAAGAAATTGAAGAATTCCTCAGAAGATGGAAAAATCTTCCATGCTCTTGGATTGGCAGAATTAATATAGTAAAAATGGCCATCTTGCCAAAAGCAATCTACAGATTCAATGCAATCCCCATCAAATTCCCAAATCAATTCTTCATAGATCTAGAAAGAGTAATTCTCAAATTTATCTGGAATAACAAAAAATCCAGGACAGCTAAAACTATTCTCAACAGTAAAAGAACTTCTGGGGTAATCAGTATCCCTGGCCTCAAGCAGCACTACAGAGCAATAGTGTTAAAAACTACATGGTATTGGTACAGTGACAAGTAGGTAGATCAATGGAATAGAATTGATAACCCAAAAATGAACCCACACACCTATGATCACTTTATCTTCGACAAAGGGGCTAAATCCATCCAGTGGAAAAAAGATAGCCTTTTCAACAAATTGTCCTGGCTCAACTGGAGGTCAACATGCAGAAGAATGCAAATCAATCCATTCTTCTTGTACTAAGCTCAAGTCCAAGTGGTTCAAGGACCTCCACATAAAATCAGATACACTAAAACTAATAGAAGTGCTCAAGCACATGGGCACAGCAGAAAATTTCCTGAATAGAACACCAATAACTTATGCTCTGCAATAAGAATTGACAAATGGGACCTCATAAAATTACAAAGTTTCTGTAAGGCAAAGGACACTGTCAAAAGGATAAAACAGCAACCAAGAAATTGGGAAAAGATCTTTACCAACCCTACATCTGACAGAGGGCTAATATCCAAGATGTAATGGTTCATATATGATTGGCCCAGGGAGTGACCCTATTAGGAGGTGTGGACTTGGTGGGGTAGGTGTGTCACTGTAGGTGTGGGCTTAAGGCCCTCACCCTAGTTGCCTGGAAGTCAGTCTTCCACTAGCAGCCTTCAGATGAAGATGTAGAATTTTCAGCTCCTCCTGTCCATATATCTGCCTGGATGCTTCCATGTTTCTGCCTTGATGATAATGGACTGAACCTCTGAGCCTGTAAGCCAGCCCCAATTAAATGTTGTCTTTTATAAAACTTGCATTGGTCATGGTATCTGTTCACAGCAGTAAAACCCTAACTAAGACACAAGATATAGAAAGAACCCAAGAAGGTAGAGTCCAGAGAGCCAAATAACCCTATTAAAAAATGGGGAACAGAGCTAAACAAAGAATTTTCACTGATGAATATCGAATAGCTAAGAAGCACCTAAAAAAAAGGTCC
The DNA here is from genome assembly GCA_964023405.1 of Apodemus agrarius. NCBI lineage: Eukaryota > Metazoa > Chordata > Mammalia > Rodentia > Muridae > Apodemus > Apodemus agrarius. The sequence goes on along the minus strand of OZ030017.1, from coordinate 51,376,403 downwards.
GACATCCTTAGTCATCAGGGAAATGCAAATCAAAACAACCCTGAGATTTCACCTCACACCAGTCAGAATGGCTAAGATCAAAAACTCAGGAGAAAACAGGTGCTGGAGAGGATGTGGAGAAAGAGGAACACTCCTCCACTGCTTGTGGGGCTGCAAGCTGTTACAACCACTCTGGAAATCAGTCTGGCCGGTTCCTCAGAAAACTGGGCATGATACTACTGGAGGACCCTGTTATACCACTCCTGGGCATATACCTAGAGGATTCCCCATCATATAATAAAGACACATGCTCCACTATGTCCATAGAAGCCCTATTTATAATAGCCAGAAGCTGGAAAGAACCCAGATGTGCCTCAACAGAGGAATGGATACAGAAAATGTGGTATATTTACACTATGGAATACTACTCAGCTATTAAAAACAATTAATTCATGAAATTCTTAGGCAAGTGGGTGGAATTGGAGAATGTCATCCTGAGTGAGGTGATCCAATCACAAAAGAACACACATGGGATGCACTCACTGATAAGTGAATATTAGCACAGAAACTTGGAATACTCAAGAAACAATTCACATATCAAATGATGCCCAAGAAGAATGAAGGAGACGCCCCTGGTCTTGGAAAGACTTAATGCAGCAGTGTAGGGGAATACCAGGACAGGGAAACGGGAAGGGGATTATTGGGGAACAGGGGGAGGGAAGAGGGCTTATGAGACTTTTAGGGAGGGGGGATCCAGTAAAGGGGAAATCATTTGAAATGTAAATAAAGAATATATAGAATAAAAAAATACATGTGACAAATAAAAAAATAAAATAACTTTACTTAGAAAAGTCAAAAAATTGGGTAAATCTTTCAAAATTATAAACAATAGTAAAGAATTGCACAAAACCAACTTGGGAACCTATCAGAAGACATCCCAGCCAATAAGACAAATTTTAAAAGACAGGAAATGATAGTTATTCAAAGACAAGAGTAGCACATTTTGCTGTTTTTCCACAGCAAATTCTTACTAGCAATCCTTTAGGGTTGTCCACCTTTGGTTGGATGGCGGGGGGAGAAGGAGAAGGCCACAGAAAAGTATGAATATCAAGAGACAAAGTTACCGAGAGCCTCATTAGAAGCTGCCTTTTCCACCTGGGCCTGGTGGCACATGCCTATAACCCCAGCACTTGGGAGGCTGGGGTAGAGAGTCTGAAGATGAGAACATAGCAGCTGTCCAGCACCTACAAGAAAACACAAGGAAGGGCTATTTTAACATGAAGCCTAATCGCTATTCACCAAAATGGCCACACTAATGTAAAGAAAAACGTGGAGCTGGTAACTGGTGACATAAGGCAGGGATCACTTTCCCAAAAGCATTTCTTTCAGTTCTCCTACCTCAAACATTCGTGTCACGTTTTCTTTCTCTGGCAAGCTGGTGTCAAAATTAACATTCTGTGCTGAGAGAGTCTTTGACCTTTCAACACTTAATGGTAATGAACTCTACAGTCACTATTGAAATAGACAATAGCAAAATCAAAAGTTCAGACTGACAATCGGCTTCTTGTATTCATAACCAACAGAATAGGCCTTGCTTCTACTTATTTAATATAATATTCAATGAAGTAATATTGTCATAGTCCCTGCAAGTGTCATGACTGACAGGGAAATGATCATCATGAGGTAAAGAATGAAACTTGGGTCAGTGCCACTTTATCAGGTCCTGGTCAAAACTTCCAGAGTCTTACCTCATGGTTTATTTTTTCTTATGCATTTAAGCATAGTAAACTTTAAAAAAAATTCTCCCTGTAATAGTTATCATAACAAACTTCAGGGATGGCTTACATCAAAACGTCCTTGCAAATTACACCTCTATAGCAAAGTACTTGTGGCCTTTACCATAAGAATGAGTTCTAGCCACTGGGTAGGGTAGCCGCCCTGGGCCGAGTGCATGAGCACAGGAGAGCTGGCCCTGCCCCTCTCTTACTGGCTGTGACATTAGATGAACTAGCTGGGGCAGTGCTGGGGAGCTGACCTTGGTGGTATGGGTGTAGGAGTGCTGGTGGGCTGACCAGCTCACCTACCTCCCGGGTCCAGACTCAGGGCTTAGAATTGGCCAATCCCAACATCTATCCCCTTTATGATCTGCTAGACCTGATGAGGGGACTGATATTGTATATTCAAAGATGCAGGATCTCCATGACATAGGGCAACAATAAGATATCTGAGAAAAATCCAGAGGTCTCATACCAGATCAATGACTTACTGCAATGAACATTTGCAAATAAAGATGTTTGAACAAAAGGATATACTGTGTGACACACTGCAGCTTCCAAGATGAGATTTTGGTGGTAGGGATAGTGGTTGTTGCTGTTGTTGTTGTTGTTGATGATGATGATGATGATGATGATGATGATGATGATGATGATTTTCTTTGTGGGTAAAAGTTGCAAGGGAAGAGGGTGAGTTCAAAGGGACAGGGGGAGGAGTGGGATTGGGGCACATGATCTGTAATTCACCAAGAATCAATAAAAAGTTAAAAGAAGGAGTTCTATTGACTGAAAAACAATGCCCCGGGGAAGGAACTAAGGATAGAAGGTTTATAATAAGCATAAGGATATATTCTCTTGATGGAGAATGCAAAATACTCACTCATGAGTAAGGGTTCTATTTACTGAGAGACAACGCTCAGGATTAGAGCCTAAGCAATGCTCAGGGTTGGGGGAGATTTAGGTGAAGGCTGGCTCCGTAGGGCAAAAAAAGACCACTAGGTTGTTAGACAATTTCCACTCCAGCCTTCTAGTGACAAGGTGCTAGACATTTTCTTACCTTGAAGAAAAAAAGGTATGCATGTTTAACAATTCTGTGTTTTCTAATGCTTCCTGTAAACTTTGCTTCCTACATAATATAGAATTAACATATCTATACAATTAAAATCTACAGAAACCTGACTGCCATGTACTTAACTACTTAGTATAAATTCATAAATTCATGCACACTTATTAATAAATAGAGCTTTACATGTAAACTCAAGAAACTTCTGTTAGTGCTGGGAATATAGCTACGTGGAGAGAGCTGGCCTAAAGTTCATAAGACCTTTGGTTTCAGCCTCAGCGCACACACATGCACATGCATACATCCACAGAGAGAGAGAAAAAGAGAGGGGGAGAGAGAAATGGGGAAGAATCTCAATTAGTTGAAAGGTAACGAAATACTGAAACATTTGTAGTACCAATTTTCAATTAGATGGCAACAACTAAACTTTTCCAGCCTTACGATTTCTGCCATTCCTCTCTGAATGACACTGGAGCCCAGTGAGTAATAAAAAAGTTGTCAAGAAAATTACACACAAAGTCTACGGTGACTGCCTACATTCTATTTAATGAGTGTTGTTTACACCCATTCTGAATTTACTCATTTGACATGAATAAAATAACAAGTGTGGAGAGCTAGCTGGTTTATTTCTGCTTGAGGAAATTACTTTTGAATTTGTGCAATTGCTTTTCAACCCTGGAGTTATTTGTTTTGCCTTCCTATCAGTATAAGCACATTCTAATACAATGAATGAACACTTTGCATTTTTTTCTGGTTAAAAGATTATATCGATATCATGTAAAATATATGCACTATCTGCATTGTAATTTTCTCTGCCAAACTTCCAGAAAAAAAAAAAACAAACTAAATGCTGTAGCATTAGCTCCAGAGCAACTGGATGTCTGATACATTTAAAGTACTCTACAATAATGAAATACGCTTTCAGTTAAGTGTTATACTTTGTGATGATTTTTCAATACTAATAAATATATGGATTTATTCTGAAATAGTTGCAATATAAGACACACAAAAGGAAGTCCTTTTTTCTACTGCTAGGCCTTCTAGCAGACAACCTCAAAAAGGTCCCACATGACTCTTGAAGGCTGGCCAGCAAGCCAGGGTTTAGTCTCAGCATCATTTTTCAGCCATTCATAAATCAGTTGCAATGTATCATAAATACACATTTTTCTCTTCACCACTTATATTTACACAGAAGGTAATCTCTAGGGTTACTCCTTTTGCAAGATTACAGACATTTATTTAACATGTTCAAATATTTTCAGATTACTCAGACAACAAATTATTCTTTAGGAAAAAGTTATAAACCCTAGGCTTTTTTTTAAATGTACTCCTCAGTGAAACAATTGATGATCAATTATATTAGTTTGCATGATGTTAAAGAATACCTTTATATTAAGGAGAGAGAGACAATAATGCAAATGATTCTTTTTTTAATATATTTACTTACATCCCCAAAGCTTTCCCCTCTCTCTATCCTCCCTCTGAAGATCTCTTGGACCACCCACCCTCTCCTTTTCCTCTGAGAAGATCCCCCTCAGGTATCACCCCTGCCCCCATGCACACACACACACACACACACACACACACACACACACACATCCTGGCACATCATGCCTCTGCAGGATTAGGCACATCCTCTGTCACAAAGCAGCCCCATCAGGGAACTGATTCCACAGTCAGGCAACAGCTTTAGGTATAGCCCCTGATCCAGTTGTTGGGGGACCCACATGGAAACTGAGATGCAGGTCTGCTACATATGTGCCAGGGCCCTTCGTCCACCCTGTGTATGCTGTTTGGCTGGTTCAATCTCTGAGAGCTCCCAGGGGTCCGGGTTAGGTGACTCTGTTGGTCTTCCTGGGGAGTACCTATCCTCTTCAGAGCCTTTGATCCTTTACCCAACTCTTTTATGAGAGTCACCAACCTCAGTCCAATGTTTAGTTGTGGGTATCTGAATCTGTTTTAGTCAGCTGCTAGGTAGAGCCTTTCAGAGGACAGTAATGCTAGAATCCTGCAAAACCGAGAATCATTAATAGTATCAAGAATTGGTGCTTGTCCATAGGATGGGTCTCCAGTTGGGCCAGTTATTGGTAGACCATTTCTTCAGTCTATGATCCATCTTTGTGCCTGCTTTTCTTTTAGATATGAGAAGTTTGGGGTAGGAAGTTTTGTGATGGGTTATTGTCCTTATCCCTCCACTGGAATTCCCACCTGGCTACAGAAGGTGGTCTCTTCAGGTTCATGTCCCCACTGTTAGACATATCAACTAAGGTCACCCACATTGACTCCTGGGAACCTCTCCCAATTCAGGTCTCTGGGACTTCCTAGAAATTTCCCCCACCCCCAGAAGCTGTAGATTTCCATTCATTCTCCTGACCCTCTGACACTCTGGCTCTTTCTCCTGTCTCCCCACACCTGATCCTAACCCTCACCATCCCCCCCATGCCCTTTCCCACTCATTTCCCTCCCTCCCTCTGCTTCCCATTATAATCTCCCTTTTAAGAGATATTCAAGCATCTGCCCTTGGGACTTCCATTCGTTTAACTTCTTTGGGTCTGTGGGGTATATCATAAGCATTCTACACTTCATGGCTAAGATCTGCCACCAATGAGTCCATGCTAGGTATGTCTTTTGGGTCTGGGTTACCTCACTTAGGACAGTGTTTTCTAGTTCCATCCATTTGCCTGAAAAATTTATAATGTCCTTGTTTTTAATAGCTAAATAGTATTCCATTGTGTAAATGAACCATATTTTCTGTATCCATTCATTGGTTGAGGAACATCTGGGTTGTTTCACTTTCTGGCTATTATAAATAAAACCACTATAAACACACTGGAGCACATGTCCTTGTGGAATGTTGGAGCATCTTCTGGGTATATGCCCAGGAGTGGTAGAACTGGGTCTTTGGATAGAACTGTTTCCAATTTTCTGAGGAACCACCAGGTTGATTTCCAGAGTGGTTACACAAATTTGCAATGAAGGAGTGTTCACCTTTTCCACGACCTTGCTAGCCAGTGCTGTTCCTTGAATTTTTGATCTTTGCCATTTTGATTGGTATAAAGTGGAATCTCAGGGTCATTTTGATTTACATTTCCCTGATGACTAAGGATGTTGAATAGTTCCTTAAGTGCTTCTCAGCACTTCAAGATTCTTCTGTTGAGAATTCTCTGTTTAGCTCTGTAATTCATTTTTTTTAATTGGCTTATTTGGTTTGTTGGAGTCTAGCTTTTTGAATTCATTATGTATTTTGGATATAAGCCCTCTTTCAGATGGAGAGATGGTAAATACCTTTCCCCAATCTACAGGTTGCTATTTTGTCCTATTGACAGTGCCCTTCGCCTTATAGAAGCTTTTCAGTTTCATAAGGTCCCATTTATCAATTGTTGATTTTAGGGCCTAAGCCATTAGTGTTCTATTCGGGAAATTGTCTCCCGTACCAATGTCTTCAAGGATATTCCTCATTCTCTCTTCATTGAGATTTAGTGCGTCTGGTTTTATGTTGAGGTCCTTGATGCACTTGGACTTGAGTTTTGTGCAGAATAATAAATGTGAATCTATTTTCATTCTTCCTCAGGCAGACAACCAGTTAGACCAGCACCATTTGTTGAATATGCGTTCTTTTTACCATTTCATGGTTTTGACTTCTTTGTCAAAACTCAAGTGTCCATAGGTGTGTGATTTATTTCTGAATCTTTGTCTACAAATCTTTCACTTGCTTGGTTAGAGTTACACCAAGATATTTTATATTATTTTGACTATTGTGAAGGATGTGGTCTCCCTAAATTCTTTCCTAGCTCATTTATCATTTGTAAAAAGGGTGGCTACTGATATTTTAATTTTATATCCAGACACTTTGCTGAAGTTGTTTATCGGCTACAGGCACTTTCTGGTAGAATTTTGGGGGTCACTTTATATATACAGTATCATATCATCTGCAAACAGTGATACCTTGATTTCTTCCTTTCTAATTTGTATCCCCTTGATCTCCTGTTGTTGTCTAACTGCTATAGCTAGAACTTCAAGTACTATCTTGAATAGATATACAGTATCTTGTCCCTGATTTCAGTGGGATTGCTTCAAACTTCTCTCCATTTAATTTGATATTGGCTGTTGGTTTGTTGTATAATGCTTTTATTATGATTAGGTATGTGCCTTATATCCCCGATCTCTCTAAGACTTTTAACATGAAGGGATGTTGAATTTTGTCAAAGGCTTTTAAAAAATCTTTTATTTTTTAAGTTTGTTTATATAGAGGATTATATTAACGGATTTTTGTATATTAGACCACTCCTGCATCCCTACTTGATCATGGTGGCTAATGTCTTTGAGGTGTATTCAGTTTGCTAGAATTTTATTGAGTATTTTTGCATCAATGTTCATGAGCAAAACTGGTCTGAAATTCTCTTTCTTTGTTGAGTCTTTGGATGGTTTAGGTATCAGGGTGGAATTCAACAATAAAATAATCTGGCTCTGAGCTTTTTTTGTTTGGAGACTTTTAATTACTGCTTCTATCTTCTTAGTGTTATAGGAGTATTGAGACAGTTTACCTGATTTTGGTTTAACTTTGGTAAGTGGTATCTGTCTAGAAAATTATTAGTTTTGTTTAGATTTTCCAATTTAGTGGAGTACAAGCTCTTGAAGCAAGACCTAATGATTTTTTTAAGTTCTGTTTCTGTTGTTATGTCTCCCTTTTCACTTCTGATTTTGTTAATTTGGATACTGTCTGTGTGCCCTTTAGTTAGTTTGGCTAAGGATTTGTCTATCTTGATTATTTTCTCAAAGAAGTAGCTCTTGGTTTTGTTGATTCTTGGTATTGTTTCTATGTTTCTAATTGATTGATTTCAGCCCTGAGTTTGATTATTTTCTACCCTCTACACTTCTTAGATATATTTGCTTATTTTTGTTCTAGAACTATCAGATTTGCTATTAAGTTACTAGTATGATAGCTCTCCGATTTCTTTACAAAGGCACTTAATGCTATGAATTTTCCTCTTCAGGCTGATTTCATTGTGTCCCATAAATTTGGGTATGTTCTGCCTTTATTTTCATTAAATTCTTCATTTCTTTTCTGACCAAGCAATCATTAAGCAGAGAGTTGTTCAGTTTCCATGAGTATGTGGGCTTTCTGTTGTTTCTGCTGTTGTTGAAGTCTAGCCTTAATCCATGGTGATCTGATAAGATGCAAGGGGTTATTTTAATCTTCTTGTATCTGTTGAAGTGTGTGTTGACCCAATGCTCACTTTTGTTGAGCATCCCTCAAGATTCTAAGAAGAGGGTATGTTCTTTTGTTCGGAGGAGAAAGGTTCTGAAGATACCTCGTAGATCCATTTGATTCATAATATCTATTAGTTTCAATGTTTCTCTGTTTAGCTTCTGTTTTGATGACTGTCCATTGGTGAGAGTGGGGTGTTGAAGTGCCACACACTATTGTTGTGTGCGGGGTCAGTATGTGATTTGATCTTTAGTAAAGTTTCTTTTATGAATATAGATGCCTTGTATTTGGGGCAGAGATGTCTAGAATTGAGATGTCATGTTGGTGGATTTTTTTTCCTTTGATGAATATGAAGTGCCCTTTTCCATCTCTTTTGATTACTTTTGGTTAAAAGTCTATTTTATTAGATATTAGAATGGCTATTCCAGCTTGTTTTTGGGTCCATTTGTTTAGAAAACCTTTTTCTGGCCCTTTATTCTGAGGTAGTGTCTATCTTTGTTGGTAATGTTTGTTTCTTGTATGCAGCAGAATGATGAATTCTGCTTATGTATCCAGTCCATTGGTCTGTGTCTTTTTATTGGTAAATTGAGTACATTGATTTTCAGAAATATTAATGACCAATGATTGTTATTTCCTGTTATTTTCACGTTGGTGGTGGTTCTGTGTATGTGATTCTCTTCTTTTGGTTTTACTGTGACATAATTATTCTTGTGTTTTCTTAGGTGTAGTCATCCTCCTTGTCTTGGAGTTTTCCTCTTAGTATCTCTGTAGGCCTGGATCAATAGAAAGATACTGTTTAAATTTGGTTTTGTCATAGAATATCTTGGTTTCTCCATTTTTGGTAACGTCTGTGGTTTCTTAGGGTCTGCAAGACATCTGTCCAGGGTTTTATGGTTTTTAGAGTCTCTGTTGAGAAGTCAAGTGTAATTCTGATAGGTCTGCCTTATATGTTACTTGGACTTTTTTCTTAAATAAATGATTCTTGAGTGAAATTAATACTTTCTTTGTTTTGAACATTTAGAGCTTTGATTATTATGTGGCAGGGGGATTTTCTTTTCTGGTTCAATCTCTTTGGTGTTCTGTAAGCTTCTTGTACATTTATAGCCATCTCTTTCTTGATGTTAGGGATTTTGATAAAGATATTTTCTGGCCCTTTGAACTAGGAATCTTCACCTCTTCTATTCCTATTATTCTTAGATTTGGTCTTTTCATAGTGGCCTAAATTTTGTGGATGTTTTGAGTTAGAAACTTTTTACATTGGCATTTTCTTTGACTGATATATCAAATTCTTCTATGGTATCTTTCATGCTTCACCTATTTGATTGCATTTTTCTGTATTTCTTTAAGGGTTTTGTTTTCTCTTTAAGTGCATCTACCTGTTTGATTGTGTTTTCTTATATTTCTTTAAGGGAATTATTTATATCTTCTTTAAAAGCCTCTATCATCTTCATGAGATGAGATTCAAGGTCACAGTCTTGCTCTTCAGGTGTGTTAGAATATCCAGGGCTTGCTGTAATAGGAGAGCTAGATTCTGATGGTGCCGTATTGCACTGACTTCTGTTGATCACTTCTTGTGCTTGCCTTTTTCTATCTGGTTATCTCTGGCTTGGTAGTCCCTGATCATCCCAAACTGAATCAGGCCTCCTGCCAGGCAGGATGGAAATGTGGAGTGTGGAGTGTTATGCCAATCCTCTGTTGCAGGAGAAGTGTGGACTGGAAGGAAGATGGATCTCTGATAGGGTGGGGCAGAGTTCACCACTGCCGAGTTTGCTGGAGGGCAGGGGAAGGATTTTGGCATGCTTGTCTCATCTGAGTGTCCCAGATTGGAACAGGCTCCTGAGAGGCAGGCAGAGAGCTGTGGGTGTGCCAATACAAGATTGCAGGTGGAGGTGTGAACCAGAAGGAAGATCATGAATGATTCTTGAGTGAAATCAAGTCAAAGATTAGAGTCAAGAATGTAGAACTAAGAAATAAATAGCTTTCCAGGCTCTTCTGGTAGGCTACACAGAGGAAATATCTACTAAGTATTAGTTCTTCTGAGTGAATTAAATTGTAAATAGAAGGTAGCTCTATCAGTTCTGATTTGCCGTCAAATAGAGGGATAAAATTAAAGGCATATGTCACTATGCCTTATATAAATAATTCTTAAATAAATAACATTTTTAACATACTAATGCATACTTCTTCAGAGACTATAAAATAAAAATGCCACTCTGCATGTTATTGTTTATGATTTCTCCATAGCTCAGTACACATTGCCTGCTCAGTCCTTTCATATAAGTAGTGAACATTTGGAAATGACCACTAAAGCACATTTTATTTTTTTAATGATTAGGATCTTTCTTCTTCCAAATGTAGATATGAATTAATTTAAAGATTGTAAAAATATTCCTATTTATACAACTACATGTCTAACCTTACTCTGATTTTAATAACCTTTCCAAATTACCCACAAGTTGTTTCTCTTTTTTTTTCGACACTTATATTTTCTAATTGATGTTTTTAATCCAGTGTACATTTCAAACGCTATGCCAAAAATTCAGCACTCAACATCAATGCTACTTTATTTATTGTTAACTCACATTTTTTGAGATAGGGTCTCACTGTATAGCTCTGGCTGTCCTGGATCTCATAATGTAGACTAGGCCAGACTTGAATTCATAGAGATCAACCTGCCTCTACCTCTGCCTCCCATGTGCTTGGATTAAAGGTATAGGACACTATGCCCAGTTATTAATTCACATTTTAATTCTCTATGTGCTTTATGCTTTATGACTGTGACAATCTCCACTAACCATAACTTGTCTCTTCTATAACTCTGATTCTAAAATCAGACTGTAAATTCAAATGAAATTCCAATCTGTATTTTAAAATCCCATATAATCAATGATGGTGGAAGTCCTAGTATCACCCCAAGTTCTAGTCATTGCTAAGGGAGATCCCAAAACTACATATAATTATACTTTTATCTGCGATCTATTTTACCAAATGATACAAACTAAATTGGCAAAGGAAATATATGCACAGGGCAAGATCTCAAGCCAGGAACAACCCCTACCCCTGACCCCTGATTTCTCTCCTACTGATCCCCAACCCAGGACATACTGAATTCCTCCAATTTTGAATTGTGAGATTACATGTGAAATGTGATCTACTAGAGAGCTCATAAGAAACTCCGCATTTGCTAGATTCTGACCACAAAGGCATACCTGCTGAGTATTCACCAAGTTTTCAGGGTCCCAAAAGGAGCTTAAGTCATCAATACATTGTGTATATTATCTGCACACAGTCAAGAACTAACCCATCAAACAAGCCTTGAAAAGCTTCTGGCGTGTTACTCTTTACTAAATACTGGACTTTTCTTTTGCTAAGTGGTTTTGACTTCTAATACTGTAACTTTATGATTGAACTCAGCAGATTTCATGTAAATTTATGATTGAACTCAGTAGATTTCATGTAAATTTTACATTGATGACCCTTAGAACCTAAAGAAGTCAAAATCAACTTCTAAGTGTCTGTTGTCCTTTCAGGAAAGCAAAGCAACACAACAAGATCATAAGCAAGTTTCTGAGGTCTAGTAGCCTGAGTCTGAGTGGTAACTCCAGTGCTGATATATAATGGAATTAACTTAACCACTTTGAGCTTCGATTTCTTCGTCATGAAGTGGATATAATAACTATGTCATCTTCATGCTATTACTGCAGGGATTTCTGCTCAGGCTCTCTACTGCTGTGATAAAACACCATTGCCAAAGCAACTTGGGAAGGAAAGGGTTTATTTCCATTTATAGTTCTCAACACACACACTATCACCGAAGGAAATCATGGCAGGGAACTCTGGCAGGAACTTATACAGAAGCCATGAAGTAATCCTGCTTCCTGGGTTCTTCCTCCTGGAGTGCTCTGCCTGCTGTTTTGTACACCCAGGACCACTAGCCCATAGTAATCTGGGCACTCCCACATCAACTAGCAATCAAGAAGATGAATCACAGGATTGCCCACAGGCCAATCTGGCAAGGATATCTTCTCAGATGAGGTTCCCTCTTCTTTTTTATTTTTTTTTCTTTTCTTTTTTTCTATTGGATATTTTTGTTATTTACATTTCAAATGTTATCCCCTTTCCTGATTTTCCACCCTCCTGGAAACCCCCTATCCCATCCCCCATCCCCCTGCTTCTATGAGGGTGTTACTCCACCCACCCCACTCCCACCTCCCCACCCTCAACTCCCCTACTCTGGAGCATCTATTGGGCCTTCATAGGACCAAGGACCTCTTCTCCCATTGATGCCTGACAAGGCCATCCTCTGCTACATGCGCAGCTGGAGCCATGTGCACTCCTTGGTTGATGGAGTTTATTGTGGATGCCAAGAAATGCTTCTGAATGGAGCCTGATATGGCTATCTCCTGACAGGCTCTACCAGAGTCTTACAAATACAGAGGCAGATTCTCACAACCAACCACTGTACTGAGCTCGGGGTCCCCAACAGAGGAGTTAGACAAAGGACTGAAGGAACTGAAGGGGTTTGCCACCTCATAGGAGGTTCCCTCTTCTAAATGACTACACCTTATGTCAAATTGACATAAAACTAGCCAGGGAAGTACTCAGAATGACCGTCGTTTCATAACCATTTACTCTAGATGGCACAGCTGCTCCTCCAGTTCCTTATGCTTCATTGGCAGCAGCACCTAGAGGCCCTGCATCTTCTCAGAACCAAAGCTGCACAGAGGATGCTGGGTGATGAGACAAATAGAATCAAAATCATGTGGAAATGCACACCTAAGATCTAGAATAGACAACAGAATTATGGCAAACACATTGCGTGATAAGATTATTATCTAGGAAATTCCTAAGGCACACCTGTGAACGTATCTGTGATACTGATTCCAAAGACTGTTAGTTCATGGGGGCTCTGACCTAATGAATGAAGCAGTGCTTTAATGAACTCATAATATGGCGGCATCAGTGGAAGGTGGGGTAAGGTACCAGGGCCTCATTTTAAGTAAATCATTGTGGGTGTCTGGAAGTTACATCTTGCCCTGGAGCCTTGCTGTAACCCTTCACTCTCTTTCCTGACCACAATGACATAAACAGTTCTACTCAACGATAGTTTCTCCTTGCCATGATGAACTGAAGTTTCTGAAATCAATAGCTAAGTATGGCCTTAAATGTATTGGAGTTTAAAGGGAAAACCTCCAGGATTTGTAAATCTAAGCAGCTTCTCAGAGGAGAACTGGCAGTATAATGTATAAGAATACCAAACATAACTGAACTAAATACTTCCGTGAGTAAATTACACACTGTAGAAATTATAGCTCAATAGAAAGAACCCTTTCCTTTTCTTTTATTTTGCATAAGATTCTGTAACCCTGGAGTCAGTGATTTCCAAACTGGGGCTTTTGGATAACTCAGGCTACATGATTAAAAATAGTGCCCTTCTGCAAGCATTCATTTTACTCCCCGCTAGTTAACAGATTAGTGTTAAACACCGTTATTTCGTGGAAACAAACATGCACTCCAGAAAGAGGTGCTAGGTGGAAACAGACCCCACGGGAACAAGCGAGAGATGTGTTCAGGGTGCAAGCACCGCGACAGGGATGCAGAGGCACACTGTGAAGTGAGAGCGCTTCAGGGAAAGCGGGGGGGGGGGGGGAGGGAGGCATCAGAGAAGCTCTCTGTAGAACATGTGGCTCCTAAGACAATGGGAAAGAGGCTGACAGATACAGAGCGTCTTGTATGCTTGTCTTGGAGAGCACATGTATCTTCCTCTCATTGGTTCTGATTTGGAAGTTGAGTCAAAAGAGGAAACATGGTCACTGACCACAGTCGCACCAATGGGTGTTAGTTGTGTTGGCTGTGGTTTGGCTTCCTGGACTCATTGCCCCAGAGGATGTGGTATGGCCTCCTGAACTATTTACTTAAGAGGCTGTGGAGGACTCCAAGCTAATGAGGTATATTAGACAGAAAAGACTTTTGTTGTCATTTATATTCTGGACATTGCCTGTTGCTAGATTCATCCTTAGTTGAATACAAATTTTTGAAGAAGGAAAAGGATCACTGTTAGGTCAGCCAGGTCTCCCTCCGGCCAAAGTGCACTCCATGCAAACAAGCTCCCAATACCTGTACAGATTTTCTGGGTAACCAGAAACCTGGCTCAAGATCAAGTCTTCAGCTCAAGGGGATGAAGCTCCACTTCATCATATTTGACATGTATTCATGATGAATTGCAGGGTACAACCAGACAAAGCTCTCCTTCTCACTGGGGCACTCCCTATACGTGGCAAAGCAGAGCTGAGGCAATTTTCCTCAGGGTTTGAAACAAAATCCTTTGCAGAGGAATTACAACCCCTGTTAGTTAATGTCAGTGGCTTGAAGTTTCTCAACTCTAGCATCCTTCTCGGATAGTAAGTATTGATTTATGAGGGGACAATGTTACCGCATCTAAATTTATAGGATTGGTCATGTGTGGGCTTCTGCATACACTGTGGAAAAAAGCAACACAGGCAATTTTCAGGACTCATGGTTCCGGGGACAAAAGGTCTAGAATTTCCCTCTTGAGCAATGTCACTTATTATTAACTGCTTCCCGGCACTGCACTCTGCCTGACTCACACACACCAAAACAAACTGATAGAATGAATATATGTGTGTGTGAATGTATATGCATAAACATATATATTTGTATGTATGGTTGTTAGAATGGTTTACAGTCTATGGTCTAACTATTTCAACAATGCCTGTCTACCAAGAGAAAGTCCAAAAAGTCAACACTTGTTAAGTCTGTAATGCTGGATGTCTTTTCTGGGCTTTCGTATATACCAGAATCCCAAAGAAGTAGGTTCCAATGCCAATGGAGGAATGGAATGGCCAGCAGAGCGATGGCAAGCAGGCAAAGAGCAAACACTTCCTTTTTCCACCTCCTGCTACTAGCAGAAGGTGTGGTCCAGATTAAAGATGGATTTTCCCACCTCAAAAAAAAATCTGGATTAAAAGTTGTTCTTCTTACTTCAAAATATTTAATTAGAAACAATACCTCAGAGGTGTGCCCAGCTACTTGTATTTTAGTTAATTCCAGGTCTAGTCATGTTTATAATCACGAACAGCCATCACAGCCTCTATTTGTCATTTCCCCCTACTCTTCCACCACCAGCAAAACCTCCCTGCCTTCGTAACCCAGGTTTCTGGATTAGTTAGCCTGTGACAGTTGGAGGAAGTCACTCCTGATCCAGGCATTCTCCCTAAAGAGAATGCTGTGGCCTTGGACAACTAAGTTACAACAGTAGTAGAGGTTCTTACACTGTTGATAATTCTTTTGTGAATCTCAATTCCCTATATGTCTCCCACAGATTTCTACTTTGACAACTGTGGTACCACAAAATACCTGCTTGGTCTCATTGTGATGGACTGGCTAGCCCCTGGCTCTCTGAGCCTTATTCCCCATCCCACCTCACTCACTCCATCAGAGGAAGGTCAGAGTCCTTGTAAATACTCTTCACAAGCTTTGTAGGATTCCTACACCAATTCTGTGAGGTAGGGTGATTGTGCATTCTCCACGAATGTTTCTTTTTGGTATATAAATCTTTTTCTATTGAGATTATGATTTTAAAATAAGCATGGGATAAAACATCTGACATCAAAACTCAAAGGAGTTTTCAATAAAATGTATCCACCATAATCAGGAAAGTTCTTACTTTCAATTTAATACAAAGGATTCCTGCTCTCAATGCCTTACCACAAAAAATTCTCAACCTGTGTGATGTCATTAGTAACAAGGAATGTTGAAATAATTTCAACAGTAATAATTAGAGTGTCAGTCATTCAAATGATTTATTTTTTGATGAATTGAAGCAGATTCATGGTTGTTCCCTGAAATTCTACCATTACTTTCCTATCAACTTTCTAAAATTAGAAGAAATCGTTGGAGAGGTGCGAGTAGACACAACCTGTAATTTCTTGTTCCTCTGCTACACCTCTTAGTGAGCCCTCGTTAATGATACATCATTAATAACTGTAGCAATTATGAATTATTCTAGTACTTTGGATGCTGATTTTGAAGGTATTTCTATTTCCAGTTCAGTTTTGCCCAGGGAGAATTTTTTAATAAGGAAATAGAGATAGAAAAATAATATAGGAAATGTATCTTTACTGTGAATTTTCAAATATCATCTTTAGAAAAGAAAATTCCTCAAAAAAAAAACTTTCAAGAACTCTAATATAGAAAACAAATGACCATGGGTCTGTTCTTACTTAAACCTGGGGAGAGAAGATGATACCCATGTCTACCATTTGATAACGCTGGAGAAATATCCACAGAGCCCACAGCATCACTGAACATCAGTTGAAAGTCAGTCATTTTCATTGGCCTGACATATGAATTCCATGATGCTGTTGACAAGGATTGACATTCTGATGACCAAATCAAATGTAGAACTTGATAGTTGTAATGATACTAGGAATATTGGCCGTGAAACTCTTCATGCAATGAATTAATAATGTAAGGAGTTTTAGCATACAAGGAATATTTATTTGATAATAGTATCCAGTTGCTCATCTCAATATCACCAAGAAACTATAGATCAGGAATTTAAATATTCATAGTTCTTAAAAATTGTACTGCTTTAAAATATAGTTGGGGGACTAGAGAAATGGCTCAGGAACAGAGAACTGCCTTGCATGGCTAAGGCCCTAAGTTCAATTCCCACCACAATGAATAAATAAATATAAATTTGCCATTATATAAATATTGGATAGCTTTTTCTGGGAATCAAAACTGGATTGCCCATTTGAGTGGTGTTTTGAGAAGAAAACAATTGATATACCCTGTTTGCATTGTTTAAGGCACTGAATTTTAATATACCCTATCTTCTAAACATTTTTTCTGAAGTCTAGACCCAACTGTTACTGACTTAATTCCCCAAATTACTAGAATGAAAAGATGCTACCTTTTAAGAAATTTATAAACCTAGCCACATATCAAAGTATATCAGAAGAAAAAGTTTATCAGAGAAAGTTGTATTATGTAGGAGAATTTGTGAACTTAAACATCAGCAACCAAAACAGGCCTAAATTTATTGTTTTTCAATAGTCTTTCTGAGACCTTTTCTTCCATTAAACAGTGGAAATCTGGGACTTAGTATGGACATGAATCTTAGCGGGATTTTTCTCCTTCTCAGCCCATCCTCCCTCTAGCCTACTCCACACCTGCCTCTGGTCTGAATAAGTTGATTCCACAGAAAATAAAGATCCAACTATGCTCCAAATTTTTCAATTTTATGATATAGATATTTCAATATACATAAAATAGAAGCCAGAAGAAGAAAAATATTCCACTCTTAACCTTGCTCAGAAAGTGGGGATGAATAGCAATAATAAATTATAAATAAAATTTTAAGTGCAGAAGTTACTTATGTCAAGATGTAGCCACACCTTCCCAAAGGTCCTTTCTTTCAAACTAGAGGCTAGCTATCCTTTTCCATATCCCTTTTTAAATAACCAAAAAGAATTAGTGTGAAAGATACCTTAGAGAAGCACTTCACAGTACAATTTCCAACTCATTCTTTTTGAAATGTAACAACTTGACCCCAGTAGAAAGTTCCATCTTAGAGAAATACAGATGGCCTAGATGACCAACACCTAAGCCACAGATCATTAACTTTCTGAGAAAAGTAATCTTCAATGTGTGCCTTTGTTCAATTCATTAAGCCTAAAGATTTCTTTCTTTCAAGGCAATATAATGGATGAGTCTAAGCTTTTATTCCTTTCTTAAAAAACAAAACAGTGCTCAAGTACCAAAAGTCCAGTACCAAAGCAATGGTCTATCTTTTAATCTAAAATGTATCTATGTATCTATGAAAGTTAGTAATGTATACACCAACGTCAAGAGCACATACAGAGAAGACAACCAAGAATTCCTGAAGGAAGTTTTCATCCCTAGAGTCACAGAGAGATTCCTTTTCCCATCCTACTCATCGCTGACTCTCTTTGTGTGTTTGTGTAGGTCTGAGCCAAACTCCCCACAGGAGCACAGCTGATATTTACACTAAGATGTAGACAATTTTACTTTCACAAAGGACCGTTGGCATCTTCAATATTGTTTTTCTAAGTTATATATTGAATTATATCCCAATTCAATACAAAGACGTGTGAAATTCCCAATCTTCCCAAGATCTCCATGCATCTGATTTAATTAATCTATCTAACACTTAGCCAGAAACAGTAGAATTGAAAACCATAAAGAACACAGTGTCCCTACCCTCCAGGAACTAATAATCTGGGGAGATAAAGTGATGTGAATATAAATCACTTTGAAGAGACAGACTCAGATAAGTGATATAGATTTATAAATAAAATACACAGAATAAGAGAACTGGGAAGAAAAGATTCATGCTACCAACCAGTCAGCTAAAATGCATGGCAATTTGATTTCTACAACCCTGGGGGCATTTACCAGTACTGATTCATTTCATTGTCCCACATCTACAAGAAAGTATGAACGTTTATATTTATAAAGATATTTATGAATCACTAAGATCTTAAATTATTTAATTTTATACTGTGCACTAAAGTCTGAAAGTGTATTATATTGTGTTCAGGATTTCAACGTACTATAATTAGGTTAAGATCATATCTTATTTTACTGTAAGTTTTAACTTTCTGAAAGCATTATTTGGCCAGAATATCTCAGGTCGCTATAAAACTCTTGATAAAGTAGTACCTAAAGGTATGCCCATGAATACCAATCTTTCCCTTTATGCCTTAATTATTTAGAAAATCTTATCTTTAAATAAAGACCCTCAGTTGCATACAGTGTCCCATATAATTCTGATCACATAACATGTTTATAAAGCTTAAATATCTCACTGAGTGATTATTGCTTGTATGAAATCATATAACTCTGTAATACTGAATATCATGTTCATTATATTTCTTTTTTAAAGAAAAACTGAAATATTCATCATCAAGAGAACAGTTGCAAAGTTTCAGTATATAAATATGAAATAAAAACAGAGAGCATATATGAAACAATAATTTTAAAGATATTGAGTATTAAGCAATTAAGGAAAATGTTTTTGACATACAAGTAACAAAAAGTCCTGTGAGTTTGTTTCTTGTAAAGCATCTGTAGGTGGCTCTATGTAGGTGTACATAGAGCAGGAACTTAGATGGATACCATTAATTTTAAGTAGGTAAAAGAGAAATAATTAGAAAAACAGTCCTAAAGATCTGCAAGGGTTCCCTCAAGTCTGCAGATGAGTGGCCATTTATACTGACTTGAATATCAGGACAAAATATGCATTGTTTCTTTAAAGCTATCCTACTAATAGACTATTTAGCAAGTTTACATGGTCAATATATACGAATTAAATATGTTCCTGTATACTAGCAACAAACAATTCAAAACAGGAAATTCATAACTGGAAAAATGTCATATGCCACTGATAATTGGTTTTAGACGTATAGGCTGTAACAGTGAAAACATGAAAAATAGGAAAGTCACATGATCATAGATATAGATACAGGATAGATATAAAAAGAGTAGATCCCTTTACAAAATTCAATGCCCATGTGTGATTTTCTGAAACTATCAGCAAACTGAAAAAAGAAAGAATTTTCTTCCCTTGATAAAGAACATCTACAAAAAAAAAAAAAACCTACAGCTAACATCACTATCAAGAGTGAAACAGTGCCAGCTTTCCCATGAAAACCAGGAAAAGCAAGGTTGCCTCTTCTCATCCTTTCTTTTCAATGGCATACTAGAAGATTTGGATAATATGATAAGATAATGAAATAAAGGCTTCCATTTTTAAGAAAGAAGAAATAAAAATGTCTTTTCGCAAATGACATGATTATTGACATAAAAATCAGAAATAATTATAAATAATTATAGCAAAGTTGCAGGACACCAGTTTAGTATGTAAGAAGTAAGTCTTTTCCCACAGACCAAGAATTAACAAGAAGAATGGATTTAAATCACAATAAAATTTATGTTAGTACTCAAAACATAAGATACTGAAATGTAAATCTGATATTGATATCTAGAGGAAGAAAACTTTATGCTGATCTCAGTCATAAATGGGATATCTCCATCAAATCCCTTCTTCCCTCGGGGCTCAGAGAACTCTGGAAAAGGAGGTAGAAAACCTGTCAGAGCCAGAAAGGATGTAGGACACCCAGGAAAGAAAGCTTTCTGAACACAGTAGGACCGACCCACATATGAACCGCAGAGACTGTGGCCGCATGCACAGCATCTGCATGGGTCTAAGCCAGAAGGTGTCCATTGATGAGGGAAGTGAATGAAAGCCCCTCCCCTAAACCAGAATCTATCTCCAATTAATAACTGCCTATAAAGGAAAAATTGGTTTCTCGAATGGATTCTCACTAGGGATACAAACCACACTCAAGGGTAGGCCCTATGCCTAATAGTATGAAACCAGTGGCATTCTGGAAGTATTTTTGGAGCACTGGTTAGCAGTTTCTTAGAAAAGTGATCATGCTTTCATTCTACAAACGACTAGTTTTGATCCTTGCCATTTACCCAAATGAACTGAAAACATGCCTACAAAACAATCTCAACATGAAAACTGGGGCTTAGACCAGTAATGCCAACATTCAAGAATCTGAGCATGGGAAAGCTAGAGGCTCCCAGGACTCACTGGGGATGACATTAGCTGAAAAGCACAACAAAGGGGAGGAAGAACCTGTAGTGACCATATCCAGAGGTTAGGCACGGCCCCCTGGTTGAGGGATGGGAGCTACCAACCCTTCTCAAAATTTTAATACAGGATTGTTCCTGTCTAAAGAAAATGCGGGGACAAAGTGTGGGGCAGAGATGGAAGGAAAGGCCATCCAAAGACTGCCCTACTGAGGATCCATCCCATACACAGACATTATTGCTGATGCCAAGAAGGGCTTGCTGATATAGCCTGATATAGCTGTCACCTTAGAGGCTGTAGGAGAGCCTGACAAATACAGATGCAAACGCTTGCAGCCAACCATTGGACTGAGCATGGGGATCCTAATGGAGGAGTTAGGGAAAGGACTGAAAGAACTGACGGGGTTTGCAACCCTATAGACAAACAACAATATCAACCAACCAGAACCCTACTCCCTGAGCTCTCAGGGACTAAACCACCAACCAAAGAGTACACATGGAGGGACCATTGCTCCAGCTGCATATGTAGCAGAGGATGGCCTTGTCTGGAATCAATGGGAGGAGAGGCCCTTGGTCCTGTGAAGGCTCGATTCCCCAGTGTAGAGGAATGCCAGGGCAGTAAGGTGGGAGTAGGTGGGTGGGTGGGTGAGCACCCTCATAGAAGCAGGGGGAGGAGGTGGGAATAAGGGGTTTTCAGAGGGGAACCCAGGAAAGAGGATAACATTTGAAATGTAAATAAATAAAATACCCAATTTTAAAAAAAAAAAAGAATCTGAGCAAAAGTATTACTGCAAGTTTCGGGCTAGCCTATGACATAGTAAATTCCAGGCTAGGCCAGGCTACAGAATGAAACTCTGTCTCAAAGAAAAAGTTCAGGGATATGAATATTTATATGAGAATTATTTTTAATTATCAAAATTTAGAGCTAATCAAGATGACCTTTAATAGGTAGGTATGTAAAGATCACATTTATACAATTGAATGCTGTTCCATCATAAAGAGAAAGGAGCTATCCAACCAGTAAGACATAGAGGCTCTTAAATGAATAGTGCCATATGAATGCAACTACGACATGCTGGAAAGGTAAACCTCAGAAGACGGCAAAAGGAGCCATGAGCACCAGAGAGCACAGGAAAAAGAGAGTACAGGCTATAGAGCACGGTGGAGTTTTGTGGCGTAGATATTATTCTGCATGCTATTTTAATGATGGGTACATGCCATAAAACGTTTCTCAGAACCCACAGACTCGGCACTCAGGGTGGACTCTGAGTAAGCTCTAAGCTCTGGGTGACATTTAGAAGGTGAGTTTCCCAGTTGTGGTAAGTACACCCCTGGGCTATGGGATGCTGGCCATAGGGGGAAGGGTGTGCACAGAAAGAACGGAGTTATATGGTGGTGGTTCTCAACCTGTGGGTTAGGGCCCCTTTGGGGTCGCATATCAGACATCCTATATTTCATATATTTTCGTTACAACTCATAGCAGTACAACATTGCAGGTATGAGGTAGCCACGAAGTAACGGATGGTTGAGAATCACTGCAGCATGCGGAACCGTGTTAGAGGGCCTCAGCGTTGGAAGGTTAGGTGTGTCAGGACTTTGCACAGTCTGATGCAAAAACTCAAAAGTTTATACTTTTGAGTAATTCAATGAATAGGAGATATTCATTGATATATACAGGTTAACCAACAGGTTGGTTAACCAACCTGTACAAAAACAAAAACAAACAAACAAACAAAAAAAAAAACACAGAAAATATCAGCACACCTAAGACTACAAAACATTACCACAGGGGATTAGAAAAGAAAGTGAATCAAGGCAGCCAAACTACCCCGAAGAACACTCACCATGATTCTGATTTTAACTCTCTCCCAAATGGAGGTGTGTTCCATTAAAAAAAAAAACCACAACCATAATCCTAGCAAATTATTGTCAGAAACTGACAAGCAATTTTCAGAAACTGCATGAAAATGTGAAGCACCCAGACTGACCAGAAACAAAAGCATTTTCACCTGAAGAAATTCGGGTGGCTGAGAAGCACCTTAAGAAATGCTCAACATCATCAGTCATTAGAGAAATGCAAATCAAAACAGCCCTGAGATTTCACCTCACACCAGTCAGAATGGCTAAGGTTAAAAACTCAGGAGACAGCAGGTGTTGGCGAGGATGTGGAGAAAGAGGAACACTCCTCCACTGCTGGTGGGATTGCAAAATGGTACAACTGCTCTGGAAATCAGCCTGGCAGTTCCTCAGAAAACTGGGCATGACACTTCCTGAGGACCCTGTTATACCACTCCTGGGCATATACCCAGAAGCCCCATCATGCAACAAGGACACATGCTCCACTATGTTCATAGCAGCCTTATTTATAATAGCCAGAAGCTGGAAAGAACCCAGATGTCCCTCAATGGAGGAATGGATACAGAAAATGTGGTATATTTACACAATGGAATACTACTCAGCAATTAAAAACAATGAATTCATGAAATCTTTAGGCAAATGGTTGGAACTGGAAAATATCATCCTAAGTGAGGTAACCCAATCACAAAAGAATACACATGAAATGCAATCACTTATAAGTGGATATTAATTAGCCCAGAAGCTCTGAATACTCAAGACACAATTAGCATATCAAATGATTCCCAAGAAGAAGGAAGGAGAGGGCCCTGGTCCTGGAAAGGTTTGATCTAGCATTGTAGGGGAGTACCAGGACAGAGAAATGGGAGGGGTGATTGGGGAATGGGTGGAGGGAAGAGGGCTTATGGGACTTATGGGGAGGGGGGAACCTGGAAAGGGGAAAGCATTTGGAATGTAAACAAAGAATATAGAAAAAAAAAGTGGAGGGTGTAACATCATGTCCTTTCAAGGTCTGCTATAAGGCAGACACCATCAGAACAGTGGGATGACAGCAGAGATGGATACGTCAGTTTGGGACAGGGAGAACACTCAGAATCAGAACCACTCGTCTGCACGACTGAATTTGTCCGTGCCTTTATTTAAAAGCTTCCACAGGACCATTTCATAGAAGCTCTAAGTTTAATCACTAAAAACTGGAAAAGACCCAAAGATCCAAAGCAAATCCATAAAATATAGCATACCCATATGATAGAATAGTTAAAAGGAGTGTGATATTAATATGCTGAATGATATGGGTGAATATTGAAATAAACACACTCATTGGCAGAATAGATGTAAAACAAAGGCAGACTCTATGGTTCTGTTTATGTGATATCCGAGAAAAACGAGAACTATTCTATGGCAACAGAAAGCAGATCTTTGGCTACGTGGGAAAAGAGAAAGACAAGAAGCAAGCAGTACTACAGAGCAATTGTGTTAAAAACTGCATGGTATTGGTATAGCAACAGGCAAGCAGATCAATGGAACAGGATTGAAGACCCAGAGGTTAACCCACAGACTTATGGTCACTTGATCTTTGATAAAGGAGCCACAACCATCCGGTGGAATAAAGATAGCCTTTTTAACAAATGGTGCTGGTTCAACTGGAAGTCAACATGCAGAAGAATGCGAATTGATCCAATCTTATCTCTTTGCACTAAGATCAACTCCAAGTGGATCAAGGACCTCCACATAAAACCAGACACACTGAAACTATTAGAAAAGAAACTTGGGAAGACCCTGGAGGACTTGGGCACAGGGGAAAAGTTCCTGAACAGAACACCAATAGCTTATGCTCTAAGATCAAGAATCGACAAATGGGACCTCATAAAATTACAAAGTTTCTGCAAAGCAAAGGACACTGTCAGAAGGACAAAACGGCAACCAACAAAGTGGGAAAAGATCTTCACCAACTCCACATCCGACAGAGGGCTAATATCCAATATATACAAAGAACTCAAGAAGTTAGACCGCAAAGAACCAAATAACCCTATCAAAAAATGGGGCACAGAGCTAAACAAAGAATTTTCACCAGAAGAAATTCGGATGGCCGAGAAACACCTTAAAAGATGTTCAACATCATTAGTCATCAGGGAAATGCAAATCAAAACAACCCTGAGATTCCACCTCACACCAGTCAGAATGGCTAAGATTAAAAACTCAAGAGACAACAAGTGCTGGCGAGGATGTGGAGAAAGAGGAACACTCCTCCACTGTTGGTGGGATTGCAAAATGGTAAAACCGCTCTGGAAATCAGTTTGGCGGTTCCTCAGAAAATTGGGCATGTTACTTCCAGAGGACCCTGGCATACCACTCCTGGGCATATACCCAGAGGATTCCCCTGCATGCAATAAGGACACATGCTCCACTATGTTTATAGCAGCCTTGTTTATAATAGCCAGAAATTGGAAGCAGCCCAAATATCCCTCAAAGGAGGAATGGATACAGAAAATGTGGTATATTTATACAATGGAATACTACACAGCAATTAAAAATAATGAATTCATGCAATTTGTAGGTAAATGGTTAGACCTGGAAAATATCATCCTGAGTGAATTAACCCAATCACAAAAGAATGCACCTGAAATGCAATCACTGATAAGTGGATATTAATGAGCCCAGAAGCCCTAAATACTCAAGACACAAATAGCAAGTCAAATGATTCCCAAGAAGAAGAAAGGAGAGGACCCTGGGCCTGTAAAGATTGCTTCCAGTTTAGTAAAGAAACCGAGGGGGGAGGGGGAATTATTGGGGAACAGATGGGGGGGAGAGGAACTATGGGAACTATGGTGGGTGGGAACTGGGAAAGGGGAAAGCCTTTGGAATGTAAACATAGAATATAGAAAATAAAATTTAAAAAAAAAAAAAAAAGAAGCAGGGGTTCTAAAGGACCCGCACAACCGTGTGGGGGCGGTAGATAGGTTCATAACCTAGATTTTGCAGATGTAGAAACTTTTCATTTTCTTCTCATTGCACATGCATGGCTCCTTTGGCCGCATGTATGTTTGTGCACCACCTGTGTGCGGTGACTACGGGTGCCAGAAGAGGACATCAGAGCCATAGAGCTGAGCGGTGAGTCTGCATTCGTTTCCCATCTGTTCTGAGTAGCCATTTAATATGAATGGCTGGCCAGGCCAGTCTGCATTCCCCAACACTATTTAATTTTAGCACCCATACCTACACCGCAATCGTCAACCTGAGCCACATTTATATTCTTATATGTCAAAGTTCATTGAGAATGATATAATAGCCTTATTAGCCATGATGATGTCAAAACTTGTGGCCAGCCGCCCGCATACATCCCACACGCCTGCCGGTAAACCCGACAACTGACAACCTCTGTTTGACTCCCTGAATCTACACTGTTAAAATGAGTGAACTATATAGCAAGTTGTCTTCAAATCACGCATGAACCTTAGTATGCATTCATATGTGCGAGCGCTCACGCGCGCGCGCGCACACACACACACATACTAAATTAACTAATTAAAATGTAACTGAAGAATGCTTAAACTGCTTCTAGTTGACCAAAAATAACAAGTTCAAAATTCTAAATCAGAATTCGAAGGATTATGTCAAAGCTCAGACTCTAAGTTAAAAGAGCTTCCACGGCCTCTCAGCTCAAAATGACAATTTCTAACTTTTGGCTCTGTTTATTGCACAAGACTCAAACACAACGCAGTTTGGAAAAGCGGTGTTTGACTCCGGGTTTCTAAACAGCCGTTCCTCTTGCTATATAAATGGGACTTAAGTGGATACCGTTTACGTCCATGAAAACAAAGAGCAAGCAATTTTGTCAGTCAGAAAATTACCGAGAGATTTGGTTAAACTGTGCGATGAAGAGCGGAGACCTGACAGGCGGCACAGCCGGTGGGTAAGTAATGAAAGCCGCAAGCGGTCAGCCTGGGAGCGGCCGAGCACCGCTCCACACATAAACCGTGAGGAGTGAGTCTCCGTGCAATCGGAAAGCACATTTGCTGGGTTAGTGCTCTACCAGTTCAATGCAGATAAATCAAGCTTCAGGAATCAGACTTTCTTCATAAACAAGCAGGCAACATTTTCATAGCACGAGCTAGGGATGTAATCATCTCGGACAAAGGGAGCCGTTTTTCTAGAGAGCTTACTTGGTACTCATTTTGGATTACATCTTCTGTAATTTTCGAGGCCTTTTACAGGCCTTATTAAAACAATCTTCAACGTAAAGCCAATAAGAAGATAAGATAGATGGAGCACCTCCCTGGTACAAGGACTTGGAAGATGAGGACTGTGCCCAAGGCTTACACGGGCAGCCAGTGGTAAAGCCTTAACACAAAACAGCATTTTCCCATGTGCTCCGTTCCCACCATCTTCTTTATACATTCTGACTTCAAACGCAAGGATGTCCCAAGAATGGCGGTGAATGACTGCAGTCTCGGCACTTGCCGTGGAGGGTGAAAGACACTCGTGAATTCAAGGCCAGCCTGACCTACACAGGGAAATGCCGTCTCAAAATCACAATCAAAACAAAACAAAACACAAAAGAGATGTAAATGTGTCATATTCCAATGTGGGGTGGGGGGACCCTAAAAAAGATGAAAACTGACAGAAAACATCCTTAGCCTCATGTTTTCCAGCCACCTCCCCTATCTCTTTAACCTCTCTATGCATCATTTATTTAAAGAGATTCTCCCTGATTGAGTGTCCCCCTCGGGCCTCTGTTCTCACCACTCAATGAAATTGTTCTCTTAAGAAATCAAAATTCAATTATCTTTCTCAGACCTCTTTCCCCCACCCTCTTTCAGTAGGTGGCCTTGTTTAAGTTTAAGAGTGTAGCAGACCATTGGCAATCAAAGGCCTAGGAAAATTCAATTCCGGGGGGACTTCGTGACCTTTCAATTGCAGTAATTGCAGCAATAAATTAATTTTAAAACACCTCTGCTCAAGAATTGAAGACTTGTCTCCTGGACAAATGCTGGGTAGAGTCACAGGGGTTAGTTTCAAATTTTGACAACACTACTTTAAGGCAGACATTTTCATCTCTGCTAATGCCTGTCTGGCCCTATACTTTACCTGAGCAAAATCAAGTTCGTGGAGATGTAGAAAGTTTATCCAGTATAACACAGCTGATAAGTGGCCCCTGCTCCCCAATCATCAGGTTCTTTGATTCACGACAAAGCCATCTGTACTGGCTGGTTTTGTGTCAACTTGACACCAGCTGGAGTTATCACAGAGAAAGGAGCCTCCCTTGAGGAAATGCCTCCATGAAATCCAGCTGTAAGGCATTTTCTAAATCAGTGATCAAGTAGGGAGGGCCCCTTGTGGGTGGTGCCATCTCTGGGCTGGTAGTCTTGGGTTCTATAAGAGAGCAGGCTGAGCAAGCCAGGGGAAGCAAGCCAGTAAGAAACATCCCTCCATGGCCTCTGCATCAGCTCCTGCTTCCTGACCTGCTTGAGTTCCAGTCCTGACTTCCTTTAGTGATGAACAGCAGCGGGGAAGTGTAAGCTCAATAAACCCTTTCCTCCCCAACTTGCTTCTCAGTCATGATGTTTGTGCAGGAATAGAAACCCTATCTAAGCCAGGCGTGGTGGCAGACGCCTGTAATCCCAGCACTTGGGAGGCAGAGGCAGGTGGATTTCTGAGTTCGAGGCCAGCCTGGTCTACAGAGTGAGTTCCAGGACAGCCAGGGCTACATAGAGAAACGCTGTCTCGGAAAAACAAACAAACAAACAAACAAACAAAACCAGAAACCCTGTCTAAGACACCATTTTTCTATCCATTAACTGGTTATGGAATCAGATGCCCCATAGGAATTAGCCTTCCAAGATACCAGGGCTTACCAGCAAAACAAAGAACTAAAGCAAAGAATTCTAAAGACATTTGCGACAAGTACCACTCTGAAAGTGTATTTTTCATCCTAACTACACCAATGCCTTCCTCCACCAAACAAAGATTTTTATGAACACTTCCTGGAGTTTCTGTCTTCTCAGGCAGCATTAGACTCTCGTTGAGTCTGCTGACATTCTGGCTTTTTATATTTGATACTACTTCTACGCCACACCCACATTGCAAATAGAAAAGATATGGGGGCAAAACACGAAACCAGATCATCTCTGTGTGAGAATATCAGGTTACCACACTTGCCTTTGGTCAGATTTGGGGATTGTTTGTTGTTTGACCTTTGCTCGCTGTCCCTTAGGGCCTTAATAGGTATTATATTTAAGGTAATTATATTTAAGATAATATATTTTAAAATGATTACCTGGACAAATACGTTTGGAAAATACTGCAGGATATTACTTAGCTAGGGTAATCACCAAACACTGTAATTTTTTTAAATGAAAAAATGCATGGTGAAAATTCCATACTTACTCTATAAGCTAAATAGATAATAAATGCATATACAGATGCAGACATTATTGTAGGTTGTAGGGTTTCCCACCTGCTGTATCTTAGCCAGAGATTTCAATATGTTTCTTATAATCAGCAAATAATACTATGAATTTATATCAAGTTATAATAAATAAATTGCACAAATAATTTTCAAAAACCAATGCAAACTAGGAATAATAATGTTTAATAGCCATTATATCATATCAATTCACAACGTTTTCACCCTCTGTGGTGGTTTAAGTAGGAATGGCCTCCATTACCTCATAGATTTGAACGCTTGGTCACCAGAGCATGGCACTATTAGAAGGTGTGGCCTTGTTGGAGGAAGTGTGTCACTGGGGCGGGCTTTGAGGTTTCAAATGCTTAAGCCAGGCCCAGTGTCTCTGTCTTCCTAGTGCCTGCAGATCCAGATGTAGAACTCTGAGCTCGTCCTTCTGCATCATGTATTCCTGTAAGCCACCACGCTTCCTACCACGATGATAATGAACTAAACCCGTGAGCCTGTAAGTCAGCCCCAACTAAATGTTTTCTTTTATAAGAGTTGCCTTGGTCATGATGTCTCTTCACAGCACTAGAAATCCTAACTAAGACATCAGCTCCTTTAGCCCTTCTCACTCTCATAATGGTGCTGCTGTTCCTGGTGCCAGGGACTGAAGATCTCAGTTCCTTGGGAGACTGTAAAGATGATCTGGGTAATAAGGCAGAGTGGATCAGGATAACTCTAACTCTTTAGCGCCTCTGAAAAAGTTCATGATTCTAGAATAAGTTCAAAACACAAAGACATATGGCAGGATGGTGACGTGGAGAGGCGATAGGAAAGGAGTGTATTCTTCATCCAACAAAGACGTAGCAGCTCACCACTAAACAGTTATAGAGACGGCGATCTGAGCCACGTGGTATCAGATGGAGGAAAGGCAGCAGACTGAGTTAAGCTGTCAGTCATACCGATGCAAGGATGTTCAGTGACAACTGATTTCCCCAAAGCAGCTCACGTGGTATGGTAGGGCCACTATCCAGGCCTCCACAAGAGAAGGATAAGGAAAAGACTCGAACCTTGAGATCATCCCAGATCATGCCCAATTACTCTCTCTCCCGTAGGCTGCCTCTGTATCTCTTTCTTGCTTTCAGACTGCATTCATGCCAGGCGGTGGTGGTGCACGCCTTTCATCCCAGCACACTTGGGAGGCAGAGGCAGGCAGATTTCTGAGTTTGAGGCCAGCCTGGTCTACACAGTGAGTTCCAGGACAGCCAGGGCTACACAGAGAAACGCTATCTTGAAAAAATAAAATAAAATAAAAAATAAAATAAAATAAGTGCGTTCATAAGCACAGCATGTGCCTGAGGTGGGCAAGTTGCCCCAGCAAATTATCAAGCCCTAGGGAGCAGCCAACGTCTCAGGTTTGTCCCTAGCTTCTCCCAAGAGAGGGCAACCCAGGAGCTTGTTTAAAGGGAGAAGAGACTAATGGCAAGCTTTGGCCCTCACTCTGAATTGTGGCTGCGTAGTTTGCTTTTAGAAGTCACTATGGCCACACAGGTCCCCAGTGAGATTGTTAGAATTATTTATTATCTGGCTCTTACAGATGAAGAAACTAAGATTCTTTTTTTTTTTAATTTTTATTTTCTATATTCTATGTTTACATTCCAAAGGCTTTCCCCTTTCCCAGTTCCCCCCCTCCCTATGTCCCATAGTTCCTCTACCCCCCAACTATTCCCCAATCATTCCCCCTCCCCCCACGGTCTCTCTACAAAACTGGATCCAATCTTTCCAGGTCCAGGGTCCTCTCCTTTCTTCTTGGAAACTAAGATTCTTAATTACCAAACTGCCAAGTCGATGAACCTTATCCCTGGACTCTGCCAGATCTGACTACAGAGTCTCTATTTCTCCTCTTCACGAAACCACACACATGAGGTTTAAAACAGAACTCCAAATGTCGACTGTGTCGATGGCTTTCCTAATCCTGTCTCTCTCCTCACCCCATGGATGTGGCAAGCAGAATCTTTTAGCAATTAAATGTTATTGTATTCTTACACGTATTCCACTTCATTTCTCGTGAAAGCAATGTTCTCTTCCTTTTGTGCTTATTATTTCATCAATTTGTGCAATATTTAAATAAATTACATAGTTTCAAGCACAATAGCCAAACAGAAATTTGAGGGAAATGCCATGCTCTCTGTCATCGGACAGTTTGAACAGAAAACAAATGTGTTACAGCTTTTGTAAAGACAGCACTTTTCCTTTTTTATTTTTTAAGTATTTTTGTCTTTAATTATGCATCTTTGAGGAGAACTGTATACATATGAGTTCTGGTTTCCACAGAAGTCAGAAGACGTTGTCCAGTTCCCTGGAGCTAACATCACAGGGGGTTGTGAGACATTCGTTCATCCTGGGTCCTGGGAATCAAATGTGAGTCTTTTGCAAGAGCAGTGGGCACTCTTAACAACGCTTCACCACTGAGTGAACTCGGGGTCCCTTAGAAAGCAGTCTGGGCACAGGTGGGCAGTATATGCACATCTCTAATATGCAAATTGTGTCAGTGAAACAGGAGTTGGGTTAAGAAGGATTCTGATGTGAGCAGGGAAAAGCCTACGGGGACCACGACCTTCTATGGATCCCTTTTCTTTTCTTTTCTTCTTTTCTTTTCTTTTCTTTTCTTTTCTTTTCTTTTCTATTCCATTAATTTATTTATTTATTCACTTCATACTCGGGTCACAACCCTCCTCCCCTCCCATTCACCCACCCTCACATGCTCCCTTATACCCCTGCCCCTTCTTCTTGGAGAAAGGGGGAACCACCTCACCCTGGCATATCAAGTCACTGCAGGACTAGGCACAGCCTCTCCCCCTGAGGCCAGACAAGGCAGCCCAGTTAGAGGAACAGGACATAGATCCTTTTCTCAGTTCTCGAAGCTCCGCTCTCACTGGCTTCTAGAGCCCCCCCATCTACTCCTACCCTCTCAGTACCTGTCAGCACCTCGGTTTGATGAATGTCATGCAGGTATTCAACACATCTACCATCCTCATCAGACCGAGCCGATAGATGGAGCACTGCACAGAGACTGAGACACTGAATCTGCATCCTCTCATTACCCGTCTGAGCCCTTCTGAAGGCTGCCGCCACCTTTGCCACCCACGGATGCTAGCCACTGCGACAATATTGTCATTCACTCTCTGGAATCTGCAGGCCTCTAACCTTTCACCTCACTAACCTTATCCAAGTCTGGGAGAGCTCCTAGATTCTAAGTCACTAGCTACCTGAACACACCTACCTACCCTGGCATGTCTCCTGTGCCTGTTGTCTCTTTAAGCCCTGTTAAGCATTGTTGCACGTATTTGACCTCCCACTTTAGACAAAAGCCTCCTATAGGTTACACTCATAAACATCCGTTCAACAAGCATGTATCTCATACAGTCATTTATTTATACCTATCATGAACTACATGTACTCTAAGTTCTCTTTAGATTATATCGATCTCTTGATGTTTCTTTGTTTTG
The DNA here is from genome assembly GCA_964023405.1 of Apodemus agrarius. Taxonomy (NCBI): domain Eukaryota; kingdom Metazoa; phylum Chordata; class Mammalia; order Rodentia; family Muridae; genus Apodemus; species Apodemus agrarius. The sequence continues at coordinate 51,343,978 of OZ030017.1, read as the reverse complement.
CTTGGGTTTCTTTTTAATTTTTTGAGACAGAGTTTCTCCGTGCAGTTCCTGCTGTCCTGAAACTCATTCTGTAGACCAGGCTGTCCTTGAACTCAGAGATCTGCCTGCCTCTGCCTCCCGATTTCTGGACTTTAATGTGTGTGCCCACACCTCCCAGCATACTCGTTTACCACTTAATATTAGTAAAATAATGAGAACAACATATGGATCTACATTTATTTCTTGCAAATTGAAAGTCCTAATTACATTTTGTTTCTCACTCTGGTCTTGCTGCTTCTGTTGGGTGGGTTCTGTTAGTGTTTCTTACACTTTCTTCATCTCCTTACAGCCCTACCTTTCACATAGTACATTTTTCTAGGTCACTCTAATGATGCCTCAGTGAGAATTGCATGTCCTGTGGCTTTAATGTCAAGACTGGCCATGGCACTTGCACTAACCAATGAAACATGATCTGAAGGGTTACATTGCCAAGAAAATCCAGTTCATGGACTCCCACAGTTCTCTGTTCTTTTAAGATGGACAGTGTATCAGACAGAACCAACACTGCCACTCTGTCTACTAAAGTTAACATGATGTGTGTGGATCTGACACCAAAGAGACAGGTAGCTAAGCCAAAAGTAAACCCTGGCTTATTCAAACCAGTGAGACTTTGTAGTTTCTTGTCTCTGCTTCATTACTTGGACTATTTACGTATCACTAGAGCACTGTCTTAAAAGGAATGAATGTTTGACCTAGCATTACAGAGAAAGCTGGCACTGGGTAAGAGAGCAAGTGTAATTATTAGTGCTATATCCAGACCCTGCGCTCACTTAATATATGAGATCGATTACTTTACCTGTAAGTGCAGGTGGGAATGCTTCTACTTGCTACTGTTCTGCTATATCAATATAAGAATCACTAAGCCAATATTTTATTTAATTTGTCTGAAAACCCAACCTATAAAATGGGCAATAAATCCTTCCAAGAAGGAGTCAGGCTTCCATTAAAATTTAAGCGGCAAATTTGCATTATTTTGTCAATAAAAGTATAAAAGCAGGCGAGAATTTTTATGTAAGGATTTGAAGCTAAGTTGAAATCTGCCTGTGCTGCTAGAGAATCAATACAGGCAGGGTCACTGGAGTGTTAGTAATTTAGTTAAGCCTGTGATTGCTCCAGATCACGCATTCAAATTTACCCCTTTTTGAAATTTATTCCTCAGGTGTTCATACCAATTGCTCTATAATGTAACTAGCACTTAAGTTATTTGTCAGAGCAAAAGCTACACTAAGGCTGTCCTTCAAGGTCACTTCTTAACTTCTAAAAGCATGTCCCTTACACTCCAGGATGCAGTGCTTTTTCAGAAAACATCACACACACACACACACACACACACACACACACACACACACAAACTTCCATTTCAACTTCTTCCTCTGGATGCAGAAGGACATAATCCACCCAATTGGAAATGTTTCCAGACATGTCCCCACCTCCTGACCAGTGTCACTTCTGAATGGAGGAATTCCCTTTCAGATAGCCTGGCAAGATGCCAGGAAGAGATTACACAGGGAGGTCTAACCCTAAGGGACTCCACACTTTACTCTGACTTTCTCTTATCTACTTCACCTTCCTAATAACAGTTAATGGAACATTTGGAAGGCTCCTGACCCACATTAAGGCTGTTTACAGTTTGACACATGCCCTAGAATAGAAGCATGTATTAAACAGAATGATAATTTTGGAGGACCACAAAGGAAAGAAGGGAAACAATAAAACAAATAGAAAGACTTAGAAAGCTTAATGCTGGGCAGACTGCTATGCCAGTGCTCAGGAGGTAGAGATGGGGATGACTCTGGGCAAGCTGGTTAACTGCACTAGTAGATCACCAAGCTCCGGGTTCAGCAAGAGAACCTAGCTCAGTAAATAGAGTAGACAGTCACTAAAGAAGACACTACATGTCAACTTCTGGGCTCTGCATGCACACATACACACAGGTGCATGTACACCTGTACACATATACACTCAGACATATGCAAACGTACATATACACAGAATTAAAAAGAGATATAAAATCCCTTATACATGAATACTTTTCCTAGAACAAATTTGTATGGATAGTAAGAAATGAAAAGCGACAAGGTAATCATTTTCCATGAAGCATGGTCTTAATCTTCTTGGGGAGGAATTCACGACAAAGTACAACTGCTATCTGTCCAGGAAATATATTCAGTTAACTGTGTTGCTGACTTTACCAGTTGCAACTATCCATTAAAGTAGATTTACAATGAGACCAATAGTTCACAATTTAGAAGCCATTACTGTTTAAAATGAAGGCAAAAATTCCTATGCCCTATTGTTCTTCATAGCCCAAGTGATTAAATTGACAAATCCTATATTTTTTTCCTGTTTTTTTTATTTTATTTTATTTTTATTTTCTATATTCTTTGTTTACATTCCAAAGGCTTTCCCCTTTCCCAGTTACCCCCCACCATATGTCCCATAATTCCTCTCCCCCCCATGCTATTCCCCACTCTTCCCCCCCACCCCCACGATTTCTCTGTTCTGGGTCTACAATACTGGATCCAATCTTTACAGGCCCAGGGTCCTCTCCTTTTTTTCTTCTTGAGAGTCATTTGACTAGCTAATTGTGCCTTGAGTATTTAGGGCTTCTGGGCTCATTAATATCCACTTATCAGTGATTGCATTTCATGTGTATTCTTTTGTGATTGGGTTAGCTCACTTAGGATGATAGTTTCCAGATCTAACCATTTACCTACAAATTGCATGAATTCATTATTTTTAATTGCTGAGTAGTACTCCATTGTATAAATATACCACATTTTCTGTATCCATTCCTCTTTTGAGGGATATCTGGGCTCCTTCCAATTTCTGGCTATTATAAACAAGGCTGCTATAAACATAGTGGAGCATGTGTCTTTGTTGTATGCAGAGGAATCCTCTGGGTATGCCCAGGAGTGGTATGCCAGGGTCCTCTGGGAGTGGCATGCCCAATTTTCTGAGGAACCGCCACACTGATTTCCAGAGTGGTTTTACCATTTTGCAATCCCACCAACAGTGGAGGAGTGTTCCTCTTTCTCCACATCCTCGCCATCACTTGTTGTCTCTCGAGTTTTTAATCTTAGCCATTCTGACTGGAGTGAGGTGGAATCTCAGGGTTGTTTTGATTTGCATTTCCCTGATGACTAATGATGTTGAACATCTCTTAAGGTGTTTCTCAGCCATCCGAATTTCTTCTGGTGAAAATTCTTTGTTTAGCTCTGTACCCCATTTTTTGATAGGGTTATTTGGTTCTTTGGGGTCTAACTTCTTGAGTTCTTTGTATATATTGGATATTAGCCCTCTGTCGGATGTGGGGTTGGTGAAGATCATTTCCCACGTTGTTGGTTGCCGTTTTGTCCTTCTGACAGTGTTCTTTGCCTTACAGAAACTTTGTAATTTTATGAGGTCCCATTTGTTAATTCTTGATCTTAGAGCATAAGCTATTGGTGTTCTGTTCAGGAACTTTACCCCTGTGCCCATGTCCTCCAGGGTCTTCCCAAGTTTCTTTTCTAATAGTTTCAGTGTGTCTGGTTTTATGTGGAGGTCCTTGATCCACTTGGAGTTGATCTTAGTACAAGGAGATAAGAGTGGGTCAATTCGCATTCTTCTGCATGTTGACCTCCAGTTGAACCAGCACCATTTGTTGAAAAGGCTATCTTTTTTCCACTGGATGTTTGTGGCTCCTTTATCAAAGATCAAGTGACCATAAGTCTGTGGGTTCATTTCTGGGTCTTCAATCCTATTCCATTGATCTACCTGCCTGTTGCTGTACCAATACCATGCAGTTTTTAACACAATTGCTCTGTAGTACTGCTTGAGGTCAGGGATATTGATTCCCCCAGAAGTCCTTTTATTGTTGAGAATAGTTTTAGCTATCCTGGGTTTTTTGTTGTTCCAGATGAATTTGAGAATTGCTCTTTCTAGATCTATGAAGAATTGATTTGGGATTTTGATGGGGATTGCATTGAATCTGTAGATTGCTTTTGGCAAGATGGCCATTTTTACTATATTGATCCTGCCAATCCAGGAGCAAGAAATATTTTTCCATCTTCTGAGGTCTTCTTCGATTTCTTTCTTCAGGGACTTGAAGTTCCTGTCATACAGATCTTTCACTTGTTTGGTTAGAGTTACGCCAAGGTACTTTGTTGTTTGTGGCTATTGTGAAGGGTGTTATTTCCCTAACTTCTTTCTCAGCCTGCTTGTCCTTTGAGTACAAGAAGGCTACTGATTTGCTTGAGTTAATTTTATAACCAGCCACTTTGCTGAAGTTGTTTATTAGCTGTAGAAGTTCTCTGGTGGAGTTTTTTGGATCGCTTAAGTAGACTATCATATCATCTGCAAATAATGATACTTTGACTTCTTCCTTTCCAATTTGTATCCCTTTGACTTCCTTGTGTTGTCTGATTGCTCTCGCTAGAACTTCAAGTACTATATTGAAAAGATATGGAGAGAGAGGACAGCCTTGCTAGTCCCTGATTTTAGTGGGATTGCTTCAAGTTTCTCTCCATTTATTTTGATGTTGGCTACTGGTTTGCTGTAGACTGCTTTTACTATGTTTAGGTATGGGCCTTGAATTCCTGCTCTTTCCAAGACTTTTAGCATGAAAGGATGCTGAATTTTGTCAAATGCTTTTTCAGCATCTAATGAGATGACCATGTGGTTTTTTTCTTTTAGTTTGTTTATGTAGTGGATTACATTGATGGATTTCCGTATATTGAACCATCCCTGCATTCCTGGAATGAAGCCTACTTGATCATGGTGAATGATCGTTTTGATATGCTCTTGCATTCGGTTGGCAAGAATTTTATTTAGTATTTTTGCATCAATATTCATAAGAGAAATTGGCCTGTAGTTCTCTTTCTTTGTTGGATCTTTTTGTGGTTTAGGTATCAGCGTAATTGTGGTTTCGAAGAACGAGTTGGGCAGTGTCCCTTCTGTCTCTATTTTGTGGAATAGTTTGAAGAGTATTGGTGTTAAGTCTTCTTTGAAGGTCTGATAGAATTCTGCACTAAAACCATCTGGTCCCGTACTTTTTTTGGTTGGGAGGCTTTCTATAACCCCTTCTATTTCTTTAAAGGTTATGGGACTGTTTAGCTGGTCTACTTGATGCTGATTTAATTTTGGTATTTGGTATCTGTCTAGGGAATTGTCCATTTCCTCCAGATTCTCCAGTTGTTTTGAGTATAGGCCTTTGTAGTAGGATCTGATGATCTTTTGAATTTCCTCTGTTTCTGTTGTTATATCCCCCTTTTCATTTTTAATTTTGTTAATTTGGATACTATCTCTGTGCCCTTTGGTTAGTCTAGCTAAGGGTTTATCTATCTTGTTGATTTTCTCGAAGAACCAGCTCTTGGTTTTGTTGATTCTTTGTATGGTTCTCTTTGTTTCTGCTTGATTGATTTCAGCCCTTAGTTTGATGATTTCCTCTCTTCTACTCCTCCTGGGTGAGTTAGCTTCTTTTAGTTCCAGGGCCTTCAGGTGTGCTGTTAAGTTGCTAGTGTATGCTCTCTCCAGTTTCTTTTTGGAGGCACTCAGGGCTATGAGTTTTCCTCTTAGCACTGCTTTCATTGTATCCCAGAGATTTGGGTAGGTCGTACCTTCATTTTCATTGAAGTCTAAAAAGTCTTTGATTTCTTTCTTTATTTCTTCCTTGACCAAGGTGTCATTGAGTAGAGTATTGTTCAGTTTCCATGTGTATGTGGGCTTTCTGTTGTTCTTCTTGCTATTGAAGACCACTTTTATTCCATAGTGATCCGATAGGAGACATGGGATTAGTTCGGTCTTCTTGTATTTGTTGACATCTGTCTTGTGACCAATTATATGATCAATTTTTGAGAAGGTACCGTGCGGTGCTGAGAAAAAGGTATACTCTTTTGTTTTAGGATGGAATGTTCTATATATATCTGTTAAATCCAATTGGTCCAAAGCTTCAATTAGTTTCACTGTGTCCCTGTTTAGTTTCTGCTTTCCTGATCGGTCCATTGAGGAGAGTGGAGTGTTGAAGTCACCCACAATTATTGTGTTAGGTGCGATGTGTGCTTTAAGCTTTAGTAAAGTTTCTTTTACGAATGAGGGTGCCCTACATTTGGCGCATAAATGTTCAGTATTGAGAATTCTTCTTGGTGGATTTTCCCTTTGACAAGCAGGAAGTGACCTTCTGTGTCTCTTTTGATGACTTTAGGTTGAAAGTCGATTTTATCTGATATTAGAATGGCTACTCCAGCTTGTTTCCTGGGACCATTTGCTTGCAAAACTGTCTTCCAGCCTTTTACTCTAAGGTGGTGTTTGTCTTTGACACTGAGATGTGTTTCCTGTATGCAGCAAAATGTAGGGTCCTGTTTCCGTATCCAGTCTGTTAGTCTGTGTCTTTTGATTGGGGAATTGAGTCCATTGATATTAAGAGATATTATGGAATAGTAATTATTACTTCCTGACATTTTGGGCATTATTATTATTATTTGTATTTGAGTGGTTCTCTTCTTTTGGGTTGGATGAGATGGGGTTTCAATCTTGTTTCTTCTGGGGTGTTGTTTCCCCCCTTGTGTTGGTATTTTTCCCCTATTATCCTTTGTAGGGCTGGGTTTGTAGATAAGTATCTTGCAAATTTGGTTTTGTTGTGGAATATCTTGGTTTCCCCATCTATGGCAATTGAGAGTTTTGCTGGGTATAGTAGTCTTGGCTGATGTTTGTGTTCTCTTAGGGTCTGTATGAGGTCTGCCCAGGATCTTCTAGCTTTCATGGTCTCAGGTGAGAAGTCTGGTGTAATTCTGATAGGTCTTCCTTTATATGTTACTTGTCCCTTTTCTCTTACTGCCTTTAATATTCTTTCTTTGTTTAGTACATTTGGGGTTTTGATTATTATGTGACGGGAAGTATTTCTGTTCTGGTCCAGTCTATTTGGGGTTCTATAGGCTTCTTGTATATTCATGGGCATCTCTCTCCTTAGGTTGGGGAAGTTTTCTTCCATAATTTTGTAGAAGATATTTGCTGGCCCTTTAAGTTGTAGATCTTCATTCTCATCTATCCCTATAATCCTTAGGTTTGGTCTTCTCATTGTGTCCTGGATTTCCTGAATGTTTTGGGTTACCAGCTTTTTGCATTTTGCATTTTCTTTAATTGTTGAATCCATGGTTCCTATGGTATCTTCAGCATCTGAGATTCTGTCTTCTATCTCTTGTATTCTATTGTTGATATTTGCATCTATGACTCCTGATTTCTTCCCAAGGTTTTCTATCTCCAACATTGTCTCCCTTTGCGATTGCTTGGTTGTTTCTACTTCTGTTTTTAGATTTTGTATGGTTTTGCTCAGATCTTTCAGTTGCTTGTTTGTGTTTTCCTGTAATTCTTTAAGGGATTTTTGTGTTTCCTCTTTTATGACTTCTACTCGTTGACCCATGTTCTCTTGTATTTCTTTAGGTGATTTTTGTTTCTCCCCCTTATTGGGATTCATTTTTTGCTCTATATTCTCCTGGATTTCTTTAAGTGATTTTTGTGTCTGCCTTGTATGGGCTTCTAGTTTTTGATCTATTTTCTCCTCTATTACTTTAAGAAATTTATCTAAGTGATCCTCAATCTGCATCTTTACCAGTGATTTTAGATCTGAGTCTTGTTTTTCTGGTGTGTTGAGATATCTGGGATTTAATTGTGTTTGCCTTGCAATGGCTTCTAGCTTTTGATCTATTTTCTCATGTATTACTTTAAGAGATTTATCTAAGTGTTCCTCTATCAACATCCTGACCAGTGATTTTAGATCTGAGTCTTGTTTTTCTGGTGTTTCGGGGTATCCAATATTTATTGCTGTTGGGGAACTGGGTTCGGATGCTGCCATACTGCCTTGATTTTTGTTAGTAGCGATCTTACGTTTGCCTTTTGCCATCTGGTTAACTCTGGTGTTAGTTGGTCCTGTAGATACTAGCTGGTACTTGACCCTCCTGTGGGGTTGTAAGGCTATTTCCCAGCGACTGGGATACCTGAATCACTGTCCTGCGGGGCTCTTGCTCACAGATTGCTGACAGGTGGCCTGAGTCCCCCGAGGTCTTAAACTCAGGATATCCCAGGTACTTGGTTCTGCCTGTTGGGCGGCTGCTCTGCACTGCTCCTGCTTAGGGTTTGCTGTCTGATATCCTGTTTCCCCAGGGGTCTTAAAGTTGGGATATCTCAGTTATCTGGTTCTGCCTGCTGGTCCCAAGCTGCTGGGAAGCTGGCTGGGTCCGGTTTCCAGCTTCCCTGCCACCGGCTGGATGGGAGGCTGGTTCCGCCTCCGGCTGGGTCTGGGCACCTGGCACGCTGGCTGACTCCGGCTTCCCCACCACCAGCTGGACAGAAAGCTGCAGGCAATATGGCAGCTGCCTGCAGGGAGCTCGGGGTCCGCCCCACGAGTGCAGAGTGCAGTCGCTACTCTGTGCCCAACTCCCACTCCAGGCCTGAGTCCCCGAAGATCTTAAGCTCGGGCTGTCTCGGGTACCTGGTTCTGCCGCCGGCTGGGTCTGAGCACCTGGCACGCTGGCTGACTCCGGCTTCCCCACCCTGTCTTCCTGTTTTAAATGTCCAAATCCTATATTTTTAATCATGTTATTTGACATACTTCTAAAGAAAATTATTGGCAGAAGTCAAGATGGCAATGATGGCTTTCATGAGATTTAGGATCTCATGAGAAGCATTTCTCTAGACAAATGCTTATTTGAAAAAGTAGTTTTCACAACTATAGAGTCCAACATCCACCATTAACCCTATGGTGATTTAAATAAGAATGATCCCCATAGACCCACAGGGAGTGAGTGGCACTATGAGGAGGTGTGGCCTTGTTGTAGGAGGTATAGAACTGTTGTAGGAAGTGGGACGCAGTTATCTTTCTACTGCCTGCAGATCAAGATGGACAACTCTCAGCTCCTTCTTCAGCACCATGTCTGCCTGCATACCACCAGGTTTCGCACTATGATGACAATGGACTTAACCCCTGACCTCTAAGTCTGCCCTAATTAGATGTTGTCCTTTAGAAGAGTTGCTGTGGCCATAGTGTCTCTTCAGAGATAAGGACACCAACCCACCCACAAAATGTTGGACCCAAAACTTATCCTGTCTAAAATAAATGCAGGGACAAAGACGGGTCAGAGGATGAAGGAATGCCAAACCAAAAACCAGCCCAACTTGAGACCCATCCCTTGAGCAAGCACCAATCCCTGACACAATTAATGATACTCTGTTATGCTTGCAAACAGGAGCGTAGCATAACTGACTTCTGAGAGGCTCTACCCAGTAGCTGACTGAAACAGATGCAGAGACCCACAGCCATACATTGGATGGAGGTCATAGACCCTTTTAGGTTGGAGGAAGGGTTAAATGCCCTGAAAGGGATAATAACTCCACAGGAAGGCTCACAGAGTCAACTAACCTGGATCCTGAAAGCTCTCAGAGACTAAGCCACCAACCAAAGAGCATACACAGGCTGGACCAAGGCCCCCAGAACATATGTAGCAGATGTGCAGCTCAGTCTCCATGTAGGTCCTAAAACAAACAGAGTAGAGGCTCTTCCTAAAACTGTAGCCTGTCTGTGCTATCTGTTCACGAACAGGGCTGCCTAGTCTGGCCTCAGTGGGAAAGGATGCACCTAATCCTACAGAGACAACAGGGTGAGAGGAAATGGGGGAGGCGGGTACACCCTCTCAGAGGAGAAGGGGAGAGGAGATTGGGGAGGGACTCTCTGAGGGGGAATCAGGAGGGGGCACTGTTTTGGATATAAATAAAATAAAATAATAAAGAAACTCTAAGACAACCCCAATTTCTTTGCCTAAACTATGTCTCCTACTCATGTCTTTGTCCAATACCTCACACATCATAGGGCAATTGTGTAAATAAAGAGATGTCACATGAATGATAAGACATCATTATTGGGATAGATATTACGAGGCATCAAGATCTGTACATTATTTCTCTGGTCCCTTAATTGAAAGGAAGCTGAATGGTGGTCACTAAGACACTCCAACAAGCCCATATACAGGTTTTTAATATGAGAGTCAAATATTTCCTCCAAATATTAACTGATGTTTTTAGCCATCAAACTTGGGGACAATTTGTCATGTAGCTACAGAAAATAAATGCAATTGCCAACATTGAGACAAATGTCCATAAGAGAAACATGTTGCTGAGACACTGAAAACTGCAGACCGAAAGCTGTTAGTAACAGAAAGCCTTGTACTTTCTCCTTCTAGGTTAATGATATCATTTAATTTGTCTTCTGTTAAGTTTCTGTCCTAAATCTATAAAAAAAAAAAAAAAGTAGATGTTTGAGCTAAAAGCAACATTAAGGCGTTGATAGTGTTAAATATTTAAAAAGAAGAGAGGCATGGGATAAGCTTGAATCATTCTTAGTTCAATGAGTATGTGAACATCTTCCAAAATATAATATATTTGCAAAGAAAATGAACTGAATATGGATACTGTTTTTATGCCTCAAAAGACATTTGATTCTTTATCTGCATTTTACCAGGTAAAGCCAATGCTGGACCTCGCTTTCATCTTACTCCGTGCAGGCAAAGGACTACAAAGCCAGACACCAGTTACATGAGCAAAAATTCTTAAAACAATGAACTAGGTTTATTTTATTACTGAAAATGGAATTAGAAAATTTCCAAATGAGTCTCTAAAAACCTCGAAACTTAACAAACCATTGCTTAAGTTCTTTCTATTCCCAAATCCCTTCAACCTTTCTGGGTCAGATTTTCCTGATCCTGGGCTTTTCTTTTTCCAGAATCTACACAAGACAGGATGTGGAAAAATTGGAGGCAGTAGAAGTTCAGCATCTGGCAAGACCGATGGGGCTCTTTTACTGTTGACATCCCTGGGATTTGATTCTGAAATCTCAGATTCCTTAAGTAATAAAGTGACATCCTCACTTCAGACTTCCAAAGGCCCTCATGTGCTCTCCATCCTGTGAAAGGGACCAATGTCCATTCTATATTCAAATTGGAAACCTGAGAGTCATCCTTAACTTCTCCTTTTCTGATTTGGCTCCCTGCACACTCGCTGATTCTTTTATAAACATCCACCCTTTCTCCTGATCCTCACTTTACCAATTTCTAGAAAAAGGACATTTCTCTTCCTAAGCCTATCACCTGCCTATCAATTTAAATCTAAATGTTCATTTTAAAATCATATGGAACCATGCCCCCCCCACCTCCCAGATAACCTGTAACACATCACTGAATAAAAAGTCCCAACGTGAGATGCCTCTATAGGATTTGACATTGCCTTAATGGGTTATATGCTAATTACTTCTCTTTATCACAATTAATTCTCTACTCCCTGCCTGGTTCACATACAAGAGTGTATCTTTGTAATATAAGAAGGTAAAGTCTACTTTTCTGTTTATAACATGCTTTGTACAGTGTTTATATACTGTAAAAGCAAGATGAGTATTCTCTAATATACTATTACAGTCCTGTGTACCACAGGATCAAGACTTTTATCATAAGCCAAAAGCTGGTCTCAGACATTACAAGTCCTTAATATTCATCATATTCTCTCTCTGTCCATTGGTCAACAGCTCCAGAGTCTCCTAGGAGCCCCAGCTGTACAGAGCCATAACAGGGTGTCATGCCACAAGGTAGGAACTTGACTTTGATCAAGGTGATCTTCTCCCAGCCTTTGTTGAGCAGGGATTCCTGTGCTATTCAGGATCCTGCCCCACCTAGGGTGGAGTACTCAGAGTGAAGGTGAAGTTCATTTTTCCTCCAGGTGTACAAAATCCTGAATTAAACAGGTGACCCACCCAGCTGCCTGAGCAGTGGAGCCAACGCCCAACAAACAGCCAGATCAGTTCCTGGAACTTACCCAGGAGTCTGGGAGGAGGGGCGCACCCAAACTGTTAAATTGTCAGACCTCCCTTAAACTTCGGTAAACTATGGTCCTGGCCCTCTTTCTTTTCACCGCTTCCCCATCCACCCCTCAGCTTCTATTCCGGGAACCCAGTTCGTGGTGGCAGCAGGCAGCTACACTGAGCATCTAGATATGCAGAATGTCAACCCCATCCCCGACCCAGAGGTTCACAAGCTCTGCCGCAGTTCAGCAAGCACAGTGTCAACGTTTAAGGAACTTTGCTCTAAAGCTCAGGGTGGGAGCCATCATGCTCCATACCAGACCCCGACAGGAGCCTCTGTCCAGAACCTATAGAGAAATGGGAACAATGTGCTAAGTAACCTAATGTATGTTGATCGGATTATCTTTTATCCCACTGGGTAGAAGACAATGGTTTGGGTTGTGCTGAATCAAAACAGTGCATTCTACTAACTGGATTCCAGTGTGGGCTTTTCTATGGGAAATTGTCTTTGAACATTGTATTTACTGTATGGCTTTAGTGGGGACTATGCCTTCTTAAAAAAAGGAATCATCAACTGTGTGGTTATGATTCACCAAAATAATTAGAGCTTAAACGTGACTCAGTACATGCATGCATTTGCTAATGTAAAGACACCAAAGAAGGCTGTAAAATATGACAATCAAGAAGGAATTCTTCCCCTCCATGTACAATCTACCTGTAAATTAGGACAAACCTGCTCCTTGGGGAAACCCCTCCATCTGTATAATTCCTGACGCATGCTATATAGTCTGCATGCTATACCCTTGCACGATTATGGGGTAAATTAATGAACAAATATCACAAACTTCCGTTGGCAGTGATCAATGACTCCCTATTGCTCTTCAGAGGAAAATCATTACCTGCTTTTCCATTTTCTTCTGCAATAGCCTCTCTGCCTCTTTATCTCTCTCACCCCATTTCATACCCAGGGACATCTCTGTGCTTACTTACACCTCTTTCTAAATAGTTTAAATTATTAAAAGCAAAGGACAGGGATGGTTGTCTTTGGTTGATTACAAGCAAGTCATAAGTGAAAGTAATAGTAAAGTGAAACTCTCCGTTTACAGTTTTTTTTTTTTTTTTTTTTTTTTTTTTTTTTTTGGTTTTTCGAGACAGGGTTTCTCTGTGTAGCTCTGGCTGTCCTGGAACTCACTCGGTAGACCAGGCTGGCCTCGAACTCAGAAATCCGCCTGCCTCCGCCTCCCAAGTGCTGGGATTAAAGGCGTGCACCACCACCGCCCGGCCTTACAGTTCTTTTTTAACATGGTTCTCCGTTGTAGATATCTGTCTTCGTTAGGGTTTTACTGCTGTGAGCAGACACCATGACCAAGGCAAGTCTTATAAAAGTCGACATTTAATTGGGGCTGGCTTACAGGTTCAGAGGTCTAGTCCAGGAACACGACAGCATCCAGGCAGGTGTGGTACAGAGGAGCTTAGAGTTCTGCATGTTCATCTGAAGGCTGCTAGCAGAATCCTCATCTCCAGGCAGCTAGGAGCAGGGTATTAAAGCCCACACCCACAGTGACTCGCCTACTCAAACAAGGTCATAATTCCAAATAGTGCCCCTCCCTGGGTCAAGCATATAAAAACTATCACAAGATCTGACTCTTACTTGTAAGAACTATACAATAAATCCAAGTCATTTGCTCTTTTATTAAGCACGCTGAGTTTAGAAATGCTGCTCCCCTGCATTCTTTGTCCCTCTCCTCTCCTCACTCTCCCTCCTCACACACTCCATTTGTTTATTCAATAGACTTAATTACTAATCTAATAGTCTGCATGATATGTGTACTTAAAAGCACACAAGGGGGGGGGGGAAGGCTGATTATAAGAGTGCAAATTTTAAGCAAGGGAAAAGCCGGCTTTTGCCTCCTGGGTATTATCACTTTCTCCTGAGGACAACAAAGGCAGGGAAAGGTATTTCCCTAGGTACCTTGCTTACCCCAGAAACACCTGCAACCCTTGAGACCATCCATTACTGATCTTCCTCAAAAGCTGTTCTCAGCCTAATTCTTCCTTAATTCTTGGGTTTTAATTTGCTCCTTTTCAAGGCGAAACTGAATATGTGTTGTCTATAGTAGAAATAACAGTTCCAAATTTGCTCTTAATCTCCTAAAGATGTTTGTTTTTTAATTAAATTAGGATCCGATGGACTTTACTTTTAAAATTTATCTTATTCTAATGTAGGAGAGTTTCCCCTGAACGTGCGTTTGTACACCATGTGTGAACCTGATGTTTGCTGAAGCCAGAATCTGAAGGTGGAGGCCAAAAGAAGGTATTGGATCCTCCCTTCCCCACCCCCCACCCTGGGCCTGGAGTTACCAATGTTTTATCTGTTAGCATCTGGGTCTGGGCCCAGGCCCTTGACCAGAGTAACAAGTTCTCTATACCATTGCTCCAGCAATCTCTCTCCAGTCTTCACTTCTTTTTACAACCATGAGAAACAAATTAGCCTCTTTTAAGGTTGTTTTTTACACCAGCTTTAAAGTATAAAAAAAAAAAAAAAAAAAAAAAAAAACACTTATTTCAAATATGACTTTTTAAAAAAAAGTTTGGTTTTTTTTGTTTTGAGTACAAGTTTAGGAGTTTGCAGCAGATTTAAAACTCTTTGACATTAATTCTACTCTCCTTTTGCTATATTGTTTGTTTTTGGGTTTTTTTGTTTTTTTGTTTTGTTTTGTTTTGTTTTTTGTTTTTTTTTTTAGTTTTTTTATTCTAGTTATTCATGACAGAATCTATTATTTCCAAACTAGGCTCCATTCTCAAGCCATCTTGAGATTCAAGTGAAATAATCAGAATTAACAAATAAAAATGCCAAGTTTAACTGGGAATTTTAATATAAATATGAAGCCTGAAATATTTAGGCCATATTTACATATTTACACAAAAATTGGGTGCTTCAATCAACAGAAACGGATTCCCTCACAGTTTCTGAGGTCACAAGTGTAGAATAAAGTTGTCTGTGGCCAGGCTCACCTCAGAGTCTCAGGGCAGGTCCTCCTCGTGCCTCAGGCCTTCTTGTCACCTGGCTTTGTAGTCACATCAGATGACTCTTCTCTGAGTCTTAGCTCTCTTCAAGCTCAGGGACATTTGGTTTAAACTCCATCTCTAAAATAACAAAATGTTTTCATCTCAAGATCCTTCACTTACTTACATCTGTAAGACAATTCTTCCAAATAAAATAACACTCACAGGGTCTAGCTATGAAAATGTGAGCATAAATTGAAAATATGCTTTTAACCTACTGCAGGAGAGAAGGGCTAGAGGCCCAAACATCATCTGAAAATGACGAATTGGTGGCTTAAGAGTGACAAGCAGCATACCCAAGAAGGAAATTTAAGATGCAGAAGGAAATCCATGTAAGGTTCTTCTGACCTTGTATTGTAAACACCAGCTTCTTCTTGGTAAGAGTCATGGAGAGTCCTGCCAGGTCATTTAGGAACTCATTCAGCTGACTTTTGTTGAGCTTAGGGTTAGGTGCCAGAATATTAGAAACAGCCAGCCATTCTTAAGATTATTAGCAAAGGAATGGGAATATTGTCAAAGACTAGCTTCAACATCACAGGGCAAACTGAGGCAGGGCATAGAGTTGGCAACTGATCACTCTGCAGACTTTTCTCTGAGGGAACAAAGTTTGATTTACTTCAGCTGGTGAAATACTCCATGGGGGGAGGGGTTGGATTCCTTAGGGGCCTACAAAAAAAAGGGAGTTGGGGAAGAATCATACACGCAAGCATACACACACACACACACACACACACACACACATACACACACACACACACACACACACACACACACACACGATGGATGAAACAAGTCTCAACAATTTCCAACAACTTTGCATATACATACATATACATACATACATTCACACACACATTCACACATCGAGTGAAGCAAAGCTTCAAACCACCTTACATACATATACATATTTGTATTTGGTGGGAGGGAGCACAGCTCCAACAAGAAAGTCCTAACAACTTTATTTTTTCTCTTAGCCTTTTGATAACACCTAAGACAAAAATTCTCCATGTACAAAAAAGAGATTGCCTCATAGCCATAAGTTACATATTCTCTAAAAACTATCGCTAAAAGAGCATATTCTTCAAAAACCAGGTTAAAATCATTATATAAAAGGAAATTACAACAGGATTATTGATTATGTATTTTTTGAAACATGTCTAACTAAACATTTCCCATCTATCTTTCTTCCACAAGTTCACCATAACCCATAAGTAGTAATTCTTTTGTGATTGATTAACAAAGTTTAAACAAGTCAAGTTTATAGTAGGGAGTTTTTTCCTATGCTTTCCATCAGTTGATGATAATTTGTATTTACCAAAAAACAGATCAACATCAATCTTATGTCTTATTTTTGAAATCTTATTCAGCTAAACTGGCTAATCATCTATTCTCTATTCTTATAGTTATAACAGAGTTATTTACTCTTTATTCATAACCCCGTCTTTTTATGATGCACACCAAAACCTATGGCCATATCACTAGATCACAAGATCTAGGAACTTAGACCCAACCTAGAATAAATGTTTTCTTTGATCACTAACTTGTCCTAAGCCTATTTTTCTCTTCCAAGTACAATTATGTGCTTGTAATGCATGAAAGATCACTGTACTTCTATTCTAACCTGTGCAGCCCAAACTGTTCTACAAGAGAAAGAACACAGTCTACACTTAATTCTAATGTAATAAGGAACATTTCATTCTAATGTTATTATATCTTTCTGGCAACGTAACTTAAACCATCTCCTTAAACTTTCTACCAACTACCTTAACTTTCTGAAACTATGTAAATAAAATCAGAAATTCTGTAAAATCATTAGTTTACATAAATAATGTGATTTTTAAGAAAGCTTATCTTCATATTAATCTGAGGGAAAATGGCCCAATAGAGTGTGCTGTCCCCCAAGAAGCAATCACACCAGACTATAGGCAGAGAGGATCTCCCCACACCCATTCACACCATGCTAGATACAAGAGGAACATAGTAATGATAAACCTAAGAAGACACAGCAGCAGCAAGAGATAAGTTCCCCAGGGGCCATGCCTCTCTGAGGTACTTTCCCTACAACTGTGGTGGACCATTTCCAGAAACCTCACCTGCCCACCAGAGCTCTTCCCTCATGGCATCCACCAGAATATTTTTCATAACTAAGAATTTTATGAATCCTAACAGAATCAAAATGATGACAACGTTCTTCTTTGAAGCATTGAAAGGAAGATTTGCTGTACTGGTATCGTATATATCTTTGCAACTTAACTATATATACAAACGGTAAGAGTTGGTCAAGGTAAATGGCACAAAAAGTGATTTTAAACTCTGATGCTTTGTATGCAGAGTTGAGAGCCAGAGCTCTTGCATGCTAAGCAAACACTCTAAACTACACTACACCTCAGGCTCTTTCAATGTTTCTTAAGTTCTAGGAAAGAAAATACGTGCGGCAATGTGATGATAAGTATCTGAGAACAAGGTCTTCTGCTTTCAAAGGGGTAATTAGAAAACATTCTCACAATAGATGGTATTTGAGCTGAGTGCCAAGAGATAATGCGTGTAGCAGAATCCTAGCAGAATGTTTCTTCAGGACAAATAGTGTTAGGTGTGAGTGCCTGAAGCAAGGAATTATCACTGAGTTCTAGGAAGAACTCTATGCTAGAATAGTCAGCATAGAGAACACACAAAAGCGCCATGCAGGACCGAACCAGATGGAGTAGAGCCAGGCCTTTCTGAGGTCGTAAAGGCATCTGGGGCAGAAGTTCAATTTTACTCTATGGGACCAAAAACATACCAAGGATTTAGAATGACACATGATGACTTGGTTTGTGTTTTCAAAACTCAGTGGTTACTATCAGTGTCTTGATGAGGCCAGAGGCACACAGACTGGTAAGGAGGCTCTTAGGATACTCCAGGCAGGAGCCATTCTTAGGATTATGAGAAATGATAGTAGAGAGCATTTAGAAAGTGGACTGTCTGATTTACATATTGTATGCTGATGGTAGAAGAGAAAAGAAAAAAGTGTGTTACCATTTGCCTGGATAGAAACCACAGTGCCCAAGCTTACCTGCAAGCAAATAAATGTACAGAAGTTCTGAGGAAGTGGTGAAGGCTGGGACAACGTGAGCAAGTTCTGAGAAACACTAAGGGGGAAAAAAGGGAGGCTTTAGAACCCTCTTCTGTTTTCTCCTGACAGCTAGGAAATACAGCACCTGCAAGAGTTGCCTTAGATCTATAAAAAGAAGCCACACTGGTGGTAGCAAAGCCATCCTACCATCCAGGTGTATTAGACTGAAAAACAGGGTGGGCTATGCTGCCTGCCCTGGACCACTTGCCCTCCTATGTCACTGCTGGGTGAAAGAGACAAAGCCCTAGCCCAAGAACCCAACCTCTGCCCATTTGGAATGTTTTAAAACAGCTCAGCGTGCATCCTTCTGCTAGAATGAGAGTTCTGCTGTCAGTGATGCGGCCAGAGCATATGGCATCATTAAAGCCATGTTGATGTGAAAGTTCTTTTCTTATAGAAACCAAGAGAAAGGCTTCTTACATCTCTGTACTATGGTACTTTTCATTGAGTGAGCTAAATGTCATTCAAGCACAGCAAATGAGTACTAATTACTCAAATACTTAACACAAAATACTGTGCTAGTTACACAAAGTCCTGGGATACAAGATAATAAATGAAAATTCAGGGTAGATATTTAACACCTGCTGGAACTTCTTTTTTTTAAAGATTCATTTCTCTTTAGTTTATGTGTTTGCATATTTTGCCTGCCTGTAGGTCTGTGCACCACATTGTGTATTGCCTTCAGAGACAAGAAGATGTTAGATCCCCTGGAACTAGAGCTACAAATAGTTACCAGTTGGGTGCTGTTAATCAAACCCAGGACCCTCTGGAAGAGCAGCCAATGTTTTTAACCATTGAGCCATCTCTCTAGTCCCTAGATTACAGAACTAGACTATAGAACTTAGAACATCAGTTATAAAAGACAAATTAAAAATAGTGAAGATAATTACATAAATTACATAATTCCATATATATAAACTAACATGATATTAATCATTTTGTTAACCTTTGTCACTTCAGAGTATACACATTTATAACAGTTTTTTTACATTTAGGTTCCATTTTATTGAGAGCATGTTATACACAGGCATATATCTTCTGCATCATTCTTAGTAAGAATCATAAGAATAAAAGAATTATCTCTGAAAACAGGGAAAACCACATTTACAAAACCCATACTTTGGCTTATGTTAGGAAAAAACAACTATGTTCTATCAAATATTAGTAATCATGAAACAAAATAAGTTAATACGATAGTTGAAATCTTTCAGTCTAATTTTTGTTTTTGTTTTTATTTTTTTGTTTTGTTTTTCGAGACAGGGTTTCTCTGTGTAGTCCTGGCTGTCCTGGAACTCACTCTGTAGACCAGGCTGGCCTCAAACTCAGAAATCCGCCTGCCTCTGCCTTCCAAGTACTGGGATTACAGGCGTGCACCACCACACCCAGCTTTTCAGTCTAATTATGATACTTTCTAACTAAATACAATCTGTAAGTATCTTCTATAGAATATTCACCAAAGAATAGTTCCAGGTGCAGTTAATATTCATAAACTATTACAAAGTATTTAAACTTTATAGTTGAAAAGAACTTCAACAAACTGCAAAATCTTCAATAATCTTACATTGTGATCATCATGAACCTTTTGTAAGACAGCATAGTTTTTAAGCTATATAAGTGTCCAGATTAACTAATCAACAAATGCCAAGTCCTGCCCTGTGGAAAGGAAGGCATGACACTGTTCTCTTCCCAGGAGCAGAGCTAGCAGGGCATGGACCTCCAGGAGTGCTGTCAGTTGCTGTGGGCATGGGGCTTGTTTGTATGATAATGTCCATACTTTCATGTTCCTCCTTTGGGGAATGCTTTCCCTGTTGAGGTGAATGATTCCATGATAACTAGAAACAGCACAAGTCCAGGAGATGAGAATGTGTTCCTGAGCAAAATGGTGAGTACTGTGGCCTTCAGGACAGCCCTTAAGGGCTGTAGGAAAGAACTCTGAAAACACAAGTTTCAAAACATATCATTTCTCAACGATGCAAATATAAGGACCCAATATGAATTGTATGAGGGGCTTCACAGACCTAAAAGAACAAAGGCAGCCAGCTTGTCAAAAGGATACAAAAGGCAGGCAGTTTTCTGAGTTCATTTGCTATATTAAAAAAAAAATAAGTATTCGGTATCTTTTCTAAGAATCAAGGGGCTAATGTCATAAAATGTTGGTTCATGGGACCATAGAAAGAGGACCTGGGGTAATGATTGAGTTGATATGCAGATAAAAGACTTGGCTTTGGTTTGCAAGTGCTGAGCTATCTACACTATCTCTGCAGCTGTCCGGAGAGTCAACTCAAGCTGAACACAGAACTGTCAGCTCGTACCCACTATTGACCTCAAGTCATTCTTTTGCTGCTTCCGAACACCCCTTCCTTCAGGATCCACTCCCTAAGCCGAGGCTGGTCCTTGGCAAACAGGTAGCAAAACCTGAGTGTAAACTAAGACCTTCTCGTTTGTGTTCACAGAAGCTGAAGTAATTTGGTTCTCTGGTTAAGAGCACTTGCTGCCCCCCCCAGGGAATCCAGGTTGAAGCTAGTTCCCAACCCCATGCAGCTCTATCTCCAGAGCATCTGACGCCTTCCTCTTGCCTCCAGGATCACCTGCATTCCGTGTGTACACACCCACCTACGTACACATAATAAAAACGGAAATAAGCCTATTTTCAAAAACCCTTTAATCCTCTTTCTGCTCAAACCATGATTAAAATATTTACTACCCCACACTTGGAAACGTATTGTGTCAATGCCATATGCGACTCTTAAGTTTGCACAAAGTGAGAAATTATATACATTTACATTTTCCTTTATCAAAACATTCTTATATGTGAAGGAATTAGTATGTATGCAAGTAGCAAAATTTAAACATACTTTATTAAATAATTCCAAGATTTGTCTCCCATACTTTGACCACTCACCACCATTCTGATACTATAATCCTGAGAAATATAAATGCCATAAGCAAGTCCTTCCTTTCTTACTGTTCGTTCACTTCTATTGAACAACCTCCCACTATTCTCAAGGTCACTGTTGCCCTTACTATTTCCACTGTTCTCAGGCTTATCGGGCCAATCTGGCTTCTTTGAT
Organism: Apodemus agrarius; assembly: GCA_964023405.1. Taxonomy (NCBI): domain Eukaryota; kingdom Metazoa; phylum Chordata; class Mammalia; order Rodentia; family Muridae; genus Apodemus; species Apodemus agrarius. Next base: position 51,322,875 of record OZ030017.1, on the reverse strand, counting down.
CTTTCTACCCAGCATAGGCCTCCCAGTCAGTAATGTTCATAGTTCGTACTTTGCTTGCTATCTTCCTAATCGTTTTCAATTCCTTCATCCTTGACCGTTCTCATTGCAGCGGCAGAACTATAACACCATGCTCATGGTGAACTCATAGAACCTAGTGCTGGCTGACCCCTTCATAGGCCTTTTGTACCACTTCCAAGCAAAGCAGTTGGTTGAGCAGTTTCAAACTATCAAGTCTTTTGCTATGGTTTTAGAAAGCAAGATTGTTATGATAGGGTTTGTATTCTCAAAGAAGTCAGTCCCAAGGACACCTCTATGAACTCTGGAAATTTCTGTAACTTAAATACTTTTAATAACACAGCAGAGAAAAGGAGTGTGGTGTTTAAGCAGTTGTGGAGTACGAGGCAGTCCAGATCGCCAGAGAGAGAAAGAGAAAAAAGTTGATACAGCATCCAAAATCCCAAAGGCATAACTGAAGGCAGAAGATCTCAGTCTTTGCTCTTAAAGCCATCAGCTGTCCTGGAACAGGTCCACTAAGTTTAAAGCAATACACTTTATTCTGAATTTATAAGTTTAAATATTAGTAACATCTTTTTTTTATTTTTATTTTTTAGAAAAACGACTTCACAAAAGAATTTAGACTATTCTTTCAACAAGCAAGGAGATGTCATAGTCTAGCCAAATTAATACATCATCAAAATCTATCTTCACTGTGCTTCTTTCCTCCCTGGAAACTCATGGTGTTTTTGCTGCCTTGCCGATGTTAATCCACCCCACCCCCTCCATGTAAATCCTTCCCCCTCTCTATTCTCTTAGCTCAAAGAATTTTTCAGTTATTGTTACTGTCCTGTATCTTCTGTGTCTCCTCTTTCATTCTTCTTACTGAGCAAACAGGGTCATGACTGTCCTCCCTTTGAATAGCCCCTCATTCTTACACATGCTGCAGACAGATGCTACCCTCCAGTTTCCCTACCTCATCTCCGAGTTTTCTGCAGAACTGGTTTTCTTCATTCCTTGATCCCTCTCCCCCACTCATCGGCTCCTTACGTCAAGGTCTAGCCTCAGCTGCTGTCACTTTTTGATCCTGCTCCGTTTTTCCTCCTGGGATACTCTCCACCTGTTCTTATAGAAGTGGCCGCATGCTGATTTTCTACTCTCTCTGGCCTTCTGTTCCAATCGATCTAAATTCAGAGCAGAACCTGTAATTCAGAGGAATGAAACATGGAAGGGGAAGAAAGAAAAAGTGACTGAAACCTGACAAATGTAGACCACATTGCACTGGAACGCCAGCCGAACCAAATGATGCTTGCTGGGTGTATTGGGTATCTATACCCAGACAGATCATTGAATCATGTGGAAGTGATCTTTTCCACAAGCTTACAGGACATGTGCTTCATAAAAGTCCTCACATATGTGACTACGGAGTAGCTTTGCTAATGATGTTTTTTCCAAATCATAATTATAGGTTATTGATCACCAGAAGAGCCTCTGTGTCAAACAATGGAACAAGGTAGTGCAGATAGGAAAAACCTTTGCAGAAAACCTTTGCCTGGTGCCCCAAGATACCAGAAGAGGGAAATGAATCTTCTGGACTTAGAGTTTAAAATGATTGTGAGCCACCATGGCAGTGCTAAGAATCAAGCCTGAATCATTCGGAGGAGAAGCAACTGCTTATAACCACTAAGTCCTCTCTCCAGGCCCTTGTGTAACCAAAAATACATGAGCTAGAGTATTTCAGAGAATAAGCCCATGGCTGTGCATATCCACAGAGGTAGAAGGACATATAAGAAGAAAAGATCTATTGCTTTACCTGAAAGGCATGAGATTATGGATATTTAAGAAAAGACTAGATCACAGGAGAAGAGTCCAAAGGTGCCAAAATCCCTGGAGATACACTCTTTGTTTCTCTGTTTTGAACTTACTGTGATCAGTAGAATGAGACCAAACTTATCCACAAATTATCTTAGAAAGGGAAATTATTAGGTGTGAGAACTTGATGGCAGGAAGCAAGTGTCCCCTTACCCAGATACCACAACTAGTTATGGAAAGCCAAGAGGTATTTATGAATGCTTTGAAAACCCATTTTACTCAACCCATTCGTTTTCAGAGGATGTGGCTTGAAATAGCTGAATCTTTGTGGATGAATAATGTATGAAAGCTCTGGTACCCTCTGAATAACATAATTTAAACTGCAGCCATCATAGCATAAAGGGAAAAAGAAGAGCTCACTTCAGACTCCTCCGGTTTCAACATGAATTATCACAAGATTTTGATTTAAGGTAATCTCATCTCCATTTCGGCTCACTGCACAGAGTTTTACTAATTGTGTTTATATAGCCCAAGTACTAAATAGAAGCTAGAGTTCAAAGCAGCTTAATGTGAACAAACTTATCTAAGGCAAGACCTAATTCAAATCCATTTCAAAAGTAAATTTTTATCGTGAGTCGGTACATTCCTTTTCTAAAACGTTTTCTGATTCTGCATCAAAGAGAAGAGTCGAGTGCAAATAAGAATTGAATCTGACAAACCTTGCAAAACACCAAACGGACTAACCTTTCTATTTATTGCATCAAAAAAAGTCCCCCTTTTATGTCCCTGACATCCTTCTTTAAAAGGATGTGTTCTAGTTAATATATTTGAGTCAAATAAAGAGCACATTATCATTGATTTAGAATTTTCTCTGACAGGACTATGTACAAAAACTGACTGGATGAAAGCTACACTGGAGTAGGCCCTAATAGGAAAATTATGCCCAGAAAAGTGGGCATAATCAGTTGGTTGGCATATGATAGTCTTCTCCCTGAAAACAGTTCAAGTCTTCACCGTTAACTCCTCACCCAGCTCATGCATGTTTGAGCGTCCCGCCCCCATCAGCCAGATCTCTGTCAATCGAACGCACTATTATAGCTTAAATGCTGCATAAAATTGAATTCTTTACCTATATTTGCCTGCTCCAAGCTCCTGTGGCCCAGATTATTATATTCATCCCTTCACCTTTAGTAATTTGCAAGTCACGCTCTCAAAAATCAGATGTGGATCGAAGAGCTCATCCTATGTTTAGGAAGACAGGGAAGGTGACAAAAGAAACCATCTCTAGGATGGGATGGAGGGAGGGCCAGACCTTGTCGGTATGCACGTGAGCAAGGAAAAGCATTTGCACACGGTTTTCAAATTGTCCACTGGTGGGCTAGTTTGCATTTTTATGTTTCGGTACTGTTATTTTATTTGATTTTATGTTGTATGCTCCTCTATTTCAAGGTTGCTGTTGGTACCGTGCTGCCTGTCACCAAAGGCACATCCCTGAAAACTTCTAAATTTGGCTTCCTCGTTCTTCAATCTCTCTACCACACTGGGAATGGAGCCAGGCTCGGCCCCATCCCCCTTCTGTCTGAGCAAGTCCCTGAGCAGTTCTGGGTCAACATAAACTAACTAAAGACAATTCATAGCTCATAACCGAGTTGGAAAGCCAGCCTGACTGAATAAGAAACAAAAACCTCTGGAAAAAGTGAAAGACCCTATTTTAAAGCAAAACTTTGCTACAAACTGCACTCATATCCTTAGCAAGTACCGGACTCTGCCCCTTTTCAGGTGAGGCCTTTGTAAAGAAAGCTAGTCAAGACAGCCTGAGACAAACCCCCACTGCCGCAGAATCCAGACGCAGATGCTAGTAAGAATCGGGAATTCAAAACCGGAGCCCATTATCCGTCCTGAGAATGTAATCTCTCCAGCCCACACTGCCTCTCTAAGGGCTTGATTTAGCTGGCTTTCTACTTCCACACCTTCTAATTGTAGAATTTCCTTTCATTTAAATCTCCTCCGGGCCAAACTCTGATTAAACTAACACATATGGCCTCTAGGATTTAGAAACTGAGCTTCCCCAGCAAGAAGCTACTTAAAACGTAAACCACCCAGCCCTCGTCGGTTTTCCCTGCCTGAAATAAACGGGGCAGTACCCAGGCAGGCAATTAATTGACCCAGACTCTCCCTTACATTTTCTCTTCTATGTGATGACAAGACCAAGGGGGGGAAAAAAAAATACTCTGGCATCTGCAGGCCGGATATCAATTTACCACTAGCTCAGCACATTCCAAGTTAATGTTCTCGGCTCTTTAGAATCTAGCACAATGTTAACATATTACTTACGTCTCATAGATAACCTTCCTTTCTAAAACTTAATTGAAACTGTTTTTTTATATATATAAGAGAAAGTATTGATTGCCACTTAAGATTCATGGAACATAGCATTTTCAAGTGGACAATGTAATGATTTCTCAGAGAATCAGCAGTTGGAAGACTGCGTGGTGAGCAGGAGACAGGCGTGTCCGAAATAATAACAAAACGATTCCTAACCCCACCCTCACCCCCGCACCAGGTTTCTTCTAGACTCTTCCCTGTCTTTCTCTCCTGATAAGCTCAAAATAATAATAATAATAATAATAATAATAATAATAATAAATGTTTTTTCTCTGTGTCCATTGGTAGTATATACACTGTTCAATATCTCCATGGCAAAACCATTTTAGCTTCTTTTTTTTTTCTTTCATGAATACATATGTGTACACAGTCTTATAGTTTATTAAGCACAGTTCCAAGCCCGGCCAATATATCACAGAGTCAGGAAAACAAGGTTTTTAACTCAGCTTCCAGGGAACTTCTGTCCCGGGAGTCAGGGGTGGGGCACAGGGGACCCCAGATGACAAATCACTTCACATAGACAGAGACCATCGTTATTACAGTATATTGTTAAACTCGTTTGGTTTTATTTGTAGTTATTATAGTTAGTATTGTTAATCCATAGAATAAAAAGCGTATAAGTGTGTGTGTGTGTGTGTGTGTGTGTGTGAGAGAGAGAGAGAGAGAGAGAGAGAGAGAGAGAGAAAGAGAGAGAAAGCCTTACATTTGTAAATAAGATTTTGTACTCATCATAGTTTCAGGATTCTGTTGAGTGGCCTGATATCGTCCATGGATAAGGGTAACTACTAGATATAAAAGGGGAAGAAAAAGGTATCAAGTAACCACATACTGGAGATGACATTGTGGGTTTCTTATAAAAAAAATTAGTAGGTATATTGTAGGCTTGTCAAATGTGAGATTCCTACTAAATTGTTCAATTAGGAAAACCAGACACAAAGGTGACTCAAAGCACTAGAAATAACTGCAAAGTCAAGAAAGGGGACTATTTCATGTGAAAGGTGCGTTAGTTTGAATAAGAATGGCCCCCAGCCAGGTGGTGGTGGCACACGCCTTTAATCCCAGCACTTGGGAGGCAGAGGCAGGGGATTTCTGAGTTTGAGGTCAGCCTGGTCTACAGAGTGAGTTCCAGGACAGCCAGGACTACACAGAGAAACCCTGTCTCGAAAAACCAAAAAAAAAAAAAAAAAAAAAGAATGCCCTCCCCATAGGCATATATGTGTGTGTGTGGGTGGGTGGGTGGGTGGGTGCTTAGTCACCAGGGAGTGTCATTGGATGTTTGAAGTACGTGAACTGCTTTTTTATTTTTATTTTATAGTGGTAATGGTTAAGAAATTGTCATGAGTCTCAGAAGAGATTTTGAACTTTGGATTTTTAATGTTGAGACTGTGACAGACTACAGGGACTTTAAAGTTGAACCAAAAGCATTTATTTATTTATTTATTTATTTATTTATTTATTTATTTGCATCATGTTACAGCTACAAGCCTATGGGGGCCTATAGTAGAATGTAGTGATTAGAATAAAAATGGCCCCCATATGCTCATGTATTTCAATGCTTAATCACCAGGAAGTGGCACTGTTTGAAAGGATTAGAAGGATTATGGGTTAAGGCCTTGTTGGAGGTAGTAAGTCACTGGGAATGAGCTTTGTTTTGAGGTTTCAAAAACCCATGCTAAGCCTAGTCTGTCTGTCTGTCTGTCTCTCTCTCTCTCTCTCTCTCTCTCTCTCTCTCTCTCTCAGATCAGGATGGAGCTTTCAGCTACTACTTCATTACCATGTATCCTGCCATGCCCCCTGCCATGGCGAAAATGGACTACACTTCCGAAACTATAAGCAATCACAATTAAATGCTTTCTTTTCTTTTGCAATAGTTACCTTCGTCATGGTATCTCTTCACAGCCATATATTAGTGACTAAGACAAAAGGTATTTGGAGAGTGACTCTATGTTCTACCAAAACCAAAATGCCTATTGTGCTCCTGACACTGCTCTAAGAGATACACAGAGATACATGATAAGAGAAGTATCATTTTCATAACATGTTGGGTCTAATGAGAAGACAGAAAAAACAGCCAAATAAGTAAATATGTCAGATATTAAGCCACGCCATGAAAACATAAACCATAGAGGCAACACACATCATGTGGGCTTTATGCGTATGTCGCTTTTGTGTGAACAAACATGAACAATTTTGCAAGCATTTAGAGGAATGCAAAAGGACTAATGTTTGAGCAATAAAAGAATTAGCAATCTGTTCAAAGTTACAAGGTATGGGCTTCCAGGTGAAACACAGATGTTCAAAATTCAGAAAGAACTCATGGAATTCTTTCAGTGAATTCACAGATTTACTCTACTTACAAGTAAAAGAGGTTAAAAAAAAAAAAAAAGAATGAAGGCTTTCTTCAGGAACTCGAAGTCATTCTAACAAGACCACCAGAGTGTTTTTCCAAATAAGACTTTGTGGCCATCCATCTCTTCAACTCTTTTCATGCTTCTAGACAAAGGAACTAAAACAATAAGACATTTCTATCTGATTTTATAAGCTGATTCTGTGTGGAAATTACCCAAAGGAGCTTTCTATTCTTTTCAAATGCACCGCTATCTTTATATTCAGTTTACCTTTCTCCTTGATGTTCAATTTCTTCTCCGTGACTGAGAGAAGGCCAAAGGTCAGCACTGAAAGAACAGAGGGGCAGTAAGTGAGAGAAGTTGATAAAGGTCTCAAACCAACCAGCAGCTGCTTTCCCAAAGCCAGAGAAGAAAGTGGGACAAAAGCCAATCGCACAGAAGCTGATACAAATCTGAGCCTAACATTACATCCACCTGGGGAGGAGCTCTATAGCTCAGGATTGGAATGCTGGGACTCTGAAACATGTTTTCACTGGGAGCTTAAAATAGAAAAGTAATACTGAGTAATATACGGCAGAGACTTACTGTGGGAGTCTTAGCTGACTGGCCACAAGAAGGTTGGGAGGACAAATAACAGTTTTTTTCATATTTAGAGGAAAATAAAAATACTAAGTTAAGAGTCCAAACCATGTTTTCTCTTAGGGATAGGCAGCACGTACAGTGAATTAAGAAACAAAAACTCGCTGTTCTACCAATCCTGTACACATTTCAATTCTGGTAAAGCACCAGCAGAACTCACTGTGTACCTACAGTTTAAGTCTGAAACCAAAGTCACAGAAATAGATCTTCTTTGCCAAAAATTAGATTACAATTGACTCAGCTGCTATTCCAGGTCCCAGCATCAAGCTCCACCTGTGGAACCGTGAGTGACATATCCAGGGGTCAGTAGAGGGTTTCCAAAGCACATCCAAATTAGACACAGGGGTTAAAGAAATCAGAAAATCAGAACCGGGTTTGATCATTCTTCTCATAACTTGGTTTGAAATGAAGTAATATCAGACAAACCTGTGAAGGACATAGATAATCACAGATGTCCCGCTTACCTAAGATTTGTGTGTCTTTATAAAGTAAAATTTGTTCCTATGTTAGTATTTTAATTGTAAAATTTATGTTTTACTTAACTTTGCAATAAGACCTATCACCCAAATAAAATATCACAGCTCCCTCATTTTTCCTGATATTCCAAGGAATAGCTAGAAACGTAAAAAATAATAATAATAATAATGTTTGTTTGCTGTCATTTGACAAACATTTATGTATTTTTCTTTTTTTCCTAGCTGTGACTACTGAAATTATATTACTTTCCCTATAACTGGGCAATCTCTATCAAGCCACAAGCAATTTCAAAACACTGTCTGTGGGAGCCCTTGTGTTAAGCAACTGCTGCTGTTGGGCTATCGAATTGAATGCAACCCTAATTAATAATATCGAAAGCAACAATAATAATGAAGAAGTTGCAATACTATAATTCATAGTATCAGTATGATTAGAAAAATAAAATGCTTTGTTTGATGGTTAGCCATGATCTCAATATGGATGGGATTTCAAATCATCTAGAAAACAAATCTCCAGGCATGTCTGAGGTAGGAAGACCTATCTCGAATATGTAGAGTACCACTCCATGAGAGAAGATGCTAAAGTGAGAAAGGTCCCAAAGGAGGAAGTGAGCTAAGCACCAGCGTTCCCTTCTCTCTGCTTTCTTGCTACAGTTTAAATGTGACCTCTTATCCCGTGTATCTACCATCATGACCTGGTCCACTGTCAAGTCCACAAAAAACTTGTGTTACCCATTAGCATACCCAAGTGCGTGCTGGCTTCTGGCCTGTGGCTCCCCTCAGCTCTTCTCATCTACCCCACCCCCCACCCCAGCCTAACCTTCTCCAGGAGGATTCCCTTCCCCCTATTTAGTATGGATATATCCACTGGTGGTGGTAAGGGAAAAAAAAAAAAAGAATACTGACAATCAACCACCTTTTGCCAGACTTATTCTATATACAGAAAGAATAAAAGTATAAAAGCACTTTTGTAATAAATCTCTAATTTCCCTATGAAAACCTCTCTCTCTCTATTATCTAGAGGCCATAATGATGACAACCATAAAATAATTATCACTATCTTCTGAGATATATTATCACACACAAAGAATATATATACATATATATATATCATCATATAGTCTTAGATATGTGTCAGTTATAATTATCTAAAAGTTTACATGCTAAGAACTTCCACCAGTGTCAAGATTGGCTAAAGGGGAAAGATGATATGTTTAAATATTATTAAATATACCATTATATATAGCATGTGTTAAGCATAGGAAATACACAGATGAGCAAAAGACAACACCCTCCCTCTCATACAAAATATGGTCCATAGCAGTATGTGGTGGTCTGAGTACAAATGGCCCCTGTAGGTTTATAGATTTGAATGCTTGGTCATTAGAAAGTAGTATTACTTCAGAGAGATTAGGAGGTGTGGCCTTGTTGGATGAAGTGTCCCACTGGGAGTGGGCTTTCAGATTCCAAAACCTCAAGCCAGGCCTCATATCTTCTCCTGCTTCCTGCAGATCCAGATGTAGAAGTTTCAACTTCTCCAACTCCATGTATGCCTGCACGCCACCATGCTCCCCACCATAATGGCAATGGACTGAACTCTTAAACTGTAAGCCAACCCCAGTTAAGTGCTTTCCTTGATAGGCGTTGCCATGGACATGTCGTCTCTTCACAGCCTCAGAACGCTGCTCAGGAATTACAGTAAAGCACTCTGTAGAGGATTTGGTCTCTCCTTTTGGAGAGAGTTTAAAGTTAAACTTGTCTGGCTTGGAAACAGACTATCAGAGGCTTCTCGGGCAGCTCATAGCATCTTCGTGATGGTCATACAACCAGCCTGATTATATAAGAACACCAAAATGTCTTTCTCCAAAATTTTAATATCAACCATTATTAGTCACTTGATTCCTTGGAGGCCATATTAGGTAACTTCTGACTTCCAAAATCAAAGCAAACCATAAATGATAAAATAGTGTTGAAGATATGCAAAAATAGTTAAGTATTTGAAGATAATTTCTGTAAATATATCTGAAGCATTTTAAATGGTCACCCATAGTGGTATAGCCTATAATTCCAGCTGGAAGCTTTGGAACTGCCTAGAGGTGGTAGAATCTTTAGGAGATAGGTCCTTGTGGGAGGAAGTTGGGGGCACACCATTGGAGATGGTGTTAGAAGCTCAAGATATTTCCTCCTTCTTACTTTGTTCCCTGTCTTCCACAAAACACTGTTACCTTTTTATCTGCATCTGCTGTGGCATGCTGCCTCACTAAAGGCAATCATGGAAACCAGGAACCTCCCTCCAAACCCTTTCTTACTTTAACTCAGGCATTTTGTCATAGGGCAGAAGAGCAAATAATCTACCATAGTCCCAAGTCTGTGATAGTCCAACTCAAATCCTTTCTACTCTATGGGGGTAAGAAAGCAACATGTATTTAATACAACTGTACTTCATATTTTGAATTTAGATCCTTTCTTGTGCTGGCTGTATGCTCCACAATACATTTCAAGCCAGCCACATTTCCCAATGAGCCACGTGGTCATATGGTTAAGACAGCCTAAATTCTACATGGTGCTCTGTTGCTAAGCTGGGATGCTTGTAGGTTAAATATTCTAAATGAATTTTCTACTTAGAATACTTTCAATATATGGGGAATTTGTAAATCAAGGATCCTTACAGTTAAAATGTTGAGGGAAGGGTAGAGATGCTTCGGGGTGGGGACACTTGAGGGTAAAAGCACCGCAGTGTGGGGGGAAAAATAAGAATAAAAAAATGTTTTGGGAAAAAGGAAAAAAAAGATGACAACACCAGGGATAAAAAGAAATACTATAAATATTTACTTGACCATTTCCAAAAAAATATTTGTTTTAAGATTAAACCCAAGTTTAGTAATTATGAAGTGCTTTGAATTAGGCTGAACTTCTGAAAGAATATATATATATATATATATATATATATGTATATATATATGTATATATACATATATATATATGCATATACATTAAAAAACATAAAACTATCTAAAGCCACCCTAGCATTTGCCTATAATCCTGATAATCCTGACACCCGGGAACTTGCAGCAGATAGAAGCTAAAGATCATACTTAGCTACATAGTGCATCTGCAGCCAGCCCAGGCTCCATAAGACCCTGTCTCAACAAACAAAGGAAAAATATCCTTCACTATTCTATCAGTGTATCTTGCAGGCAGCTCACCATTGTAGATCAAAGGGATTGTAGCTGGATCATTGTTTGTCTTGTTCTTTTGGTAGTATGTAGAGTACCTTCCAGGGCAAGTTAGATTTTTGAACATAACAAACTCCATTTATTGAGTGAGGGCCACAATTCCCTGCCTTTCTCCTGGGAACACTTCCCAGTGCACATGTGACACAAGGTACGGAAAACTCAGATGGAACGGCACATAATAAATTAAGAAGCCAGAGAGCAGAGTTCAGCTCTGCCCAATGAATGGCCTTCAAAAGGTACATATAAATTGTTACAACATTCTTGGCTAGTGCCTCAGAACTATGCTTAACAGAGATAAACTCCATAAACCTTGTAATAAAAAAAAAGAAAGGAAAGAAAAGAAAAATAGCAGGAAATATAAAAGAACTGAGTAAGAAATGTATTTGCTGTGGAGGCTGGGCTATAACTCAGTTAGCAGAGTGCTTACCTGGCATGTATGGAGTCCTGTGTTCAATCCCCAACACCACATAAACTTGCTGTGGGATATTTATAATCAGGAGGTGGTGTCAGGAAGAACAGGAATTCTAGGTCATTCTCAGAGACATAACAAGTTTAAGGCCAGTCTGAGAAGCGTGAGACCTGTCTCAAGGGGGAAAAGAGAAAGAAAGAAAGAAAGAAAGAAAGAAAGAAAGAAAGAAAGAAAGAAAGAAAGGAGGGAGGGAGGGAGGGAGGGAGGGAGGGAGGGAGGGAGGGAGGGAGGGAGGGAGGGAAGGGAGGGAGGAAGGAAGGAAGGAAGGAAGGAAGGAAGGAAGGAAGGAAGGAAGGAAGGAAGGAAGGAAGGAAGAAAGCTATTTGCTACACATCAGGAAGAAGTTTGCATTCTGAATCCTATTAGAAGGGTTTAGGAAACCTTCAGAACTTTCCAGAAATATGTTATAATAACAAAACAAATAAACAAAGATACCCAACACAAAGGTGGCAAGCCAATAACCGAAGTATTCACTAAACCAGTTTGCACACAGGAGATGAAGATAATAGAGTTACTGCAAGCTTTTAATGGGGGCCTGACCAGTTCATAGCTTAGTAAAGTGCTTGTATTCAGATCTCTAACACCTACATATAAAGCCAGGCACCAGGCTGTTGGGTGCACAGGTGAAATGACCTACATTGGATTCCCAGATCCTACAAGGCAGAAGGAAAGGAGCAACTCCTGAGAGTTCTCCTCTGACCTCTGTATGTGTGCTGTGGTATAAGTGTGCTTGCATGAATGCATGCACACACATACATATACACACACCAAAAGTAAATACAGCAGACTCAGACTCATATACCTGTACATTAGGAATAGCAGAGACAGGAACATAGATGGGACGACCTAGCTAACCAGTCTAGCTGATTGAGCAAGGTTCAGTTTCATCAGGATACCTTCATCCAAAAAAAAAAGAGAGAGCATTTGAGGAAGACACTAGACATAGACCTCTAGCATCTACATGTACATTGTATGCACTTGAACACACATGAGCATGTACACACACACACACACACACACACACACACACACATACTGTACCCCTCAACATACACACTCACCCACAAAATGAGTAAATAAAAAAAAATTAACCATGTTCCAATGAATGAATGTAAACTTGTAAAATCAGTTAATGAACTTGAGATTAAACTATCAAAAGTCCACTCTGGAGAGAAGATAAAAGATAAGCAAAAGTTTCAGTGACATACAGGACAAGATCAAGGGACCTGAGAAAATGGATGACAAAAGAAAACAATACTTTAAAGTAATAGCTGGAGATTCCCCACATTTTGTGAGTGGGGAAAAATAGCTTACAGATTGCACAAACTCTGCTACTAATCTATGCAGCAATATGCCCAACCACAAAAGCTTGACAATGAACAAAGAACAGAACACAGATGTGTAAGCGGGCACATTGCTTGGGCTCATACATCCGAAGTTCCAGAATAGGCAAAAATATGTGCTGACAGAAAAGCACATAAACACTTGCCTACAGGAGTGGGAGGAATATAAATATGAATGGGCAAAGTTGCCAGGGTGAGAGAGATTCCGTATCTTCTTTGTAAATAATAGCACAGGAGTATACAGTTATCAAAACTCAGTGAATTATACAGACCCCCAAGAACTGCATACATTTCATTGTATGAAAACTCCACCTTGCTAAAAGATGGAATATGGAAAGAAACATTTTTGTCACATTCAATCCTTCACTTAAAAATGTGAATATAGATCATCCTGGATGTAGAAACAACATCTGGGAAAAGAGGAAGGGGATTTTGCATCTGCTGTAAATCATTATATGATAAAAGGTTTATCTACTTTGCACCCAGTGTCTTTCATCTGAGAATATGTCAGCTACTATCAAGCAAGTTCCTTGAATAACAAGTGCATCATTCCAAGCATTTCTGAAATAACTCGTAATACTTTGATAATCCCGTAAGAAATCCGAGCCGCAGGATGGCAGCTGCAGTGGAACAGGACTTGGTGTCAGCTCAGTTAAAATGGCATCACTTTCCACGGAAAGGACTGAGTGTAGGATGCCTCCGGAGCCCTGTGCCTCGTTCTCACGCCTGGGCCAGCCCTGTGAGTGACCTCTGGTGAACCAAGTGTCTCAGGAATGCTGACCAACTGGAAACGGAATAGAATGCCTTCCGAAAATAGAGAACGAAAGCCATACTCTAAAAATTACATCCAGCTGGCATGGCTCACACTGGGTTCTTAATAGCTGCCTTCTCCACATGGTCGAATGTGGGCCATGCTGGGATTACAAGAAAACAGAGCAAAGTCAGACTTACAGAGTTCATGGAGGATCAGGGTGGAAGTTGAGCTTCTAGATTCCCATCATGAACCACGGAGCTTCTTGTAGCTGTTGTCTCCTTGTGTACTACCATCAAAACCATTCCTAATTAGAAGCTATGGAAGAGAGGACTACGTGTTACCAGGACCTGCTAAGGTCAGATAGGACCCTGTCTACTTTACCAAATTGACAGTTGTAGACTGAGTCATGTGAATATTCATGAGTACTAAGGTTAAGTACTCTCAAAAAAAAAGTGGTTAAGTAACCACTTTTGAATTACCTTCATTTGAATCTTTGTGGCCTCTTTGTGAAACCTTATATTACAAGAATAAAGGTGTTGGCCATAAGAAGAAATACATATGTGTGTATCATCATGAATGTATTCCCATCTCACTTTCAAGATGGGAAACTAACCAGTTACCTACTGGAGGTAGACCTTGGGTCTGCCTTTAAATTGCAGCCGATGATGTATTAAATGGAGACATATGTAGAAGAAATACACATACAAATTTAGAGCTATATGAATATATCCTTCTAAATAGCATTCTGTTCTCGTTTCCAAATAAAGATCTAAAATGTTTTTTTAAGGACAAAGTGATGTAAGAAACTCTTAAATATTTTTTCATATTTCTATTAGTTTCCTATACTATATATTATCTGAATAAATACATTTAAGAAAATGTCATGGAAGCTTTTTCTATTTTGGGCTAATCCCCATAGCAGAGAACACATGACTAAGTTCCTCACACTGCAAATGGACACCACCCTTGTAAGTAAGCTACTTAGACTCTTTTAGGAATGAATGAACATGATCAGTTCAGAAAAGTACCAAGAAACAAATACACTTCCTCCCCAAAGAGGAAAGAATCTTAGACAAAGGCAAGGCATCAGGCTTGTAGGGCATGAGGATCCCAGTGAAAAGGGTTACTATTTCTACCTTCTATAACAGAAACAGAAAGGAGATGCTATCTTTTACCCTAAACACAGAGAATAGGCTCTAAGAGAAGTCAATCGAGGATACTAATAAGAGAATAAGTGGGGTCTCCTTCTACAACTGGAAGACTGCTCAACTGCAGAACCCATGCAGACCCCATGATCTTCCATATTTAAATAATGGAATTATTTGTGATAAAAACAAACATAATACAAATCTGCCATTTTAAGTGCATATTTTTGAAGAAATGAGTTTCGCTCTTCTGTGGTACACCATTGGTATACAGTTATATTTAAACATATTCACTGCTTCCTGTATCATCCTAGTATCAGCATATGTAAAAGAGGGCTTTGTGAGCCAATGTATTCATGTCCTTGATATCTTTTATTCTCTCCATGAGAACATTCGAGCTTAAAAGAATAGCCGAACAAGGCAACGAATGCTGTGTTCTTGGATACAGTTTTCTGGAGGCTGTACATCTGTTGAAGTAACCCATTTGGAAAATCCTGAGGTAACTCTAGTATAGTTTCTGACTGGGAATATTTGGGCTGGGAGAAAAATTTTCCTTACACAGAACATATGGAAGAAAGCCTTGGAACTTTGGAAGCTTCACATGAAGAACATAAAGATAGGAAAAAGACAGAACCCATAAAGCTACCCAGACAGACATAAACCTAGGCAATGGTATGCCCAACCCAGAGAAGGTATTTGAAAACATAATGCCATGTACATGAATCAGATCAGATGAGTCAGAATCAGATGAGACTATTCTTCCAGGATTTTGGCATGGGATGGAGAAGTCAGCTGAAGCCTACACTGAAATCACATCAGCAATGACCATCATGATTAACCATGATTAGATGATGTCTGCCTTCCTAATTCCTCACCCTTACTTCCAACACTAAAGCAGAGCTTGAACAAGATGCAGGGAACAGACAAATTCCAGAGTCAGGCTCTGACGCTCTTTCTCCATATGGCTTGAGATAAAAATAGGAAGGGAGCCCTGACCAAAGGCTACAGAGTTTCAAACAACCCAGGTAGATTTTTCAAATGATGAAACTGAGATGTTCTGATAAAGATAATCAGAAATGTAAAGGGATGATTATCCAGTGACACTAGGAAATTGTTACAAAGTGTTATAAGAAACATTTAAGAATTTGCATTTATATGCATTCACATACAGGATAGGATTCATCAGCAAACCTAACACTTATACAAGAGGGTATATATCCAAAGCAGGGAGATAGATGTGCCCAAAGAGTCAATGTCTTCAAGTGTCAAGCTAAGGCAACAGAGAGTTCCTACAACATTGTGAACGTCATAGTATTAGAGGGATGGCAATAGAGAACATTAAAGGGGAAGGTGAGGAAATGGGAAAACTAGTTAGAGGAGCCATTTCCATCACAATAAAAAATAATACACACCTGAACTTCAGAGATCTAACAACTTGAAGGGGAAAAAGTCAACAGAATTTTGGATGTGCATATATAGATATGACAGAAATATCTATCATAAGATAGGTGTGTCTTATAGATATGGCACACCTATCTTATGTCATGTCTTATATCAGTCATATATCATAACATATAAATGACAAGATTTAAGAACAGGTTGAAAATCAGAGTTTAGAAAGTGCTTTCATTGTCAAAAAAAAAAAAAAAACCCTAGGATTTGGGCACATTGAATAGATACATAATTATCCATCTCACTGACCTGTGAAATGCAGAACAAACAAAGTTTGACTTAAATGAATGCTGCAAAATAGATAGAAGACAGGATAATGAGTATTCCCAACACAAAGAAGTTATAAAGGTCTTTGATGATAGATATTCCAAATATAAAAATGTTAAAAAAATATTGCACCATAACCTCTAACTATGGATAGTTGATATGTGTCAATTTAAAATGAAAACATAGAGTAAAAGATATTGAGCATGTATTCCATGAATCTTGGAAATTACATATCATGCACACATAGTAAACAAGACATGCTTAACTTGAAATGGGATGTTCATGAGCAAGCCAAGTGAATGCAGATGGTGGAGAGCTGAACGTGCTGGTTTCAAAGTTTATGAAAGATCAGTAGTATAGTAAAATAAACTTAAGATTATTAGTATATAATATGGGTGAAAGAATACCAAGATCTGAAATTGAGGAACAATAATATTTTGAGAGTTAAGCCAAAGGGGTCAGGGATGTGTGTGTGTGTGTGTGTGTGTGTGTGTGTGCGCGCGTGCGCGCGCGCGTGCACACACACACACTGGAAACTGTCAAAAAAAAAGAAAAGGCCAGAGGAAATCCAGAAAACTATCTCAAAAGTAGACAGCAATAGTAAATGCTATTGAAAAGCCCAGTGAAATGAGAACTGGAAAAATCGTGGCTTTAATAACTGAGTGTGAAATCAGGAAAACACCGAGAACATCAGGAAATGCAATTCTACTGTGGTCCCTGGGAGCAGATGCCAACTTGCCATGAGTTTAGAAGTGAACCAATGCTGGTGTGGATGCTCCCAGTGCTGCTTACAATTTACCGTTTAGATTCCAAACAAAGCATGAACACGAGGCGGTAATACAATTTAGAAGAGTGGCCGGAGTGTGCCCTGGCCAGAAAGCCAAAGGGAATCCATTGGCTTGATGTTTCTGGTCGGTAATAATCATTTAACATGCTCATGAACATTAGGGAAAGAACCACTGGTTGACTCCTGGTGACACTGAACGTATAAGAGAGAAAAGATAACAAAGTAGAAAGATAAGCAGAGACTAAAGGTTATATAGACTTTAGATCAAGAATGTGAGTAATGGGCAGGGAGACAGCTCAGTGAGTCCAGCACCTGTGGAGCTGAGCAGGCGAGCATGAGGATTTGAATTTGATCCCCAACACCGTTGGGAAGAGCCAGGTATGCTCTCAGAAAAACAATCATCTCTTTGTGGATCCTAAGTTTTACAGATATGTAAATTCCTATGTGTACAGACAACATGGAAATGAGACCAGGACAATAGAGGATTCATGAGAAAGGGGGGATCAGGGAGGGGCAGGCCATGCAGCACAGAGGGCCTGGTCAAAGCACATTCATTATACACTTCTATGAAAACTGCCATCCGGGACCATATGTGTGAGCATAATATAACTTTGTGATAATTGCTGCGTGGATCGCTGACCTGAGTTTCATAAAACTGTTATGTGAATTTTGTCATGAGATTAGGACAGAATTCCAACACTTTCTGAAATGACCCTGAGCATACTCCTACCATATTGTGCTTTGAATTTGAGCAAAGCAGCCTTCTCAGCACTGACAGTCACGAAAAAATCAAAAATTTCACCCGCCAATATTTAACTCTTTATATGAAAAATAAACAAGCACCCTCATCTTGTCAGTGCATACATTTGCTTTCTTCTCCTTCTCAAAAAAAGTGAACAATGAGGGTTCCAAATCATTCTGTGTGGCCTGTACCCCTGAGAGGAAAAAGCAGACATAACACTGAAGAAACAAAAAGGAAAAGAAAGCCATAGATTAACATCAGTGTGAATATAGAAGCAAAACTTGGCAAACTACTCCAAAGTAAGCATGGTGGTCCATACCTGGATCCCATCAGTGAGGGGCTGGGTAGGAAAAGCAAGAGCTTGAGATCAGCCTGGCTTACATGGTAACCTGGTCAAAAAGAAAGAGATGGGGGAGGTGGAGGGAAGGAAGAATAAAGGGAGGGAGGGAAGAAGAGAACAGAAAGAAAGACAGGAAAGAAGAGGGGAGAAGGAGGGATGGGGAGGGGACAGGGAGGAAAGAAGGAGAAAGTTGTATGACAAAAATGTTCCTCAGGAGCTACAACACATGTCTACTCACCCCAGACAGCAAGCGTATGACAGACCAAAGTGTGAGTATTACCAAAGTCCAACTTGATGAACCAATGAGCTTTACTGAAGTTACTTACAGGAGCCGAGATGACTCAAAGACAGTTGCATCACCAAAGCCCACCCCAGCATAGGGAACAGCTTACCAAAGATGAGAACCTGGAGTATACTGCATAGCCTGTAAGCATGTCAACAGGGTGGAAAGTGTCTTTCCAGCAGCCTCAGTGAGTCTAAACCTCTTCCAGGCTGGTTTCTGCTTCTAGGAAACTTGCCCAGTCTCAAGCAAGGGTCTTTAGTTTTGTTGTTTTTGTCTTTGTCTTTGTTTTAAAATTTTGCTATGGAAGACTTTTCTTTGCCACTTAACTTTGCTTACTCTGGCAAGGCAGGGCCTGGTGAATCTAGTCAGTTTCAGAGACTTCCTGAAGATACCA
Organism: Apodemus agrarius; assembly: GCA_964023405.1. NCBI lineage: Eukaryota > Metazoa > Chordata > Mammalia > Rodentia > Muridae > Apodemus > Apodemus agrarius. Next base: position 51,304,009 of record OZ030017.1, on the reverse strand, counting down.
GAGAGAGAGACAAGGCAGAAAGGGAGAAACCCACTATTATTAGAGAAAAGGAGAGGACTTTAAAATACTTGACACAAAAGCATGAGGGCTCGGTTCAGATCTCTAAACCCGTGTAGCAAGCACTGCACTCTGTGCCTCCCCAAGCTCTGGGGAGACGGGCGAATCCTCAAGGAGAGCTGCCCAGCCCGTCTACACAAAAGATGAGCTCCAGCTCCAGTCAGAGACAGTGTCTCAACAACTAAGGTCGAGGGTGATTAAAGAAGATACTTGACAGCTGGGCAGTCATGATGAACGCCTTTAATCCCAGCACTCAGGAGGTAGAGGCAGGTGGATTTCTTTGAGTTTGGGGCCACCCTGGTCTACAGAGCAGACACCAGAACAGCCAGCATACAAAGAGAAACCCTGTCTCAAAAAAAAAAAACAAAACAAAACAAAAAAAACAGAAGGACGGAAGGGAGGGAGGGAGGAAGGAAGGGAGGAGGAAGGAAGGAAGGAAGGAAGGAAGGAAGGAAGGAAGGAAGGAAGGAAGGAAGGAAGAATCAAAGAAACAAAGAAACAAAGAACTTGACAACATCAATCTCTGGCTTCCACACTACATACATCTCTCTCTCTCTCTCTCTCTCTCTCTCTCTCTCTCTCACACACACACACACACACACACACACACACACACAGGAAGTGGCACAGCAGCAGCAATGACACCCAAGGTTATACAGTGTGCCCAAAAGAGAATGTGTCCCTGGAAACCCAATTATGTGAGCTACCATACTACTAGAATCAGTTTGAACAAAGTCACAGAATCACTGACAATGGTCACTGAAGAAGCACATAGCGAACTGGTATATCCCTCTATGATTGAAAACATAAACTAGAAATGGTGGAAACACACCCAGCTGAGCAGAAATCTCCCCCAAACGGCCAACACGGTGCTTAGTGGTGAAGGACTGAGAACATCCCCCTAAATCGGGAAGAAGACAAAGACATTGATGCACATGCTTCGCCACGCTGTGCTGCGGCTCCAGCCAAGCAGTGAGGCAAGAAATGAAAACACCCAGATGTGAAGGAAAGAAGAAAATCTATTTGCTCGTGACGGGATTGCATATGCAAAAAAAAAAAATTGTAAGAAAGCTAGACAAAATTTCCATTTTCTATTTCTTTTTCCAAAACGTTTAGTGTTTTATCATCAAGGAGATATAAATCAAAGTCACATTGAGATGCTATCAGTTTCTAGCAAAGCCCAGATGGGTATAATCTTAAAAGACAGGGGCTGAGGAGATGGGTTAGTTGGTAAGGAGGTGTAGCCTCACAAGCATGAGAACCTGTGTTTCATCCCCAGCACCTAGAAAGCTGTGCTCAGTAGGATTTGCTAATCTGTTTGGAGTAGATACAAACCAGCTAAACCGTGCTGCTCGAAATCCAGCCAGCCACTTTCATCAGGTGAGCCTCGAATCTCGGTGAGAGACTCTGTTTCAAAACACAGCATGGACAGACAGCTCGTGAGTAACAACGTTCAAGGTTGATTTCTGGCCTCCTCATCCATGTGTCACACATATACGTGTTATAAATAAACCAGGGGATGAAAGAACGGCTCAGCAAGAGTGCTCGCTGCCCTTGCAGAGAACGCGTTGGCTTGGGTCCCAACACCCATATCCAGTGCTTCACCAGTACGTAGAACTGCAGCTACAAGGGATCCAGCATCCTCTTCTCTGACTACCACGGTGACAGTCACACACACACACACACACACACACACACACACACACACACACACTAAATAGACTTTTTTTAATTGGATATATTCTTTATTTACATTTCATTTCCCTTTTCCTGGTTCCCCGCCCCACAAAGGTCCCATATGCCCTTTTCCCTCCCCCTGTTCCCCCATCCTCCCCTTCCCACTTCCCAGTTCTGGTATTCTCCTACACTGATGCATTGGCCTTTCCAGATCCAGGGTCCACTCCTTCCTTCTTGTCGGACATCATTTGGTATGTGGATTGTGTCTTGGGTGTTCCAAGATTCTAGGCTAATATCCACTTCTCAGTGAGTGCATACCATGGGTATTCTTTTGAGATTGGGATACCTCATTTAGTACGATGTTCTCCAGCTCCATCCATTAAAAATTAAAAATTAAGGTAAATTAAACGGAAATTTTAAAATTAAAGGGTAAACAAGGTGTGTAAAATCCAACTACCATGCCAGTCTTTGGTAAGAGCTGAATCAGGGCCCATGAGTGTGTATTTAACAGCCTCTAGCCTGGTGGTTCTCCACTTGTGGGTCTTGACTTCTTTGGGAGTTGACTGATCCTTTCCCAGGGTGGCATATCAGATATCCAGCATATCAGTATATACACTACAATTCATAAGAGTAGCAAAATTACAGGTATAAAGTAGCAACGGAACTAATTTTATGATCTCTGGTCGGGAGTCACAGCAACATGAGGAACTGTATCAAAGGATCACAACACTAGAAAGACTGAGAACCACGGAGCCCGACTCTGGCCACAGTGGAAGCTTCCAACACTGCACTTTCTCCAGCAGGTCAGGCACGGACACTCAAAACGTCCCTGTGTACAGCGCTTGTTCCCACTACGATGAGTGAAGAAGGCTAACACACAAAATAAGTCTATTGGTCAGTCTTGATCTGGCCAGTTAAAACCTGATTAATAAAGAGGTATGAAGAGTCCGAGCATGACGCTTCTGTTCAAAATCACATACAGGGGCTTGCAGATTTTAATTTCCTGAAGATGACGCGGTCACTTATATTGCCTTTAGTAAATTTCCAGAGGCAGCTGAATAGCTCACTCTGGAATCATCTCTCCTTGATACAAAAAGAGCACTTCAGAATTAGCAGTGCAGTCTACCTGAATTAGCATTTTGTTTTGAATATAAAGTCGGTTTCTCTTCATGCCTAAGGATTACAGAGCCAAGGTGAAGGAGTGAAAGAACTGGTGCATTAACCAGCTGGTATATAAGATGCTCGCAGTTCACCCACTTGTTTTTAGATATAAGGAGGGGCTGGAGAGATGGCTCAGCGGTTAAAAGGACCTACTGCTCTTCCAGAGGTCCTGAGTTCAAGTCCCACAAACCACATGGTGACTCACAGCCATCTGTAATGAGATCTGACGCCCTCTTCTGGTGTGTCTGAAGACAATGACAATGTACTCATATAATAATTCTTTTTTTTATATGTATTTATTTCACATATATGAGAACACTGTAGCTGTCTTCAGACGCATCAGATCCCATCACAGATGGTTGTAAGCTACCATGTGGTTACTGGGAGTTGAACTCAGGACCTCTGGAAGAGCAGTCAGTGCTCTTAACCGCTGAGCCATCTCCCCAGCCCAATAAATAATTCTTTAAAAAAAAAAACTAGATATAAAGAACACAAACTTAAGACTTCAAATGTAAACTATTCTAGCTTTCAAAAGAAGTAATTGTTTAACCAGATTTTTTTAAAGCTTATATACTTCTTATTTCTAAACCCTATAAGGCTTTCTAAACCAGCTGAGGGGGTCCCAAATGGAAATAGTAAGAAAGCATGTTCTAGAATCAGTGTGCCCAAAAATCTATGTACAAGCCCTTGCTTTCTGAAGGCCCTGAGGCTCAACACAAGAACTTCTGAAAGTACAAACTATGTCATTATCTAGCTTTGTACTATCATTTTTTTCAATAATAAGTGTCTCAGAACAGAGCTGCCTTTCCACTTTAAGATAAAATAGTTATTTACTGAGTCTTAGCTCTGCTCTCACCAGGGGGCAAAGTCCCATGGAGAAACTTTGATACTTGCTGAACATTCCACACCATTGTGGGAATAAAAGAGAGAGAAAAAAATGTTTTTCAGAAATTATTCAAGCAGAGCCTAGCTTCGCCCCCAGAATATAGTAGCACAGTGATGCTTTAGTGTAAGAACAGCTCTAAGCAGGGCTAGCAATATTTAAACTGTTCTTTAGCTGAGTGGATTAGATAGAATTTTCAAAAACTCAGTTTCTTTTCTTCCCTATGACAAATCTGGAAGATTCTGAAGGTTGGGGGAAAGTGAGATTGTAACCATGACAATCCGGAAGCCCTTTTGTCTTTAAGATAGGAATCAGTTTGTGACTGTTCTGCATAGATCCAACCTAATGCAGCCTGCTAGCTTTAGCGGCATGTCAAACTTTAGAGCAGCCTTCAGACATGTTACCATCTCTAAACCCATCACCGCTGCCCATTTGATGGTCTCGCTCCCACCAGCCCCTCCGCTGCAGGTTAGGTTGGTGGTGCTCGTGCATGCCTCAAGGCGGCCTCAAGTCTGCCACCAACCTTCTTTCATTCTGCAGCCCTCTCTCCCCTCCACGCTGTCAACATCTCAGCGGATGTCCTTGGAGCCTCTAATGGAGCTCCCTTCCCACCACTTTCTAGACTTTCAAGTCTCCTTACCATATACTGGTTTGTTCTTCTGTCATGCTCTAAGGTAAGTTCCAGCAGGGCGGAGAAAAAGGAAATTCCACAATCGCTCCTAGAACTGATTGGTCGATGACTGTCATTTCAAAAGAAGGAGGGGAGGCCAGTGGATTCTCGGAACTGTTTCCCTCAAGGGTAGGTCCCCTACTCTGGAGAGCTGTTTCCAACACCCTAAGACTGCATCGGTTTCTCCATGACTTCTGTCATCATAGGTACAGATGACCCCATAAGTGCTCTGGGAAATGACCTAAGCCCTCCATGGTGATATATTTCAGTTTTAACATCCTAAATATCTCCTTCTCTAAAGGTGGTTGTGAATTCAAAAGAAGAGAACAAAGAAATATACACGTGAGATTTTAGGCCTATCTGAATGTAACTGCCTGTGTGGGGTGGTTAATCTTCACAATCAATTTGACAGGATTTAGAATCACCATGAAAACACATCTCTGGTGGTTTGTATAAGGGTCTTTCCAGAAAGGTTTAAAATTCAAGAGGGAGGATCCACCCTGAAAGTGAACGTTTATTCCGTCTATAAGGTGAGGTCCAAGACTGAAGGCAAACAAAAGCTGTACACCATCATTCATCTCTGCTTCCTGTTCCACCAAGATGGAAGGTGACGACTGTCAGGCACACACTCCCACCTCCCTGGAGATGCCCACCACCATGCTATCCCCTCCGTGATAGACTTAATCTCCTCAAACTGTGAGCCAAAACGAAATCTCCTTCCCTTAAGGTGCTTCTTGCTAACTATTAGGTCACAGCATCGAACCAAAGAAAGTACTACAATGCCTACAGAAATTTGAACATTTTTGCAAAATCACTCCTCTGTTTTGTTTCGAATTCTGTGACAACCACCATGACCAAAAGCAACTTGGGAAAGAAAGGGTTTATTTCAATTTACAGCTGCAGTACATCACAAAGGGAAGCCATATAATGTTCTACTTACTGGCTTGTTCTTCACACCTTGTTTGCTTTGCTTTCTTGCATACCCCAGGACCACCAATCAAAGGATAGCACCACCCACAGTGTGCTGGGCCCTTTGTCCGTCATCAATCAAGAAAATATCCAACAGACTTGCCTACACTGTCCACCTCCATTTTTGTAGGATACTAAGTTTTTTCTTCCTTTCTTAAAAAAGTTCCAAGATGGAACTTAACAGGATGCTAGAGGAGTCATCATAGAATAGATGCTTAGGGCTTCAAAGTGTTATTGATTAAAATAGAATTACATCCAATTAGAATAACAGCAAGATTGGAATCAAGATAAAAGGAACACGGTTGTGGGGCTGCCTGGAGAAAGAGTGGTAGATGCACCAAGATATATTCCACTTGAGAAAATGAAGTCAGTTGTCCAAAGTCTCAACTCAAAAGATTAGAAAGATTGAACAGGAGGGAAAAAAATTGGGGGGGGGATGCTTAATCTTTACCAATGGGTTAAAAATGAAAAGTGGTATTTCTCTTGCTAGGACTCACAGAGTTCTAAGAAAAGTTCCATGTGTGGGCTTGGTGATGCATATGAGTAAACAATAAAAATATCGGAATGCCTAGAGTTTGGAGATATGCTGACCTCAAGGGCCCCTGGATGACAGATGCTCTAAAGTAACTGTTGAATTCTGTGGGCCAAGTTCCCTCAGTGAGTCAACTAAAAAGTAGATGGCAGGATGGTTGCTTTACATGAAGATCAGCTGTCTTAGCTCCCAGCATGTAGCAGAGTCTTGTGTGTACTATAAATCATCTCTTACAGATTCTTAAATTGGTCCTCAGGACAGGGAATGAGAACCATAAAATTCCAATGCTCCTTTATCTGTTTTCAGAAAGAAAAGGCCTAAAGATTAGTTGACCAGAACATAGTCTATAGATTTCAACTTCATAGCAAAGCCGTGTTTGTTGATTCACACCTGCAAACCTAGGAGACAGGGCAGGAGGTTCAAGTCCTGTGTGACTATACAGTGAGTCCAAAGCCAACTGAACAATTTAGTGAGTCCACATATTGAAATTTTTAAAAATTTAAAGTGTTGAGGTTAAAAACTCAGTGGTAGAGTGCCTAGAATATATAAAGTCCTTATTTCACTTCAAAGTTCCAGGGGGGGAAAAATCAAAAGAGCTGAGAAATTTTTTAAAAATAATTGATACTTTCACCTTGAGTCATACAACCCTTGGTCACATAGGAATTACAAAAGAATGAGTTTGTGACTTATATAGGGACTACATATATGACAACTGACTTCCTTCAATCCTGTGATGAAACATACTTTCTAAGCCCTCTCCTCTACCAGTCTTTCCACCACCATCCGTCCACTCATTCCAAGACAAGAAATGAAATTTCCCACAGCCATAACATTTATGTGGCCGTCCAAATATTCAAAAGTTCTTCCTTTGGCTTGCCTATGATCTTTCATATCCTTGTATCTCTCTTTATCTTTATTCCAAAGCTCTTTGCTGTCATGTCCTGGTGTGACTCATAACTGAAACTATGCCTGATAATATTGTAACGCTTAATCATATCTTCAGATGACAGTCAATCTAAATCCTGTCATACCCGATGAAGCACAGAGCCCATGTAGCTTCTCTGTAGGGTTCCGGGCAATGCCACAGAGCATGAAAAAAAATGCATGTGGGTTTTTTTTTAGGTATCTCTTCCTGCCCTCAACCCTGGGTGCTGTGTTTAATAGTACTACCTTTGTGACACATAAGAGAAAGCATTATGGTGACTGACAGTTCAGACAATGGGCCCAACTAGCTGTGTGAAATGTCCCATACCTTATTTACAGTGTGATCCACTCCTTAACTGCAAAATAGGATTTGAAAGTATTTAACTATTGAAGGTTGTAGTATAGAGATTAAATGTTACATAAACTGCTGCTGAGGACTAACACAGGATTAGTTCTCTTGGGGGCTGTGATGTTGGCTCTATCTTCTCTCCGCCAGTGCCTCCAGTACTGAGTCATCACAGAGCCAAAGCTAGGTGGGCTTCTCAATGGAAAGCAGTGGCTATTTCTGAGATCGAATGCTATGTTTGTTTTGTGAGTCACCGGGAAGAAGGTATCATTGTTCCACAGGACCTTTCAGAGCTCGTAATGTGTTGAGTCACGGATGATTCTTCCTTCCATGAAACCCAGGAAGAAATTCATAGGTAGCCATGACAAGAATGTACCACTGTGCTATGCAATTCTCCTCTGACTCTCCTGGTCTCTTAAATAGCATCAAACCAAAGGTACAAATAGAGCAGATTCTGACTTACAATGGAAAGAGTTTATATACATTACTGAGATAGAGATAGAGATAGAGATAGAGATAGAGATAGAGATAGAGATAGAGATAGAGATAGAGATAGAGATAGAGACCGAGATAGAGATAGATATATAGATTCTATGTATCTTCATATTTTACCCTAAATGATTCAGTGTACTGAAGATGGAAAAAAATCCACCATACTAAAGACATAGATACCTTTGCTCCTGTTATTACTCCATAAACAATATAGCAGAACACCCACTTATACGCCCATTTGCTCTGCAGTGGGCATGGAAAGAAATTCAAGGATGGTTTGAGTAGCCCGGAGGATGGGCATAGATCACTACAGATAATCTGTATTTAACAGGAGGCGTGAACATCCTTGGATTTGGTATGTTTGGGGGGCATTTGAGGTGGGATGTTCTGGAACAATAATAGCCCGTAGATAGCAAAAGATGACTCGTTAAAGTCATCTTCTTCTTGAAGTATTTTGACCACCTTCTCATCTGCTTTTCTCTCTTCTCCTTCTTCTGTAGTTAGCATGCCATAGTCTCCTCCCACTCTCCTCAGATCTCCTTCCCTTATCTGTTGGCCCCTTCACCAAAATCTTTTTAACTCTTTATCAAATCTTCTCCCTTAAGCTGAACACCTCACCATCTCGCTATTGCTCGGTTTCTTATAACCACTGGGGGACTTTACTTAACTTGCTCTTTTCTCCCAGGAAAGACTGGTCCCTTCTTAGGAGAACTCAGGACTGCTTAATAGCAATTTTACTCTACATCTGCAGTGACATGAATATTAGACAAGTCCACAAACATCACTGGTATAGCATCCTTTGACCCTGGTATGGGATTTCTTATCCTGGCACCCTCTCACCTTCTCCTGATAACAGCATGATTCCTAACAGTAGAGTATGCAGGTCTGGGATGGGAGTACACAAGGAAGCATTTCCCCTGTGTTCTGAGGCATGTGCAAGAAAAATGCAGGAAAATGAAGAAAAAGTACTCCTGGACACCGTGAAATGTGTGGATCCAAAGCTATGAAAGACAGCACCAAACTCATTCCAGCTGAAATAAAACCCCAGCTGCCCCCCTCCCCCGTGCAATCATTTCTCCCTTATTAAATAAGATGCAAGCTACTTTCATCGGGTAGGCGGTCAGCGTATTCATGGGCTTCAGGGTCTCCCTCTGTTGGTCCCTGGCTATGAACAATAGTGATTAATGTTGCTGTATGTGGAGCTTCCCTGTCAAAACTGAGTGATTGGCAGTAGGCAGGCACAAGAAGGGCAGAAGAGAGAGTGTTCTCATATCTATTGCAGTCATTTTCCAGTGTAATGTAGGCTTGTCAATTATCTTGTCATGCATCAGCTTAACGTTGAATTTGAAAACAGTAAATGTCATACAAAAGTATAAGTGATTTATATACAAGACTACTTTAAGGATCACTTAAAATCTGCAATGAAATGAAACAAGATACACCAACAGATTGCACATTTTGTGGTTATTACTACAGAGGAAATACAAAAGAAAACAACAACAACAACAAAAAAACTTGTTTGAAGTAAAATAAAATAACTGACAGCAACCAGTCTAAAAGCACAAATGGATCGTCACCTCACTCCTCCCCCAACTTCAGAAACTTCAGTCCATCAATCTGACTAATAATGCTTTCATAGTTTAGATAACAAAGCCTGTAACACTCAAATCAAGTCTATTCTTTGCTGCACTTTGCAGCCTGACAATACATCACCTGATAAAACTGCAGGGAAAGGGCAGAGATGGGGCTTAAACACACACACACACACACACACACACACACACACACACACACAGAACACACAGACAGAGAGAGAGAGAGAGAGAGAGAGAGAGAGAGAGAGAGAGAGAGAGAGAGAGAGCAGGGAGGGGACAGAGGGAGAAAGGGAAAGATGGAAAGAAGGAGAGAGAGGGGGAAACTGGGAGACAGGGAAGGAGCAGGAAGAGACAGAGAGAGGTTATAAGATAGAGCTGAGTGACCACAGCATGGTAACCTATTTTGAAAAAGCCACACGCTCGTTTGCCAGTAGAGGCCGGCCCTTGGCAATCACCAATTTTAAATGGGAGCATTGAAATGTTTTGCTTTCCATTGCAAGATCCGTTACCAAGAACAAGACAAGCTCAGAGGGAAGGAATCAGAAGTTGGTCAGACACTTAGTTTCTCTTTTCTATTCTGGCCCCACTCTGCTATTCTGCCATGCAGACCTCTGTGACATCCTATCTGGTGACATGATTTCAGTGTCTGCCTCTTTCCCTCCACACCCCGCCTTTTCCTCAGTTTTCCAGTGTGGACCCTAACCTGTGCCCACAGACTCCTGTAGATCGGCTTCTTGCCCTTGGCTTACATGGTTTTTCTTTTCTATTCTGTTCACTCTCTCACATTGCCTGGGCTGCTGTCCACTTTCCCCTTTGGCTCTACAGCCCAATTATTTTGCTATTTTTCTTTTATCTTTATGGCTTTTTTTTTCCTACAAAACTTTTATTGTGGTTTCTATAATTACATGTTTCTATGTGGTTCGGAAGGTTGCCACTAAATGTTCAATGCCCCAGTTTTCTTTTATTGTGTCACAGATAATTTTCCTAGCCAAAATTTCTTTTCTCCCTTTCCCAAATCCACCTGAATATCTCTGCACAAAGCCAGGCTTCCTCTACTCAGGCAGAAACTGACCAGGCATAATTAAACACAGTACAGAACAACTCTAAATTAGTCCAACCTATCACATAGGCACTGGATCCTTTTTTTAACAAACAGACACAGTCAGTTTTGCTAAGAGCAAATTGAATATTCCAGCCACTATCACTGAAGTGCTATATTATTAATTATTCTATTTATGGACTTCATTGAACCGCTAGCAATGAAAATTTTAAGAAGAAATGGTAAATATGGGACCCAATCTGAATAATCAAACTTGCTTTTGTCTTTCACACTAGCCACGGCTCAATGCAGTCAGCAAGTTAGAAGGTAATGAGGTAAATGTGTTTCACTAATTTCCGTGCCTTTGTATAGAGTAACATATCTGTAAACCTTATGGGTGAGCAACTGACCTCGGCCTATCATGTACCTTACTATACTATTTTATTTAAAACTGTAAATGGAATGTTTTCCCTAAGGAGTATAGAAATCTCTTCAAGTCTTTTTGTCTATTTTGACATCATGAGCAAAAACTAGGATTATGTTCAATGAGCCATTGTCTTCCCAGCTCTGAGTTGTTGTCTTATCATAAGGAACTTTCTGCAGACAAAGTTCATTGTTTATCATCAACACAGTCAACAAGATGCCTTGAGTCCAAGGGTCATGACACCTGGCAGCTTTCAAAAGCAGAATGAAATTAGAAATATCAAGAGAAGCAACTGCTGTATAAATAAAAAGTGATGATGGCCTAGACACACACCAGGAACCCCAGCATGTAGAGACCAGCCCAGGATACATAGCAAGACCGTGTGTCAAAAATATCGACTCTTCAGCAGAGATAAGCTTCCCGGATTCTTTTGCCAAAGAAATTGCATAAAGGTGTGAGAAGTATGCCAAGCCGGATCAGAGTTCAGATCCCAGTTCTACTGTTCCTGTCAAGTTGTTTACTCTGGCAGCTTTCCATTTCTTTTGCTTTCATCTGGATACAAGTGATAATTTCCAAGATCTTCGTAGTCAAAGGCAGTAACAAAAACATTTAATAAATGACAGTTCCTCTCTCTCTCCTCCATATGTCCCAGCCCTACTCCATATGTCCATCCTACTACCACTGCTATTAGCTGCTCTGTGACCCTTAACCTACCCAGCTCGGAGCCTTGAAACTTGTTCCTCCTGTCGGAGGGCTCATACCCACAATCCATCTCATGACTAAATCTCCATTTTTCAACTCTAAACGCCAATTTCTCTCACTTGAAAGAGAAGCCAGCCTGGTCCCAGCGACTCCTTATCGCATTGCGGTGGCCGCCTCATGATAGTGCTTATTGCACATGAGCTCATCGTACGATTTGTCAGCTCCATTATTTATAGATGGTTCACACACGCACGCACGCACGCACGCATGCGCTCTCTTCTCCCGTAAAAGGAGAGAACCCGAGCACCTCACTCACTGCCAAACCAGCCCTATATTTAAACCTGACTCCAAGCAACAGAGAAGCCGGGGAGTGGCTGAGATGGCTATAATCTAGTAAACGGAAACCTGGTGACAGCGTGAGAATGGGTGGAGTCTGGAAAAGGCAAAGCTAGGGAGAAGGGAGAAAGACGAGTGTTTGCCAGGGTTTGATGGGAGGAGGAATGAATAGGCGGAGAACAGGGCTTCTCGGGGCTGTGGAACAACTCCGCCTGATACTGTGATCATGGGTTACATGCCAGTCAGTCAACAGGTTCTCCAGCACAGGAGTGAGGATTGAAAAGAAAACGAGCCGATTAGACAACGTCGTAGCATGACCCCAGTCAATTCTGAGAAGGAAGGCAGGCTTAATGTTTTCCAATCCGCTTTTATAGCATTTTCTTTTCATGCGAGCATTAAGGGAAATAGTAGCACAAGGAGGAACAAGCAAGAAGATAAACACAAAATAGTCAAGACAACAAGCAAAGTCCAGCGATTACTCCACAGTGACAGTTTGTTTCCAAGGGTGTGTCAGAATGACACTACCTGAGCCAACTTCCTTGACCAAGCCTGAAGCCTACTCCCTTTGTTCCACCCTAAGATTAAAATTCCTGCCGTAACCTACTTCCCTATCATTGCCTGGTGTCAGATTCCTATCCAAAGCCCAGGTCCTTGCCCTTGGCCAATGTCAAGCTCCTTGGCCAACGTCAGACTCCTGCCAGGCAGCATGGCACCCCAATAAGGCTCTCTATACAAAACCAATTAGAATATACAACACCAAGAGGGAAGCATCGTAGAAAGCATGGCTTTGGGGGGATAATGTAGTACCTGCTGGGTTTATCAGTTAAAACAAAGGCACCTGGGATGCCTAGTAGTGGGGGAGGGGAGGAGAACATGTTCCAGGCAGGGAGTACGTGAGAATTTTTGGTTTTGAAAATGAGTTTGTATCCATTCCTCCTTTGAGGGACATCTGGGCTCCTTCCAGCTTCTGGCTATTATAAATTAGGCTGCTATGAACATAGTGGAGCATGTGTCTTTATTGCATGCAGGGGAATCCTCTGGGTATATGCCCAGGAGTGGTATGACAGGGTCCTCTGGAAGTAAAAGACTAGATCCAGTATTGTAGGAGAGTACCAGAACAAAGAAACTGGGCAGAGGGAAGAAGACTTATGGGACATATGGTGAGGGGGGAACTGGGAAAGGGGAAAGCCTTTGGAATGTAAACAAAGAATATAGAAAATTTTAAAAAAAGATAAAGAAATTATCAAATACTTTCTAATTTATTTTCAATAATTTAAAGAAAAATATTCATCAGATGAATGTTCATTTGTTGAATGAGAGTAAGATTCATAGAACTTGTTAGATCATAATCACCAATAAAAACTGTTTTTGACTTTAAAAAAAAAAAAGAAAGAAAGAAAATGAGTTTGTCAGGGCACCACTCTAAACAAAGAGACTGAAACAAGACATAACCAGGCAAGATATTGTAAGGAGCCATTCTAAGCTACACGGCCACAAACGCTCAGCCCTGAGATGGCTGTTGCAGGGTTGTGAGATTGTTAAACAAAAGCCTTTCCCACAAACTAATGGCACAGAAGACTCCAGGAACTGACCGGCCATAAACGATAAGGGGCATCCCTGGACAATCTTCACCAAGCCCTGAGCCATCTGAACTGGCATCATCATCCTGTCTTCCTCCCCTAGATAAGTCTTCCTTTCTCACCTGTTGCCTCTGCTCTCACCACCTGAATGCCTTAATTAAGGACTGGAGTGCAAGCATCTCACAGTGCTCCTATCTCACCTTTCATCTGCTGTACCAGGAACTGGCTGAAGCAATAAACTGACTGATTATTTAGATACCAGACCTCCTTACAGGAACCAGTTAATTGACAAACTGGCCTTCAACCTAAGTGTCCTTATCCCTCATCCCAAGACATCCCATTTGACTGTTTCAAGATTTACTGCCTTTGTCTCACTTCCCCTTCTTACTGCTTATAAGCCATTGCTTTCCAAATATTAAAACAGACTCTGACTAAAGCTTATCGCACGCAGGGTCTCGGTCTTTCTCTCCCCTCTTCCCCCCTTCCCCCCCATGATCCCTAGGTAGTGCCTCTCTGGGGACCCTGGAATAACTGGACCTGCTGGTCCGGAACAAGATATAAAATGAGCCTAAATTACAGCAATAGCATACTCCATGGGCAGGCCAGGTTCACATCCACAGAGTGTAAATGTGCCTCTTAACAACACAAAATACCTTCAGACGGACATAACACTAGGGCTGGTACCCTGATAATCGACACATTCTCTTAGCTACATTGATCTACTTGCTTTGCTGTTAGCTACTGCAATAGGTTCCCAATTAGTTTGCATTTGTCTAAATCAGAAAGATATTTTATATAACATACCACTAAAATTACCACTAAAATACCTTTGTTCTCCCTATATATATATGTATGTATATATACATATATATGTGTAAATACATATATACACATATATATGTATATATACATATATTTTTTTAATATTCCAGGCCAGCCCCCTACACTCTTGAGGTCACTTTGATTCCTTACTGAATTGGCTGATCGTGACTGCCACCTGGACTGCATTTGGAATCATCCAGTAGGCACAGCTCCAATGTGTTGATGGAGTTGTTTTCAGAGAAGATGAAGTGAGGAGGGAAGACCTGCCCTCAGACTGGGCACCTTCTGATGGGCAGCTCAATACCAAGAGGTCAAGGGAACCAAGGCTTTTTACTGCTTTTTTGCTTCCTGAGTCTACTACTGTGGATGCTGCCACCCTCCGTTGGCACCAGCCTCCAGCTTCTTCAGCCTGCTACTGTGAAGTCACTACTGATGATTCTCAAAGGAGCTTTGGACTCTCCGCACCACGTTGGTTCTCCCCAGACATCAATTTCATAGAGTGAGCAGTTACCAAGTTCTCTGTCCTTCTGTAATGTGGACAGCCATTGTTGAACTATGCAGATCCTAGCTTTTAAGCCAATCTAATAAATCTTCTTGTTCTGTAAAATCTACTTGTTCTGTTTCTTTAGAGAATACTAACTAATATGCTTCTTCATACAGTCTGATGTTTGATTCATCATACTGAATTGTCTATCACCTGCATATTTTATAAACAGGATGTCTATATATTTTTCCTGTTGCAACAAGCAATTCTTTATAAGCAACGAGAGGGTGTAGGGACTTCTAGGGCCTACAATTATCATTCATCCCATATTTAAGCTATGTTCTATGTGCTAAATTCTGGTATAAGAAAGAAGCTGCCCAAGAGTTTTTACAGTTCTATATGGGGAAAAATTATGGGGGAAATGAGGCAGCAGATGTAGGGAACTCTGCATTTTGTATCACTACATTAACCAGAGTTCTTGGCTTTTGATTCTCCTGTAACATTTCTTTACCTTATGTACAAGGTTATCAAGAGATAATAACCAAAGTTGTCAGCAGCATTGAGAATAAGCCTGGAGTGCCCAGTATCTACAAACCACATGCCATTCTATCTCCATGTACCACTGGTTCAAAGTGACCACAGCCCCTGCCTTCATGGGACCTGGGTGTAAGAGGATTGGCATTGTGATGGTACTTAGGGGAGGGCCTTTTCTAGCAACGCAGTTGATTCTCTTTATTGGTCTCTCTTAAGGACTTGAAAGTCAGGAGCTCTTAGAAGTTCACACTGCTTCTTTGTATTTGTCCTTTGAACCTTGCCTCCTTCTAGCTACCTGTGCTCCTTTTTAATAGACTGTACTCAACGGTCTGCTTAGGACACAAAGGCATTTATTTCCTTGGCTACCTCCTCTGACTACAGACTACTCATAACCACCGCTGGGGATAGGGAGATTTGCTTGCAGCCCTGGCTATTGTTTGAGCAAATTACTCAGCCTCTCAGCCTATTTCCTCATCTATAAAATATGAATAAACAGACACACTGCAAAAGCGCTGTTGTGAAGGATAAAAGGGCACCTGATAGGAAAACACTTCACAAAGTGTCCAACCCAAAGGAACTCTTCACCATTTGTTTACACAAGGTCTGGGTTGCTAACAATGCCCTCAGTTTTTCCTTTTTTTCTTCATAGAACTATAATTGTACTTTGCAGTTTAATGTTCCATTCGTCCCAGTGCTCTCTTTGTTCCTTTAAGTTCACTTCAGGTCAGATGCTCAAGTGTTGCCGTAGCCCAGGCACCCACTGCCTCACCTGAGAGAGACTCTGGGCTCCTCCACGAGGGTCAACAAGTTGGTTTCCTGTCTTCCTCACAGTCATCTCTCTGGCATCTCATGCAGAGCTAACACACAAAAGGCACACAAATACATAGTGAAAGAACTAACTTGGTTTAGAGTACATTTGTACCTATGCCTGCCTGCTCTCCCTTAATCCACGAACACTAACTCAAGAGCCCCAAGCCCTCAACTCCCATCACTTCTAAATCACTAACTATATTTTCTCATCCTGGGAAAGGGCACATTCATCTTGAAAGTCAAGGTCTACACCTAAGAATAACCAACTCAAGCAAATCAGTAGCCTTCTTGTACTCAAAGGACAAGCGGGCTGAGAAAGAAGTTAGGGAAATAACACCCTTCACAATAGCCAAAAACAACATAAAGTACCTTGGCGTAACTCTAACCAAACAAGCAAAAGATCTGTATGACAGGAACTTCAAGTCCTTGAAGAAAGAAATCGAAGAAAACCTCAGAAGATGGAAAAATATTTCTTGCTCCTGGATTGGCAGGATCAATATAGGGAAAATGGCCATCTTGCCAAAAGCAATCTACAGATTTAATGCAATCCCCATCAAAATCCCAACTCAATTCTTCATAGATCTAGAAAGAGCAATTCTCAAATTCATCTGGAGCAACAAGAAACCCAGGATAGCTAAAACTATTCTCAACAATAAAAGGACTTCTGGGGGAATCAATATCCCTGACCTTAAGCAGTACTACAGAGAAATTGTGGTAAAAACTGCATGGTATTGGTACAGCAACAGGCAAGTAGATCAATGGAATAGGATTGAAGACCCAGAAATTAACCCACAGACTTATGGTCACTTGATCTTTGATAAAGGAGCCACAACCATCCAGTGGAATAAAGATAGCCTTTTCAACAAATGGTGCTGGTTCAACTGGAGGTCAACATGCAGAAGAATGCGAATTGACCCACTCTTATCTCTTTGCACTAAGATCAACTCCAAGTGGATCAAGGACCTCCACATAAAACCAGACACACTGAAACTATTAGAAAAGAAACTTGGGAAGACCCTGGAGGACATGGGCACAGGGGGAAAGTTCCTGAACAGAACACCAATAGCTTACGCACTAAGATCAAGAATTAACAAATGGGACCTCATAAAATTACAAAGTTTCTGCAAGGCAAAGGACACTGTCAGAAGGACAAAACGACAACCAACAACAAGTGCTGGTGAGGATGTGGAGAAAGAGGAACACTCCTCCACTGTTGGTGGGATTGCAAAATGGTAAAACCGCTCTGGAAATCAGTGTGGCGGTTCCTCAGAAAATTGGGCATGTCACTTCCAGAGGACCCTGGCATACCACTCCTGGGCATATACCCAGAGGATTCCCCTGCATACAATAAGGTGGGAAAAGATCTTCACCAACCCCACATCCGACAGAGGGATAATATCCAATATATACAAAGAACTCAAGAAGTTAGACCCCAAAGAACCAAATAACCCTTTCAAAAAATGGGGTACAGAGCTAAACAAAGAATTTTCACCAGAAGAAATTCGGATGGCCAAGAAACACCTTAAGAGATGTTCAACATCATTAGTCATCAGGGAAATGCAAATCAAAACAACCCTGAGATTCCACCTCACACCAGTCAGAATGGCTAAGATTAAAAACTCAAGAGACAACAAGTGCTGGCGAGGATGTGGAGAAAGAGGAACACTCCTCCACTGTTGGTGGGATTGCAAAATGGTAAAACTGCTCTGGAAATCAGTGTGGCGGTTCCTCAGAAAATTGGGCATGTCATTTCCAGAGGACCCTGGCATACCACTCCTGGGCATATACCCAGAGGATTCCCCTGCATACAATAAAGACACATGCTCCACTATGTTTATAGCAGCCTTGTTTATAATAGCCAGAAATTGAAAGGAGCCCAAATATCCCTCAAAGGAGGAATGGATACAGAAAATGTGGTATATTTATACAATGGAGTACTACTCAGCAATTAAAAATAATGAATTCATGCAATTTGTAGGTAAATGGTTAGACCTGGAAAATATCATCCTGAGTGAGTTAACCCAATCACAAAAGAATACACATGAAATGCAATCACTGATAAGTGGATATTAATGAGCCCAGAAGCCCTAAATACTCAAGGCACAATTAGCAAGTCAAATGATTCCCAAGAAGAAGAAAGGAGCGGACCCTGGGCCTGTAAAGATTGGATCCAGTTTTGTAGAGAAACCGTGGGAGGAAGGGGAATGATTGGGGAATAGTTGGGGGGGAGAGGAATTATGGGACGTATGGTGGGGGGGGGGGAACTGGGAAAGGAGAAAGCTTTTGGAATGTAAACATAGAATATAGAAAATAAAAATTTTAAATAAAAAGAATAACCATATTTATCTTGAAAAGTTCCAGGAGCATAAAAAAGCTGTCCATGTGACTATGACATGAATATTTGCAGAAGATCCTTTTGGTTGTTGCCACGACAGTCCAGCTTGTATTTTAGATGCTTGATTTTTACACTTTTTATCTGTCATTTGTTAACATCAGCCACTGGGAATCTTCTGAGTCTGCAGGCTGGCAGGAGGTCTAATAAAAACACTAATAGTCTATCTCTGTAGTTTGTAAGGCCATAGAATGGGTCATTGTGTCACACTGCCATGGTTACTTTGGAGATACGCAAAAACCTACTTAAATAGCAAAATTTATATTAAAAGATACAAATGACACTTTAGCTAGATAGGGTTGAGAAGCCAATGCTTCTCCCTTTCTCCCTTGCTGGTATCATTTGATGTCACTCTCTTGGACAATCTACGCAAAGAAAGGAGAGTAGCAAACGGCAGGTTATGTAGATCTGAGCATAAAAAGCTGTCTGTGACGACCTGTACAACCTAACTCCAAGCATAGACCTTGTTTATTTCCATTATTCTTTGATGAAAGAGACCTACACAAGGACCTTTCTTATTAAGCAGTCTAGTCATGATCAGTGCCTGAGGATTGGTGAGCAATGGAGTCACTGCTCCTGAAAGGATGGATGCATGTCCTTTCCATTTCCCCGCATCACACCAAGGTTTCCTGGTAGTAGTCTGTCCTACAATGTGTCATGTCGAGTGTGCAGTCTACTGATGTCTGCTAGATTATCTCAAGCTTAAGAAGTCAGAGGTTCCCAAAAGGGCTGCTCACAGGCTTTGGCTAAAGTCTGCTACTTCCATCACTATTTCTACTTCAGAACTTGGGTGAACACAAATATATACAATTAAAAATTCAACATCCACTAAAAAAGAAATATGCCCCTTAAAATGATCTTCAAAGAGAGAGAAACCCTAAACACACACACACACACACACACACACACACACACACACACATTTATTTAAAAACATTTTATACATTATTCCTTAAATTGGGATAGGAGGGGCTGATATACATTTTGTCATGATTGAATTTTTTCATTATGTTATTTCTTAGAGGTATTTAAGTGGATCATCTATTAGAGACAACTTATAAACATTTTAAAATAAAACCATAAACGCATTAATCTATAAAATAAAACTATTAAAAGCAACTTTTATGGACAAATAAATAAGCTAACAAGCATCATGTAATAGTGAGTCTGCCAATACCTTAAAGAAGGACCTTTAATGTCTAAGTCATTGGCCAAGTCTGGCTGGTTGTGCGTTTTTATACGTGAAGTTTTCCTGGAACTTAGCCATGCCCTTTGCATGTATGTTCGCTACAGTGATGTGGTTAAGAATATGCAACAGGGGCTGATTAGTCTCAGAATTTTAAATATTAGTTAACTGTAAACGGACATAATGCGATTTCTGACTTCTCCTGTAGAATCTAAATGTCCTGGTCCTGCCCACTCAAAAAGACAGCACTTTAGTAGGTAAAATAAAATATGTTTATGTGTGCATATGTCTGTGTGTGCCTGCAGGTCTGTATGCATGTATGTGGATGAGCATGGGGAAGCAGAGGTCATTCCTCAGGAGGCATACACCTTATTTTGAGATGGGCTCAAACTGGCCTAGAACCGAACAAGGAGGCTGGATCGACCGTCCAGCAAGTCCAGCCCTCTCTGATTCCCAGCCCTGGGGATCACCGGCCATCACAGATCATCACATGTGGCTTTTCCACATGGATTCTTGAGATCCAACTCAAATCCTCATGCTTGTACAGCAAGGTACCTCCCCAGCCCCTAAAAAAAAATTAAAAAAAAAAAACCCGCAAGCATAATACGATAAAAAGAGTTCAACAAAATTTACAATTAGTAATTGTAGTCAATGCCCCAGGTATTCTGGTAGCTAGTTTACACTCATTTTTTCCAGTATGCAAAACAAGCCCCTGGGATTTCTGAGATATATATATCTTACAGCTACAGAAACTAGAGCCAACTGTATTGAAGGTCACAGTTATGGACTGGAAGTTTATGTCCTAACAACACTCATATATTGAAGTCCTGACTGCCAATGTGATATTTCGATATAGAGCCTTTGAGAGGTAAGTAGGCTTGGATGAAGTCACAGGCTGGAGACCTCATAATAGAGTCGGTGTTCTCATGAACAGAGATTAGATGCCTTGTGCTCTTTGTCTTCTCTGCCCTTCCCCCATCTCTTTACTAAGCAGGGCAACACCAGGAAAATGGCTGCCTGTGAGTCAGGAAGAGCCTCCTACAAGGTTGACACCTTAACTTCACAATTCAATCTCCTCCAGGACTGCGAGAAGTACAGATTTGCTGTTTAAGGAACCAAGCTAGAATATTTTGTTATGACATCCATAACATGATGCAAACACCCAGATCGATTCCAATGCATAGCCTGGGCCCCAGGTGTCTCCTATTCATGTTTTCTAGCTCACCAGGAGCATCGTGTGTAACCAATACTAAGTAGTAATCATGACCCCAAATATCTCCAGCATGCTCTGAAATCCTGCGCTAAGAAAACGCTAATATAAAAAGAGTACTTCTAAAGACTTCTCTTTGAAAACAAAGGACGAACGTCATTTCTGTTCCCCACTCCCGTCTGGCACCAACTTTAAAATGAGAAGCAAGATGAAACACAGTAAATAGAAGAGTCAGCTCCATGCCATTATCAGTGAAGAAGGGCGCCACCTGCAATGCAGCTTGGTTTCCATCAAGGGAGAAGATTGAGAATAGATGCACGAAGCTGTTGTCAAGTAGTCCAGGATTTATGTGTCTGCTAATTTGTTTGTCTTTGAGCTGAATCTTCTAAGGGAGTCATTTTCCATATGATTCGGTCAACAAGGCACAGCAGTCCAAGGAGTTTATTTGAGCTGGTGTGAATGCCATTGAATTACCACAGGAAACTAGGGGCCTTACCTTACCAGCTTGTCATAATCCCCTTCCACACCCAAGGCTTCCAAACCTTCCTCTCCTTACAGCCACACCCTGCTCCTTTTGTCTCCTACTTTATAAAGAACAGGAGCTAATGTAGATAGACAATTCCATTCATAGAGAATTGCTTTATACAACTTATATTACTTCATTAAGCTCTCCAAGCTTCCAAATATCCGATTTGTTTTGCCAAAGAGATTGTTCAGTGTTTCTTTGATAGTAGATTTTGTTTTATGCAAAAGCAAAGAGCATTTTATTCTGCAGAAATTAGCAGCATGCAGGGATCTCCATCCACCAAAATGGAGATGCTAAGTGAACTTCCAGACTTACTGTTAAAGCATGTTAGAGGAATTCCAGGGAGGAGTGGGTGGCCTGACTTACCTTGATTAGCTGGCTCTATTTCCAGGGGTATGGGCATCTTTGAGATTGGTCAACGCTTTGGGGAAATTAACTGATTAACTATTCTTGACTCAGGCTTGGCTCAGGCTGTGTGGCAGGGCAGTTCTCGGCAGATCTTGATTGGCCACCTGAGAGGCATGGAATTTGATTGGTTTTGGACTTGTCCCAGTATTAGGAAACAGAAAGCTTAGCCCCTGGCCTTCTCAGAAGAGGGGCTTTTCAAGGATGTAACTGAGCAAGACTTCTTGATAAGCAGAGCTAGGATATTCTACCTAGAGGGACCAGCCAAACAGCTAGTACAAAGGCTCTGAGTTAGGAGACAACAAAGTTAGTTTAATGGGTTGCAGTGGTCAAATGAGAGAAGCGGGAGGGAGGGGCGCAGACTTTGGGCACAAGGGACAATAGTCTACTGGGGGATGGAGTAGGGACTCTGGGAAGAGGAAGAGGACATCATGAAATGGTACAAGGACAAGTTTCACTCAGAATGAAACTGAGTCACTGCAGGCAGAAACATCAAAAGACATAGATACTAGGATAATTTAGTTGAATTTTTATTTGTACTTTTTAGGTGAGTGGAAGTGTGATATGTGCACACACACACACACACACACACACACACAGAGGTTTAAACCTGTGCACACTGAAGCTGGAGAAGAACTTGGAATAAGTTCTTCTGAAGAATAAGAACTATCTTATTCTTTTGAGTCAAGATCTCCCATCTGGTTGCTAGTTTCCTTATCTCTGCTCCCCAGAATACTAGAATTACAGTAGCATACAATTATACTGGGTGTTTTATGTAAGTTCTGGCGATTAGAACTTTGATCCTCATACTTGCATATTAACTGTTCCTTCTCACTAAACTATGTCTCCAGCCCCTAGAAGTACCTTATTTAAATTAGTATACATACACTAAAAGGCATAAATATTTTAGGACTTTGACAAGTATGTATACCTTTGTAATTATCATCCAGAACAACATGTAAAACACATCCATCAAGCTAGGAAATTCCCTTATGCTCCATTTACAGAAATTTATCATTGTACCCTGATGCAAGTGTTCTGATCTCTATCTATACCCATAGACTAGCGGTTGTTTTATTCTAAAGCTTCATATAACTGAAGCCATTAAGGCTACTTTTGTTTCTCACTTGTTTAGCTCAGCATCTTTATAAGATTCATCTCCATGTTTATGCTGCATGCATAAGTAGATTATTTTTACCATACAGACAACACAGAACTTGTTTATCCACTCTCTCCTAGGTGATTGTCTAAGTTATGTCCAGATTTGGACTGCTATGAATGTTCTTGTGGGTCTGGTTCTGAAGTCATTTTTGGTGGGAGTTCACGGCCAGTATTGAAATTACTGGGTATTACAGAAGCAATTTTTCCATCTTGGTGGAAACTGGAGAACAGATTTCCAAGCTCATTAGACTATAATTTCTATGTTTAAACACTCTATGCGAAACTTCCTCGGTTTTGCATCCTTATGCCTTCTCCGATTGCTTCCCAGAACCCACATCTGATGCTTACGCATTGAATTCCACGCAGTCCTCTTCTGATGCTTATGAACTGAGTTCCCCGTGCCTTCTGGGTCCATTGCACTCATCTTATCTTCCGTAAAGCTGTCATATCTCCAACTCCTGCACCACCAGCCAAATCATTTTTTCTTCTCCAATAATTGCTCGTTGAGTGTTTGTGTCACTTCCTCTGGGACCTCTTTCACTCAGCTGTTCCTGTACTGCACACCATGACCATGTTATCGACTGCTTTGTTCCCCAGGCCTGACCCGCACACCATGCCAAGCATACCGCTGGTACAAAGAGTTTTTCAGATGATGAACTGTTGCTTTCATATATATTTAATCTCTTCCCTAAAATTATAAACTCCTTGATGACAGAATCATGTTTTATTAATTTGTGCAAAAAAAAGACTTCTCTGCAATAAAGTAGCTGAAAAAATATGATGTGTACTAAGAAATACTGTATTAAAGATGCACAAATATTGTAATTAAGTCAAATTCAATTTAAAGAATATGCGAAATAAGCAAGAGATTTAAATTTCATCATGTGATTTTTATAATCTGTTTTCTGATTCACTGAAGAACTACTTTTTGTCAAAATATAATGCTAATATGGCACCATAAAATGGTATTTAAGCCTTTTTTCAAATCAGAGCTGATTTCGTATACTATTTTCACAATATACATGTATGCAAATGTAGTCACAGAGATTCTTAAATATTAATCAAGAGTGCTTAAGCATTTGGTAGTTCCAACTGATTCTCAATTGATAGGAAATTTAATTTTTTGAAAAGACTGTTGTGTTAAAAACTCAATTATTTCTTATATTATTGTATTAATATTCTTGATTATTGAATCACCAGGCATTGCTTTAAACAAAAACATTAAATTAATGTGGAATTGGGTAAAGTGTGTTTCCTTTAAGATAAAACGTTTCTTTTACAATAATCTTAGAGAATCATCTGTATTTAAAGGAGAATGGGGAGTGGCTTTCTAAAATGTTGATCTATGTTCTAGACTATCTGTTCACCTTTTGAGACCAAGGGAGCATTTCAGGATGCTACCACACAGTGTTGCTTACTCGGTGCTTCCCAACATTTTGTTTGTAAGTTCCAATACTCACTATTATAAGAAATGTTTAAATAATTCACTGTCAGTGGAAATTTAAGTACAGACATTACATTGGAGTCTAATATTTTATTTAACTAGTCTAAGAGATAAGTTTTCAAGTAGAGAACATATAAAGAGAACAATCTAAATTTTAAAAATATTAAATTGTCTTAGTAAGAGAAAAATTGCAAAACATGGATGTGACTATTACAGCAAAATTCACATCCAAAACTTTCCAAAGAGTAGTTTAGCAAGATTTCTTGGAGTGGGTTATATGCTGTTTGATTTTTTTTTTGAAGAATATTTTCATCATTTAAGATCAGAAAGTTGTTTTTATAAATGGCCCAAATGGCCCAATAGTTTCTCTCTCGCTCTCTCGCTCTCTCTCTCTCTCTCTCTCTCTCTCTCTCTCTCTCTCTGTCTCTCTCTCTCTCCAAATCTCTGTTGCCACTACTCAGTTCTGTTTTCAAAGATGAGCAAAATAATAGACAGTGTCCAGACCAATGGGCCAAGTTGGGTTTCAGTGTTATTTTTATTTTAAGTTGACTCTAACTCAACCAAACATAAGATCACTTCTATTAGCTGTTTAGCAAGTTATTTGATATCTCTCTCTACACCCTCCTCTCTTTGTATGTGTGTGTGTGTGTGTGTGTGTGTGTGTGTGTGTGTGTTTGATACTAAGGATTAAATAGAAAGCCTAGTGCAGGCTAGCCAGGTTCTTTAACTACACCCACAGCTCTCTCTACCCTCTTTTGTTAATTTTAACCTTTACCCCTAAACTGTTGTGTTTATTGAATAATTTGTATGATTTCAACACACAACTTTGGGAGTGGAAGCTCCCTATGGTATTTAGCAACTTGTGGCAAGGTGACAGCATTTGCATTTTTACTTTTGAGCCAAAATTGTCCTAACTAGCCTTGAGTTTTGATCCTCCTGCCTCAGCCTTCCGAAGAGCTGAGATTACAAACATGAAACACAACCCCTAGTGTGTGATATAAAGTGTGCCAGGTTTCTCTTTTTATTTCAACTCCAACATGATTAAAAAAAAAAAGAAAAAGAAAAAGGCCTGGAATCATTATGCCCTCCCCACAACAAAATAATAGCTGTTGAAGAAATGAAAATTCAATACTTTCATTTTGTTCAATTAAAGAAATGACCTCACAGGAAAACCACCACCCCAGAAACCTACAGAGAAATCAAATACAGGAAATAGTAGCAACATGAGCTCACCTACAAAGCACAAACTGCTGGTGCTACAGTCTCCGAGGAGCATGTGATTATTCAAAGAAGAGCTAAAAGGTGGTTCTCAACCTGTGGGTCGAGACCCCTTTTGGGAGTTGTCTATCAGGTATCCTGTATGCTAGATATTTACATTATGATTCATGATAGTCGTAAGATTACAGTAATGAAGTAGCAACAAAATGACTTTGTGGTTGGAGGGGTTAGCACAACATGAGGAACTATATTAAAAAGTCCACTAAACTAGAAAGACAGAACCTGGATTAGCTTTGAGAAATACCTGGAGTCGAGCCTCTAGCCAGGTCCTCAATTATGGTTATGTTTTCCTGGTTTGGGTCTCATTCCTATGGAGGTTTCTCCTTCTACTAAGCTGTGATCTCAGAGCCAGCCTGTCCAATCGGGGTCCGTAGCAACTCTATTACATTAACTACTGACGGATACAAGAGGGATCCGTAAACAGCCTGATTGATTGACACTTTGCTTCCTGTTGACGTGCAGATCCAGATTCTAAGCTCCTTACAGGCTGTATCAGACACCAGTGCTAAGAACATTTCTAGATAGAAGTTAAAGCCAGCAAGCCAGCCTTGATGGAGAATTGCTATAGAAGAGGCGAGGCCAGTGCACACTGCGTACGCTTCCAGCGAAGACAAAGGCGACTGAAGAGTTTGAAGTTAAGAACCAAGCCAGCAAGCCAGCCTTGATGGAGAATTGCTATAGAAGAGGCGAGGCCAGTGCACACTGCGTACGCTTCCAGCGAAGACAAAGGCGACTGAAGAGTTTGAAGTTAAGAACCAAGCCAGCAAAGGGAGGTCATGGAAAGTGGGAGGGAGGGAAGAAAAGGAACGGAAAAGAGTGGAGGAAGTGATAGCCGGAGAAAGCAGGTAACGGGCAGTTCCAGAAACTGGCTGGCAAGTGTGTGGACAGCCTCGTTGTTGGCAGTATTTGTTCTCTCGAGCAAAACTCAGCATGGGGTTACTTTTAGGGCCAAGTGGCAGGTGGCAGACAGGCTAATGTTTGATGAAGAGGAATGAATCCAGTATTGAGATAAGGCTTTGAAGTCCTGTGAGAATTCGTTTTTTTATAACAGCATTTGGACCCCAGTCTAAGCTGATAATAATACAAAAATCTTTATATCCTCGATGGTTTGTTTGGATTGCGTTGAGGTAGGTTCTCATTATGTAGCAATAATAGCTGGCCTCACACTCACCGTGTAGACAAAGATGACCTCAAACTGACAGAGATGTCTGTCTCTGCTTTCTAGATACTGGAACATTTAAATAACCACCTGACACCAAATTTAATACTTTTTTTGAAGTATTATTTTTATTTTATTTTTAAGATTAGTATATAAGTACATTATTTTTCCCCTTTCTTTTTCTTCCCACAAACCTTTCTGTATACCACTCCTTGCTCTGTTTCAAATTCCTTTTCCGTAATTATTGTTACATGCACATATATATTCCTAAATACAAGCCAGTCGGTCTGTACAATATAACGCCTTTAAGTAAACTTTAAGTAACTTTGTATCTACCCTTTAGATGCTGTTCAGGACCCACGCTAGAATTTTGGTGTTTATTTAGTAGTAGAGGGAGGACGGAGGCCAGTAGCCTCCAGTATCCCAGAGGCCAGTGCCAGGCAGTATTCCCAGGGGTGACACCCTGAAGCTCAGGTCCCGTGTCACTCCACCTCTAGCCACACCTCACCCCCTCACCCCCTCACCCCCTCACCCCCTCACCCCCTCACCCCCACCTCCCACCCCCCACCCCCACCCCACCCCCCACCCCCCACCAACTAGAAGTATAGCATAATTAGAAATGGGAAATCTACTGACCACTCACTTTGCTAGCACAGGTTCATAATTGTTCCCTGGAAAGTCTTAGCCCAATCATTTGGAAATTCAAAAAAAAAAAAATTATACTTGCAAAAAGCAATTATGTGGTCAGGGCACATGGCTGAGTCCGAAGGCAGTTTGCTTACAAGCAGAAGAACTTGAGTTCAGCCTCCAGAAGCTACCACTCCCCCTCCAAAAAAAAAAAGCCAGGTGCAGTGGTACACTTGGCATTCCGGCACTGGGGAGGCAGAGGTAGGTGAAATGGGAGAGGAGGAGGGCAGCCAGCTGAGCCTATGCTCAGCCGGCTCTGTTTCAAAACAAAACCAAAACCCATGATGTGGAGCACCTGTGGAATGAGACTTGCCGTTATCCATTATCCGTTGGCCTCCACACACACGTGCACACATGTACGGTTGGTTACCTGTACACACACATGCACCTACACACAAGCACCTGTACACACACATGCACCTACACACAAGCACCTGTACACACACATGCACCTACACACAAGCACCTGTACACACACATGCACCTACACACAAGCACATCAAAAGAAAGTAACATGTCATGTACACTCTTATATACTGCCCACTGTGCAGTCTAAAATCAATCCGCATGTGAAGCACAATAATATTTTTACAACACAACACATGAGTATTCACGTTAAATAAGACTGGGATAGACTAAAAGCATACCTACAGTTCAACCTCACATCAGCTTCTACATAAAAATTCACCTCATCAAAATTCCCGGGATCGCAGAGAAGGGATGGGGAGCCTGAGTTGCCATGTGCCCTTTGCACTTCTAAGCTGAGGTCTTTCAACGCAGATCAAAACCCATGTGGAACTGATACAGAAAATCAGAATAGGACTGAACGTTATCCCTAATAATTTATACCGAGACTAGCTTCTCAGCTCTTTCAGACTCATCTTGACTGGTATCTAATACCTGGGAATATTATTTCATTTGGGGCTGTATATACAGATGTGCAAACGGTCTGGTTGCTTTTCACGTGGGCTTTCTCCAACTCTCCTGTAATTGTCTGCATGCTCATGCATGGCAACCTCTAGCTCCTATGCTCCTCCGAGCACGGTCTGTCAAATCCCTCCGTGGTGTGCTCCCTCCTGGGCTGATATTTTGACAAGTATCTGATATGCTACAGCTCTTGAAATCCATTTCTTATTGAGCAAAGGAGTTAGAGTGACCAAAGGTCTTATGTACCCTGTCTTCCCTCCCTTCTCATGTCACTTGTGGAGTTTTGCAATGACAGGCAGTTTAAGGAGCATTGTGTTAGGAGACAGCTCTCCTCTCCACCCCGCCAATGCTACTTTTAAATTTGTTCAAATGTAATTTCACTTTCATTTTTTTCTGCCAAAAGAATCCTGTTCCAATCAAGCCTTATCTATGCGTTTATCACTGTCAGAAAAGATGAATGGGCAAATTAGCACACAGAAGGAGATTAGAACTCAGTGTTTTAATACTTTCACAATCATCTTCAATTCTTCCTCCTGGGTGCTTTAATAAAGACAGTCAAAGAGAACCAGCAGTGTAACTCTGCCTTGGTTTAAATTCTGGGTTTCCTTCTTCATAGATGACCTTGAAGAAGTCATGTTGCTCTGTTGTCATATCTAGCTCATCAGGGAGATGACTGTTTTTTAATTGTTTCATTGTGGACCAATTATATTGGTTTGGTTTGGTTTTATTTTTTATTTTTGCAATTTCATACATATATGAAATGTATTGTGATTACATTCACACACACACACACACACACACACACACACACACACCCTCTCATCCCGACTCTCTCTCCTTCAGAACCCTTTTCATCCCAACTTCTTTTTCTTAATCCGCTGAGCTTGTATATGTGTGAGTATTGGCCATTTACTACAGCAAGAAGACCTCAACAGTGTCTACACTGCTGGGGGGGAAAAATGTCACTCCCTCCTGTAACAACCATTGACTGACTGACAATGGTTGCTGATGGGAGGGTAGGAGCTCACGGCTGCTTCCCCATCCACAATGTTCAGCTTCCTCACAGCCCACAAACAGTGTAGCGCTCCCCATGCAAACAACAGTGCGTGTTCACTTCGTGATATACATCCAAAACTGGTGCTTCCAAGGGCGACAAAATCCAGCTGCTAGGAACACTGATATACATGTGCTCAGAACTCATCCAGAAGGGTATGAAGCAAGCAAAAGCCAAACTACTTGAGCTGTATCTCTCAATGGCTGCCTTTAAACCACCAATGCTAGGATAAATAACCTGCCGTCCATGCATCTAATAAAGAGCCCCCAATAAACTCATTGCTTCCCCTAAACAGATTCGGTTGGAATCATTCCTTTGGTTCTTTGTGCTCTGTCTAGGATGAATATGTGTGTTTGTCTCCCTAGGATAAGTCACAAAACAGGTTCTTGAGGTAGGTGGGAGACTTGGACTATAGAGGAAGAGGAGAACTCAGTCACTGAATGATCCAATGAATAAGTCCCAGCCATAGCTCTGTCAGCCAAATGTCAACAATTTCTTACCAGTGTGGCTCTCATCTTCCACGTAATACGCAGCTGATCTGTAAGATGTATTAGATGTGAAATTTTTATTTAGTCTTTACTTGTTTAGAACTCCAGTAATCTCGTCTAAATTCTCAGCCCAGGCCACTGGACTTTTGCTTCGTATCCTTCTGGATGCAAACATGCACCACCAATCTTGCTTTCTGTTTGTTCCTTGGATGGGTGATGCTCTGTTGTTTGTGGGCTTTGGCAGGAAGCACCCATGCGGTAGAACAAAGTTGTTCTTCAGGAAGAGCTATTGGACTGGTCCCATTATCCACTTCAAGAGTGTGTCTCCAATGACCTACTTTCCCCAGGTAGGTCCAACTTCTTTAAGGTTTCACCACAAGCTGGGGACCAAGACTTCACATGAGCTCTGGGAAAGTTTTAGGATGCAAACTATAACAAATACACTATAAATTATCTTTGAAAGACCGTTGGATTTCCTATATAGAAATCTTCTTTATTATTTCGTTTTTAAGATTATAATCTAATTACATTTCCCCTTTTTTCCCCTCCCTCCAAACCCTCTCATATACCATTCATTGCTTTTTTTTCCCAAATTCATAGCCTCTTTATCTCATTAGTTGTTATGTTTGTGTGTGTCTCTGTGTATGTATGTGTGTTTTTCTAAATAAATAAGTACAACTGGCCCACTCTATATAGAGTTATTTGTAATTATGCATGTTTTCAGGATTCATAATTGGATAACCAATCGGTGCACTCTTCTTCCATAGGCAAAACAGTTTCTCCCACTTTCAACATTGCTTAATTTCCTGTAGTTGTTTGTGTAGGGTTGAAGCTTCCTGGGCTTCCTACTCAGCAAGTCTATTTTTGTTGTCCTTGTTCCGTTTATGTTTAGTCATGCTAGTAAGACTTTATGGGTGTCGCTACTAAGATTCTTAGGAGACACAACCTCACAGCAAACTCCCTGACCCTCTGGCTCTTCACATTTTTCTACCCCCTCTTCCGCAATGATCCCTGAGTCATAAGAGTGGGAGCTGGGTTGCAGATGTAACCACTGGGACTGGGCTCCACAACTCTGTATTTTTATTGCTTGTGGTTCCCTGAAATGGACTCGACTGGAAAGAGAAGTTTCCTAGATGAGAGGTGAGGACTACACTTATCTGAGAATATAAGCACAGATATTTTTAAAGTCCTTGTTTTAACAATCAAGGTGCTGGAGCTTTCCACGCTGCTTTCTACGAATACATCTCAACCCGTATCTAAACCCATGCTCAGAGATAAATCAGCGGCTGAGTTCTGCTCGCTCAGCTCAGCCTGTTATTGCTAAGACTGCCAATAAGGTAGCTATTGCAATAGCAATTTGGGCAATGAAAGCATTGGTCTATAAGAAATTGGATTGAGAACAATTTATTTTACACAATATCCAGCCATCAAGTGATATAATTCAATCTCTATCAAACCATGACAAAAGTGAAAAATGCTTGCATTCCCTCGGGAATAGAAATCCCGACCCCACATATCCACACCGTTTTTGCTTTGTTTCTTGTTCTCCCCCTCTCTCTCTCTCTCTCTCTCTCTCTCTCTCTCTCTCTCTCTCTCGTGTGTGTGTGTGTGTGTGTGTGTGTGTGTACAAATGTATACACCAGTGCAATTTCCACTGCATGTTCATATAAAAGGTCAGAGGTTGACTTCTGTGTTCCTTAGGGTTCTGCCTCTATCACATTTTTTCCTAGTGTTGTTCTTTATTTTTTTTTTATTTACTGAATATCATCTTCATTTACATTGCCAATGGTAAATCCTTTCCCTATTTCCCCCCTCCCCAAAGACCCCTAACCCCTCCTCCCATCCCCTACCTCCACGTATATGCCCCTCTACCCAGCCCACTCCCACTGCCCCCACACCTAGATTTCCCTTTGTTGGGGCATCTGTTGAGCCTTCACCTGACCAAGGACCACTCTTCCCACTGATGCCCAACAAGGCCTTCCTCTGCCACATTTTTGGCTGGAACCATGTGTACCCCTTGGTTGATGGTTTAGTCCCTGGGAGTCCTGGGGTGTCTGGGTGGCTGAAATCATTGTTCTTCCCTTGGGGCTGTAAACCCCTTCAGCTCCTCCATTGGGGACCCCACGCCCAGACCAATGTTTGGCTGCTAACATTTGCCTCTGTATTTGTAAGGCTCTGCCAGGGCCCCCCCAGAGACAACCATGGCATGCTCCTTTTGGTATACACTTCTTGTTGTCCATAGTAGTGTCAGGTTTTGGTGACTGTTTATAGGATGAATCTCCAGGTAGGACAGTGTCTGGGTAGCCTTTACTTCAGTCTCTGCTCCACATATTATCTCCCTTATTGCTCCTGTGAGTATTTTGTTCCTTTTCTCAGAAGAACCAAAGCACCCTCACTTAAGTCCTCCTTCTTTTTAAGACAAAGTTTCTCACTAAACAAGAAACTCACAGTTTAAGGTGCCCTGGTCAGCCACTGAACCTCCCACCCCCCCAAAGATCCACCTGCCTGTGCCTTAGCGCATATAGTTAGAGATATGCGCTACCACATCTGACTTTACATAGATGTTAGGAGTCCAAACTCATATCTTCATGTTTGCAGGGCAAGTACTTTGCCCATTGAGCCATATCCCAGATTCCATGTTTGTTTCCTTTGTGTGTGTGTGTGTGTGTGTGTGTGTGTGTGTGTGTGCATGCGTGCATGTGTGACCATTTTTTAATAGTTGGAATATCCCTGAAGAGTTCATCTTCAGTCAGAATGGCCAAGAAAACAACTAACAAGAAACAAGGATGAAGATGTGGGAAAAGGGGAGCTCTCATTCACTGCTGGTAGATTTGTAAAGTCATGCAACTACTATGGAACTCAGTATGCAGAGTCCTCGCAAAGCTAAAACTACATCTACTAAATGACCCAGCTATATCACTCCTTGGCACATCCCATAGGACTTATCTCTACAGATACTTGAGCAGCCCTGTTCATTGCCATTCTACTCACAATAGACAGTAAGTGGAAACAGCCTGAATGCCCTTGTTTTAATCCTCACAAATTTAATCTTGTTTAAATCAAAACACTGGACTCAAACAATAATCCTTACTATACGCATCCACAAACAGTGTCCAGGTCAGCAGACCAGAGTGGCTTAAGGATAGTGAATGAGGGGCCGGGCGTGGTGGCGCACGCCTGTAATCCCAGCACTCAGGAGGCACAGGCAGGCAGATTTCTGAGTTCGAGGCCAGCCTGGTCTACAAAGTGAGTTCCAGGACAGCCAGGGCTACACAGAGAAACCCTGTCTCAAAAACAAAACAAAACAACAACAACAACAAAAAGGATGGTGAATGAGAAGTCAATTTCCATATCAACAAGTCAGAAACCTTAAAGGTTTTATTAGCCTTTGCCCCTCAGTCATCCTAAGTTCAATCAATAGATCCTGACAATGCTTCTAAGTGGCTCTGGGACCCATGGGTTCCTGACTTGAGCACTCTAATTCTTTACTTGAGCCTTCTTCAGTACCTAGATTTCTCCAATAGACTCCCTAACCTCTGGAGTCTACTCTTGCACTTCTCTATTAACCATAGTGCATAAAACAGAAAATCAAAACATACATGTAATGTATAACATTCCATAGCATGTAAATTTATAACATGTATAAAGGACATGCGTATGAATGTCCCTGTCCCATCATTTCCGGTAGGGTCCAGATTTATGCCCAAATACCCATAGCAGTGAAAAGGGTGATCTAGGCAGCCGGAACTGTGTACTGAGCTAAGTACAGGCAGCACGATGTGAGCAAGTCTCACAAACAATGCTGAGTGAAGTGACCCTCCAGGGAGAAGGGATGTCTCCCTGGGACCAGGGGATGTCGCTGGTATAAGTCAATGCTTATAATTCCATATGTAAGAAGTTGAAAACTCAGGGAAATGAACTTGTGGTTCTAGAAGTTAATACAGTGACATTCCAAGAGGAGACAGCGACTGCAAAGGGCCTGCTCTTGGTCTAGGTGTGGGTTACATTTTCCCTCTGAAATTTAATCAAACTGCAAGTCTATAACTTGTGCAGTTTTTTTTTCCAAATGTTATACAAAAAAAAATACAAAAAAAAATTCTACTTAAAAAAAAATCTGATCATGGCATGCTCCTACTTAACACCAGCCATGGAACTAAAGGCCAGTCTCATTAACAGGACCTTCCAAGACCTTTACAACACAGCTCCTGCTTCAGAGAAATCACCTTCCCTTTCTGCATGCTGTAGCTTCTTTCAAATGCAGTCACATCTTCTCCTACATCATGGCCACATCACAGCACATCCCCTGACCTCAGAGATCTTTTCCCAGCCAGTCTTTATCATCCAAATGTCAGCTTAATTAATCTTCACAGGGAGACATCTCCAACCCTTAGACAGGCCTGGACTTCCTGCCATGACTTCTCTCCTTTCCCTCACATGTTTATAACACTCATAACCTGCTTCCCAACTCTCATAAACACAACTATCTTCTTGACTTCCATCAGTTACTCAAGGGCCCACCAGCACCATTAGGGAGCAGCCATCTGTAAAGGAGACAGGCGCCCTGACACCCAGCCAACCTTGATGTCTAGCTTTCCAAGTGAGAAGATGGAGTCTGCCAGGCATACCTTCTATCCTGTCTCGCTGTCCCAGTTTGACACTCAAAATTGCCTTCAGCAGTTGTGTCACCCTGGCTGAGCCAGGATCTGGCCAGACCTAAGCCACATCACACTTCACTTACACAAAGCAGCAGAGTACACAGCAGCCCCGGGTTCCCTGGTCTTATCTTTTCTATACTATTACCTCTCTGTTCATGACGGCCTATGCACCAAATGCAGTCTGAAGATAAACTCTTCATTCAGGATTCACCCAGTGTTGCTTACTTGGTTAAGAGCAACTTTCAGAGTTGTGACTAAGATGACAGATTAGGAACAAGGTATATTTTTCAGCATCCTTTTGACTCTGAGTCAAAACAGCCAGAAGCCAGTTTTCCCAGCAGCTTGGGTAAGAGGAAAGATTCCAACGTTCTTGAAAAGGGCAGCTTGAAGAAACCCTTAAGATCCTTAAGAACATAAAAAAAAAAAAAAAAAAAAGAGTTCTCAGCGACAACCGCCCTCCCCTACCCCCCAGCAATTCCGTGTCACAGTGCAGGTGAGCAGTAAGAGAAGAGGCAGAGGGAGAGGTGTTATAGGCTACACTGACACAGAAAGAAATGCAAAACAGAGAAGCAGGTCAGTGTTGTGTGAGCAGGGATCTGCACAGAGCTGGCATTGGCGAAGTGCTCTGCATTTGTCAAAGTCACCTCGTGGTAATGTAAGAGGAGGTCATCTTGAAAGTTCATGTTTTTAAGCTTGCCGCTCTGGAAAACAGAAATTCCTCTTTTCCTTTCTGCTGGATCTCACAGCAAATACTGCAATGTGGTCCTAGCCAGTCAGTGCCTCTCTTGTGCTTTAGTGTGACCTCAGCAAAATCCCAATGAAACAAGCCCATTGAAGGATGTATTCCACAAGATTCAGGTCAGAGACCCGGGAGAGCAGACTTCATCTTCTCATTGAGAGTGGCAACCAGCTAAGGTAGGGGTGGGGTGTCAGGAGAACAAGTAACACTTGCACACTGGGACCGGGCCTTCGAAATCTTTAGTTATGAGTAGTGGAAATGGTAAGATTCTAGCTCCAGTTACTCCTTTATGTTGAGAATTAAGAAACACTGCAAAGGAAACAATCGTCACAGTGAAGAGATATTATGCACAATTACACAACGTCTATGCCAGGTAGTCACTGAACAGCTAATTCTCAAAAAGACTGCAAATGGACAACATGTAGGTTCTAAAAAGTTCGATATTGTTATCTATCAAGAAAAGGTAAAATAAAACTACTAAGAGATTTCAACCAACCCCAGACAGAATTGGCTAGCATTGAGAAAACACAACGAGGGCCGGAGAGATGGCTGGAGGTGGCTTGCCATCAAACTTGCTAATCTCAGTTCAATGCCCAGGACCAACATGGTAGAAGGAGAAAACTGATTTCCTAGGACCTCAAACCTGTGTACCATGTCTCATGTGCACCCATACATGTGTATCACTCACACTAAATAAATGGTATAAAAAAATTTAAGAAACTGCATGATGACAAATGTTGGAAAAGATATGGGAAAGGGCAAACCCTATTCACTTTTGTGATTGAAAACTAGTGTAGCCACTGTGGAAACCACATGGAAAAAATCTATAACTTGATTCAGCTTTCTTACTCTTGGTTATATATACATATCAAATGATTAATTATCATTCCTCAGAGACAGCTATACATCCATGTTTATCATAGCACTATTCAATCAGCCATGAGGCTTGTTAACAAATTCGAGAGTAAAGGAAACATAACATAAAACACGGTGGAATATTATTCATCCATGAAGAAAAACAAAATCATATTGTTTGCAAGAAAGTAGATAGAATTTCCTACATGTGACCTACAGTCTCTGTGGAAATTATTGGCAGAAACTGAAAAGCCGTTTCTTCCTTAAAAGTGTCTTGTCACGGTCCCTACTATTCCCTGTTGCCTCTTTAATTCAAAGTGAAGTGTCAGTTGCCATTTGTCAGTGCCGACGAGCTATTTCTTTACTTGTACCTCTCAGATGGGGAGGAAAGAGAGGAAAAACAACTTCGTCGTTCAAGAAGAATTGGAAAAGGCTATTCATTTCAAGATGTGAAAGCATCTGATTTATTTTGCAGAGAGTCTTTAACAAAAGAAGGCACGCTAGACACAGAGCGTTTTGCATTTTCTGCATTTATTTTATTGTGTATCTATGTGGGTGGGTGCAAGAGCCACACCGCACACCTGCAGAGGACAACTTTCGGGGTTGCTTTTTTCCACTGTGTGGGTACCTGGTAAGGGGGTAAGAGCATGTTAGAACCTTTGTTGCTGCTGCTGCTGCTGCTGCTGTTGTTGTTGTTGTTGTTGTTGTTGTTGTTGTTGTTGTTGTTTGAGACAGGGACTTACTGTTTAGCCCCCTAGCTGGCTTAGAACTCTCTACATAGACCAGGCTAGCCCCCACCTCACATATATCTGACTGCCTTTGCCGTCTCAGTGCTGGGATTAAAGGTGTACTCTACCATGCTAGGCCAATTATTGACTGTGTTATGCTACTAAGCTTCAGGCCACTTTGTTACTGAACAAGATGTGATGAGGACACCCCAAATGGCCCTGATAATACAACCCTATCAAAATAGGAGCCTTACTTCAATATAGAATTCAAGGTTTATCACTGCAACTATTTCCTAACACTTCTTATGATTGACTTATGTTCCAAAGACTGATTGATTGATTGATTGATTGATTGATTGATTGACTTATTGACTGGAATGAAGGTGAATGCTCAAAGTAACACTGTGCCAAGTGCCTTCTAATATTTCAATTAACTTTTTAAACTGTATTAATAGAGCACACTACTACATGTCTGGTAACCTAGATGGCTAGACCATCACTCAAACTATTATGAGCAAAGTTGAGAGAGTAATACTCAGAATGCAGGTACATCTCTCAGAAGAAATACCTCCAAACTGCAGTCTAATAATTGAGTAGAGGAGATATATCCATTAAAATAACACCAACAAAGGTCTCTGATATCAGTAACTTTAGATTCCTCTTGCTTGTGGCCAAAGTTGACAAAGAAGTGTGTTAGGAGGAGAGTAAAATAAAAACATTCACATGGAAGAACATGACAGTTAATATTAAATATTCATTTGATATTGAATGAATGAAATGAAAAAAGAAATATTTAGGATGAAAGGTCTCAATAAATTACAAATG
Source organism: Apodemus agrarius (assembly GCA_964023405.1). Lineage (NCBI taxonomy): Eukaryota > Metazoa > Chordata > Mammalia > Rodentia > Muridae > Apodemus > Apodemus agrarius. The sequence continues at coordinate 51,266,253 of OZ030017.1, read as the reverse complement.
CCTGTTTAGAGTATCCTAATATGACAACATTATAAGCTGAAACACTTTCTATATTGAGACCTACTGCTAACTACCCTTTTCCAAGGAGATTCCACTTTCAAAGCTAGGTCTTTAATCATGTTTCTATTTTGATTTTTTTAAATAGACAACACCACATTTAAACTAGCTAACAAATTGAAACTTTTAACATTTACAGGGTAAAGTTCCATTAAAATATTTAAAATTATTCCGTAATTTATGGTTGGGTTTTTTGCCAACTGACATAAATTTGAGGTAGTGAAAATAGATTCTTTTCAGTGATAACCCATAGTGGGAAGATAGGCATCTCTTTAATAAATGTTTTTTACTAAATGATAACTACTTATGTAAACAGAATTAGTAAGTTTTATATCAGACGCAACTATTTTTTAAGACAGGGATTTACTGATTCCTGATGACCTGGAATGCATTACACAGAGCAGGAAGGCCTCAGAGTCATGAAGAGCTACTTGCCTCTCTCTCCCAGAATGCTTAGATTAAAGTTATACACCATGCCTGACATGAAAGAAGATTTTCATAGTTTGTTATCCTGCATATTGTGAGATGTTATAGCAAAAAAAATATATATATAAAAGCACTATCTGAGAAATAGGAGATAGGGAAATAAAGATTTGTAGTAGAATTTTTACCTACCACACTCAAGGCCCTGTGCTCACTCTCCAGAAACATACATACATACATACATACACACACACACACACACACACACACACACACCAATGGAGGAATGTCATAAGAATACAAGAAGTACATGGAAGTATATCCCGCAAGGCAAAGGTGGGAGGTGATGATTCTGTCTTTTTAAAAAGTTGGACCATTGGAGTCAAAACTGAGAAGAGATTGAAGTATGTATTTAAATATATTGATTGAAAAATAAAGTCTCTGCTGAATGAGGACAAAGCATGGGAGTGCGAAAACCACCATTCATATTCATCATGGGAAAGATTCATTCAGGCAAGACAAACAAGTTAATAGATGCTAAATATAGAAGAAATATTGTAGAGGAGGCTAGTATATGTGTGGTCTTTAAAAATATCTAGAGAGACATGGTGTATGGCTCAGTGGCTAAGACCATTTGCTGCTCTTGCAGAGAACCCAAGCTCATTTCCTAGCATCCATATTGAGTGGCTCATAAATGCCTGTAGCTTCAGAAGACCAAATTCCTTCTTCTGGTGTTGGCTGGTACCTACATACATATAGAATTCCCTCACTTAAACACACACACATAGACATAAATATAAGTGTTGAAAATAAGTCTTAAAAATATATCTCAAGAAGCTTAATCACTATGAGAATGCAGTTGAAGATAATAACCTGTACAAGTACTATAGCTCTATAGGATAAAAATGGTTGACAATTGTTAATTACATATTTCAAAATAACTGCTAAAGAATATTTTTAAATGTTGCTAGCACAAAAAATGATCAAGAGATGGTAGATATGCCAATTATCTGATTATAACACAATATATGCATGTATTGAAATGCTACACTGAATCCCATAAGTATATATAGTTATGTCAACTAGCAATAAAAAGGTTATTAAAAAGGTGTACTTTGGACTTGTTGGACATCAAAGGGAGGAGAGGCCCTTGGTCCTGAGAAGGCTTGATACCTCAGTGTAGGGGAATGCCAGGAGAGGGAAGCAGGAGTGGGTGGGTTGGTGAGCAGGGTGGGGGTGAAGATGGGACAAGGTGTTTTCGGAGGCAAAACTAGGAAAGGGAATAACATTTGAAATGTAAATAAAGAAAATATCTAATAAAAAAGAAAATGAAAATGAAAAAATGAATGACATTAAGCATACAAAAGGTGTCCTTCTACAAATTACTAAATAGAAAAGAATTATATAATAAAGGTATTGGTAACACGTTGGCCAAATATTCAGAAATGCCATCAAAGAAGAGGTAGCTGTCACGTTTTCATGAATGTGGTATCTCAAGAAGGACTTAAGTTCTATGTGACATTCTCATCAAAAGACTGAAAAGAGAGCTCAGGGGGTCAAAATACTTCACACAAAGCTTGACAACCTGAGTTCAATCCTCAGGACTCATAGGTTGGAAGGAGTGATCTGACTCCCACAAGCTGTCCCCTGACCTCCTCACACTCATGGTGGACTCAGAACTCATAGGTTGGAAGAGTGTTCTGACTCCCACAAGCTGTCCCCTGACTGCCACACACTCATGGTGGACTCAGGACTCATAGGTTGGAAGAGTGTTCTGACTCCCACAAGCTGTCCCCTGACTGCCACACATTCATGGTGGCATATGCACCCACTCTCAACACAGACAGAAAAACATATAAAGAAATGTAAATAAACAAATAGTCAAGAATAAAGAAAAACTACCCAAGAATCTAGTCATGAGGAAATATCTGATAAATCCCAAATAGGAATATTCTAATCAAAAGAAGGTGACTATATTCTTTAGAAACTTCAGTGTCATAAAGATTAAGAAAGTGCCAGAATGAAGAAGATTAGAGTCCAATTAATACGTATTGTTACTGGGGATTAAAATGATTTAAAATTACGTTATTGGCTCTGCTGGCAAACATAACAGTGGATAAAAGTACTGAATCAATGCTAAGTGTATTGGTTTGATAAATCATCATGGTTGTACAAATCTACAGTGATGCACTGGCACAATAACATATATGACATACTCTCAAATAAGTCCTGTGTATGTGTGTGCTCACAGAAGAGTGAGGGTTGAAAGAATGGGAGAAAGAAAAAAATGTTACAGTTATTGAATGTTGGCAACTACACTGAACTATATTAACACTATGCAAATCATTTGGGATATAGGCTATATGGATTTCTTAGTATTTTTCTTGCATGTTTTCTGTATGTGTGAACTTCTTTCCATGTAAAAGTTCAATGACACTAAATTGGCATTTAAAATTAAAAAGAAAAAAAGAAGATACAATGTCAAAATTGTAGTACGAACTACTCTTGCAGAGAATTATCAGTTCCCAGCACTCTGAGTCCAGTGGATCATTATCACCTATAACTTCACCTCCAGGGGATCTTGGACTCCCTTGGGTACCTGTACTTACAGGCACACACCCACAAAGAAACACATACACATACTGACTTAGTTAGGGTTTCATTGGTATGAAGAGACACCATGACCAAGGCAACTCTTATAAAAAGTACTCATTCAGTTGGGGCTGGCTGACAGTTTCAAAAGTTCAGTTGATTATCATCATCAGGGGGAGCATGGCATCATAGACACAGACTTGGTGCTGGAAGAGCCAAGAGTTCCTTCATCTAAAGGCATCCAGGAGGAGACTCTCTCCCACAGGTAGTTTAGAAGGGGGCTCACTTCCACACTGGGCATAGCCTGAGCATAAGAGGAGACCTCCAAGCCCACCTACATAGACGTACCTCCTCCAACAAGGCCACACCTACTCCAGCAAGGCCACACCTCCTAACAGAGCCACTTCCATAGGTCAAACATATTCAGACCACCATGTGCACCAGGTGCACGTAATTAAGAATAAATCTTAAAGCAAACATTTTTAGACAACTCCTCTAATCACCACATTTAAAGTATTCATTAGTATTCACATATGATTTCAACAGCAGTAAGTTTTATGTGTGCAATTTCTTGTTTTACAGGTTCAGGGTGACAATACTATATGCTGACAGGAAGGAGTAAAATTTTTGAATGTGTATAAAGTTTAAGATACTCAAGTAAAAAAACCACTCTGGGTATGAATAAAGCAATATTACTGAACTGTTTAACAATAAACCAAGTGGCAATTTTTGTCACCTTTACACAATTGTAAAATTAAGCATATCACTTCTATTTTAAATCCCTCCATAGTATTCTATCTTTTCTCACAGTCTAAACTCCTTCACATTCAAACTAAAGTCTCTCCTGATCTGGTCACTGTCTGCTTTTAATTTACCCGGTTTCTATCACTCTAGCCTTAGGCTATACAAACAGTACCCTCAATTCAGCTCTATTCTTTCTAGTCTTTGCAAGCAAGGCACCCTCTGTTTCTGGTCTGAGGTAGAAGCCACACCCAAATCATCCAAATCATTGGCAAGATTTATTGTCAATGTCTGCAAATGGTGATGTTCTCAAGGACAGGAAAAATATAAATTCATTATTTCTGGATCTTTATGCCCTGGCACAGTACCATGTGCACAGGAGTGAGTCAAAACGTGATTATTAAGTGCATAACTGAATTCATAACTAAGCTTATTCAGGAAAAGAAATAATTCTCCCCCCATTACAAGCATCTTACATTTCATATTTGTCAACAATCACAAAATACTTTAAAAAAAAACACATGCAGCACTATTTAGTAAGGGATTCTGTAATTATTTTTCGTAGACCAAAATTAATTTCTTTTTAAAGGGAGTTAGCACGGCATCCATAAATAGAAGCTGGGACAAACAACAAGGTAATAATGTTCCATTTTCCAGCCAATGTATAAGCACATGACAAAAGTTAGGCCAAATTATCTCTTTATTTATAGAATTTGAGTCCTGAGAATAATGACAAAAGAACTGAAAATAACTTTGCCTAAAATAGGTATCCATCAGCTAGCTCCTCTCTGCATCACTCTTTTTTTTTTTTTAATCAACTATTCTAAACCTCAGCACTTAAGAAGATCCATTTCGTTTCAGTGTGTTAAACCGGGCTTCACAGAAAGGTTCTTCTCGTTTTGGTGGGGTGAACCTCCATGCTTGTAAGAGACCTATTGGTTCGTGACATTGACAAGAACGGGGACCGGTAGGGAGGTGATTCCGTCCCCAGTGTGCTAGCCTGGCACGCGTTCATGGTGATGACAGAATAATAAAAGCAAGCAAGTGCTATTGTGAAAACGCCTCAAGCTTTGCTTGTGTCGCTCACAGTCATTGACATCTCACTGATTAAAAGTCCTATGAGCCCAGAGTGGGGCAGGAAAATCATCTAGAGGTCAACGTACTGAATATATGACCAAAACTCAGACATGGGGATTACCAGGGATTCTGGCTCTCAGGGCAAGCTATGTGCTACACACACCTGGGCAGCTCTACCAGTCCTTAATTATCATTCTAGCTTTTTTAAAAAAAAAATAGATTTTTCCCCCTCATACAATGTTTCCTGATTATGGTTCCGCAAACCCAGCCTACTCTTGGGTGTAGGTCTCTGCATTTGTTCCATCTGCTGCTGGGGGAAGTCTCTTTTATGATGACTGCATAAGGCACCGATCTGCTATAGCAGTATATCATCAAGAGGCATTTTAATAATGTTGTTTTTTTTTTTAGCCCAGTAGGGTTTGGTTTTATCCTATGCCTCTGGGCTATCTAGTCTCTGGTTCTTGGGTATACAAGTGTAGGGTGTGGGTTCCTTCTCATGGAGTGGGCCTTGGCTCAAATCAGACATTGGTTGGCTAGTCCCACAGTTGTGTGCCACCATTGATTGCACTAGCACATTTTGCAGGAAGGACAAATTTATACACCACTCCCCAAAGGGCAGTACTAGGTTTCTACACCATCGCTCAAATGGCCCCCAATTCTGATTCTTTCTCCTTTTAATATCTAACTCCACTCTATCTCCCTCCCTTACCTTTACTGCCCCCACTGCCACCCATCCTTAATCCTTCTGCAAAATCTGTTCTATTCCCCACTCTCAGGGAGATCCACATGTTCCCCTAGACCCCACTTCTTACCTAACCTCTCTGAGTCTATGGATTGTAGCATGGTTATTTTATTTTTACTTTACTTTGTAGTCAGTATCCACTTATAAATGAGTACATACCATGTTTGTCTTTCTGGGTCTAGGTTACCTCACTTAGGATGATTTTTTTTCTAGTTCTATTCATTTGCCTGCAAAGTTCTTTTTTTTTTTTTAAGTGGTTGAGTAAATGTGCCACATTTTCTTTATCCATTCTTCTGTTGAGGGACATCTAAGTGTTTCCAGTATCTGGCTATTATTTAAAAAAAAAAAGCCACATGAATACAATTGAGCAAGTGTCCTTGTGGTAAAATGGAGAATTGTCTGGGTACATGCCCAAGAGTGGTAAAATCTGGATCATGTGGTAGATCAATTCCCCTAGGTCTTTTGCCTTGTTTAGTCTTGGCTGCATAAGCATTCACTTGCTGGCATATCTTACACTATTTTACTATCTCTCTGGCCCCAAACCTGAGTATTATAAATATGTACTTTAGGTCCCTTAACTGCTTGGACAAGCTTTTTAATCCCCTAAATGAGTCCATCTGTACATTTGGTCTAGTAAATCTTTGCTTACCTTCTTGGGAGTATAGTTCTCCCTTCTTGTATACACCATTGTCCTTTCTTTTCTTGGAAATAGTTGGTAGTGTGGCTAGCAATCTGAGTCCTTTTTTCTTTAGTATATTCTAAGTTAGGCCATCCCTTAGTCCAGTCTCATTTCCCAGTGGGTGTCTCTTGCAGGCCCATAACCAGGATAGGCTTCTACATAGTCACTTCTGGAGCTACTTGATCTGCCTGGTTATTGCCAACTGAGTCTCTTCCCTCTGATGTCCTGGGCAGTAAATAGAACTCACAGTTTCCGGCTTCATTAGGGCATCCAAGAGGTCCAAGATTTCCTGTTTGTTTCCTCTGATTTGAGCAATCCTCCCTCTTGGCATATAGCCCTGTGGATGTGGGCTGTGGCAGAGGCACACCTGCTATCCATGTGAATGTTAATTTTCTTCCTGGTTCCAAGTTCCAAGGTGTTGATGATGGCAATCAGCTCCACTTTCTGTGTTGAGTGCCAGGGAGTAGAGGTTCTGCCCAGATGATATTTGTGCCATCCACCACAGCAGCACCTGCTGGTCTCTGACCTTCATGAAGAAAACTGCTCCCGTCTGTAGCTTCGACTGTCGGCAGGGGGCCAGTCTCTCCTTTTGGGCCAGTTAACTGCATCCTGTCAAGTAGGAAGTGTATCTAGACCCCCATTTTGGAGAGTATCTCTCTCTGCAACAGAGGGTAGGGACAGTCTGGGGCGACCCTAAATGAATGGGTTACCCATCTTATCACTAGGCCCCCTGTTCTTTGGGTAGTCATTTTGGTGTCAGTGGCTTCTTGGACCCAAGATCTTTTCTTGGAAAACAGGGTCATTGGCTTGGAGTGTTGAGCCCCTGTGTCCACCAAGAATTGAGGATTTTTATTTAATCCAGCATGCTGAGGTGGCCCTGCACATGGGGAGAGAATGACTACACACAGCCACACAGTGAGTGGGTCTTTGATACAGTCCTCAGGGCAGTTGCCATTAGGCACAATGTGATTGGCAGAACAGTATTACCTTTAAACTAATTGGTTGTTAGGGGATGAGGTAGGTGGCCAGCGGCCTTGGAATAGCTCTGGACCTCCCTCAGCTGCAGAGACCTCCTTGTAGTCTGAGGAATGTAATTTAGCCTCTCCCTTCTGGGAGGGGCAAGTGTTCCATGGCCTTTCCAAAGTTCCTAAGCTAACCCTTTCAGTATAAATTTAGAAATTCTGTAGAAACATTATTAGGACTTATGTAATCATCAATTTATCTACATAGCATTACTATAAGAGAGTACATGTTCACCGATCTGCAGAATGTCTGCTCAATAGGGCAGGCTAAAGCCTAGGAATCCGACTATTTAATAATAACAGAAAGGCATACCAACAAGAATCAATCCTGAGATGAGATCTCTGAAGATCCTACAATTCAGAGTTTACCCATCACAGCCAAGCAAAACTTTTGACACATTGTTTCATTTACTCTTTGTATTATTCTCTTTTTTTCTAGTTATTCATTTCAGTCCCCAGTTTGATTATTTCTTGCCATCTACAACTCTTGGGTGTGATTACTTCTTTTTGTTCTAGAACTTTCAGATGTGCTGCTAAGTTGCTAGTGTGAGATAACTCCATTTATTTTAATGTAGTCACTTAGTGCTATGACTTGCCTCCTAGAATCATTTTATTATGTACCATAAGTCTGGATTATGCTATGTATCCATTTTCATTAGATTATAGAAATTCTGTTTCTGTCTTGATTCATTTTTCATTCAGTAGAGAGTTAATTTCCGTGAGTTTGTAAATGTTCTATCATTTCTATTGCTGATATCCAGCTTCAATCTGTAGTACTATGATAGGATGCAGGCGTTACTTCAGTTTTCTTGTATCTCGAGACTTGCTTTGTGACCAAGTATATGGTTAGTTTTGGAAAAAGTTCCATGAGGTTCATAGAAAAAGGTATGTATTTGTTGATGTTTGGGTGAGATGTTCTGAAAATATCTGTTAGGACCATTTTTTGTTTATAACATGTTATGGTCAGTATTTCTGTTTAGTTTTGTCTAGATAATCTGTCCATTGCTAAGAGTGGGGTATTGAAGTCTTCCATGGTCAGTGTGTGAGGGTCAATATGTGATTTAAGCTGTAGTAGTAGGTTTTGGGGGTTTTTGTTTTTGTTTTTCAAACTTCAGTCCCCTTATGTTTAGGGCATAAATGTTAAGAATTGAAATGTCATCTTGGTAGATTTTTTTCTTTGGTAACTATGTAGTGTACTTCCCTATATTATTTGACTAGTTTGGTTTGAAATCTATTTTATTTTATATTAAAATGGCTACACCAGCTTGCTTCTTAGGTCAATTTTTTGGGGGAATATCTTTTGTAACTCTTTACCCAGAGGTCTATCCTTGATGTTGAGGTGTGTTCCTTGTATTTATCAGAAGGATGGATCCTGTTTTTGTATTCATTCTATTACTCTATGCCTTTTTATTGGGGAGTTGAGATCATTGATACTGAGACATATCAATGACCAATGATTGTTAATTCCTGTTATTTTGTTGTTGTTGCTGCTGCTGCTGCTGCTGCTGCTGCTGCTGCTGCTGCTGCTGGTGGTGGTAGTGGTGGTGGTGGTGGTATGCATGTGTTTCTCTTCTTTATTTTGCTGGTGTGAGATTACTTAATTCCTGTGTTTTCGGGGGTGTAGTTAACCTTCTTAGGTTAGAGTTTCCATCTAGTACCTTCTGAAGGGCTGGATTTGTAGATAGTTTAAATTTGACTTTACTTTGCAAGATCTTATTTTCTCCATTTATAGTAATTGAATGTTTTGCTGGGTATAGTAGTCTGAGCTGGCATCTGTGATCCCTTAGGATCTACAGCCTTTCTCTTCAAGCCCTTCTGGCTTTCAGTGTCTCTGATGAGAAGTCAAATGTAATTCCAATAGGTCTGCCTGTAAACAGGACTTAATCATTTTCACCTATATCTTTTCAATATTCTTTGTTCTGTATACTTAATGTTTTGATACTATGTGTTAAATGGGCTTTCTTTCTGATCTTCTCTATTTGGTGTTCTGTGTATTTCTTGTAGATTTATAGTTATCACCTTCCTTAGGTTAGAAAATTTTTCTTCTATGATTTTGTTGAAAACTATTTTCTTGGCCTTTGAACTGGATTCTTCTCCTTCCTCTATTCCTATTATTCTTAGGTTTGGTATTTTCATAGTGTCCCACATTTTGAAGTCCACATGAGCTTTGTAAAAGCAGTGGCACTGTTCATCATATTTACCACACATGTTCTCAGCATTCAGAACACTCAACAGTGTGTCTCAATAAATTTGTTCAGTTGGCTTAACTGAGTTGGGCAGATATGTCCATTTAAAAAAATAGTAGTTCTAATAATATTTACTCATTATTATAATTTTTGCTTTTACTTTATAATTCAGCCACTAAACTAAAATTTTATTCTTGTCATGCTACAGCATCTGGAGAAAAATAAAACATTGTGGTTAACATGTTTACTCATTATTTGTGGACTCTACACAATTACAAAATTAGGGAGACTTTAAAAATATAAAAGCACAGAATAGGTAATGAGTTTATGTGATTTCATTGAGAAGACAAAAATATTAACTAAATACAGACTCTAAAATTGGATACATTTGCTTTATCATAAGGTTATTTTGAGTTCCATGATAACTTCATTAAAAGACAAAAAACAGAAAAAATAAGAAGGGAAATGAGGCTAAGCTAGATTCTAAAATGACTACAAATTAATTTATTTCCATAAGTATACCAGTTAAATTTGCCTGCTCCATCTAGTAAAAAATGAGAATCTATATCCTCACTTATAAATCCAATTTGGCTATATACTTTGTTTTGCCACTGGAACATGAGCATCTATGCTTCAGACATTTCTAACATGTAACCCACAGGTTGTATGAATCCTTGGAAAGCTATGGAAATGACAAAACACATTTGAAGATAACATCAGACTGTAATTTTGAAAGGTTAGACAAGTCTGTGTATGTGTGAAAAATATTTTTAAGTCTTATACTTTGTTTCTCTCTCATCCCATTAAGTTCTTTTATAGTGGTACTTCTATTAGGTCCTTTACTGATAGTCAAACCTGCAATGAGAAGTCTGCCAGTCTCCAAACTGTCACCAGTTAATTGCTCTTAGATAATAACCAGACTTTCTCCTACTAAGAGCACATTTGAAGAGGTTGTAAAGCAATCAACCAAAGGTCATCCTAAGAAAACTTTCAGGAGCCATATAGGACAACTTAATATACTAGCAGGTGATCATCATGAATGGCCTGCTTTGGCTTATTATATAATCTCCAACAGGTGAGCCCTTATTAAGCAATGCTATAAGGGACTCATTTTAGGAAAAATTCCTGCTATTAATATGCTTTTCCTGTTATTATTAAACACAAAATAATCAATAAGTAATAGCACACCCCTTTGGAGCAGATCTCTGCAGATCCACAAGGATGTACTGTCTTATAGTGATGGTATGTAAACAAATAGATGACTTAAGTTTCATTGATGATCCTATAAGAATTGCTAAAATTATATCTGTGATTATTAAGTTCTTTTATAGTGGTACTTCTATTAGGTCCTTTTCTGATAGTCAAACCTGCAATGAGAAGTCTGCCAGTCTCCAAACTGTCACCAGTTAATTGCTCTTAGATAATAACTAGACTTTCTCCTACTCAGAGCACATTTGAAGAGGTTGTAAAGCAATCAACCAAAGGTCATAAAAAGGGAACTAATGATATATTATAGATGCTAGGACAGAAGATAAAATATTGGCTGGGTTTATCCGTACAAAACTTCACTTATAGCTTAGTTATGGTTTTTAAACCTTCAATGAACCTGTGGAGCTGAAAGATTTGATGGTTGTTTAGCTAGATAATTACTCCTAATGGATATGCATGTAAACATTCTCTGTTGTTTGTTTGTTTGTTTTGGTTGTTTTCAAGACAGGGTTTCTCTGTGTAGCTCTGGCTGTCCTGGAACTCACTTTGTAGACCAGGCTGGCCTCGAACTCAGAAATCCGCCTGCCTCTGCCTCCCAAATGCTGGGATTAAAGGCGTGCGCCACCACTTCCCGGCAACATTCTCTGTTGTGAACTTCTATTTCAATTTATGATTTGAAGTGTGAACTTGTGATGAACTTTGCAACTTGTAATCATGTATTCTGAAAGATGTATAAGTACTGAGGACAAAGAGACGAAAAAAGAGTTAGAGTAGAACTTTTTCCCCTTCCTTACTTAGACTAGGATTTTTTGCCTTTCTCCACTTAGAATTTTTCTTCCCCCCACTCCTCCCCCCATCCCCCCACCCCACCCCCTCGCTTAGGATCTTTCTGCTTTTCCCCTTAGATAGCTTTCATAAGAAACTTTTATCAACTTACTAATAAACTCATAACAACTTCTCTAACTTCCTGTGATTTAGCAGGCTGAAAGAGCCCAGCAGTTCCTGCTAAGATAGAACAAAGGCCACATTGCTTAATCCTCTGCTACTAGGCTGCATGTGTTAATCACCTAAGCCTGCAGTCTTTCATCCTCAGAAAGAGCAAGAAAGTTTCGAAGACTTTTTAGAAATTGTCATCAGCATTTCAGCACAGTTAGAGAGCTAGAAAGCCCTGAGACCCTCAGACTTTAAAGCTATCACCAGAGTCCTACTCTGTGACTATGACACTACCCTCTCTGGCCCAGAGGCTCCCAGCAGAAAACTAAGCTAAGAGACTCATAATAACCTACTGAAAGACTATGGGGAGCAGACACTAGTTGTCCCATCACCCACAGACACACCTTCCAACCATGGCAGATCAGTCAAAACATGAAATTTGTGTTAAGTAATAGCCTCACACTTTTCAACCAAGTAAAGCTCAGAAGGAACAGTGAAGTTAACCCAAAATCATAAATAAGCATACATGCATGAATGTGTGTGCATATGTGAGTGTGAAAGTCTGAGACTAATATTGAATACTTTCTTCAATCACTCTCCATCCTTCTTTTCTTACTTGGACAGTGCATATATATCATTCCTGCCCCTCTCTTTCTCCTCCAATTTCTCCTATACTCCCACTCAAATTCATTGTTTTATACAAACACAAATATATTACTCTCTCTCTCTCTCTCTCTCTCTCTGTCTCTCTCTCACACACACACACACACACACACACACACACACACACAGATATATAGATATAGATAATCTCAGGCCTAGATGAAGAATTAGAGGTGATCAATGGCTACTGAGAAAGGGAATGTATGTTATACACAAACATACATCACAAACCTATGTATGTAACCTGAGTCCATTTATCTTTGCTTATATAAATATGTGTTCAGGACTGACCACTGAAACTGGATAACCCATACAGGAGCTTGTCCATGGGGGGAAAAAAAAGAGAAAGAAAGAAAGAAAGAAAGAAAGAAAGAAAGAAAGAAAGAAAACTGTTTCTCCCCTTCTTGTCAGCCATTGATCAATCACCTAGTCATGAGACCATGTAGAATTTTTTTTTTTTTTGGTATCCATGTCAACTAGTGTGGTTTGAATAAGAATGACCCCTCCTCCATGGGCTCATGTATTTGAATGCTTGGCCCATAGGGAGTGATCCTATTAGGAGGGGTGGCCTTGTTGGAATAAGTGTAGCTTTGTGGGAGGAAGTCCATCACTAAGGGATGGGCTAGATAGTCTCAAATCTCTAAAACAGTTTCACTTCTGCTGCCTGCGGACCAAGATGAAGGATTCTGCACTCCTTCTCCAGCACCATGTCTGCCTACATGCTGCCATGCTTCTCATCATGAAATAATGGACTAAACCTCTGAAAGCGTAAGCCATCCCCAATTAAATGTTTTCTTTTATAAGAGTTGCTGTGGTCATGATGTCTCTTCACTAAAACAGAAACCCTAACAAGGAAACTCGTGTTATTATGGTCTCATTCAGGCAACCATATTGTTGAGAGTTCATGAGTACCAAGTACAGCTTCCCTGTCACACAAAAGCAGATACTCTAGGCCTTAACCTCTTAAAGTCTTTGCATTCTCTCTTCTGTGACTTTTCCTGAGCCTATGTGTAGGAGTGGCATTGCAGGTCTATCAGCTGGATATTCTGCATTCACTCTGCATTTTGACCACTTGTGGATCTGTCATAGTATTCAAGTGATGCTTCTTTGATGTTGTACTTTTTTGCATGACTGATAATGGAAATTTGGTAGTCTAGGGTTCTTGGAGGGAGAATTAGCACCCCAAGTAGTGAAACTTTATTCCAAGGTGCCAAGATCTGTTACCCAAGGCTCTCCAACTCTTTTTTTGTGTCCTAAATGAGAATCAGAAAACCTGGCCACATACCTGCCACAAAAAAATACCCCATCCTCAAAAGGGTGTGAACAGACCCCACTTCTGTCATATGAACCCTGATTTCTGTCTTTTCAGAGCCCTTATCAAGCTGTCTGTAAGCTGTCTGGGGCCTAAATTCTCATCAAAACAGTTGTCCCTATAAAATGGCATTAAATAAATTTGTGGCATCAAAGAACAATCTATCTCAGCCTTCACTGTCATTTTAGAAACCTCTCACTTCTGTCTCCACCTCCCCAGTTCTATGATTATTCCTGGGACTGCCACACCTGGCTTTTTACATATGGTCTCAGGATCAAACTTGGGTGTTGACACTTATGTAGCAAGCACTTTATGAAAGGAGTCATCTCCCTAGCCCCTATATCAGTTTAAACTATAAAATGTTGGTATGATTTGTTGCATGGTAGAAGCAACTGTTGCTTACCTAGCAGCTGTATATAATGAGGACTGTATCATCAATAATCTTTCATGTTGAAGTTGGAAATAACTAGAAAAGTACAGCTGTAAATTAGAGAGAATAGCTCAATTTTCATGATAAGTTCTAAGGTTTCAATTTCTGTACATGGCTTAATCAAGATACCTTTAAAAATACCTTAAGCACAAAAGACAAATACTGCTGAGAACTTTGCTAAACTTTGCACTTCTAAGATGATGTTGTTTAGTGATAAAATGCTTTGTTTTCAAATAACCAAGGACACTGTGAGTGTGGCCATTGAGATGGTTCAGTGGAGTAAAGGTGCTTGCCACGCAGGCCTAGAAGCCTAGTTCAATCCCAGAGTCGGTGAAAATGGTGCCATTGTTAGCTAAAAGACAACAACTCTCCACCATCGTGCAATCCAAATCATAAATTTCAAGTATTCTCACCCCAAGTGGTAAACTTTATTCCAAAGTGCCAAAATCTCTTACCTGAGGCTTCCCAACTCCATTTCTGTGTCCTAAATGGGAATAGGGAATAAATAAATTTCAAGTGCATCCATGACAGAGAAGCGTGTATGAAGGTGCTTCTGGGATTTAGAAAAACCTTTCTCTCACGTGTAACCCAGAAGATTGAATCATATGCCTCCCTGACTGTAGCCAGACTGCAGACTGCAGACTGCAGACAAGAGCCTATTGCCTATGGATACGGAAACTCTGTTAACTTCTTTTTCAGCAAAACTGGTAATATAGAGATGTAGTGAGATTTTAAAACTAAAACTTTGAGACAGAAGTTATAAACTATGTGAATATTTAAAATCAAATCGCCATCTTCATAATAAAGAGATTATACCCAGAGTCTGGCACTGCCTCATTCAGTAAAAGAATAAATACTTAAAGAAAAAATAAAACTGCAGAAAGAAGATATTTTTCAGATGATTAACTTCAGAGATAGCAGGTTGCATTGCTGAGTGGAGCCCTGTAAGAAGAGCAGGAAGAGTAGGGATACACCTGTTTCCTTCACTCCAGCATTTGGAGTATGTTTCCAAGAACCATGAGGGAGACTAGAGTGCCTCTAACCAGACAAGACAGATAGCAGCCGGCACAGCTATGTAGATGTTTGTGGGTTTTCCATGGCTTTCTCAAGAAGCAATGTGACCTTGAAAGACAGAAGGCTGGGAATGACATTTTCCTGGTAGTGAAGGAAGTCATTTCAAGAGGCTACCAAGAAGAGCCGATTTCCCAGAGCATCTGAATTGCCGAAGACAGACACTCATCGGGAAATCTCCAGGCAACAAAAGACATCCACAAGAAACATCGATTGCTGTAAACCTTCACTGGACTCAAGGAGTATTTAGGCAGCTCTCATGGGCAACTTGTTCACATAAGAACTCCTATGTCCTTACCATTCTCCCTCTTAGTTCAAGCATGAAAACGGAAGAAAAGGGACTTAGAGGAGAAAGAACAAAGAAACCAACCACGGGCTCTCCACCAAGCAAGAAAAGTGGTTCCAGAACATGGTACAAAATACAGCTTCAGAGTTTCTTTAGTTGTACATTTTAATACCTGAATTCAGGCTGATTCATGATTTGAATTTAGTATCATTTGAACAGGAAAGGGTCTGCAGAAGTCTTCATCTGAAGAAAGCATACGAATAAAACTTGCAACTGGCCAGCGTCACAAGCAGGGCTTCCCTAACACACTCATCATGCTAACCACTTTCTAGTTGTAGAGTACTTTCACGTAAACATGATTTTCAAAAATTTACTTCTGAAGAGTTCCTAAGGGACTACATTAAGCAGTTCTCAGCTGGTCAGCCCTTCTGATGGAATTCTCCAAATTTGATATATTGAATTCTTTAATCCTCAATGTATCAGAATAGAACTGTGAAGAGAATGTTTTAAAGATGTAATTAATGTAAAGTTAGCTCATAAGGGTATCTGACTAGTGTCCATATAAGTTGAGATTAAGAACAAATAGAAGAAAAGCATCCCTAAAAAGAAAGGTCACTTCCAAAACCAATACTATAGACAACTTTATCTCAGAATTCTAGTCTCCAGACTGAAAGGGGAGAAACATTCATTTTCATTGTTTAAGCCTCAAGGTTTGTAAAACTTGGTCATGTGCATCACAGCAAGCCAACACCATGGGATGGAAGGGAGAGAGTGACATAGAATCTGCATACATTTAAATTGCATTTTTGACATTTTGCTTTAATCAAAGGTAGCCTCTCACTTTCTCTCTCCTTACTTAGTATAAAGCATAGACTCAGGCACAGTAATTCTAGTTATAACTGCATATTTTGTTCAGAGAAATACTTAAGGGCCTTTAGAGCATTTGCTGCCCTGCCCCAAGAAAAGTTGAAATTTTATACATACCCTTTCTCCAGAGAAAGTTCAGCAGACCCTATAGCAGACCCTGCTTAACTGTACTAAATTCTAGATTCTCAGAAGAATGATAGCAATTACACATGCTGACCATTTGTGTGGGCTTCCCATCTAGAATGGCTGCTCTCCAGAGTCTATTAGTACCCCCTATAGAAGCCAGATTAGAGCCTGTACTCCTGCCAACTATATGAGAAATTAAGTAGAAATTAAGTAGGCCAGATTGTATTCTCATTAATAATCTTTCTATTGGGTTACAGCTAACATAGTGAGTGAGAAGCAAGTCCAAGTATTATAGGAAAGCTTATATCCTTATACAGATAATGTGGTTTATAAGCACTCTTAAACACAAACAACTTTTTCTAGTAGTGAGTTGTATAGCTCACCCAAACTAAAAGCAGCATGTTGTAGGAACAAACCAATACAATAGCTGGTCTCCAACTCATTCAGAAGGCTAATTAGTTCATTGAGTATTGTTTTTCCAGTTTTATTCTTTGGGAAGTTCTGGAAATTTTACTAAACTCATAATCTATATTGAAACTTGTATATGAAACAAAGTCAGCTGTAAATATCTATCTTTGATAGTGTAAGCTAATTTTAATCAGTTTCATTTCTAAGACATGACTTAATCACAGATTTTCATGTAACTATTTGGGTAGATTCATGGCTTTTTTCCTTTGATAGAAATAGATAATTCAGTGGTACCTTTACCAACACTGAAATGCAAGGTGATGTTGATCAAGTTACTTGTCAAGTTAAGCTCTCATGTTTTTCAAGAGAGAATGGCCATCACTGTAGTCCAATGACATCTATTAATGAAATGTAATTATTGCCAGAATAACTCTCAGATGTGATATTGGGCATAATGTATAGGAAAACTGGCAGTTCTCAGCTATTTGACCACAAGTTCAGTACCATATTATCCTTATCTCTTTTCCTGTCTCATAAGGCCAAGTAAGGAGAAGGAAAAAAAAATTCACAATGATGTCTAACCTTAAGAAGACCTTGTGCATTTGCAGTAAAACCATTTCACAAATGATTCAAATAAATGAGATGTAAAGAACCTAAATTAATTTTCAAGGCTTTTAGACTTGGGAGTTTTCTTTGAGTGCAAAACTATGAAAAGACCAGATATAAATGGCTATGTTCAATCAAATTCTGTTTTAAATTACATTTTGGTGGCACAGGTCTATAATCCAACACTTAGGACAGAGTTGGAGGGCCACAAGGTCAAGTTGTAAGTCAACCTTACGATATAGAGAGATCTTGTTTCTAAAACAAAAGTTTTTATTAATCAATGAACAATATTTTTAAAACATTTATATCTGGTCTCCTTTAGTAGGTGCATATTGTAAGTATGCTACGTATCTGTTTTAGTTAACTTTACAAATTACTTATGAGTATGTGTGTATCTGTGCATGTATATTCTACGTGTGTGTGAGTGCCATTGGCAATCAGAGAAGGGGGGTCAGATATTCTGCAGGTGGAACTATAGGTAGTTGTGAACTGCCTGAAGTAGGTGTTGGAGATCAAACCTGGGTCCTGTGAAAGAGCAACATGTCCTCTTAACCCCAGAATTTTCTCATGTTATGATGCCCCCCCACCACAAAATTATTTCATTGCTACATCATAATTGTAATGTTTCTACTGTTATGACTCATAATTTAAATATTTGTGCCTTAGGAAATCTCAATGAAAGGATCATTAAAGCTCCAAAGAGGATGAGATCCACTGGCTTATAAGGTGTCTTCTTATACAGTTAGCTTCTCTAACCTTCTTAGGGTGAGAGAGAGAGAGAGAGAGAGAGAGAGAGAGAGAGAGAGAGAGAGAGAGAGAGACCTAAACAGAATATAGTTTATCAAGTAGCAACAAAATAATTTTATGAGGGGGGCGTCCATAATATGAGGAACTCTATTAAAGGGTCACAGCATTAGGAAGGTTGAGAATCACTGCCTTAAGATAACAATAGCAACAAATTGCATGAATTCATTATTTTTAATTGCTGAGTAGTATTCCATTGTATAAATATACCACATTTTCTGTATCCATTCCTCCTTTGAGGGATATTTGGGCTCCTTCCAATTTCTGGCTATTATAAACAAGGCTGCTATAAATATAGTGGAGCATGTGTCTTTATTGTATGCAGGGGAATCCTCTGGGGATAAGCCCAGGGGATTATGCTAGGGTCCTCTGGAAGTGACATGCCCAATTTTCTGATTTCCAGAGCAGTTTTACCATTTTGCAATCCCACCAACAGTGGAGGAGTGTTCCTCTTTCTCCACATCCTCGCCAGCACTTGTTGTCTCTTGAGTTTTTAATCTTAGCCATTCTGACTGGTGTGAGGTGGAATCTCAGGGTTGTTTTGATTTGCATTTCCCTGATGACTAATGATGTTGAACATCTCTTAAGGTGTTTCTCGGCCATCCGAATTTCTTCTGGTGAAAATTCTTTGTTTAGATCTGTACCCCATTTTTTGATGGGGTTATTTGGTTCTTTGGGGTCTAACTTCTTGAGTTCTTTGTATATATTGGATATTTGTAGCTAAATGGTTAGATCTGTAAAATATCATCCTAAGTGAGTTAACCCAATCACAAAAGAATACACATGAAATGCAATCACTGATAAGTGGATATTAATGAGCCCAGAAGTCCTAAATACTCAAGGCACAATTAGCAAGTCAAATGATTCCCAAGAAGAAGAAAGGAGAGGACCCTGGGCCTGAAAAGATTGGATCCAGTTTTGTAGACCCAGAACAGAGAAATCGTGTGTGTGTGGCGGGGGGGATGATTGGGGAATGGTTGGGGGGGAGAGGAATTATGGGCCGTATGGTGGGGGGGGAACTGGGAAAGGGGAAAGCCTTTGGAATATAAACATAGAATATAGAAAATAAAAATTAAAAAAAAGATAACAATAGCATACATACTATATCAATCAATATATCTGCTTGCTTATGTATTCATCTATCTATCTATCTATCTATCTATCTATCTATCTATCTAATCATATATGCATCCATCCATCCATCATGAAAGAAGAAAGGGTACTATTTGGAAGGAAGAAGAGGACCAGAGTATTAGAAGAGTGAGAGTGAGCAAAGTACAATGATATCCATGTATGAAAATGTCATAAGTGAAACCCATTATTCCACATGAAAACCTTAAGATAATTCTAAAGTAGCAGCAATACAAAGAGACAAGCTATGTAGCATTGGTAAAATATGTGCAAACCATGAGGGTGACAAAGGATGCATGTGTAGAAAACATAAGCAATCCTTGATCTTCACAGCAGTATCAGACCATAAAACAAACATGCGAGATGAAACTACACAAAGAAACCTAAAGAACAGTGGAAACGTTCATTATTGTTGATTTAAATCATCTTTGTAAAAGCCTCCTGCTATATTTATCATACTTTTTTTTACAGTGTTATTCTTTTTTTTTTTCATTTTTATTTTCTATATTCTATGTTTACATTCCAAAGGCTTTCCCCTTTCCCAGTTTCCCCCCACCATACGTCCCATACTTCCTCTCCCCCCCCAACCATTCCCCAATCATCCCCCCCCCATGATTTCTCTGTTCTGGGTCTACAAAACTGGATCCAATCTTTACAGGCCCAGGGTCCTCTCCTTTCTTCTTCTTGGGAATCATTTGACTTGCTAATTGTGCCTTGAGTATTTAGGGCTTCTGGAATCATTAATATCCACTTATCAGTGATTGCATTTCATGTGTATTCTTTTGTGGTTGGGTTAACTCACTTAGGATGATATTTTCCAGATCTAACCATTTACCTACAAATTGCATGAATTCGTTATTTTTAATTGCTGAGTAGTATTCCATTGTATAAATATACCACATTTTCTGTATCCATTCCTCCTTTGAGGGATATTTGGGCTCCTTCCAATTTCTGGCTATTATAAACAAGGCTGCTATAAACATAGTGGAGCATGTGTCTTTATTGTATGCAGGGGAATCCTCAAAAAATGGGGTACAGAGCTAAACAAAGAATTTTCACCAGAAGAAATTCGGATGGCTGAGAAACACCTTAAGAGATGTTCAACGTCATTAGTCATCAGGGAAATGCAAATCAAAACAACCCTGAGATTCCACCTCACACCAGTCAGAATGGCTAAGATTAAAAACTCAAGAGACAACAAGTGCTGGCGAGGATGTGGAGAAAGAGGAACACTCCTCCACTGTTGGTGGGATTGCAAAATGGTAAAACCGCTCTGGAAATCAGTTTGGCGGTTCCTCAGAAAATTGGGCATGTCACTTCCAGAGGACCCTGGCATACCCCTCCTGGGCATATATTTACCATACTATACTTTAAAATATTAGAAATTTTGAGCCCAGTCCCTTATGAGGACATAACTTATGATACAAAGATCATGTCTTTCCTAAATGGTCACAGTGAGTGTTCATACTGTTGTCTAAGCTGGTTGGCTCCTAACATTTTATGTTGCATTTTAATGCTGTGAGATGTCCCTAGGTTCCTGCAGTGAAGACTTTTACCACTTTTTGTGGGATATGTTGTGGTTTACTACCACCAAATTCTACTGGCTGCATAGCTACTCTCCTAAATGCACTACTTTTAATATTCTTATCAACTATTTACTACAGAACCCTATTTTTTAATTTATTTTTTATTTTCTATATTCTTTGTTTACATTCCAAAGGCTTTCCCCTTTCCCAGTTCCCCCCTCACCATATGTCCCATAAGTCCTCTTCCCTCTGCCCATTCCCCCATCATCCCACCACCACCACCATTTCTCTGTTCTGGTACTTCCCTAAAAAACTGGATCCAGTCTTTTCAGGACCAGGGTCCTCTCCTTCCTTCTTCTTGGAAATCTTTTGATTTGTTAATTGTGCCTTGAGTATTCAGAGCTTCTGGGCTACAGAACCTTATTTTGAGAGGTCCAAAACCACTGGAAATAAAACTCTCAATTCCCTGGGAAGCAAATTGAACTCCTGGAGGAGGAGCCACTGACAATGGATCTTTCAGTCAATAATGGCCCTGACTTAGGGAGGATAAGTCTAGAGCTGAGTTGGCTCCTGGGACACCCAGCTGGAGGAAATGACAGGGCCAGAACTGAGCTGGTGTACTAAATTCTTCAAGGTCTCACCAAATATAGTAGAACTAATATAGCAGCCAATCAAAATTGTACTATTATTACTGCTTTGCCCCTACCAATCATATTAGAGGTTATTAAAGGTATATTAACCCTTCTGGAAAATTACCCTAGTTCTACATAAAAGGGGCCTGGGAGTCCCTCAGGTCATCACCATTTTGATGAATGGTTGACCCTGCGTGCTGGTAATTTCTGCAGAATAATCACTCTTTGCCTTTGCATACCATTTGGGTCTGGGGGTCTTCGTTCAGCAGTTCTTTGACCCTAAAAATTTGTGCCTCACTAGAATTTTATTTTCTTATAAATTTTATTGCTTCATTTTCATCTTTGTTGGACAATTCCATTTTAAGTGATTTGTTTGTATAAAGTGGCATAGGAATTTATCACCAAGAGACAAGGAGACCACAAAAACAGGCACTTTGATTTCTACCTGAATAGAAGGTCTGTAATGTTTATCAAAGGTTTTGAAAGAAGCACTATTCAATGACACCCAGCTGTTGCTTATGCTAAACTCGATAAACTGGAGAGCTGGCAACAAGGTTTGTACTTTATGCAACCACAATTAATAGGCCATACTAACTGAAATTTGAGCTATGTGGTTTACCTAAGCCATGATGGGGGACAAAAAGGTATGCAAATCCAGTGTCATTTATACAAAAAATTCTCTGAATTCTTTGTCCGAAAAAAATCTAAGTAAAAATGGAAAGACGTGAGCAGACATGTTGGCAAAAGGAATGTACAGATAGAAAATTTGCTCCTAAAGATATGTTCAACAATAGTCATTTGCATCTACTAAAATATCCAAATATTATCTGTATTCAAGACAATATCAAAGGCTGACAAGGAACTGGAAATACTTCACCTCTCAAGAAGAAAAAAAAAATTAGAGAAGCGCAGTAACATTGCAAAATAGTTTCACAGCTTTAAAAAAATACTTACACAGTGACTGTATCATCCAACAACCACACTCTACACACTGTCTACCAGAGCAAAAATTAAATCCACATATTCATATGCAGATGATTGCATTATGAGATTTATTGCTCCCAAATAGAAACAACTTATATTTCTCATACTCAACTCAGTAGGTATTTGAAGCAACTGTGGCACATTCATACCATGAAAAGTTACTCAAAAATTAAAGAAAAATATTGATACAGAATTGGTGAGTTTCCAGATTATGAAAAGAACTCATCTAACAGACATAGAATGTAACTGATGCATATTGTCATGTAAGTTTCAAAATGACAGAACTATGAAGAAGTCAAATAGGTTAGCTGACTGCCAGAGTTAGGATGGAGGAACTAATGGCAGAGATAACACAAGGAACCTCTGTGCTCATTTAGTATTTCTATGTCCCAACTGTGATGATACTTACATAAATCTCCTCATGATGAAAAGATAAAACTCCAAGGAACTACACACACTCAAAATGAGGGTACATACAAAAAGTAAACAAAAAGGTGTGGTCAGCATTTGTAATATCTGTACTCAAAGGGATAATGTGTGGCATAGAAAATTAGAAAACTACATGGATATTTATCTACATATAAATTGCCTTTCCCCCCTCCTTATTTTAAGACAGTGTCATATATCATATACCATAGCCAAAGCAAACCATAATTTCCTGGTGATCTTTTCACCTCAGCCTCTTGAGTTCTGAGATTATAGGCTTTAGCCAACATAGCTGTCTTTCAAAGTAAAACATCTTTTAAAAAACTGCCTCTGACCCAGTGTTGTATTTATCTTTCAGGCATTTCTCCATGATATACTCACATATACAGCTGTGCAAATTTCATACACAGATATGTGTGAATATAGGGATGTCATTGTAGCAGTGACATGTGACATGGTGTTCACATTGCCATAGTGGAAAATAGTAGTTAAAATTGAGGACAAAACCCAAAGAATATGAATGTTAACTACCTACCAAACACCCACCCTATCACTACAAGTTAATGTTTTCAACAAAGATTTTTTTTTTTTTTTTATCTAGTGATTGGTGATAGTTATCTTCATTGCCAACTTTACTTGAGAATTAAAGCGCAATCCCAGTGAGGACTACTGAAGAGGAAGAGCCACCCTGAATGTGGGTGGCACCAAGCCTACTAGCTGGGAGCATGGAGTACAACAGGGGGAAAGGGAAAGCCAGTCCAGTGTCCTGGCCTCTGTTGTGTATCTTGTCCCCTAGACATGAAAAATAGGTTCCACTAATTGCTCCTTCAGGAACATGAGACAAGCATCATGGAATGAGCCCTCTGAAATGGTGAACTCAAATAATTCCTTTTTATTTTATGTCAGATATTTTGTCACATTGACAAGGAAGTAACCAATACAGTGTTATAGGTCTCCAAATCTGAGCAGCGTACTTCAGGGAGCATGCAGGATGATTCACTGAAGTGCTGGGGGTAGGGGAGTTGAGGGGGAAGGACAATGAGATGAGTATTTGTATTTAAATTAGGCTTTATTAATAGATAACAGATATATTGATACAGATGCTGTTATTTGATCTGGATACAAGGTGAATTAAGAACAAGCCTGACAGTGGTGCCCTGACTCCCTCATTCACCAACAATTTACAGACATCTCACAAAACAGTAAAACAGCACAAGAGGCTCTGTGGGGGGAAATGACAGCCAGCCATAATTCTTCAAAACTATGACCCAACTGAGTTTTCTCCTAAAGTTGCCCTTTGCTAAATTACAAGGCTAAAAGTTATGAAAACAGATAGCCAAAAAGTCCAAGGTTATTTTTCTAGGGGAGGGGGGAACGTGCTACTAGAAGACTATTTTGTGCTACTAGAAGACTATTTTGAAAAAGCTTACTTAAAATACTTTGGTTTGTGCTTTTGTGGCTGAAAACCTAGCTTAACTTACTACCTAGCAAAAATGTCAAGCTTCGCAATTTAATATCTTGGAAATAACATCTAGACCTATTTTTTAAAATCTCCACAACATCAATACAAATTATTTTTTTAAGTAGTCCAAAGTGCTTCTGTAACGTTAGAAAGCCTTTTCAAAAGAACCAGTGTTTCTTGGACTAGGTGCTAAAACAAATGTTCTTAATCTTCCAAGAAGCCACGCCTTTGTTCTTGGGGGTTATCACTTGAGATGTCACGTTCATATTACAAATACTCACTCTACCACGATATTGATTTTAATTATTTTAAAAGTTTTAGGGGAATGTTCCTCAGATGGCTATAGGCATTGCCTATGCATCTACAAATAACCTTAACAAAAGATCTAGAAATGCACTTTTCTTTTTCCTTTGAACATTTCTCTTTAGCCTGAAACCCAAAGACCCACACCTCTTCTTGCACAGTTAATGGGCATTTCAAAGGTAAACGGATCCTCTCAGCTACCACTCCCAAATTTCATACTTTCATTATCATGAACACTTTACTTAGGAGTATTTTTTCAGCTCCTCACACAAAAAGAAAACAAAAATGTTGGAGTGTTGCTGACTGTACTGTCTTATACGCTACATCTCTGCACTTTGAAATTTGCTCCAAAACCTAATCATTTATCCCTTTTCCACCAGTATGACAAGTAGCCTATACCTTCATTACTTCTCTAAATTATTGCAATAGTTAAATATCTGGTCTGCCTGGGTTTTCCCTTTTTAACTAAAGATGGCCTACTCTTTAACCAGTCAGAGTTGACTCTTAAATCACTTAAATATTCCTCTCAAAACCTCGGTAACAGCTTCTGCATTAAAGCCACAGCCAAACGATCTTACCCGGACCCCTTAAGACATTAACAGAATCTTGTTCCCTGATGCATTTGCTCTCACAAGTCAATTCCTGCAGCCTCACTAAGCCCAGTGGGCTCCTTGTCAGTCCTTAAAATAGCAAATGTGCCTAAGAATTTCATGAATTCATTGTTTTTAACAGTTGAGTAATATTCCATTGTGTAAATATACCACATTTCCTGTATCCATTCCTCTGTTTAGGGACATCTGGGTTCTTTCCAGCTTCTGGCTATTTTTGGAGGGGAAACCAGGAAAGGGGATACATTTGAAATGTAAATTATCTAATTAAAAAATAGCAAATATGATCCTAGTTGATATCCTTGGAACGCTATCTGGAGTGCTTTCTTCTCATAAATTCACAAGGGTAACTTCTTCACCTATTGAACAAATGTCAATTTATTTGCCTCTAGCAATCCATATAAAATGGTACAAGGCGCTGGGTTTGATCTTTAGTGCTACAAAATGGTTATCTCTGCTACCATTTTATTCCAAAATATTCCTCTGCTTCGTTTTTTTAATGCATCATTTGTGACTATAGAAAACAGTTGTTTAATATCTATCTCCCCCTCCCAGGGAGAATGTGACTAGTTTTTATTCATCAGCACAGTACTTGTCACTGGCACAATAAACAATAAACGTTCAAATGAATCAATTGCCTAGACCTATCTTTTCCTTCAATGTTTCCTGGAAACTATTGGAAATTTCTTATAATAATTACACGTTATGCCCAATACATCTTCTTGCATTTACTGGCTAGGTCTTCTTAGCCTTACTCACTATTCTGTATTTGTCTCCTAAAGGTTGTGACCTTTATGTGTCTTTCAAGTTTTACCTTCTTAGTAAGTTATTAATCTGGTATCAACTTTGGCTAACATTTTAACGGTTTTGTTTTGATCTATAGAAAGTCTAGCCTATAAATTTTCTGAGATAACATTTGAAATTTCAAACTGTCCTCCATCTCAACCAACAAGGCCTTTTTGTTTGTCCTTTTTGGTCTATTTTCCTTTGTCTCCAGGCTCCAACTTTGGCACAAATCATACCATGAAATATTCTAAACACTAATAATCGTGGACAAGAAGCGAATTACCTCTATAGTGGGCTGATAAGACTTAACCAGCAGGTTGTCAATTAAAACGTAAAGAAATCTCCAGTTTTGCCACTATTTAAAGACTTGCTTTCTTCAAGCATAATGGAACTGAGCTCCCCATGAGACCCAGAACGTACACTGGAAAGTTCAGCACACCTTGTTAGCACAATGTGTCCTCTAAGTCCATGACTTTTTAAAGACTCAAGAGTTTAGAGCCCCAACTCCATACAGACCAAACAGACTGTAAACTCACGTTAGTGCCACTGCAACTAGTCTAGTGATTAAGATCACTGGAAGAAATTGAAGTGGGTGAAAGTAATCAAGCCTTTTCCCAGAACACCACTGGAGTTTAAGACAAAAAACATACTAGGCAAAAAGATACCAACAAATGTGTGCAAAAGCTATAACTACAGGGTGACAAAATGAATATGCAAGAGACAAAAGATGGCAAATCCTGCAACACTGCAAAAGTTATAGAGAAATACAAGTCCCTAATGAGTTGGACATTAGACCAATAGGAAGAAAAGATGCTCACATGTGTAGTCAAGAATTAAGAAATACAGTATCTTGAAGTCCATGGCTCATTTCCTCTATCAAGAAAAGGTAAGGTCACTTCTGGGGGGGGGGGGGAGAATGGAATAATGCTGGGTAGCAGCTACACAATTAAGGAATTGGTAGGAAAGTGAGGAAGGATTGGATAGAAAAAACGTGGCCACCAAAAACATAAGGCATACCAACCACTTCATGCTAACAATAAAAGAGATACAGTAAGATTTAGATAAGAATCAGAATAGCGTTTAACTAACCTCACTGCCAGAAAAGGAGGTTGGTGTCATCCTAAGTACTTATTCCAAGTCTAGAACAAACTGGGTAAACAAGCAGCTCAGAAAAGTCAAAGAAAAGTTCTCCAGAAGATGAACTCTTTCCCGAGCAACCATCAGTATATTCAGGGATGCCTTTTTCTAGCATCCAGCAGTCAGCTCTCAACTCTTCAAGTTAGTGTTTGTAAGAGATGCATTTAAAAAAATGACTTTGGTACTGGCACTTTATGAAAATCTTCATTTTATACATCCCACTCAATGTCCCCTTCTCTTCTCCCAAGGACAACTTTAAAGAAACTTTAGAGTGTACACTTAGAGAGTGCCATCGTCTTACTTCCACTGGCTCGTCTCCACAATTTATTCTTTGTACAAGTTGGATGCTACCTGTTGTCAACTCACATCATCCTAGCAAATGAATCTAACTCCCTGGCCTGCTTCTAATTCTACCAAAAAAAAAAAAAAAAATCTAAATCAATCAATCAATAATACATGAATAAAAGCATCAATCTAATTCTGATTCTCTACACATCATTTGCAATTAGCAGCTAAATGTTGCTGGAGAAAAACCACATCAGAGATCTAGCTCCCAAATTCATTCTACTATATTTCTCTTTTAAATAAAATATCTCAAATAACTTCTCCTCAAAGCCCAACATCAACTTCTTTCATCCTTAAACTATTTTAAAGCTCAATTTATTTTTATCTGTGATTCTATGTTTGTTTCTGTAATGGGTTATTCATTATAAAATAAAAATACATTAAACATGAAACATTTCAAACAGTTTTACAGTCAAAACTACCAGAAATATGCTAAAAATAACTTAATGAGCCATAAGACTCACTTTTATTATCTTTCATTGATCAGTCCTGATAAAACTTTCAAACTGCTCCATTTCAAGAACATGTATATTATCCAACAACTTAAAAAAAAAAAAAAAGACATCATCACAGAAGGCAGTTCTCTAAGAACACATAACCATGTTTTATCACAGTGAATGACCTACTGCACTCTCTCCTAGCAAATCATTGGCAAAGGAAGCAGAGTCCAATAAAATATCAAAATGTAGAAGCATAATCTCTCAGATGTTTTCAGCTTCAGAGTGTGACCTCAGCTCTATGTACATGAGTTCAGTATTCTTCAAATAGGGATGAAATACAAATTATAAATTCTGGGACAAAGGTTCTTCAGGTAGCCATTAGACAGATTTCAGAGCTACTTAAGTTTTCTGTGGTCATTTAAAAAAAAAAAATGCTGTTCAGCTTTTCAATTCACCCTAAAGGCTGATCTTCTTGCATTTACTTGCAATAGTTAAATATCTGGTCTGCCTGGGTTTCCCCTTTTTAACTGAAGATGGCCTACTCTTCAGCCAGTCAGAGCTGAAGTTAGTAAACACTCAAGTAAAAAAAGAACTATTCTGGAAACGTTAAAGAAAAAAAAGCTTACTTAGCAATACGGTATATATTATTAATATGCACACCTCTGAGTCTTAAAAAAAAAAAACCCAATAGCACATTCACTTTCTGTTTTAGTTACAAAGACATGGATCTACAAGCAGATGACCGGAGGAAACAGAAGTTCATATTTATTAAACATTTATAATGAAAACAAAAATTAAATTTAAGTATGGCCCACTAAGTCCTTCATTACATCAGATTCACATATTATTTCTGGCATTGTCAATATGGCAACATAAATTATTTGATTATATGGGAATGTGGTTCTGAAATTTGTTAAAATCAGGATAT
Organism: Apodemus agrarius; assembly: GCA_964023405.1. Lineage (NCBI taxonomy): Eukaryota > Metazoa > Chordata > Mammalia > Rodentia > Muridae > Apodemus > Apodemus agrarius. The sequence continues at coordinate 51,237,311 of OZ030017.1, read as the reverse complement.
TTATATGTAAAATACTGGGATATAGTTTTAATACTATTACAATAACAAGAAATTTGACATACTTCAATTATAAGGCCATAAAACCTGCTGCCTTTGTGAATTCTAGAAATTATTTAAATTATTAACTGAAAAAAAGAAACTAACAGGACTTAACTCATTGGTTCCAAAAAGTAAACATCTTTATTTCCTGAACAGAAATACTATGCCTAACAAACCCCATTGAATCACTTTACATAAAGACAACATCCCAAACTCACAATACTTCTGTCTTCTTGGTAGATATACATTGGGTACATGTACACACACACACACACACACACACACACACACACACACATTTTGTTGTTTTGTCTAGAGTCTTTTGGGGGGAATTAAGGGACGGTAGATATATTCCCAAGATTTTTAACTGAAAAGTGTTGTAAAATAAAGTTCACAATTTAAAAAGCTCCCAAAATGAAATGAGTATGGGAACATCTCACCATTAACAGAGGCTTCAAAGCAAGTTCTATTCAGGAGCCGCTCTGCTTCACAGACATCACTAGTGAATGACTGAGCAAGCAGCTACAGTTACAGTGGATACCACTATGGAAAGTAGTACCTAGTCAGGAGTCTAACCCAAGTTGGAGGTTAAGTAGCTTTACTTACATTTAAAATAGAAACAAAATTTAACAGCATACAAAATACTTGGAAAGAACGTTTGACATATTATAATCCCATCTTTTTAATTTTGGCACAAAATTAATTGTAGTCCATAAACTTTATTCATGTAAAAATGCTTCCTGCATTTCAGTATACGGCCATTTATAACTTTCAAGATCCTCTTAAGAACACAAAATCCCAAATACATCAATGACCTGAAAGCATAATTAACCTATTGTGAACTTATTAAGAAGGAATTATTTATACAACTATTGTACATTCTCAAATTTTCTTTAGCTGTTCTGCCAACACGTTAGTGCAGAAACTATGTTAGAGCCAACACATAGTTCTAAACACAGCCATGAATATACCAGAAACTTTAGGACCTAATTTAAATCCCTAATCAAATTCTCTAAGTCAAAGTTAGTCAATTCTCCATTTTACTATAAAATTAAAGAGAATCACCATGTGAAAATTAAATACAAGTGGATAATGAACATTCAGTTCAGTAATTTCAAAGTGAATATAAATTTCATTTATCTGAAAAACACTACCAGCTTTTCACTTAAAAACAAATTTCTACAGATTTTATCTACTTGTCAATTTTCTCAACATTCTACGTGTACTTGAGTGACAGAATGGCAGGTCTTTTGACTTGTTTGTGCACACATGTATGAGCACTCACACTCATGCTTTAAGAATTTTCCCTGGGGTAGGAGACTAAAAGCAAAAATAAACTTCTCTAGATATGATTCTGTATTTAATTTCACGATTCATGGTTCAGAGTGTAAGTCAGTGGTCGAAGTGCTTGCCTAGAATGCTGGGTTTATTCTCAAGCCAACAAACAATAATAATAATAATAATAATAATAATAATAATAATAAACCCAACATAATTTAAAGTCACCTTCTATATGACTGATTTTGACCAGCTTCAGTAACTACTGTATTATAATATTGTAAGATAATGTAAAATGTCAAAAGAATCTTGCATAGCTCATCAGTGTAATAAATAATCCCTGCTCACTTTCCAAAAACAGAACACTGTTTTCACTTTGTGTTAAGAGTCACAAAAATGTTTACTTAGGTAAAAGTCTCTTCAATGTTTATTAGATAGTGAATCTTCTTTAGGTGAAAACTTTATGTGTAAACTAACTCAGACTACACCTTTCTTTTCATAATTAAGTTGTATTCTACTCTGCATAGCAAAGAAAATAATAGTTCCTTGAACTTAAAAGCCTTGAGGTTCTTGTCACCATGAATTACTTATTTCTGTATAAGCTGCCATTCTGTCTCTGCTTAAAAAAAAAAAAAACACTTAGTAAAGCAATAAGCAAACAGGAAACAAACTGTAAGCTATAATACTAATTAATAATGAAATATATTAAATGTTGTTTAAATATTAAACAGCAAAATACTCCTTAAATAAATAAGACTTGAATTTGTCATTTGGGGATACGGGCCAATATCTCCAATGGAAGAGATGGTCTAGTGCAAAGAGTGGCCTCAGAAAAATATATCCACACACACATAAAACATACAGAGATGAAAAAAGGAGAAAAAAAGACCTTTAATGCTGGCACTACTTCCAGTAACAATATAAATAGGTGAATCTTACCCCTTTCTCAAAAATTTTTCCTGAAAACTTATGAAAATTAATATTTTTAAATATCTCCAAAAGTTTAAACATCTCTTCTGTTTTAAAACTACATAATTTTTCTTACTGTTACTTAGGAGATTATAAATAAGAGACCCTTCCTTTAAGTAAAGCTGGCAGGAGAACTTTCATTAATAACTTATAGGAAGCTGAACTTAGTAATGTGTACTTCATTTTCATTAAATTATCTATTCACATGCCCTATAATACTGTATTCTCAAATTTTAAGATCAAATAAAGTCAGAACTGTGTTAATGGACTTATGCTGAGAATATACCATCCACGTACACATATAACTAACTACTGAAAGCCTAAATGTGCAAAGCAGTGTGCTCAGTGCTGCTGTAGAACTGAGTCACAGAGAATAGTGAATGACTGGGAGAGCACAGTGGATGCTTTTTTTTTTCATTTCCTTTTCCTGTTATTTTTATAATTATCCATTATAAATTTCATAAACCTATTTAAGGGTCCACAATGTTGAGATTAATATTTTTAAATTTATGTCCATGTCTATGTATAGGTAATGAAACAAAGACTACGATACAGATGGAAGAAGAGCTACTAAGAAGAGGTGAGGTAGAAAAAGAGAAAGAAATAGATACATGTGATAGCAAAGAAAAAGAAAGCAGGGGCAAGAGAGCTGGGGCGAGTAAAGGACAATGAAAGGTGCCATGGGTCCCTCAGAATGCTGCCATGGAACTCACTACCTTGAAAAAATTTTTAAATCTTAAAAATAAAACAAGAAATCCTAGTACACACAAAGGATTTGATTTCAAGATACATGTAAAACACAGTGCTGGCTCTATTGATGTTAAAGACTATATCCTGAAGGCTTTGACTATACGCAAAGCAAATTTAAAATAGAAAATAAACCATGTACAAAGTAGATACAGATTTTAACCATGTTCTGCTATCAATTAAACTTCAGTTATTAAGAACAAATGCCAAACATCTTATGGAAAGATGGTAGGTAGTTCATGCCCTTGGCAGTAGTCCTAACAAGTAATCTTACATTAAAGTATTACAGGTTTGAGTCGTTGACTATTTCACTATGGAGGAAGTGTATTCAATACATAATTTAAGAATAATTTGTATGCTGAGAAATTCTGTGAACAAAGAGAGTTTTCTTTTATCATCAAGAAAAGAATGCAAGAATGGAAAACTGTGGACAAAACCTACTAAAACTACAAAAGTACCAAAGCAATTGAAAACATTAGCTGCTTTTCTCCCAGAGAGGCCCCTGGATTCCATCTGAATAATGAATAAATACCTTCCCATTTTACTGATAATGGACTTTTGTTGGACGTTAAGAAAATAAATAATAATTGTATCTCATCTTTACAATAGCATTAAGTTCTAAGAGGCTAAGTAAATAAATTTACTTATTTGCTAAGTAAATAAATTCACTAAGTAAATTGACCTGGATAAAGGAAGAGCTAAGTGTTTCACTGTGCTCCCCAATGTGATAACCTCAGAGACAGTCACTGAGGAGAACAAGGTACAAGGTGGATAGTCAAAAACTGCTCTGATGACAAAAATCACCTTCAAGGAATGAACATTTCGTAAGTAGTAAACGACAAAATCAGGACTCAAGGAACACGGCCATTCACTGCAGCTGGGGTGCAACACTCTGTCTAAAGTAGAGGAATAGTAAAATATTTTACTAAGTTAAAATATAGGTTTTATATTTTATACCACATTGAACATACACACATAAAAATACCAGTGTTTTTATCTTGTTTCTGTTCAGACACGTAAGCAAATGTGTTCTTTGGTGCCCGGGAATTTATCAATATTTAGGGATAATGGAAGATAAGAAGTCCCAAGTTGACATGTGTACAAATAGAAGACTCAAAATCTTATCGCATATAAAATAAGAATCATAGTCAGACTTAGAAGAGGTTCAAGTTACACTGTAACTACGCTGACACATACTCATTCCCCCCAAATCACACTTTAGCTTCCCAAGTAAAAATCACTACAGTCTATTTCACTTTAATCTTTGTTTTTTTTTTAAGATTTCTTTTCAAGTGGAAACACACCCCAGATAGAAATATATCACTTTAAGTTTAAAATCATCAAAGTCAACAGAGAATGTACATTCATTAAATGTATTCATTTACAAAAGAAATTTTGAAAAGGCTGAACAGTTCAACTGAAATTGAAGACTTGTTCTTGATTTTTCATTATTCCTTTTTAAACATGAGTTAGTATAGACATAGTATACACACAGGCTGACTTTCAACTGATTTAATAGTTACTTCCCTTCGATAGGGTTTTGAAGTTCTATAGTCTAAAATTTAATACCATCATGACAGTATTTTCCAGTAAAAGGAACCATAGAGCAATGAAAAATCAGAAGCAAGATGGCTGGAAGAGCCTAAGAACTCCTAAACATACACACACTTATAACCTGTATTTATTTCTAAAGAAACAAAATTTAAGTAATGCTAATTTAACCAATAGAGAAAAAACTTCTATCAAAATATACAATTTCCATTACAGACTAGAAGGCTAATATTAAAAAAATAGTTGTAAGCCAAAAAAGTTTGCTTGTATGGATGGGAGGTATTGCCCCTCTGAAGTACACAGCATCAAACATGGTCTTATAAAAGACTACTCTGTGTCCTTCTTCATTTATAAGTTCTTGATGAATTCATAAAGCTTGGTTTCAGTCTGTAGATCAAGCTATATCCATGCTTCTTAATCCAGGTTTTCAGAAAAGGAGGAATTAAATGATTCAGAATCTCAAGTGAGATTTATGCTTTACCATGTATCTGGGGAAAAAAAATACAATAATGGGTTATGATTATAACACAAATTTTAAAATTTTTAAGATATTACATGTATAAAGGAGTGACTTCTTTTTTTATAACTTAAAATCACTAAAGGGCAAAATACTGTTTTTATTAAACAACTGGAAACTTGAATCTGTAACAAAACTAATAGGCAAAAGAAACATATTTCTCATTAAATTCTATAACCTACAGCTTACTGGAAGTCTATCTGTCTTTACACACTATCAGTTACAGCTATAAAGTTACCTCATGACTTTCAGAAAACTGATACAATCCAATATCAAACAAGCTACAGTTCCAGGGAACAAAACAGCAGTTGACTCCATATTATAATTTGCTGTTATATTTGTAAATCACAGAGCAGTTGTTAAAAAGAACTCAAGAACTCTATACTAGTAATTCATATAACTATAATAGTAATTCCCTTCATGAGCATTCAGTCTGTAAAGCTCAAGAGTCACCTGACTTCAGGTTCTCTGAGCAGACAGAAAATGAAGTTCAGAAGGTAAAACAGGTCATGAGAGCAAGATCACACAACCTTGGTCTTCTCACTTAAGAGTTCACTGTGCCTTCTAACAGGCTCTAAACTTGTTCTACATTTACATATGAATCAAAGTATTTGTCAATCATCAGTTACTATGTTGGCATCAAATCAGACAATCTTCAAAGCAAGGAATTACAAAATATAGCACATAACTTTAAAATTTTTAAATTGATTAAAAAATCAAAATAATAAACCATATGTAAGTATATTTTAGAATCATAATTACCTATCCAATGTTTCCCAGAAACGTAAGAAAACTGGTCTATCCAAATGACGTTTATGATAGCTGAGTTCTAATACTGTTACATCCCATTTTTGAACATTTGGATCTAGACGAACTTCATCATACTTGAGATGGAAAGCTTTAACTATATGGACAACAGGGAGAAAAAAAAAACAGCATTCTTATTAAAACTATAGCCAAAATTATGGAAATGCTTTCTTGAAAGAAAATATATATAACCTAAAAATACTAAAAGAAACATTCCAATCTTTCTACTACCAACTGAAGCTACACTAGCATTGTAACCAGTGATCTTTCAAACAGCCAAAATGACATATATCCTTGTGAAATTACTAGGGGAGTGAAACTAACAGGACTCAAATGCTAGTAAGATTTTTGTCACCATGACACAGGTTCAGGTAATTCAGAAAGAAGGAACCTCAATTGAAAAACCTATCAGACTGGCCCAGAGACAAGTCTGTGAAGCATTTTCTTGGTTAATGACTGACGTAAGGGAACCCAGCCTAGTGTAGGCAGTGCTATACCTAGGCAGGCTGAGCAAGCCATGAAAAGCAAGCCAAGAAGCTGCTTTTCTCTACTGTTCCTACCTCTGCTCCAGCTTGGCTTCTGCCTCTCAATAAAGGACTGCAATCAGAATACAGAAGTCTCTGTATTTGTCAGGCTCTAGCAGGATGCTCGTAGGCAACCACTGGACTGAGCACAGGGTCCTCAATAGAGGAGTCATAGAAAGGACCGAAGGAGCTAATGGCTTTGCAACCCATAGGAAGAACAAAAATATCAACCAACCAGTACCCCTACAGCTCCCAGAGACTAAAGCACCAACCAAAGAGTACACATGGCTCCAGCTGCACATGTAGCAGAGGATGGCCTTGTTGGACATCAATGGGAGGAGAGGCCCTTGGTCCTGTGAAGGCTCCATGCTGCAGGGAGGCGGGAATGGGTGGGTGGGGGAACACCCTCTTAGAAGCAGGGGGAGGGAGGGTGGAATAGGGGGTTTCCAGACGAGAAACTGAGAAAAGGATAACATTCAAAATGTAAATAAATAAAATATCCAATAAGGAGGGGGAAAAAGGACATAGAAGTCAAACCCTTTCCTCCCCCACTGTCGTTTGGTCATGGTGTTTTGTCAGAGCAATAAAATGCAAACTAATACAATTTGGTTTTAAAATAAGATACGAAAAAAGAAAAAATTGTGATAAAAATAGCTAAACTCCAGTTAACTAAATACAGTTCTTACATATAAGGTGAACTATGTGATAAGAGTACAAAAATGACCAACAAACTCTCCATCATCACGGAATATATATTCTAGTAGCCACTAAATAGGCAGTATCCAAACAGTGGAAGTGAGCATATTGGTGTTTTTGTTTTCCTTGTCATAACATCTCATTTATGTAGCCCAATCTCACCCCAATTTCACAGCAATCTTCCTAGCTCAGTTTCTCAACTACCAGGAGTACAGGCATGTCTAGCTCACACACTGGCTTGTGACATTAGTAATTAGACAAGGTTCAATTCTTCAAAGGAAGTTTGAATGAAAAAAATAATATAATACAAAAAATACTATTTTAAAGCTATTTCCTTTAAAAACTAAAATTTACTATATGCAAATTTAATAATAGAATTCATTAAGGGATTCTGTGTTACATATTTGAAAAGGCCTTTCTCAAATGTGTCATGTAAGTAAATAAATTTTGAACATTTTTAAAATTATGAAATTATTACACTAAATATAAATTAACATTTTTAAGATACTTTTCAATCTGCTTATTACATTCTTTGTTTTTCTAAACTGTCAACTGTTTTGCTCTAAATTGCTGCTTAAACTACATATGAAGGGGCTGCTGAGAGGGCTCAGTGCTTGCTACAAGAGCCTGCACACTCAGATACAAATGCTAGTACTTTGTGTCTCTACCCAAGGCTGGGGGACAGAGAAAGTCAGATCCTTGAAGCTCACTGGCCAGTTAGTCTAACCACAATGACGAACTAAATGTTGCTTCAATGGTAAACCTTGTCTCGGAAAATAAAGTGGGACTGGCATGAAGGCTCAGCAGTTAGAGGAACTTCTGCACGGGCCTAACTTGAGTTTGATCCTCAGAACTTTCAGTGGAAGCAGAGAACCTCTTCTCTACTCTCTAGGAGACGCTGTTGAACCCATGAGTAAAAGCCTTTGCAGAAACATACATACATACCAATTCTTTGGCTCTCCATACCATATACATACAAAATATACCCACCCAAAACACATACACACAATTTAAAACAAAACACCCAAACAACAAGAACAAAGAACAACATGAAAGTAAGGAGTAAAATACCTGATAGGAAATTTCTGGCCTCCACCTATAAACTCATTTGCATGTCATGTACATATGTGTATACCCACCTGAACACATACATACATTCCCACTAAATATATATTAAATTATATTTAAATAACTTACCCTAATTTACCTAAATCTCTTTAATAATTAACAATTTTTCTGTTTACTTTTGACTTGGACTTTTAAAAGTTGGTAACAGTAAAATTCAAAATAAGGTTTTCTTCATTAAACAGAATTTTTATTGCAGGTACCAATAATACAAAGCAAATATGCCAGCATATTACCATAAAATATATTTGTGACTCAGAAAATCCAAAGTTTCCTAAGCTCGTTCAAGTAAAAACAAAAGAAGTTATATAGTGACATAAAGAATGAAAAAAGCTTCGTATGCATAAAAATAACACACCTTTGGGTGAATCTAAAAATTCTGCCAACATTTTCAGCATGGAGCAAAATGTTCCTTTTGAAGAACAGATACAATAATGACCAGATTATGACAAAGAGATATTGTAGAGATTTTAAAAATGTAATAGTAACCAGCAAGAATGTGAAGATACCAACATAAAAATATCTTGAGGGATGAGGCTGGAGGGACGACATAGAGGTCAAGAACACTAGCTGCTTCATCTGGAGGACCTGGGTCCTACTCCCAGTACCAAAATGGCAACTCAAACATCTGCAAACCTCTCTACCGCCAGGGAATCTACTGCCCTATTCTGGCTGCCAAGGGCAGAGAGCACACATTGGTACACATACATAAAGGCAAAATACATTAAACAAATTAAAACTTTTTAAAATATTGAGAACTGAATATACAATGTTTGTCTTAGAATGCAAAAAGTCAAGAATTCAATCCCAGCATTTGAAAAAAAGGAAGGGAAAAAAGAGTTTTAATTAAAAAAAAGTGTATAACTACTCAGCAACTCAAAATGTAAAATATTTCAAGCTAAGAATTAAAATTAATTGTACTTTTGAAACATTTTACTTGGAAAATATAACTCAATTTATACATGAAAGTCTGGTATCTTGCTGAATTTTGATTGTATCGTAATTGCACAATATTCATTACTCTTTACTACAGCACATGAAAATGTCCCCTAAATTCTCATGTTTCTCTTATATTATACAAGTAATTAAATTGTCTGCTTTGTGCATTATGATGTAGAAAGGGTAGAGCTCATAAAACCTGAGAATAATACTGTGATACATAATTTATCAATTTGAAGCAATCTACAACCATCTCAGAACAGTCTTAATGAGGGATTTTCTACATTGTGCTGGCATGTAATCATGTCTATGGTCACCTTTGTTACTAAGTTAACTGATGTGGAAAGAGACAGCCCACTAGGGGCAGCACCACTCCCTAGGCAAGAGGTCCTAAACTATCTAAGAGTAGAAAATCTGTGGTGAATACAAGTAAGCAAGCAAGTTGAGCATTGGATGCTTGCTCGCTCTCTGCTTTTGACTGTGGTATGATACGGCTAGTAAAATGAAGGTTCTGCCATGACCTCCCCACAATGATGAACTTTAACCTGAAAATTTAAAGTGAAATAAATACATTTTTCTCCTAAGGTGCTTTTTGTAAATATATTTTATTTCTGCAACACAAATGACACTAGGAGAAGCACTAAGAGCTAAAAGACAATTTAGTCCTAAGTTTCTGGGTTAGGCAGATGACTGAAAAAAACTATGCTAGGGATAAAAAGTTTAGATAAAAGAGAGTAAGACAATTTATTGATGTTACTTGTAACAAACTGTCATATCCCACCAGGATATTAACAAGTATTTATCAGGCAGTAAGTCAGATAATCCCACAATCTTGAGTTAAGAAACACAATTTTATAAAGTGGGGGGAGATAAACTGAAAATGTGAGCCTAGAATGACTTACAGGACAACCAAGGCTACACAAAAGAATCTCATCTTGAAAAATCAAAAATAAAGAAATGAATAACTAAATAATAAACAGAAAACTGACAATCTAAGATTTCTTTAAAGGGGTATTCAGAATTTAAAGAGAAATGATCATTTAAAATGTATAGCTAACAGAAACACACACACACACACACACACACACATAACATAAAACAAACAAAGCCCCTTGAGATCAAATGAAGCCCAGTACTAAGTTCTCTATATCTTTACTTACCTTGGAAGAATAATAATAATCTCAACAACTGAAATATATGCATAAAGTTTCTAAGAAAATTCAATCCTTATGTCTTGAAGTTGACCTAATTTTTAAATAGTCTACAAGGCAAGTTTAAAAACACAAAAAAACAAACAAACAAACAAAAAAAACCCAAGTACTTGCATTCATTAACACTTTCATTAAATTTCCATTCCCTCTATGTATTTTCACGGTGACATTCCTATGACTCCATATATCATGTAATAACTAAATTTTATATAGGTTGGCTTTGTCTGAATTAAAAAGTCTAGGCCATTTATCAGCTAACCCATCTGGGATGGTTACTGAGATTGCCTTTCCTCTTCTTTCAGTTCTCTCAGCTCACGTGTTTTGTCTTTTGAGAATCCTTAATAGTGCTTGTTTCTTGGGAACTTCTAATTTTTATTTCTGTATTAGATAATCTGCCTGGCAACAATGCAATTACCACAGTAAGAGCAGCCCTTTATTCATTCACTCACTCTCAGCATATAAAAAACCCAGACACAGCCAGGTGGTGGTGGCACACGCCTGTAATCCCAGCACTTGGGAGGCAGAGGCAGGTGGATCTCTGAGTTCGAAACCAGCCTGATCTACAAAGTGAGTTCCAGGACAGCCAGAGCTTATTTTTATATATGACCACAAAGAAAATATTAATGTACAAAAGGCTTTAAAAATACAGGTGGTTAAAGGTTAGCATAGAATATTACTTAATGGCAATCCTTTAATACAGTCATATGCAGGGTGACTGACATGTGGCTTTTTCTCCTAAAAGCCAATTCTATATTGAATAAGCAAAAAAAAAAAAAAATATATATATATGGAGAATCTTACTTTTTGCAAATATGTCAACTGGTGATCCATCAGGGAGAAGCCATGGCCAACCTTTGAACTGCCAAGCAGGACCTTGTACAAAAACAGCCACAACTCGATCCCTAGCAGCAGAAAGGAGGACATGGGGGAGAGAAGGAGAATACTTCAAACTCGAGCTTTAACCACTGTACTCTTAAAAAGAGGGTCTCATAATTATTTATAAGACACTCTGCTAATAGTCCTCTTGATGACACAAACATAATTAAGTTGACTTTTTAGTATGTTTTATGATATAAACCTTAATGACTCCTAAGCTGCACATACTCAAGCATAGCCACTCCTACACACCTAAGTCTTCTGGAAATAGTTACAAGCGTAATAGTTTCAAATTATCTTTGTAATCTCTTTCCTTCCCTTAAGTAAACAATGTACTTACAGATTAGAATAGGAATCAGTACATTAATTGAACAAAATGGTTATAAATGGAAGTTATTGGAAAATCAAATACATATTAAGTATTTAAATTTAATTAAAATACTAAATTATAGGAACTCTAAAGTCATTTTATGAAAATCCAAGACATTTTCTTATCTTCTGGTTCCTTAGGGAAAAAAAATCTGAGTATTAAAAACTCTCACTTTTCTAATTTTTCCAAGCTTTAGATAACTACTATTTACCCTAAATTATAGTTTGTTTTTTAAAGCAACTCGTTTTTTAGCTATACAAACTAGTTTTCCAAGAAGGAATAAATCTCTTTTTTAGCTCATCTTTTATTATTTTGTACAATACTTAATTAAAAATTATATTAAATACCTTAGCAGTTTAAGAATACAAGAGTCTGGAACAAACCAATCATGGCTATTTACCGTAACACTTACTACAGCATTTTCCACATGAGAATGCTGTTTCAAGCACATCACAAATAGTCATATTAACCCATTTCTTTTTTCAAAACACTCTGTTGAGGTAAATACTATTCCAGCCCATTTCAGATGAGAAGACAGAATACATGAGTATGTTAGAAAACAGTCCATTAAAGAGAAGGCAAAGGAAGAGATGAAAGAAAAAGAGGAGGAGGAATGAAAATAATGATTAATCTTGGGCACTAGTAAAAAAAAGTTCCATTTAAGGATTGTTATATAAAGAGAATAATCACCTCAGTATTACTATGGAAATAGGCTACCCTTTTTAAAGGTCTTTAGAATGTTCAAAAATCTTTACACTGTACATTAACAATCATTCTTAGACAAAAATTCTATTTATTTAGCAAAGCAATTAAACAGCTGTTCAAGGCAAGTGTAGCATTAATGCCAATAATCAGTTTTCAGGAAGCTTAAGCGAAAGAACTACTGTGAGTTCAAGCCTAAATCAGAGTGAGGTCAAATACAAACGCACACACACACACACCTACCCACCCACCCCTCCACATACAAAATCACAAACACAGACACATACACGTACACACATATACACACAAGTACCCAAAGTCGCTGAGAAAAACAGAAAACTTAAAATTCTTTCTATTCTTTAAGTTTCTGAGTTTAAAATTAAACAATAAACAAAAATATTTCCTTCTGTGCAATATATACCTGAACTTTCAAAAAGATCTTCAATAGTAACATACACTAAGTAAATTAAATGTAATTTAGGCCCTATAATTGCAAGAGTAAGATATTACAAGAACGTCAGCATTACTGATATCCAAATTAGATCTTCATACATGAATTAGTAAGTTTTCCAAGATAATCACTTTGTAAAACACATTATAACATCTGATACTTGTTTATATCATTTAAATAATGGGCAGGACAAATGGCTGACCACATAAAGGTGCTTACTACCAAACCTGACAACCTGAGTTTGATCCAAGACACATATGATTGGAGAAAAGCTACTCCTGCAAGTTGTCCTTTGAGCCCTGCAATCATACCATATCACACACATACGCACAACATAAATATTCAAAACCATTTAGAAATAAACCAGAAGTGCGGAGAGAACGGAGGAGGGAAGAGACGAGAGCACGAGGGAGGGAGGACTCACCAGTGAGAATGGAGGAGGGAAGAGACGAGAGCACTAGGGAGGGAGGACTCACCAGTGAGAATGGAGGAGGGAAGAGACAAGAGCATGAGGGAGGGAGGACTCACCAGTGAGAATGGAGGAGGGAAGAGACGAGAGCACGAGGGAGGGAGGGAGGGAGGACTCACCAGTGAGGATGGAGAAGGGAAGAGAGACAAGAGCAAGAGGGAGGGAGGGAGGGAGGACTCACCAGTCTTGAGGCATGAGTTTCAGGGGCTGGTCTACCACTCGGTAAGGTACTGTGACACTAATTGCTGTGCCCCCTGGTTGCATCTGGTCTTTTCTTCTCTGTATTAGTGTTTCATTTTCTCGTTGACAACCCTGTTTCTTCTTCTCATCTGATGGGACAAATCTTTGAAAAAGCAGAGAAAAAGTACACAATATAATGAACTAGGAAAATATATTTTCAAATAAATTTTGAATTTTGAATATTTTAAGCTAAAATATTTGCCTTTATGTGTAGATCTTAATGACTGTAGCATGGATCTTTATTTTGTATACTAAAATGAATCAAGATTTCATGTGTGTCCCTATGTATGTGTATAAACAATTAGTCATTAGTGAGCACTCAGAAGCTGTAACACTAACTTGATTCCTCAAATGCTATTAGAGAACATAATGGCAAATCAAAAGATCATCTGAAAAGAAGATGATTGTGTGGTGGGGTAGGACTGTTTACTGGTGATTTAATTGATCTGAAATTTCATGAGATACCTGAAAATTTTTAACACTTTTTGTTTCAGTAAAATTAGAGAAATGACAAACTTATTTTTTTTAAGATTTAAAGTAGAAAAATCAGCATATACCAAATCTGTTCTTTAAAAAAAAAATACCACAAACACACATCATATAGTAGTATTTATCAACTCTGTGTAGTTCGATTTTTCTACTCTATCTTCTCAGCACGAGATATACCTGAAGAGATACTACCACCATTCTACAAACTGAATTTTACAAGCTATAATGGTTAGCACATTAACTGTTAACTAAATTTAGAACTGCATGAAAGCACTCCTTTGGGTGTGTCTGAGGGAAATTATGACTGAAGGAAGCTAGATACTGTCCCAAATGCTGGAGCGCAAGACTAGGAATGGGGAAAGTAAGCAGAACACTACCATTCCTTCTCCCTGCATCCCGGCTTCTGGTACACTTATGTGGCTCTGCTGCCATGGCTTTCTACCATGACAGACTACACCCTCTACTGAGAGTCAAAAGGACCCCAAGTGGCCTTTGTCAAGTATCCCGTCAGAGCACTGCCAAAACTACTATATAAGCATTTACAAAAACCCTGATTTTTAAATAAAAATAATTCAAACATATGACCTATTTTTCATGGTTTAGGTCCTCAAATTAAACCAGGAAATACTGGACTTACTGAATACGTACTTTTTTATTTTCCCTCACATTTCAATATTGTTTTATAATTATAAACAATATTCAATATTGTTTATTTATTGCACACACACGCACACGCATTATGTACCACCTTAGGGTGCATTATCTATTTACAGTGATGACATAATGATATTTCTAAAAATGCTGCTTTGGCTCCAGTGTGGCCATTGCTCTGAGAAGCTGAGAAAGCCTGTGGAGGAAGGGCCATGAAATGGTTCAGCAGAAAGCACAAACCTGGTCCACACAGCGAAGAAGTATGTGCTTCTAAAGAGTAGAAAAGGTGAAGGAGTAAAAGGCTAAAAAGGAGTATGGAAGTCTATAGTGGGTTGAGTTCCTTGAAATTTTTCATAAAATAATGCTAATTTTGAGGTCATGGAAGGTTTTAGTGTTTGATGCCTGCAATGGAAAAACCTGTCTACGCTGACTTGATTTCATACCATTTAACATTTGCTAATCACTTGCTACTGTACATTTTCTGCTTATTTTTAGTTAATCACACTTATATGGAAAATGCTAAATTTAATAGCATCACTTTGGATAAAATATTTTTAAATGTATTCATATAATTTGTTTATATAATTTATATAATATATATATAGTTGTATTTATATATTGTTGGAAACAATCCTAAACAAAACCAAACAGAACTGATGAAATTAGCTAGTAAATCTGCATGTGCAAGTGTGACACATTATCTTAAGTGTTAGAACACACACACACACACACACACACACACACACACAGCTGAGTCTCTATGCTCTTGAACTCTCATTTCAGATGCACAAAACAGAGTTCTTTCCACCAAAACACTTCACACATTTACCTTTGGTCAGATGTCTATTTTCATTCACGAAAATTACTTCCCAGGCCAAGCAGTTTCCTTACAGGTATGTGTGAAAGAACGTTTAGTGACTGCATGTTTTACTCTCTACATTTATATATCTTTGGAGTGTTTCTTTGTGCAAGAGTCCCTCTTAGAACTCTAACTTTGGGAACTCCTATGGCGAGAACAGTACTTTCCATGTAAGCTCTCTAAAAATAACCATGTAGTCCCACCATCCCTTCTTTCAAACATGTGGTCAGATAACACGTTTGTGACACTTCTACAATATTAGCTTCATTTTGTTAGGGGTGTTAAAAGTTAGGATGTTAAAGATTAAGCTGAGTCCTAGTTTCTGTTTCATTTATCACTGAAGGGCTACAAGAGAGACGAATCCTTAGTTTTATATAAAACCAAACAGAATTTATGCCAGTTGAACTATGGGCTACAGCCAAGTACTATAGTTGTGTCAAGGAGGTTTCAATTATGAATTAATTGCATGGTGAAGCCTCCAGCTGATTCAGTTGGTAGGGGGGAAGTCAACTGCAAAGAGTCATTAAACAATGACGAAAATGTTTTGAATTTGGAAGAAAAGAAAATGGGCACAATCTATCCTAAAAGTATGGGCCTTTAATTGTGTGGCTTCTCTGTAGTAAGGCTAATAAGAAAAGGAAAGTTAACATTTTGTAATCTCTTCAAAATATGAATATTAGACCATATTAAGATGAATACCACATAAAAATTAATTAGAAGGAATTTTAAAAATAACCTATCCAAAATTACAAAAAGTTTAAAAAAAAAAAAAAACCTCCCAAGATCAAGTAAAAGGCAGCCGCATAAGAACTACAATCTATACCTTAAACAAGGAATTTAAAAGTTAAGATAAATACATGTTGTTCTTGGACTCATCACACACACACACACACACACACACACACACCCCACTTTCAAATGATGCATTTTAGGTCAAGTCTCTATTTTCCCTATTTTTCCCATTATGTTTCATTCTCCCTCTTTTTCTTCATTTACTTAATACTATAGTTTAAATTTCAACAGTTTATCTATAGTATTAGCTACAGAATATAACAAGGCCAGGTCACTGAGCAATCCAAAATTTAGTTGAAAAATCTAGAAATAAAAAACAGAACTAAAGAAAACAGAAGCAGGTGCTATCTGCTATCAAAGACTATCAAAAATTGAAAGACTGTATTTGCGTATGAGAAGGTGAAATAAAGATACATTACCCCCCACATGGTCCTTGTTCCAGGATTTCTCCTTACTGGGTCAAACTAGATATATTCTATATCCTTTCCAGGTCACAAAATTGTAGAAAATAGTAACTCTCAACTATGTTTTTTATTTAAAAAAACATTAACAACTACTACACCCTCACTTATAGCATATAATATATCTGAGCAGTGGTAGGCAGGCTGTTCAGTGGTTGATAAGTAGTGGGTTTAATTTGGTTCTGATTCTATCAAGATGTCACTCGTGTTTGTATTTTTCACTGTATTAACAATATACAACAGGAAATTGAAAATGACTTTTTACATTAATTGCTAGGAGAATTTTGTCATTTGCAAAGAATGACTCCTGACAAAATTCTATTGCTATCTTATAAGCTTCCACAGAAGGTTAGACTTTCAATTTATATATTGTGTTAGTTGCTTCTTGAATAAACAAACTCAATATACACAATAACCTTTATCATTAAATTTTAACCTCTTAATTTAGGTACCAAACAGTATTGGTTAAAAAAAAAAAAAAAAAAAAAAAAAAAAGGTAAAGTATTTAATGACATATTTTGCACTTTTTTCCTCAAGCACAGTTCAAATAAGAAATATACACATTCCTTAATTGATTAATGTACATCTGCAAGACTAATCACGGTATGTATAAAATGCATTAAATATAAAATATATGCTTACAAACTTCCAGTTCCAACAACACAGTATATCTTACAGGATACAGTCCTCTTACTGTCAGCAGCTAGAAAAGCTAGATCAAATACAAACAGAAGAGTGACAACCAATTAAGTACCGATTCTGTTGCCAGAAAAAGGCGTATGTTTCGTGGGTTAGATTTTACCATTTACAAAAAGGAATACAACCAGAATCTCAGAATAAACAAACAATGACAAGATTAACTAGGCAAAAAAAACTATTTTCATTCAAATGGCAAAGAAATTTATCTAGGTTGGCCTGACTCTACAGTCAAGGTAGGAGAAGTTTATAGATAAGTTGTCAGCCAAGGGCCAGCCCTAACATCACTATGAATTTAAATTTATGTTTACCTTAATGAACCAAAAATCTGTTAAGTGCTTTAGGTAGTATCAGAATAGCTAAACAGCAAAGACAGACAGACAGACAGACACACGCCAACACACTACAAAAGAACATACGTTCAGTCCAGAATTTCTTAAAGCCATGTTCAGATTCATGAGGTGTTCCTTTTGAAGACTGCTACTTCTGGGTAAGACAGCAAAATATATCCTTTGCCTCCATGCGATCCCTTATGAATAGTCAGTACAAAAAAAGGACATAATCTAGTCCAGCTTAAAAGTGCCTTAAAAAGATGAGCAATGGGGCTGGAGAGATGGCTCAGTGTTTAAGAGCACTGACTGCTCTTCCGAAGATCCTGAGTTCAAATCTCAGCAATCACATGGTGGCTCACAATCATCTGTAATGGAATCTGACATCCTCTTCTGGTGTGTCTGAAGACAGCTACAGTGTACTTAGATATAACAATAAATAAATCTTTAAGCTAGAGCGAGAGTGGCAACCAGAGCGAGCAGAGGTCCTGAATTCATATTTCCCAGCAACCACATGGTGGCTCACAACCATCAGTACAACTAAAGTGTACTCATATACATAAATACATAAATCTTTAAAAAAAAAATGAGCAGTTGAGCTGAAAAGAAGCTGGGCCTGATAGTTTTAGCAGGAAGAGGAAACAGAAACCCTAGCTACAAGGGAAGCTGAGGGGAGGTAGTGAAAATACCTTAGCAGTCCTAACAGAACAAGAGGTCCAAACCCTCACAACCTTCATATCTAGTTGTGAGACAGTGATTCCTCTTCAGGGCATGCCAGCACTGGGGAGGAACCCCATTTTGCTACTCTGCATCACTCAGAGTAATAGCTAGGCACCAACTAAGGAGAAACTCCCTATTTAAAACTGAGTAAACTCAACACTGTATGTAAGTTAACACAGACAGGGAACCTAAATATAACGTGCTACAAACAAGGCTGAGCCAGACCTAGAAAGCAACTGTGAGAAGGGAGGAATAGAATCTCACAAGCTAGAAAGTGGTCCAGGCAGTTAATGGCTTAACTCTGCCCTTGGAGGCTGGAATCCAATCTTATCAACTTAATGGTCTTATACCCCAGGCTCTGACCAACCTTGAGAGCAGCAGGCTGATCAACCTCTGGTATCACCTACCTACCCTTCATTGCTACATAGCCCAGGGTATTAGCCCACCCCCAAATTGGGCTAATACTTAAGAATTATAAAATGAGGACCCAGAATCTCTGCCTATCAGGATCCCCAATGGAAGAGCTAGAGAAAGGACCCAAGGAGCTGAAGGGGTTTGCAGTGCCATAGGAGGAACATCAATATGAGCCACTCAGTACTCCAAGAGCTCCCAGGGACAAAACCATAAACTAGATAGTACACATGGTGTTACCCATGGCTCCAGACGCATAGGCAGTAGAGGATGGCCTTGCTGGACATCAAAGGGAGGAGAGGCCCTTGGTCCTGGAAAGGTTCGATATAGCAGTGTAGGGGAATACCAGGACAGGGAAACTGGAGGGGGTTGATTGGGGAACAGGGGTAGGGGAGAGGGCTTATGGGACTTGGGGAGGGGGGCACCAGGAAGAGGAAACCATTTGAAATGTAAATAAAGAATGTATCTAAAAACAAAAAACAAAACAAAACAAAACCTCTACCTATACAGACAGAGCTCAGTGCTGGGCTTGCTTCCCACTACTCCAACCCATTTAGGAGGCATCCTCCGTAGAGTACTAGCAAGCCCAGATAGTATGCTCTGAGAAATCTCTGGACGATGAAACAACTGGCCCAGCACAAAGACCACAAAACTACATATGGCTAACAGAGGATCCTGTTACACAAAGAAGGGAAGATACTCAAGATTTAGCAGACATTAGACACATAAGCAATTCAAGTTTTACAACAGCATAAAGCACAGAAAAGTGGGTTTTCCTTTTCCAATTCCTATACTTTTAAAACTCATGGTTTAGCCAGGCGGTGGTGGCACTCTGGGAGGCAGAGGCAGACAGTTTTCTGAGTTCGAGGCCAGCCTGGTCTACATAGTGAGTTCCAGGACAGCCAGGGCTATACAGAGAAACCAGGTCTCGAAAAAACAAAAAACAAAAAAAACAAAAAAAATAACCAAAACAAAACAAAAAACTCATGGTTTTAGTCAGTATTCCCCTTTCTACATTTATCTCATTTTGCTTGTACATTATCATTTGGGGAAATCTTTTAGGTTTTGTTTTTAATTTTTAAATTTATCTGCTTTTTAAAGAAAAAAATTAAAGATTTGTATGTACATATTTGCCTACACATATGTAATATGCACCTCATATGTGGCGGTTTATTAATTAACCACATTTGGTCAATACAGAATAATGACTTATATACATAGGAAGAGTCATAATTAAATCCTTTACTCTATATGTTAAATTACTTTATAATCTATCTATCTATCTATCTATCTATCTATCTATCTATCTATCTATCTAATACATATACGGGATTTAAGACTAGAAAAAAATAGTCTACACCTATGGCAACCAGATTAAATTACCAGGTACTCAATGCAATTATAACATGTGCAATTTCAAAAAAAAAACAAAAACAAAAACAAAAACAAAACAAAACCACTATGAACACATTATTGTTCCACTGGTTTCCAGTCAGTAACTACAGCACTCCTCTTAATCAAACACAGTTATTTTGAGTTTTTTTACTTTCTTTCTCTTATCTATGAAATGCTGTGTGAGAAAAAAGTGTCCTAACGTTTTGTGTCTCTTAGTCATGTTTTGTGGGATGTGCTAAGGTCCAGGCTCAGCATGAGGTCATGAGAAAGAGGGTAATGGGAGCTGCACTGATGCAGTAATGACTGAGTCAGTGCTGGACGCAGGCTGTCACTTCAAGTGCTCTCTCTTTGCCCAAGAACTCTCATCATTCTTCCTTCTTTCTTTTTCCTCCTCCCTTCGGCTCATTCTTTTTCCTTCTTCTCATTCTTTTTTTCTTCTTCTCATTCTTTTTTCCTTCTTCCTTCTCATTTTTCTTTCTTTCTTCCTCTAACCAGAGAGCCTGAATAGTCTTTTATTTACTAAAGCTGCACCATAAAGGCTTAAACCTTTGTTAATCATTTCTTAGAACTTCTCAAATTTACATAAATTCTAAGAATCCTGGATCATTAGTCCCAACCCTGCTTCCTTAAAACAAAAACACAAAAGCAACAGCACAGTTTTTATGGTTTTTACACGGCCTGTTCTCCACGGATAGCTGGCATAGCTCTTGCGGTTTGCTAATAGAGCAGACAGCAGTCTTTAGTAACTATTTTCATGGAAGAAGAGATATATGACAGACTACTAAGGTTAAAATAATGTCTTACAAAGTTTTAAAAACTTATGCAAGTAAAGCAGCTAGCTCTCTTCCCTATCTCTCTAGGCAGTGTCATCTCCAATCCTCTGAGGAGAACGAAGTACTAACTTTTTATATACTTGTGCATCATCTTTTAATTCTCTCATGTGTTTCCTATCCTAGCAATTGCATGGCTATTCATGTAGTCTAATACTATTTGTTTCCAGATCATAGACAAGCCTTGCTCCTATGAGATAAACCTACCTAGCATTTCTTTTAATAGATTCTTCCTTCTTCTCCTTTCTTCTCCTTCTCCTCCTCCTCCTCCTTCTTCTTTTTTGGTGGTTTTTTTTTTTTGTTTGTTTTTTGTTTTTTGAGACAGGGTTTCTCTGTAGTCCTGGCTGTCCTGGAACTCACTCTGTAGACCAGGCTGGCCTTGAACTCAGAAATCCACCTGCCTCTGCCTCCCAAGTGCTGGGATTAAAGGCGTGCGCCACCACGCCCGGCGTCCACTCCTTTCTTCTTAAAAACACTTTAAATCTCTATCCTTGATGTCCCAAAGTTTACCCTGGCCAATAATGCAGCAGTTGTTGAACTGGAGTGTACACGTACTTCACATAATTCCAAATTCAAAGCCAAGCCACACAATGAGCAGTGTCCACAAAGGACCGTGTAGGCTTCTGTGGACTCCATGGTTATATGTCTAGATCCTAAAGGCCTAGCAGAAGGCCTGGTCCTCCTCCTCCTCCACAGACTAATGACCACCTCCATTCCTCACTCCTGAGAACCACATCTGTTTCATTTATTATGACGTGATTAGCTCTGAGCAATGAAGGGAAGCATATTTCCCAGAAATAAGGAGTGAAAGTAAAATAGACGAGATAGCAGATCAGCTTCAGGGCAACAGCAACCACCAGCACATACGGGAATCAACAGCCTGGTGATGCTCCAGGAGCAGGAACTGTGTCACACTGCAGCTTACACAGCCATACCAGAACCAGCAGGAGTGATGTATCAACTATATACCCATCTAAACAATAAGACAGGAAGAAAAAAAAAAAAAAACCTCAAAGAACCCTTTTTTCCCTGCTGATTCTCATTAACTTATTAGCATTCTGAAATTACTTAATTGGGGATCATTTTAAACCTTGTCAATGAGGATTATCATAAAAACAATATAAATCAATTACTTTTTATCCTTCTGTAATCCTAGCAGTTAGTTGGGAAACAAGAGTTCCAGGTCAGCCCTGCTTTCATAGAAGGTAAAGATCAGTCTCTACCATTTCAAAACCCAAAATAAGCAACTCAGAATAACTAAGAACACTTATTCATACTCACTAATATAAAGAAAAATACTAATAAAAATATATCACCAAATACTTAAAGTATAAGATTGAAGTCCATTGGAAAGGATGAGACTTATTGCATATGCATTAACACAGTACATGTGTTCATTAGAGCAAATGTGGCATATATATGTAGTTTTTCTAAAAAAGAAAAATAGGAAGCAGCTACTGAACTTTTCAAAGGCTAAACACCTGTGAATTAAAATAGGATGCACACTTCATTTGTACTTTAAGCTTTACTTCTGTTTATATCAAATGTCTATGCCCCACTCTCTAATAGGGCTACATCCTCCTGTTAAGGAGGTCCATAGAAAGGACCAGAATTTGTTTTAGAAGTTCTCAAGATCTCCAGATAAAATAAAAATATAACAATTGCTTTTAAAAACTACGAGTATCCTACACATAAGAGCATCATCTAAGTTTCTGTAACTGTCTCTAAAGCAGTTGTTCTCAACCTTCCTAATGCTGCAACCCTTGAGTACAATTCTTCCTGTAGTCACCCCTCCCTTAAAATTTCATTGCTACTTCATAACTGCAATTTTGCTACTGTTATGAATCACAATGTAAAATCGGTGGTCTGAGGGAACTCTTTGTTCAACCCCCAAAGGGGTTAGGATCCACAGGTTGAGAGCCATTACACTAAAGAATTCACATAAGAGACTATAACTTTGTAAATTTTTACTTAGCTTTTGTTAGGCAAAGTTCTTTTCCCCCAAATAACAACTGTGCTGTTCAGTGAGCCTTCCTTCTAGCCATCACTCTATTCCTTTGTGTCACCATACACCAAGCTCCAGAGATATTTTCTACTTGGGACCCCCAGTGACCACACCTGGCTGTGACTGGGATAGGTGGTTTCTCTCTCCGTCCTGGTCTCCATTACAGTCACTGCAATCTCCCTGTCAGCTATGGAGCAACCTGTCTGCAGGCGCTCCTCCTCCCAGCTCACCTCATTCTATGGGGATTCTTCGTGGTGCAGACTCAACTCAGCTCTTTTCCCCCTACCCTCTCAGCCTTCCATTCTAGACATAAGTCACAAATGGGATGTCTCTATCACACCTGTCGCCTTAGAGCTCAGGGAGGTATGTGGAAAAGAACATAGAAAGTTGCTAAGAACTGAGGTGACAGATGACTCCTAGGAACTTGTCTTGTATACACACTATTTCTGGTATACATATAAAATCAAAGAAACCACAGCAGCAAACGCAGGGTTTGCACAGGTTAAAGCCAGAAGGAAGGGATTCCAGTGCTGAGAGGGAGAAGTGGATGTGGGCTCCCACAGTTAAACAAGAAGCTATAGGCAAATGATACCTACCAGTAAACAAAAAATTGATTTTCTCCAATTGTATCTTGCTGAGTGTATTAACCACCCATCAGGAGAGGTCCCTGAGCCAGGAGTGAGAAGGGTAATTTTGCATGTTTCCTAGCTCATTTTATTTAGGCTTTTTGTCTCATTGGTCTTTTGCTTATATATTCTGGTTTCCATTTTTGTTTGTTTGTTACCCAGAGAGAAGGGAGAGGGAGAGAGAAAACATGAAGCTGGGTGAGAAGGTAGGCAGGACCTGGGAGGAGTTTGGAGAGGAAAAAGCATGATCAGAATATAGTGTTTAAAGCATTTTTTTTTCCAAGAAAAAGAAGTACCATATAGACTTTAAAGGGAAGAAAGGGAAGGGGGAAATGATCTAAATCTATTTTAATAGCAAAAAAATTAAAAACTTCATAATGACATGATTTTCTTATAAGAGAATAAATTTAATTGTAAAAAATTATCAATGAATGGTGGTAGTGGCAGCAGAGGCACACACCTTTAGTCTTAGCACTCAGGAGCAGCAGCGAGGGCAGCCTGATCTACAGAGCAAATTCTAGGACACCTAAGGCTAGACAAAGAAACATTGTCTCACGTGGAAGGAAGGAAGGAAGGAAGGAAGGAAGGAAGGAAGGAAGGAAGGAAGGAAGGAAGGAAGGAAGGAACCTATAAATTGCTTACTTCAGATCCTGTAGAAGGTCTTTTGCATTAAGCATAGTTATTAAAGAAGTCGTAGCTGCAGGAATAATAATAATGGGTGTTCGTGACCCTGCAAATAAAAAATTTTAAGGTTAAAAACAAAATCATCATCATTACTGATATTACTTTCTTATTAAAGTAATTTTAAATAGTACCTTAATTCTTTTATACTAAATTATTCTAAAATAGTAATAATGGCAAAAATATTTAATAACTTATATGGCTTATTTCCTGTCAAGCAAAAGTAGCAAGCAGATATACCTGATATACAAGCATATTCCCACTGTTTTGATAACCTAATTCATCCACATTTACTGCTCAAAGTAAATCAAACCATCATACCTTTCTTCTGATTTGGGGGGGGTCTTGCTTGAGACACTACAGAGAAAAACAAAATTACAATTGTTATAAAAAAAAATATTTCCAACTTACAATGGAAGCCTAAACGTTGACATTCATATGGTGAAACAAAAACATCTCCCATTTTATGCTCTGCTTTTTGCAAATGTTAAAATGCTTTAGCATTACTCAACAACTTGATGTTCTAAGAAACAATATAACAGTGTGATATACTATGTCCATGTATGTCTGGATCTGGTAAAACACAATAGTTTTATATTACACTGATTAACTGTTATAAACATAAAATCAGGGCACTGAAAGAGCATCTGCCACAGTAGATTCAGAACAGAGAAACCAAGGAGAAGAAAAAGAAGTTATTGAGGATTAAGATCTGAAATAGTTTTTAAATTCTTTTCTCTCTTTAAAATTTTGAAATGAGGTTTGGTCAGAAAAAGACCCTTAAGAGCAGTGAGTCAACTATATCTGAATATCTAATCTCTACAGTGTGGAACTGACTTCAGAAGTAGTAATTATGGTTGCACTATGAAACACAAATATTTCTGGTTGTATTATGTATGGCTTTAGGATAATAGTCCTGTACTTCTGAAATACTTTTCTGATTGTATTTCTGGTTGTATTATGTATGGCTTTAGGATAATAGTGCTGTACTTCTGAAATACTTTTGATATGTCACATGGAATCTTGTTGGCTTAATTTAAAAATTCATTCTGTATAATATTATGATGAAGAACACAAAAAGATGAACACTTATCAGGACCACAGAACTTCACAGGAAAACAAAAGTTACGAAACAGATCAATAGCTGGGTGGTGGTCATGCAAGTTATTAATCCCAGTACTCTAGAGGAAGAGGTAGGCAGATTTCTGAGTTCAAGCCCAGCCAGGTAGGTCTACAGAGATGGTTCTAGGGCAGTTAAAGCAGAGAAATCCTGCCTCAAACTACCCACACCCCCTGAGGGGCAGGAAAAGAAACTAACAAATCATTTAGGAGAATAGGAAAATCTCAGGATAGACTGAAGAACGTGGTAATAGGACCTAAACATTACAGTTCCCTGAGAGCCTGGGGAGAAGAGAGGTACACACTACTGAAATGCTAACACAGTAAACAATGAGTGGGGTCTTTAAAACTAGATGGAAAAGAAACTATCTACATAATAACAGTTATTCTGCCTGGAAATGTGTTTTAGCAACTCTAAATCCACTACTTTTGTGTAACAGAATTAAACTAGTGAATAGAGGATAGTAAGGGAAAATTCAAATTCAACATCAATTCTCAGAAACCTTTGTCAGTTGCAAACTGGACAAGGGACTAATATCTTGAATCTATAAAAGAGCTTGAGAAACTAAACACACACAAATTATCTAATCAATAAATGTGTATATGAAATGAAGGAGACACTTCTCAAAGGTCTTAGTAAAAATAGCAAATAATAAACAAAAAGTTCAATACCCTTAGCCATGGGGGAAATGTAAATAAAAACAACATTACAATTCTCTAT
This sequence comes from Apodemus agrarius, assembly GCA_964023405.1. Classification (NCBI taxonomy): domain Eukaryota; kingdom Metazoa; phylum Chordata; class Mammalia; order Rodentia; family Muridae; genus Apodemus; species Apodemus agrarius. The sequence goes on along the minus strand of OZ030017.1, from coordinate 51,211,015 downwards.
CACCTATGTGAGAATTAACATTATGAAAAAATAGAGCCAGGGAAATCACTCAGTAGGTAAAGGCATTTGCTTGACATTTGAGTTCAACCCCCAAGGCACACCGGGTAGAAAGAGATCTTGGCACACTACAGCTCTCTCTTCCTCCTTCTGTTCCCCTTCCCACTCCGTATAATCTTTTAAAAAAAAGAAAAAGAAAAAAGAAGAAAAGAAAAAGAAAACTAACAAATATTGGCAAAGATCTAAGGGAGAAAGAAACACCTACACACTGATGCCAAAATGTAATTTAAGGTAGCCATCATAAAAATTAAAAACAGAAATACCGCTATATCCTGCTATACATCAGTGCTAGGTGTACATTAAAAGATGAATTCATACCAAAAAATGTAGTGTACACCCATAATATAGTTAGATTCAACTTTACAGACAATAAGCATGGGCTGGAAGAAGGTTCAGTGAGTCAAGTCTCTGTTGTGCAAACACAAAAACCTGTATTTGAATACCAAGAACCTACATAACTTATCAGGATAAAAGTGTCTATAACTCCTGCAGTTTGGCAGTGGGGGTGGAGCGGGGCTTAAAAAGACAAGTAGGTCACTGGCGCTGACTGGTCACCCTAGCTAGCCTAATCTATGCATTCCAGCTTTGAGAAAAGACTGTCTCAAAATAAACTAGAAGAGATATTAAGAAAGACAAGGATAATTTCTAATCTCCAAACATATAACACACATATATAATACATATACAAAAGATAAGCTAGATTCAGAAAGATAAACAAGATGTTTTTCTCATATATGGAGCCTAGTTTTTTTTTTATATAAACACACATGTAAATACATGCCTATATACATCGTAAGAAATTTGCTGAAGGGAAGCAGGAGAAAGTAATAAGTAGAGGAAATATGGTCAATTGATTTGATAGGTTTGAATGGTAAAGATACACACACACACACACACACACACACACACACACACACACATACATACACATATATATACTGGAACAAAAATGTCAGTATGAAACTGCTCTGCAATGAATACACCCTAATATTTTTTTAAATAAAAATAACAGAGTAATCAATAATAAGCGTCTGATCTCATGATTTAACTCATAATCCACATTTGCTACTGCCTAAACAAACTGGTAAGGTGATTCACTCTACCTAGTCTGTTTCCTCAACTGCAGAATAAAGATAATTCTACGTCCTACTAAACATCATAAAAAATTTTAAAACTAGTGGTGCATTCCAAGTCCTTAGACAGGCCTGGCATATATTTATGTTATTTACTGAGCCCTGCTCCTGCTGCTGCTGCTACTGCCACTACTAAAGCAAATATGATCACTGTCAATATGCCAACCAATAATAATAGTAATCGATCTTCTTCAAGCATTGCTGCTAGAACAGATTAATGAGTCAACCATTACCCTTAGAATTTAGAAGTCCAGGAAATATCTTCAACAAAATTGTAGAAGAAAACTTCCCTAACCTAGAGAAAGATGCCCATGAACATACAAGAAGCCTTCAGAACTCCAAATAGACTGGACCAGAACAGAAAATCCTCCCGGCACATAATAATCAAAACACCAAATTCACTAAACAAAGAAAGAATATTAAAAGCAGTAAGGGAAAAAGGGCAAGTAACTTATAAAGGTGACCTATCAGAATCACACCAGACTTCTCACCAGAGACGATGAAAGCTAGAACATCCTGGGCAGACCTCATACAGACCCTAAGAGAACACAAATGCCAGCCCAGGCTACTATACCTAGCAAAACTGTCAATCATCATAGCTGGAGAAACCAGGATATTCCATGATAAAGCTCAATTTGCACAGTATCTGTCCACAAATCCAGCCCTACAAAGGATAACTGATGGAAAATGCCAATACCAGGAGGGAAACTACACCCTAGAAAATGCAAGAAAGTTATCTTCTTCCAACAAACCCAAAAGAAGATACCCACACAAACATAAAAATAACATAAAAAGTAACAGGAAGCAACAATCACTATTCCCTAATATCTCTTAACAACAATAGGCTCAACTCCCCAATAAAAAGACATAGACTAATGAAATATTTCTCATGTAAATCTTCAATTTTATCAGAAAATGTTTGTAATTCCCATTTTAATTAATTTAGAAATTTCTTTTATGTCTATCATTTTATCTGCATTATTTTTTCATGATAATCTTCAATTTTAATGTCTTTCTATGTACTTCCTCTATTCTATCAGAAATGTTTTCAATGTAAATCTTTGATTTTATCACAAATGTTTCTAATTCCACCTTCAATTAATTTTTTATGTAAAATTTTCCATGAAAGTCAATTTGAATGTGTTTGTCTATTTATTTCTTGAATTTTACCAGAAATATTTTCCATGTAAATCTTCAATGTTCTCTGAAAATGTTTATAATTCCACCTTCAATCAACTTAGAATTATGCCTATTATTTTATCTATATAATTTCCATGATAATCTTTAATTTTAACATGTTTCCATGTAGATCTTCAAGTTTATCAGAAAATGTTTATAATTCCACTTTTAATCAATTTAGGAATACTTTTAAGCCTACCATTATTATAAAATTTTCCATGATAATCTTCAATTCTATTTTATCATAAAATGTTTCTATCCCATATTTCAATAAATTTAGCAATGTGTTACATGTCTACCACTTTACTCCTTAATTTTCTATGAAAATTGTCAATTTTAATGTGTTTATCTGAAGTATTTTCCATGTAAATCTTTAATTTTATCATAAAGTGTTTTTACTTCCCTTTACTTACTTCACTTTTCAATAAATAAAAATAAATTACAAAAAACAAAAAATAAAAAAAGAAGGAATTTAGAAATGTAGACTGTTAGTAAAGTTAGGTTGTTTTGTGGATTTGATGTAGAAAATCTTGGGTAACGACTTAAAAGTTCAGAAAGGCACACTCTTGATAGTTGAGTGAGGGACTTTTGAGGTCAGGGAACAAGAACAGGGGCAGGCTGACTTGCACAAGATGGCGTGTCTCTTTTGCTAAAGCCGGGATAGTGATCAAAGCCATGATTAATTTCTTGCACCCATTTTTGCCCTCAACTTCCTGATATGATTTAATAAAAATTGGTAATATGTAGGTACACAGCCTTAAGATTTAAAGTAGAAATGACTGATTATTTCTTTTATATATATAAAATTTTAGATTTGTGGTTCTTTTAGAATTTTTTTATAAGATTGCCTTTTAAGATACATAATAAAATGATTGATCCTTTCTTTGTACCTACAAATTGCAGCCTGCTAGTAAGAAAATACCTTGCTTGCTTACACTTTGCTTAGACACGAATGTAGTGGGTTCTTAGGATTAATTTGGTTTTCACCTGTAAAATGTAAAACATTTTGTCAGGAGCCATTATGGGACAAGCTAATAACTAGCAGGTGATCTTCCTGAGATTGGTCTTCTTCAGATTATTATATAATCTGCATCAGGTTTGCTTTTATTAGGCAAGACCATAGGAGAATTCATTTTAGGAAATATTACTGCTATTAATATGCTTTTCCTGTTATTATTAAACAGATACAGCAATCACTAAGTAATAGCACACCCCTTTGGAGCAGATCTCTGCAGATCCACAAAAATGTACAGTCTTGTAGTGTTGCTATGTAGACAAATAGATGTCTTAAGTCTTAATGATGATCCTATAAGAATTCCCTAAAATTGTATCTGTGATTATTAAGCTCTTTTATAGTGGGACTGCTATTAGGCCCTTTTCTTATAGTCAAAACTGCAATGATAACTCGGCCAGTCTCCCAAGTGTCACCAGCTAATTGCTCTTACATAGTAACCAGAGTTTCTCCTACTCAGAGCATATTGCAAGAGGTTGTAATATTAACCAAAGGTCACAAAGAGGAAACTAATGATATATTACAGGTGCTAGGACAGAAGATAAAATATTGACTGGGTTTATCTATACAAAACTTCACTAATAACTTTGTTATGGTTTTATATTTTTGTCGTGAGCCTAGCCTTTAACAGATGACCATGTCTCCAGCTCTTAGTTATGGTTTGAAACCTTCAGTGAACCTGTAGAGCGATGAATGACAGGCGATGAATGTTAGCCAGATTATTACTCCTACATGGATATGCATGTAAATTTTCTGTTGTAAACTTCTATTTCAATTTATGATTTGATTTTTTTTGTGTGTGTGTGTAAACTTGTGATGAACTTTCTAACATGTGATCATGTATTCTGAAAGACGTGTAAGTACTGAGAACAAAAAGATGAGGAGAGAAGAATTTTTCCCCTTCCCAGCTTAGGATCATTTTCTGCTTTTCCCCTTAGCTTTCATAGGACACTTTTTACACCTTAGTAATAAACTCTATAATCACTTTCCAGTGTCCCTTTTCCTTCCTGTGATTTCCCAGTAGCAGGCCACTAGGGCCACACAGTTACTGCTAAGATAGGACAAAGGCCACATTACTTCATCCCTGGCTGTTAGGCTACAGATGTCAAATGCTTTTTATCCTCGGAAAGAGTAAGGAAGTTTTTAGGATTTTTTAGAAGTTATCATTGGCATTTCAGTACAGTTAGAGAGCTAGAAAACCCCTCCACTACCCCCGATAAGCAGAAAGGCACCTTGCAACAAATTTGGGGGAACATGCTGGGGCTTTTTGTTTTGTTTTTTACTTATATTCATTATAATCATTCACTTAAACAAAAAAAGAATGTAACCACATTGTAACTTTTATACTGTGTGAAAGATTTTGCTGGGGGATATAAGCTGTGGGAGAAAAAAAAAATCAAGTTGCTGGAGCCAAGTGTGTGCCTGCTTTACAGTTGCCAAACCAGCATCTCCTCCTTGGATTGCTGAACACACTGCCAGAGCTGGTGTCCAACCAAAAAATAGCAAATGAACATGCCAAATCTTAAACAATACCCCCTTCAAATTGGGAAATACCATGTAACAAACATTTCCATACAACAAGAGTGCTCACAAAAATAATTACCCTGACTTTGGATGGATGGATGGATGGATGGATGGATGGATGGATGGATGGATGGCATATAAGATGCTTAGTTTAGACTAAATTTCTCCCATTAGTTAAAACTTCAGTGTACTTGTATAAAGCACATGAAAAAGCAGCATACGATACTAAGAGTTGAAGATTTCAGAACCTGATACTTCACATTTGATTGTGAAAACCATCTTTTTTTCAGAACCTGTTCTGACAAAATACCCTGGACAATGACTGACAAGATGGCTTAGCAGAAAAAGGTGTCTGTTGCCCAACCTAACAACCTAAGTTCTGTGTCTAGAACTCAGACAGTAAAAAGAGAAACCACTCCCCTATACTGTCCTCTAATTTATATATGTGCTCTGTGGAATGCACAGTGCACCTATACAGACACAAGCACACAAACATACTTACAAACTGACAGAGGCAGCCTATGGGAGAAAGGATCTATTTTGGCTTACAGTTCCAAAGAGATCTGGCCCGTTATTGCAGGAAAGCCATGACAGCAGGAAAGGGAAGTATGGAGGAGGAGGCAGGAGTGAACACAAAGCAGGGCCAGGAAAGGAACGCTCCAGATTCGTCCCCAGCTCCTCCCTCCACTTGGGACACTTCCATTCCCAAACAGCATCACTGAGCTGGGAAACAAGTATTCAGATACATGAAACTATTGGGACATTTCATATCCAACACCTCTTAACTTCCCTTTCTACAAACACACACACACACACACTTGAGTAATTTACTACATACATTTCTACTATATTTCCTTCTACTTTTTTGTATATAAAATGAGAGAATCCTCAAGGTGATTTTTTTTTTGTTTTACTTGATCATCTCTGAATCTCTTAAATAATCTTCATTAGAATGACAAACCACAACTTCATATCCTTTCATCCTAAAATATATATATTACATACACACACACACACACACACACACACACACACACATATATCTGCTTCTCTAATGTAGCTATACTTTACGGACATTATTCTATGAATCCATTGTCATGTGCCACTCTTTTTACTTTTCTTTCTTCCTTCTTAGAAGTTTATCCAAATTCTGGCAAAGATTACACAGAAACAGTAGGAATATACTATTAGTATTTACATGGATCAACAAAACTTGTTTTTTATGTACCAAGGAGAAAAGACAAGCTCTAGAACACGTCAACAGTAGCCTTGCCTAGCAACTATTTTAGAAAGTGCTTACAGAACTTCTGAGTGCTCAGCAGCACATGCTGAACTTATAGGGAAAAATAATCCAAACTTGCAATAGGATAACCTGAACAAAGAATTGATGAATGAGGAAATAAATATAGCCTTTGAAACTAATCTGAACCAAAAACAAAAATATAGCCATAAAAATGTCCTTTAACTTTTCAACCAAATCAAATTACTCAATTACTCAAAATGTCCTCCACAGTATAAGTTTGTATGTTATTGTTACAGTGTCATATAACTTGTTGATTTCTATGATTTTGACTGTCAATGTGACAGGATCTTGAATCACCTAAGACACAAGCTTCCAGTCATGTTTGAGGCTGTCTAGCTTATGTTAGCCTTTGGAACTGTCTGTGACAGATGATCTAAATCATATTAATCAAGGTGAGAAGAGCCATCTTGAATGTGGGCCGCACCCCTCGCATGCTAGGACCCCACACTACAAGGAAGCAGAGCGCTGACAGAGCGGACTACTCCTCTCCCCCTGCTTCCTGACCGAATGCTATATGTTCAGCCTCCTCAAGCTCCTGCTCAGGGACTTCCCTTGATAATGAACTGTACCATTAAATTTTGGATGAAAATAAACCCTTCCTTTTATAAATTGCTTTTGCCAGATATTTTGTGATGTAAACAAATAAGTAATCAAGTCTTTAACTCAAACTGAGGAAAACATAGTCTAGTAAATAATATTAAAAATATAGATTTTAGATTTTAAAGATTCTGTAGAACTATACAGAACTTTATATTTTTCTGCTATAAATAAAAAAGATTAACGATGCTGGGCAAGCTTTAATAAGCATTTTGAGTATATCACCATAGTTTAAGACCTGCTTACAAAATGCTGATGACTAAAAATCAGCATTGAAGAGAAATGGCCTTTTGGTGCATTTTAAGTGAAACAGTATTTTCTTCAGATTACTACACATCAAAAACATGACCATTTAGGGGAAAAAAATCAAAGTTATATATATTTTTACCTGGTCTAGGTACAGGCTGGGCTGCAGGAGTTTGAGTCTTACGGGCAGATGCACCTTCCTTTAAAAGATAAAAATTGATGTATGACACCACATCAAAGTTCATTAAATAACAATTAAACACTTTAAAGAAATTTCATAAAGCTCTCCCATTCAGTTAGTTTCCCATTTGGCCAAGGCCTATAAGTTTAAAAAATAAAATTAAATAAGTAAAATATTTAATAAGAGGCTGAGAAAGGGAGACTGCTGTGTGTCTGAGAACAGCTGGTGCTATATAGTGAGTTATAAGCCATTCTGAGCAACATATGAAATCCTGTCTCAAAAAGTCCCCAACCCTAAAAAATTTACCAGTGCCATAGCCAGAGCTGCTGCTGGTGGCAGTCTATCTTGACAAAATAGACCCTAAAACCATGAGGCAAAACAAACAAGCAAACAAAAGCCCTCCTTATCTTTCATACTATTTAAAAATAAAGTATACTAATGAGAATGAACAGTGTTACGAATGAACTACTACTAAAGGGAAGTAATATTTTTAATGATTTGTTTGCTATAAAAAATTAGTATTTTCAAAAACCACACTACTTGATTTTAACTCTTGAAGCCTATTTTCAATGAAGGGCTGGGGATTAACCTTAAGGCCATGTACACATCAGACACCACCTAGTCTATTTTAAAGTCACTCCTATCCCCTTTTTCCTATAAAAATGCCAAAATGGATAAATGACACATAAAAAGATGTAATAACCCTGCTTTGGTTTGAATATGCTTGGCCCAGGGAGTGACACTGTTAGGAGGTGTGTCTTCTAGCTGCCTTTGGAACAGGAGGCAGAACTATCAGCTCCTCCAGTGCCATATGTGCCTGGCTGCTGCCATACTTCCTGCCAAAATAATAATGAACTGAACCTCTGAACCTGTAAGCAGGCCCAAATTAAATGTTATCCTTTAAGAGTTACCATGGTCACAGTGTCTCTTCACAGCAATGAAACCCTAAAAAAGATAGAAATTGGTACCAGGAGTGAGGTATTGCTGTGATAGACCTAACCATGCTTTTGTTTGGAAGAATGTAGATTTGGGGACTTTGGATTTGGAAAGAAGTGGAAATCTTTAAGTAGGGCTTAATGGGCTATCCTAGAAAGAATATGGAAGAATTAGTTGCTGAGGGTGATTTGAACTGTAAAAGCCTGGTTCCATAGGTTTCAGAGAAGAATTTTATACATGGCTAAGAGACTGTCCTTATGGTATTTTGGTAAAGAATGTGGCTGGGTTTTGCCATTGTCCAAAGAATCTTCCTGAATCTAAGGTGAAGAGATTTATTAGATTAATTGCTTTGACAAAGGAAGTCTCAAAACAGTCTAGTATAAATTCTGTTATGTGGTTACAAAAATTCTCTTTTAAGAGCCTTTTGGTGAAAATGAGCAAGCTTCAAAAATAAAAGTATAAAATGTATGGTTCAAAGAACCATGAAGTAGAACGGAGGTGAATCCTATGTTCAATGAGATAAACAGATTAAGAGAGTGGTGACTTTGGGCTAAGATGTCACCCAGACAAGCTGGTTGTTTATACATTTGCCATTGAACATGGAATAGTTAATATCTAGGCATTATAATTATCTGGTTATTGCTTTCATTTGGACTTTTAATCTGGAATGAACTACAATCCAGAAATGGAGGACACAGGCTTTTGATCCAGATCTTGAGGAATAGTTACCATGAAATGCCTAGGTCCAGGAACAGTATAGTACAAGCCTCTAACCCCAGGAGATAGAGGCAAGCAGATCTCTGAGTTCAAGGCCAGCCTGGTGCAGAACAAGTTCCAAGTAAAGAAAAGCTTAGGTCTAGGTGTGATAGTACACACATTTAATCCCAGCATTCAAGTGACAAAGTCATGTAGATCTGTGATTTCAAGGCCAATCTACAGAGCAAGCTCCAAGACAGCCAAGCTTAGACGATGAAGGAGTTGGAAAGCTGGTGATAACAGAACAGAACAAGGAGGGCCATGCTCCAGCCTTAATCAGCAGTAGGACTCAGCACCTCTGGCCATGTAGCACTGGCTTTAGAGTCCAGAATAGAAGGCACTAGTAGGACAACTGATGCTAGTTAGCTAGAGCTAAGAAATTAATGATGATTAATTTCTAGTCCCTAGATAACTATGTAAAATAGTAATTCTCAAATAAACATGATGAAAATCAGACCTGTTTCAGAAAGCTGAAATAAGTGTCAAATATAGGAGCCATACCAAAACACAAAAAGAAAGGAGACCAATGGAGACAAGACTGGATGTAGGGCTCCCTTCTTATGTTATTCAACTCCATCAGCTCAGTGTTTGAAGTGTTCGACCCCCATTTCTTGTCAATCTTTTTAAAATCAAGGATATATGATGAAACTTACACACAACAATAAACGGATGATTCCCAAAGTTACTGCTATTTTATATCATGCAAACCACTCAGAACCAGTAACTCTGTGAATAAAGGAATACTTTTTGTGTATTTAGTAAAAATGAGAAATTAGCATTACAAACCCCTTCTATAAATTTCAATTCCTTAAGGGTTAATTATAGACATGTCTAGGAAAATTCTAAAAAATAAAATAAAATAAACAACAACAACAAAAGTCGGTTCAATAGCTTGGGTCAAATGTCTAAAGTAATAGATACCTTCTCTCCCTCTTAGGCCTAAGTTATAAAATATAAAAACAGACCTACGTAAGCAATACTTATACACCACTTATAAGTATAAAATCTAGCAAGGCAACTGTCAGTTTGCAGAATTTGACAAAGAAACCTGCCACATTTATAGAATTGATACTGCTATAGAGTATAGGGACTTCTGAAGTTGGACAAATTGTACCTTTTTATTATCCTATGGCTAGATATGCTCCATACATCATGTGTTTGAACAAGCCTATAGGGCCAAGGAGTGGCACTATTTGGAGGTTTAGCCTTGTTGGAGTAGGTGCGTCACTACGGGCATTGGCTTAAGACTCTCACCCTAGCTGGCTGGAAGTCAGTATTCCACTAGCCACCTTTAGATGAAGATCTCAGCTCCTCCTACACCGTGTCTTCCTGGATGTTGTGCCCTGCTCCCCCCTTGATGACAGTGGACTGAACCACTGAACCTGTAAGCAGCCCCAATTAAATGTTGTCCTTCCCTTGGTCGTGGTGTCTGTTCACAGCAGTACACACTGTGTACTGTGAAAAAAGATGGACTCTGTATCCCTAAAATATATAGCATAAGCTCTAAAACCATATAGTTACTGTATCTAGGGGAAATGTTAGTTATGGTCATAAAAAAACAAAAATACCTGCCTCAGTGCTCACCTAGAAAAAAAGATGTCCAAATGCCCAGGCACTTAGAAAAGTATACCAGAGAAGGATTTCAGAGTCTCTAATGCTTAAAAAAACCTGTTTGATGGCATTTTACTAAACCATTTTTTAAAGTATTAAACATTATTAGAAGTGATGGACACTTCAGCTAATCACTACACTTATTTAAACACACATCTGAAATATTATATATATATATATATATTATTTTCTATAATAAGTAAAAATCCCAATGCTGTCTCTACCTAAGACTTTTAGTCAAAATGCAATCAATCCTATAGAACTACTCACTAATCATCAAGAAAATCTATACATGTTTGTTATCTATTATATCATTTTTAATTCTGTGATACACATAATTTTGCATGAAAAATTTTAATGTTGATAACAAGAAAGTGATTTAAAATTAATTACTTTCAAGAACACTAAAAACTACACAGAGCAAAAGAGTAGGCAGTATGTCAACATTAAATAATCCAAGGCAACTGAGATGAGCTGTAGAAGATAGGGAAGGAAATCTAAGTTACAGACAATAGAGAATGAAGGAGTCTTAACTAGACTAGCAAATCAGAATAATTAGACATAAACTTTAAGAGCAGAAATGCACTCAAAGAGTTAATTTACACCAACTTACATGTAAAAGCTTTTATTACTTCTGCTCTACAAAAGCTTGTAAGAAACATGAAAGCATCCAACACAGAAAATATTTAGAAAGCCTGTGCATAAGTTCAAATAAAGATTAAAAAAAAAACTGTAACCTCCATTTCATTATAATACTTGTATTTGTTCTGAATAAATATAATGTATCACAAAGAAGGAAGATTTCTAAGCTTTTCCCTACCTTGGGTTTTTAGTCAAAATGAACGCAAACAATCACGTGAGACTCAGCCAAGCAGTGACGTTAAATTCTGCTCTGTCAGAGACAGCATCTGTCAAGCCCACATTTAAACTGCTGCCTGCCTGTGCAGCACAGAAGAACCGTGCATTTCACATCACAGACTAAAACCCCAGGAAAACTGCTCAAAAAATCCTTCCTGCAGCTGCCAGGCAACCACGCCGGAGAGAGGTTTTTTTTTTTCCCCAATGAAACTGAAACTCTAAACCCCAGCTCTGCTGCTTAACATTGCAGCTCAGCACTATTACTAGAAATATGGATACTGAGAAGAGAATACAGCACTGCATTGTCCAGCCGGGAATACAGCAGATGTAACGAGCTTCAATGCATCAACTGTCGGAAAGAGTCAACTGTGCACCAAATACAACAGACAACTACAGCTCTTTTGTTTAATGAAAGAGAGAAAATGAAGGAAAGGAAAAATCTCTGAAGACTAGGATACAGACATATGAATAAGAAGGGTAACTTGAAGACACCCAGACAGATGGACACTTTGGATACTGTGAAAAGCAATCACAGGAGGCAGACTGTTGGGGGATGTGCGCATGTTCAATAGCATCGTTTTTTGCTGAAGTGATGGCGTGCCAAAAGTATTTTCAGTAGACATAATCCTCTCCATCTAATGGTCTGACCAAGAGAGAAAGGTATGTTGCTGTCTTGTGTATGATGTTCATTAAGTGGGTTTTAATTTCATATCCCTACAGGCACTAATACACTTGATAAACAAGTTCATACAGTTCACTGCCCTTGAAACTACAAAAGGGTTTCTAAATATATGATTTTAAATTTGCCTTTTCTATTAGACAAGCTGCCGTTGGTTTATTCAATTAAAAATGTAGCTGAGAGTAATTCTGCAGGATTGTAACGTTAAGAGGAAAATCAAATAGTAACTAGATTTACTGAAAAGGTTCTCTGAGAAATTAAACTAAAAAAAAAAAAAAAAAAGAGCTCTCTAGCCCTTTTTTTAAAAAACAGCAATTCTCTAGCAAATTGGGTCAAATTGATTATCTAATAAATTAAAGCAAGTTCTTTAAAATGGTTATCAAGAAACAGTGGAGTAAAATTATATTAAACAGCATGAAATATGATCTTAATATCGAGGTATTTTTGGAAATTCCTTTAAAAACAAAATCTCAACAATTCATAGTAATATCTTCTCTCTAATATCTATCTCTTCAGATAGAGATAGCGAACACAATTCAGGAGTACATCAGCAAATTTTAACTGTTACTGAGCTACAAGGAGATACTACAAGTTACAACATTAGGCATCAGATTAAAACGCTAGTGAGTTTATGCAAAGCATAATACCACCACAGTAGTCAGTCACATGTTATTACAGTAGCAATGAATACAACTTTAAACAAAGAGATATCAATAGGTGCTCTAAATACATTAGTGAGACTGGGAGCTTTTAAGTAACAGAGTGATTCTAAATAATCAAGTGTAAGACTGTTCCTGGAGATAATTATAAAAGTGAAATAAAAACTCTAGCATAAAATAGTTTAATATGACACAGCCATCAATAATGGTCAAATACAAGGTCAAATAATATCAACAGTGGGCTTTTAGGCTTTATTTACACGTAATAATGACCTGCCTACTGCTTCTGCATGTTTCTATAGGACAGAAATAAACTATCTGGGGGACAATCAATTTTAGAGGACTCAGGGATCGGGGACTCAAAGATATTCCTAAAATTTTACAAACCTTTTAAGTACTCTGATTTTCCCTCTCACTTTCATAAAACTTACTACCCTACTAACAATCACGAAAAGCAAAAAAAAAAAAATTAAATCTATGGAAGCACTGTGTTGTAAAACTAAGACTGAATGAGAATATTAGAGTTTGTCATATATCAATATCAATTCCCAATCATAACTAAGTATCTTTATTCCAATAAAGATTAAAATCAGAAACTAATCAAACATGATTTTAAAAAGCCAGCCTCTCTTGGTATCTTTATTGTAAATTAAAAAGCTTTATAAACTAAATATTTCAAAGCTTTAAAAGTATACAAGTTTTTCTTATCAAAGCATCATATAAATCTGGGACTGTCTTTTAAAAACTAACATTTATATCAACTTTTAAAAGTCAAAGGAGAGAAACTCTACAGGAGGATACATTTAATAGTATATCCTAACAAATTTCAATCTATAAGATATAAAAACACCTTAAATTATAATAAATAAAACAGAAAACATTTTTTTTAATCTATTAAAGGACATGGCAAAATTTTAACTCTTAGTTTTCTTATTTTCAAGAACTAATATTCAACAGGCATTAAACTGTGAATAATTTTATCATCTAACAAAAGGAGGAATAGCTACAGTGATTTTACTTTCTTTTTAACAGCATACACAGAGAGACAGAGAGAGACAGAGACAGAGAGACAGATCTCTATCCTGAGAAACTTTAGGAAAAATGAATTTAAGGCTAGATGTTTGAGTTTTACTTATCAATGGGAGATTATCAAATAGGTGTGCTTGTGCAGGGATTCCAAATCCTCCTAGATTACTACTTACAAACAGATAGGTCTCATAACATTTAAATTAAGATCATCAAATAATTTATGAGTGAATACAAAATTATAATAAAATTATTGGATATTAGTTCTTGAAAATAACAACAAAACTAAGACTTAAAATTTTGCCAGGTCTTTGAATAGATTTCTTTTTTTAAAAAGTAGATCTCTTCTGTTTCAATTATAATAATTTCAGTGTGTTTTTATGCTCTATAGATTGAAATCTGTAATATGCCTGAAATATTCCAACACTTTAGAATATCACTTCAGGGACACTGTTTTCTTGTAAACAATGTATCTTACTGTGCAATACTTATTCCTTTAAGTTCTTCTATCTGTTCACTGAAATATCTGACCTTGAATTTAATTCATTTTGAACTGTTTTTCTTTAACAAAGTTTGCCCTTTTACAATATTTGAATGACTGGATCTCAGCCATGTTCTAAGCATTGTTATATCAACAAAAAGCTGATGCGTTTATATTTATAATACTTGAAACAGATCAAATGAACTTTCCAAAGTAACTTCATTTTTAAATTTATATACATAATCCTTTAATAGCCACTAGTTTCATTATGAGGTGGGGGTGTATCATTAATAGCTACAATATAATGTAATTTTCATATGCACTCTTTAAAATAGGTTTCTGCTTTAAATAGAATGGCATCTAGTTTTACATACAGGCATGAAAAATCATTTCTAAATCAGACCATGAAGCTCTGTAATTTCAAACTCATGTCATGTAGAAACCATGGTGCAAAGAATGTAAAAGCTTTGATCTTTTTATGGTACTGTAAGATTTAAGTTCATGTAAATAAAACTAAGAGCAAATTCGCTTTTCTAGAAACCACTGCTCGTGTGTGTGTGTGTGTGTGTGTGTGTGTGTGTGTGTGTGTGATTAAATACTTTTTTAGGTTTGAGATATAGCCTAATAACTAGAAGCACCATTCATTTTCAGAAACAAGATCAAACCTTAGTGCCTGTTACACATTAGCAATCTGTTCAAATTCCCACCTACTTGCTCCTCCTAGTGGCTGTTACTAGAACAGCACTTCATTCACAGCCACCTAATAACGTTCAAGCAGTAACTGAAAGGTGAGTGTAAATTTTATGCTACAATTACTCAATTTTTAAGAACTTACTTCTCAAATGCATTCGTGTTGATGTTAAGCCAAACTGATATCAATCATTAGAAGATTATCGTAAGATAAATAAGCACGAGTATTTACACATATAATTTGAAATAAGTTGCTATGTTAAAATTTTTATTTCCTTTGTTTAAAGAAATTATTTCAGTGAGTAATAGAAATATCACTTCTTGATCAAAAGAATTTAATAATGCCATTCTCAAAATTAATGATTATATAAGTGACTTCTACTTTGGGTTTGTTCTATTTTTTTTTTTAAAAAAACTGAAAAGAACCAAAACTAGATGTGTCTCTATTTCTTAAAACACCATTTAAACTACTTCTATGACCCCCACTTCTTCATCTACAAACATCTATGAATAGGAAAAAAAGGGAAAAATTAGCAAATATAAATAAGTTTATGCTATGCTGAAAAGCCTCTTGCAAAACAGCCAGTTTTCAACTGAGAGGCATCACTAATTTCTTGTGAGCCACTTAAAACTTGTGAAAGATCTAGAACTACAAGTGTTATGCTACTATAAAGACTTTAAAAGTAAACTAATTTCTGTTGTTGCAGATTATGCAAAAAAGTGTAATTTAAGAATATTCTAAAATATATTTTGTGGAAAGTGGAATTTAAAGCAGTTCACAATAGTAGGAGCTATTGTCTATAATTTTCAAGAAGTCCAAAAAAACTGCAAAATACAGTCTTTGCCAAAACCATTGATAAATAAGACTAATATCCTTGATATATCCTATTTAAGGTGGATGGTTAAAATGTACAAAGTCCTGTAAAATGTTAATTATTTATTGCTGTCTAAAATCTCACAGTGAACTCATTAGACCCTAAAAATTAATTCTGACAGGTGTATCCTCTGACTTTTGACAGGGGGGAGGGGGCACACTGGAAACATGCCAAGCAGTGTACTGTGACTAACTGAACTCTGCTACAATTAAACCTGCACCGTCTGTCCCAAAACCAATACATGTCCATTTTCCAAAAGAGGCCACTGACTGTGCACCATACTGTCATGGTGTGTCAAATCAATTTTAATTAATGTCAATAAATTTTCCATCTGTTCTGAAGGCCCTCTTACAGAGCATTTGTCAGAAATCTAAAAGCATTCTTCCTGTCTACATGACATAACATTAAAACCCTTTAGGTCAAAGGAACAGATGAGCAGAGCTACTGAGATCATTGAGTAAATTATTAATCTATCACTTATCTCCCAAGTGTTCACTACACAGAAGAATACTTTTTAAAGACGTAAATCTTGTCAGTGTTGCCTTATCCTGTTTTTTTCTCAGCTTAAACGGGTCCTTTTATTAGCTGACTTTTTAAGGTAGTTTCCAAGATTCTGCATTTTGTAAACCGTTATGCTTCATCTTTAGAGAACGACGGCGAGGGACATGGAACCGAACCAGAGGGTGATGAGTCAAGAGCAGTGCTGACTCAGGAATTAACAACAGTGTTTCTGGCCACACACACATCTGTTACTATTACTGGATATTTACAACATGCTTCAGTGGAGAAGAAGACACTGCTGCTTTGCAAAAATGACCTGGAATACTAAGAGGTCTCTGTTCCGGACTCACCTTATGGGTATACTTTCTCTAGTGTTTCTTTTTGCTATGTTTTTGTTTTTCAATCATCATGACTGGTTACCAGGTAGACCAGGATTCAAAGAAAATCCTGTGACATATACTTTCCGAGGATTTCGTTCTACAAAAAGTGAGACAAATCATAGCTCCCTTCGGAACATCTGGAAAGAAGTAGTTCCTCAGACTTTGAGGCCTCAAACAGCAACTAACTCCAATAACACAGAGCTATCACCACAAGGAGTTACAGGCCTAGAGAATACTCTCAGTGCCAATGGAAGCATTTATAATGAAAAAGGTACTGGACAGTCAAACTCTTACCATTTCAAATACATTATCAATGAGCCTGAAAAATGTCAAAAGAAAAGTCCATTTTTGATACTATTAATAGCTGCAGAACCTGGACAAATAGAAGCAAGAAGAGCTATACGGCAGACCTGGGGCAATGAAACTTTAGCACCTGGCATCCAAATCACACGGGTTTTTTTGTTGGGCATAAGTATTAAGCTAAATGGCTATCTTCAACATGCAATTCAAGAAGAAAGCAGACAGTATCATGATATAATTCAGCAGGAATACTTAGATACATACTATAATCTAACCATTAAAACACTAATGGGTATGAACTGGGTTGCAACATA
Source organism: Apodemus agrarius (assembly GCA_964023405.1). Lineage (NCBI taxonomy): Eukaryota > Metazoa > Chordata > Mammalia > Rodentia > Muridae > Apodemus > Apodemus agrarius. The sequence goes on along the minus strand of OZ030017.1, from coordinate 51,193,717 downwards.
CTGTCCACATACTCCATATGTTATGAAAACAGACAGTGACATGTTTGTCAACACAGAATACTTAATACACAAGTTACTAAAGCCAGACCTGCCTCCTAGACATAACTATTTTACTGGCTATCTAATGAGAGGATATGCACCAAACAGAAACAAAGACAGCAAGTGGTACATGCCACCAGACCTTTACCCAAGTGAACGCTACCCTGTCTTCTGCTCAGGAACTGGTTATGTTTTTTCTGGGGATCTGGCAGAAAAGATATTCAAGGTTTCTTTAGGTATCCGTCGTTTGCACTTGGAAGATGTATATGTAGGGATCTGTCTTGCCAAGTTGAGAGTTGATCCTGTGCCCCCTCCCAATGAGTTCGTGTTCAATCACTGGAGAGTTTCTTATTCAAGCTGTAAATACAGCCACCTAATTACCTCTCATCAGTTCCAGCCTAGTGAACTGATAAAATACTGGAACCATTTACAACAAAATAAGCACAACGCCTGTGCCAATGCAGCAAAGGAAAAGACAGGCAGGTATCGGCACCGCAAACTACACTAGAAGACTATTTTTGTTCAAATGTGGAATCTGTAAATAAGCATGTATAATTAAAAACTTGATTATATACATAGGACAAGTTTTAGTTCAACTCATCACATAAAGGAATTCAAAGCTTTTTTTTTCAATTTCTGAATAAGCTAATTCATACAATTACAAATTATGACAAAAAGGTATCCCGAAAGAGTCTATTTAAATAACTGTATAAGGAGATTCTCTATATTAACATGCAATAATAAGCATGCATACATAAATGGTTGAAGTCTTATATTAGGGACCAATACAATGTATCTGCAAACATTTTCTATATAAATCTTAAGAAATGAAGGCAGTAAAAAGACTCCTAGATTTACATTTGATTTCACCATATAACTAAATGTAAATAAGACAGTACTATTGATTTTAAGGCAACTTTGTAATTGTGCAAAGAACAAATTTTCTGACCTGACTCTAGAGTTCTAAAACTTTATACTACATGCAATAAGATTTAGTTGAGTTATTCCATAAACTCATTTATAGCATTCAGGTGTTTGAGCAATGCAATTCTCATTCAAGAATATACTTTTAAAATAATTTATAATTATTTTAATTTCTTTTATTAATACTCATCTATACTGGAAAAATTATTTTGACATGATGTGATAAATGTGAAAAATTAATGTGTCTCAGGCTCAAGCTTTTATAAAATGAATTATTAAAGGTATCAAAATAGATAAATTTTGTTTTCTCATTGGTATTAAGGGTCAAGTCCGTATTTCAATGAATTTTGCATTTAGAGTAAAATATTACACTCTTGGGGAGTGCTATTACCTTCAACTATACTTGACTTCAAGTATGTCTGTAAAACAGAATCATGTTCCTCTAGCTGAAATATAAGTAATAACAGCACCAGGGTGAAATGCTGTTTAAAAAAAGAAGACAACAAGGAATACAGGTAGTCATTTTATTCAATGTATTTTAAAGATGTATATCTGCCAAACAGCAACCTATAGGAAAAGTTTATATTTTGAGAACAAGTGTACATAAGACATTTAATCATTTTATAGCACTTATTTCTTTTTCTCTGTGCCAAATTCATAAACCTTCAGTTTTTAATTTGGTAGATGACAAATATTTGCATCACCAATTAAAAAACATTTAGGGAATGGTGGGGAGAAAACTACATATGTTTGATAGCCATTTGCTTTTAGAGTGGACAATATACTTAATGCAATTTTATCAAGGTACTATTGGTTTTTTAAAAGGTAAACAACAATGCCCTGAACTGAATGTTATACAAATATTCTCCTATTTTGTTTAACCCTATCATGAATTTTAACAATAAACACAAGCCCACTAACTTTGAAATAGTGTATCCTATGTAAATTTATAAATTTTAATTAAGTCAGAATATCTCCTATCAGAATTCTAATGATCATTTTTAACTTTTATTAAATCTAGTATGAAAAGATAAATTGCCAGAAGCACAAAAAGTTTTTATTTGTTAGTAATACAGAGTTCTACTTATATTAAATGTATACTCCATTTTTATGATTCTATTCCACACAAAATGATTATGAACAATCAGCTATGAAATATCCACCAGCTCTTAGCTAATGTTTATCTTTCACTTAATTATGTCATTGTAATGAACAGAATTACCTCACAAAAAGATATACATAGAGGACAACAACAAACTATACCAGTGATCAAAGACAGGGATCCTGTCAGTGTACTGAGTCTCTCTCATTTATACCACAAAACTTTAAAATGAAAATGGGGAGTATTATGTTTGTGAGCATTCCTGCACAGGTATGTAAACAAACAAAAAAGAACTCCTAAGTGATATTTAAAAACTATAATAGTATAGAATTACTGGGTTTAAAATACTGACTTATAAAACACAGATTTCTTAAAAATACTTAAATGCTTACTATCAGGATCAATTTAAAATCATTTCCATTGATTTGAAAAATAATAATAATCTGAAGATGTTCTGAGTCCTCAGAGGGCATTAAACCAGTCAAGTTATTAATGTCAAAAGTCTGTACTTTTACCTTTGGGGGAGTACATACTGACACAGCTTAGCACTTGGAAAATAAGGCAGGAGGAAAGGGAGCTCAAGGCAATTTTAGGTTAAACAATAAAATCCTAAGAAAACCACCAAACCTTACTTTAAAATAAAAATCCTATTATTAATTTATTTTTATTTAATTTTCAACAATATAAATGCTACCTTAAACTGCTTTATGTCTCACCAGTTAATTATATCTTGTTTACCTCAGTACTATGAAATATTTGAATATAAGTAATGTTTGAAAATGACTCTATTGATCTGACCAAATGAAAGTTTACTTCAGAAACATTCAGAAAGAATCAACTGTGTAACACTATACTCAAAGTGTTAATAGACATTTCAGAAGGAAAATGCAAATTTCAGTATTTGTTTGGAATAAAACCAGAGGTAATGAAATTCTCCAATGACTAAATAATTTGCATTTTCCTTTATGTCTTCCATGCATATAATCATAAGCACATACACCAAATTGGAACTTTTCAATTCACAAACAGTCTACAATAATGTATAACAATAATGTGTAACAACACCCCACTGTATTTACTGACTGTGGAAGCAGTATATCCGGTACTGTTAAAAGTACTGTTCACTTATTACTTCACACAATACTTGTAACACTAAAAGATAAAAAAGACTTGTGCAAGAGGTTAAATACTTTAAATCACAAGGCTAGTAATGAAAGGCTCCCATCTCAGAGATCACGCTCTTATCCATTATTAGGACGTTCTGCTATGCATTTCATTTATGACAGAAGCTAGCAGAGCTACAAAGCCAAGTAAAACTGGCTCATCCCACTATGCATCATTCTCTGCTTAATCCCTTTGGCCAGGCCCACAGATCTCACAGCCATCACTGGCACATGGCATCAGGTGTTAGGGATAAATAAAAAAAGGGAAAGGAAAGGACACTTGGTCCCCTGGTTGTTTTCTCTTCTCCTTTGCAAATATTGGTGATTGGTAACTTTAATTTTGAAAGAAATGGGCATTGCTGTTTTAGGCCCTGGGTTATATCTGTCAATAGTAGGCAAGAGACACTCAGGAATTTCATAACTGATAATTGTAGCAGACAGACATGGCAGTGCATATATTTATCCACTAGACCAGTTCTCAGCTACTGATATGTGGTAGGGTCAAAGCCAACTCACCTGATTAAGTCTAGCCAGGAGTGATAGCACATACCTTTAATCCCAGGCAGAAGCAGGTGGATCTCAGTGTATTCGAGGCCAGCCTGGTCTGCATAGCAAGTTCAAAAATAGTCGGCACTGCCTAATAGAGAGATCATGTCTCAAGAACAAACTGAGGATACTATCGTGCCTTTTTCCTAGGCACCCATAAAGTGGAAAAGAGAACTGACTCACACAACTGTCCTCTGACCATTACAGGTGTGTACCATGGCATTTGCACCCCTCCACCCACCCACACATACACACAAAACATAAGTAAATAGAATACAAAAAAAATTTTAAAGGAAAGAAAATAGATCCCAGGTGATATAAAACAGTACTAATTACTTAAGCACCTTAAGCTTTATAATGACTATTAATTCATGACATCGCACTCAGAAAGAGAATCCAAAATGAAGATGAAAATAACAATTATTTATAACTAAGCAAAACTAATTTCTACCAAAATTAAAGGAAAGCAAGGTATGGAGATGCCTGCTCATACTATACTTTTGGCTACTTGGTAACATGTGGCACAGGCTAATTACTAAAGTCCTGCAGTTCCAGATCTGCCAAAGCAACATAGTAATACATCAAAAAATAAGACAAAATAGATAAAAGACAAACTTTAGAAATAAGTGAAACATAGTCTTATTAAACTCCCCTGACAATTAATCAGGATACAAAAACATATTTTGAATGGTATACAGCTCATATTCTACAACTGCATGGAAAAATCATGATCTTAGAGAAATGAAAATTAGCTATTTTTATTCATGTTTTTTACTATTTCCAGTCAATGAGTATCATTTAAACTTATACTGTATCTTTTCTTAAAGATGTGCTTATTTTGCTTTATGTGCATGAGTATTTTGCCTGCATGCACATATATGTGCACCATATGCAGGCCTGGTGCCATGGATCTCCTGGAACTGGAGTTAGAACTGTGAGCTTCTATGTGGGTGCTGTGTGTTAAACCTGAGCCCTCTAGAGGAGCAACCAGTGCTCTTAATGGAGTAAATGTACTTGTAAGAAGGAAGCACATAAGGTATAAGATTAAATACAGGAGCCCTCCTTTTTAGCATCAGAGAAACTCTTTTATGATACAAAGAATTTAAGTGAAAATTTCAATTTCAAGATTATATTAGAAATAGCAATATAAAAATATTATCTAACATTTCAAAAGCACTTTCTGTCTACTAAAATACTGAAAGACAAGGGAGCCTCAATGGTATAAAACATTTTTAAATTACATTCAATTAAGACATTTGGGAGACAAAGGTGGGCAGATCTCTAGATGTTCAAGGCCAGGCTGGTCTACATAGGATGTACCAGGATAGCCAGAGCTATGTAACAGACAGACTCTGTCTCAAAAACATTTTTAATTAAATTATTTATTCTGTCTGTGTTTACATGTGTTTAAGCACATGCCACAGCAAGTAGAGGAGAGCTGGTAGGAGTTGGGTTTTTCCTACAACCATGTGATTCCCAAAATAAAACCCGGATCATCAGGCTTGTCCCCAGGCCAGTGAATATGTCCAATGCTCAGGTTAAAGTTTCGATATACCACTGCCTTAAAAAGCGACCACTTGCCGGGCAGTGGTGGTGCACGCCTTTAATCCCAGCACTTGGGAGGCAGAGGCAGGCGGATTTCTGAGTTCGAGGCCAGCCTGGTCTACAGAGTGAGTTCCAGGACAGCCAGGGCTATACAGAGAAACCCTGTCTTGGAAAAAAACAACAACAACAACAAAAAAAAGGGGGGGGGGAGGGAGGGAGAGAGGGAGGGAGAAAGGGAGGGAGAGAAAGAGAGAGAGAGAGAGAGAGAGAGAGAGAGAGAGAGAGAGAGAAAGAAAGAAAGAAAGAAAGAAAGAAAGAAAGAAGCAACCACTTATCTTTGCAGAAATGGTAAATTCTTCCAGATCTGGAGTAGAAAATATATATCAGAATGCCAGAAATCAAGGGAAGAAGAAATTAATGAAGTCAAAATATTTTAGATTTCAACTTCAAGAGGTGCCCTACAAATAGACCTAAGATGAGATATCTGGGAAACTACTTGAAATGATTGATGTGTAAGTTTATCACACTACAGTAACAGATATACTATAAATGTGTCATAATATTGTGTTTAACAGACAATAAAAATAAAATTTATTTTAAAATAAAAATGGGTTTCAGCAACAAATTAATAAAACTCAGAAACATGTACAACTCTGAGATCACAATGATTATTAAAGAGAATTCTGTTCATACAATACAAAGAAATCAACTCTGGATTCAAAAAACTAACAAAGAAAAACAAGAATGAGTTAATACTTTGGCTAAAACTGTAATTGAGCCAAAAATTAAAAATGTAAAATATGTACATGTGAATATACACATTTATGTATGTATGTATGTATTCAGTTCCTGCAAACAAATCCTTAGACTGTTAGTTTCTGTATTTTCAGCCACTATATTCTTTAATCATATCAATTTCTCCAAGTTTTTGGTTTGTTTGCTTACTTAGTATGTAGTCAAACGAAAACTGACAAAACAAACAGTACAAGCAGACTCTGCAGTAATAAAACCATTTCTCAGCTACTCTACCACATGAACAAATTGGAGTAAAAAAGAATCCAAGAACAGTTTATCTGTTAAGGAACAGAAGCTGAAAAACAGGCATGGGGCTCATGCCTTTAACCCAATATCAGGAGGCAGAAGAGGCAGGAGACCTATGAAGTCAAACTAGCTGGAGTTGACAGCAAGGCAGTGGCTGGGAAAACAGATAAGTAGATAAACAAATAAAAATAAAATGCAAAGCTGATCACTGTCTAGCATTCTCATACTTAGCCGAGCCTCAAAATAACTAAGTTATGTTACTCCTTGCAATTTTACAAAGCTAAGATGTTGCAATAAGGATACCTTTTTGAGTCAGAGCCAACCTAACTCTAGTTATACAATGTAAAATGTATGAGGTTAGAAATTAATGAACAAAGGAATGATCCAGCAATTTACTCCTCTTTTTCTTAAAGTTTGATCTTTAAGTTTTTCCTTTCTGTTATCAGAGATCTGGTCATACTTAAACAACATTAAAGGGGGGGGGAGAAAATCAAAACGTGCAAGCACACACTTGCATCTAGCAGTGCAAACAACAATTATTACACACTAAAAAGGAAAAAGGGAACCAGTAAACTTACTTTCTACAAAAATAAAATTCTTGAAGTTCAAAGTAAAATGTTAAGCAGTTAACTATAGGAACACTTAGTATGTATTTAAACCCTATTTCTAATATCTTAGCCTCAAAACTGTCATGCAGCTTAGGCTGCCTCTTGAGTGCTGGAGTTAAAGTCATGTGTCACTAAAACCACTGAGTGCTTTCTCAACACTCTTAATGCATAGCGACTGACCATGTGGAGATCCAGAAATTCCCCTTACTAATAACTTCTGTTGTTACGGTCACATGCTAACAACCTGGATCACTAATTACAACCATCCACTTTTTTTCATCTGACCCATCTAGTACACACATCGTTAAAAACAATGCAGAGTCTGCGATGATAACATTTCTGAAAGAGCAGCTAAAACAATAAGAGGTTTAGGAAATTACTTTTCCTATAGACTTCATAACTGTTTCTTGGTGAAATAAACTAGTTACAGAGGCAAAAGCCTATGTGTGAAATTGATCCTATACAAAGGATGTCTTGCATATTTCCATGGACAAGAACTAATACAATGTAAACAAAATGCCAAAAAAAACAGTAGGGTAACCAGGGGTTTAGAAAAGAAATCCTAGCTAAAGCAGACACAAAAAGCTATACCTAGTTCTCTGTTCTAATAAACTTAATGAGTACTGGGAATACTAACAGAGAAAGAAAGAAGCCCAGCCCAAATTTTAGTCTCAGAGTTCTGATATACTTGTATATTTAAATAAGGGAAGACTTAGGGAGGCTTAAGAGACATATACATATAACCACACAGTTTCATCAAGGTGTGGACCCACTAAGGGTTTTATCTACTCCTACCTCATAAGAAGCTGCTAATCGATTAGTAGTCACTGTCATTCCCAATGAGATGTCTGGTTCCTAGAAGACACTCTGGTCTAGGGTACAATCTTCCCATGACAGAGCCTGCTCTCATCTTGAAAATGGTCTGCTTCACCTTCCCACCTTGTTCAAAGTGGCTGAAGGGTTATGAAACAATCCATCCTTGCACCTGAGGTATCACTTGCTTATAAACAGACACTTCCTGAATGATTAATGTGTCTACCTGCCCAGTAAACAGGTGACACAAAATGAAGGAGACAAGTGAAAAATGGATACAGAAAAGCCAGGTTTTCGTCTTGTTTTAGTTAGCATGATGGACTAAGAAAGGAATCAAGGCCTTTCAGCAACTCCAGCTAATTGGTGCCTGTTACAGTACATATTTCTTGTTCAGCAAATACATGTTACTATATTTAGTTGAAGCATGAGAAAGCATCTACCACACTTATATCATCATTATTTTTTATGTATGTGGGAAAGAAGGAAGAAGAGAGATGGGATGAAGAGAAGACACATTACATTACTAAAAATTGTTCATTAAATAAATTTTACTTGTGGACAGCTGAGTAAAATGTAAACAAAACTTTGTCTAATCCAATTATTCTTAGGAATAAATCTTCCATACACTACCACTATTCTGTTAAAGTTTCAAATCTTTCAAATAAATATTTCAAGTTTAAATATTTTTAATGCTGCTATCATGAAGCTGTGTAGTAGGTATGTGCTGCGCTAACACAATATAACCACATATGTCTTTACTCAGTTTTCTATAGTGATACTTTCTATAATATTCAACTTATTACTTATATATGGCCTCTGTATTCATTCTGAGTGCACTATAAATATTTTATGCCATGATATAAAAAAAAAACAAATGGCAGTGTTTTCTAACACTGAAATTGAATTATAGAAGAAGGCAGTACTTAAGCTAACCCATTTATCAAGTCAGTATGCATGAAGGATGAAAATGGAATCCAGAAAAAGATCCTTGCCTCTCTCTTACTATAGGAATTAAAACAATTCAATGTGGTTAGCACAAAGATTAAAGCAAAGACATTCTACAACTTCTATCCTCTCTTGCAGCAAGTCAGACCTTTGGGATATTCTACTTTATAAATTTTAGTTACCTAAGGAACAACTCTTGAACAGATCAAGCAGAATATGAAAACATATTAGTACTTAAGCTAAATTATCTATGTATCTAAAGAAGAAATACATTCTATCTATCTTGGGAGAGATCAGTCAGAATAGGGAAAAGCAACAATAGTAAATGCTGAGGAAGCCATTCAAATAGTGACCAAAGTAAACGGACCAAATGCTGGTAACTTTAAAAACTAATTTTATGAATCATAGATATCTCCAAATTTGACACAATTATTTCAGGATCATCTTTTACAGTGTAATGCAGCTACAGAAAAGGTATTTCTAGTTTAGCTTTCTGAGGATGTTTTGTCTATGTGGTGCTTGGGTTTGAACCCAGAGTCTCATATGCTAGGCAAGCACTTTATAAACCACTTGATCCTTACTTTATAAAACTGTAATTCTCCTTATATCTTTAAAAGAGATAAATAAGGTCTCATTCTGTGGCTCAAACTGGCCTCAAACTCATGACCCTCCCTCAGTTTCCGATGTGCTGAGATGAAAAGCAGGAGTACCCTCAGTCTGAAGTCAGAGCACACTCAGTCTGAAGTAAATTCTTAAAGTTTCTTCTTTTAATGCTAGTGTAACTTTTATATTATATCACAGTTTATAATACATTATAATGTATTCACAGATTTTTTTATCAGAATGATGGGTCACTTTACCACTCCATCTAACCCCTAAGGACACTATATAACATTTTGTATAGCTTTATAGGATGCATTGTTGAAATCATAAGATCACATCTTAAGCTGAATTGGGGAGGTTTTGGTTAATAACAATAGAAGATAAAAATCAGTGACTTCTAAGATCAAAGAGCTGCTTAACTTTAATTTTAAAACTTGATTAAAAATCAATTATCCAAAAATTAATTCCAGAATATTTACAACAAATTCAAGACCTTAACAACAGAAACATAAGCAAGAGAACAGAACAACTATCTAAAAGTATCAAGTCTAGAAAAGTAAATGATTACAGGATCAATGATTTCAAGAATTTACTATTTGTAGATGACAACAAAAGATAATGATTAGTTTGGCATAATCTATTAGAAGTTAAAATGGGCTATTTCACACTATGTTTTTATTTCCTCTTATATTACTGGAAAAAATCTAAATGCAAAGAACAAGTTATCTCAGGGTCACTATAATACAAGCTCGACTGTAAAACTTATCCAGTTCTATAATACTTTTTCCAACTATAGCAAACGTAGGATCTTAAATAGTTTCCATTTATAAACATTTCAAATAAATTTCTTCAATTTATTCACAAAAAAAAAAACAAAAAAACCAACAAACAGTATTCCAAACTTCCAAGAATTTAGCTCCTAATTATAAGATCTGTCCAGAACAGAAGCAATAAGAATTCTAAACCAGATACTTAAAATAAACATGAGAGCAGTCACTCACAGAAAACATGAGACGCAGGAAAGACAAGAAGAACAACACTAAAAGAAACATCCATCAAGAAAAAGACCTGGAAAAGAAACCAAAACTGAGAATTAAAGGTCAAATGAAGCTGGGGAGGATGGGGAAGGGGAGAGGGAAGAGGTGAACTAAGCACACAACCCAATCACTAAGCCAAAACAGTAATAAGAAAATAATTTGAATGTAAGACTTATACAAAAGACAAAACTTATTGAAGATTTAAATTAATTTACAAACACTAGAAAACTGATACAACATACTAAAACTCAGCCAACAGCCATCAAAATATCAAAACTATAACACCCTTATAAAGCACATCATTAAATATACTAAATTTTGTCACATGAACAAAATGGTTCAGATCTTTAATTATGAAATAACAGAAATACTAAACATTAATGTCTATTCTTCTAAATAGTAAAGAAGTTCCCTGTTATTTAAACTAAAGTAGTAGCCTAAATGTAAGCTTATGGATTAGAATTTAACACTGAGAAATAAATATATTTAATATTGGTATCAAATTTACTCAAAGTAAATAATTAAAGCTGTGCCAATGCCAAGAAATAGAAAACAAAATTAAAAGTTTGGTGATAATATGATAAAAGAATATTAAATTAAAAGAAAACTAAAGACTATTTTTGTGCAGTTCCTGGAATCAAATGTAGCTATAGTATGTATGAATGTTTGACTGAATGTATATGTGCCCCATATACATACCTGGTAGCTGCAGAGGCCAAAAGCAGACATTGGATACCCAGGAACTAGAGTTATAGATGATTGCAAGCCATCGTGTGGATGCTCAGAAATGTACTGAGGTCCTCTGTGAGAGCACCAAGTGCTCTTAAATGCTGAATGAAACATCTCTCATCTCTCTAGCCCTAGATTAATTTTTAAGGATATGTTGTACATGTTAGTGACATCTTTAAAATTTAGAGGTGGTTTTGAGTAAAGAAATATTGACTACTGAATTTGATTAGGCAATCTTATCAGCAAAAGAGCAAATGGATTTTTGATAAAAACCCAGGAAGATACATAATCTAAAAGACATTATAAAACTTTTATATGCACTGAAATTCCCTGATACCTGTTACTATACTGTAATCCATTTCCTTCAAGTACATTACAACCTAAATGCTGATTATGTTGAACAACTATGTAATGATACATCTGATCATAAAGCCTCTACCATAAAGAAGGTATTTATAAAATGAAATTAGAGCTGGGCATGGTGGTACACACCTGTAATCCCAGCACTTGGGAAGCAGAGGCAGGAGGATTTCTGAGTTCGAGGCCAGCCTGGTCTACAGAGTGAGTTCCAGGACGGCCAGGACTACACAGAGAAACCCTGTCTTGAAAAACAAAAACAAAAAAACAAATAAAATGAAATTAGTACCCATTCACCACATATATGTTCACTCTAACAGTCGAACAGAAAAAGAGCAAGCTATGCACTAGAAGAGGAAATTTACAGTATTATGCGCACATGATAAAACAAATTTTGCAATTAGTAAAATTAAATTCTTCCCTACAACCCAACAACCCTGACAATGCAATTCAATGTATTCATGTATACATATGAACCTCAAAACAAAAAAACCTAATGCTTAATATGCTGAAACAAACAGACCAGTAAATCATAATAGAAAATTTTTATCACAATATGGGCCAAATCTATAGCCAATGTCACAATATTTAAAAAAAAAAAAAAGGCAAAATAAAGCAAGGGTAAAACAAAACAAACATGTTTAAGTGGAGGGAGGGAGGGAGGGAAGGAGGGAGGGAGGGAGGTCTACAAAGCTGCTGCTACTAGAAAAACTGAGAAACTGCTCTACAGAAACATGTTTGAATACAAAAAAAACGGGCTTCAAATTTAGTGATGGCTTCTTAGAACAATCTGTGAAAATGCAAGTCTAATTTTAAAATTCTTATATAAAATATTGGTATGTATATTTAATAGTTAATAGTTAATATTAGTGGGTTACTATTCATGTAATAACCAGGAAATTTATAAAGTTGTCTTTCAAACGCTTAAGAGATATGGGGGTTGCAGGGACTGCTCAGCAGTTAAGATCCTATACTGCTCTCATAGAGGGCCTGGGTTCACTTCCTAACACCTGCATGGTAGATCACAACCATCTTGAAATATATAATCAAGTTGTAAAAATCAGCTCAAGTGTAATATTCACAAGCAATATAATACAGAGCAGGCTAAAAATATAGCACATGAAATCTTGTTATGTGGAAGTAATATTTCTACAACCTATTAAGTCCTAAATACTATAATTTTCTCAGGAGAAAAAAAAATATTATATAAATGACATTTCTTCCTAAACATCTAGGTCCTAACTGGTGAATAGTAAAAGGTACCCTAAATTATCAATTTATATAAAAACCTCTTTGCAATCATCCTCTCTGGTATAGTATAAGCATCCACAACTATAACAAAATTACCTCATGGATTTGGGGAAAAAATGCATTATCTTAATACGTAAATAAGTTACTCTTGTTAACACTGAATAAAAACTCTATCATTGAACAAGTAATAGTAAATGCATCAATAAAGCTATAACCAATATTGTTTGTAAGTCACACTGGAATGCTCAGCAATATGCTCCTTAGTATAAATACGACTCACTAGTTTCTTAGATCCCAAACAGAACTGTGCTATAAACTCTTTTACCTTTACTACCAAATAAAAACAAAATTTTGTGGCTCAATGACAGGACTGACTGACTGTAAAGCCTTACATTTTTAGTGTTCCCAAAGTGCCTGGCTTCTCCTTAGCCACCTGGCACATGCTTTATTTAGAGCAGGGGTTTAAAAGCAACTGGGGCTACATAGAAGACTGCCAATCTGACAATCTGAAAGAAACACAGTAGCCACAGCTCAGACCATTGTGGATATTCTCTCAGGTGATTATAAAACTAGTACCATAGAAGAAGCCTAACATATAGATTGCTTATGATATTCTTTTAAAATGGAAGTAAAAGTTGAGGTTACAACAGATTACTAAAACATATACTATGTGATAAAACATAACACATTTTAGACCAACAAAAAAATGTTTAGCGTATGGTTAACAAGATGTATAGCAATGTGCTGGCATTTGAGAACATCGGGCCACTCTATAGTAGAGAAGAAACTCTACTATAGACAAATCACAAAACAACTCAATCTTTTAAACCTTTCTGTTTTCCAAGTTCTTCCTTTCATCACAGAGCTTTTAATCTTAATTTTTCTTTACTATACCCAATTTATGTTTCCATGTTTTCCTCACACCCAATCAAATGAAGATTCATCCTCAAGAATTACCTCTACACACTTGTTTGTTATAATTTTCAAGTCACTCACTAATTCTTTTCCAAAAGATCTAGTTCATTCCTTTGTCTCAGTATCCATCAGAGTACATGACATATAGGAGGCATCCAAAAGGTTATTTAAGAAAAGGAAGGAAGTCAGCCTGCCTACTTCAGATAGCCCAAAAGGAAGAAATCTTTGAGAGTAATTTCTCTACATTGGCTGGTCTAAGAACTAGACTCAAATACAGAACATTACTTCTACTACAGTACTACCAAAACACTGTAAGCAGAAAAGAACTAATTAGTCAACAAAGATTAATAAAGATGGGAAAAACATAGAAGCTACATATGTCTATCTGCTTTTAAGAATTACAATTTAGATGAGATATTGAGTTTTCTACTACCTGAAAAATAATGTTATTATTATTATTTCTACCTCCATTTTCCATTTATTCTCTGAAAATGGTTCACAATAAAATATTTATCTTAAGAACTTACTATACCCTGCACCTACTGGAGTAATCTAAATAAGTATGTTAAAGAAAAGTAAAATGTTTCCTCAAGTGTGCACAGTGCCTGCCACCATGCTAGGACTCGCCTTTAATCCTAACACTAGGGAGGCAGAGGCAGGGTCTCTGTGAGTTTGAGGATAACTGATCTATATTAAGTTCCAGAACATCCAGATTATGTAGAAAGACTCTGTCTCAAACAAACAAAAAAGGAACAAATAGTTGCCAGAGTTTCTAACCTTTCTACATAACCTTAAATAGATTAGACCAGAGGCAAAGAAGTGATTCAAAATGAAATTACCAAATCCCTATGAACAAGAATAAACTCTAAGTATTATTATTATTATTATTATTATTATTATTATTATTAGGAGGAGGAGGGGGAGGAGGAGGAGGGAGGAGAAATGATCCTTAATGTATCTTAAGTACTATATAATAAAAAGCATTCACAGGTTGCTTTTTTCCCTTGTTTGGGGTAATGATACTGGGACAGCAGTTTCACTACAAAGCTCCTGGAAATTGCTAGATCGACCAGGCTGATCTCAAGTTCACAGTGATCCTCATTGCTTCTGTATGCCAAGCATAAGAAGTATAGATAGCGCTACACACACAAATGACACTTTTTTCTAATCTATGAGGGTCCATTCACAAATTACAAATACTATAAAAATGTACAAAACATGAAAACTAAAGAGGTTTCAAACTTAAACTTCATAGATTCTCACTACTACTAAAACAAAACACTAATACATGAACTATAGGAAGAATTTTCCTCAATTCGTTCTACTTTGAACCTGTAACTTTAGGCTAACGTTTTTGAAGTAAATCCCGTGTAATATCAGTTCTTTCTAAGAGTATTCCCATCAAAAGTGAGTAAAAAGAAAACCACCAGTGAACACTGTTTTCTTCCAATGTTTAAAAAAAAAAAAATCTCTGAGTAAATCTCTGCTATAAACATGGTTAAGCATGGAATGGCCTAACAACTTTTGGGTATTTGCCCAGACATAGTATAGGTGGGTCCTTGGGTAGAACTATTCTAAATTTTCTGAGAAGCCTCCAGACTGACTTCCAACATGGTTGTACAAGGTTTCAGTTCCACCGGCAGTGGAGGAGTGTTCCCCTTGGTCCATATCCTCACCAATATAATGCTGTTGCTTGAGTTTTTATCTTAGACATTCTGATGGATATAAGATGGAATCTCAGGGTCGTTTTGATTTGCATTTCCCTGATGACTAAGTAGTCTATATGGGTGACTTTATTTGACACTCTAGCAGTGGGGAATAGGATCTGAAGTGGCCACGTCCTACAGCCAGACAGGAACCCCCAATGGAGGGATAAGGATACCAACCAACTCACAAAACTTTCAACACACAATGTGTCCTATCTACAAGAAATGCAGGGTCAATGATGGAGCAGAGACTGAGGAAATAGCCAACCAATAACTTGACACCCATCCCATGGGAAAATGCAAACTCCTGACACCATCAATGATACTCTGTTATGCTTGCAGACAAACTGTCTTTTGAGAGGCTCCACCCAGTAGCTGACAGAAACAGATGCAGAGGCCCACAGCCAAACACTGGACAGAGCTCGGGTAGTCTTACGAAGAGTTGGGGAAAGGATCCAAGCCCCGGAAAGGATAGGAACTCCACAGAAGACCAATAGAGGCAACTAACCAGAACTCTTAGGGGCTCTCTGAGACTGGACCACCAACCAAAGAGCATACACAAGGTGGACAAACCCTCCCCAAACCCTGCACATACATGAGTCTCCTAATAACTGGAGCAAGAGTTGCTCCTAAAGCTGTTGCCTGTCCGTTGATTCTGTTCCCCTAACTGGGCTGCCTCACCAGGCCTCAGAGGGAGAGAATCAGTCTAGCTCTACAAAGACTGGCATGTGTCAGGGTGGGTGGGCTCCACCCTAAGAGGAGAATGGGAGGGGAGATGGGGAAGGGACTGTGTGAGGTAGGGACCAGGAGAAGCAGGGGATATCAATTGAGATGTAAACTAAATAATTAATGGAAAAAAATGTTACATTTCTCCTCCACAAAAAAACTAATTGATCTAATGTTTCTTAAAACATTAAAGAATTCCAGGAACCTATTTGGGGGAAAGCTCCATCTAAGAACTCTGAGTACATTTGTGTACCTTGAACTTCTAGAACCATCAATGTCAAACCTAAAGTACACATTGACATATCTAAGTCAAAGGTTAACCAGAAGCTAGGTAAGGCAACATGTACCTGAACACCAGCTATGTGAGAGGAGATCCCTGACCAAGAAATATACAAGACTAGTGTGATCTACAATGTGAGTTTTCCTTTAGAGTAGTGGCCTATGCCTTTAATCTTAGTCAAGAGGCAGACGCAGGTGAATAATCTAAGAGTTTGAAGCTAACCTGGTCCATATAGCAAATTCTAGCCAGCCAAGGCTACATACATAGTGAAACCCTGTCTTAAAAAAGCAATACCTAGCCGGGCGTTGGTGGCGCACGCCTTTAATCCCAGCACTTGGGAGGCAGAGGTAGGCGGATTTCTGAGTTCAAGGCCAGCCTGGTCTTCAGAGTGAGCTCCAGGACAGCCAGGACTACACAGAGAAACCCTGTCTCGAAAAACCAAAAAAAAAAAAAAAAAAAAAAAAAAAAAAAAAGCAATACCTAAATATAATTTTTTTTAAAAAAAAATGAGATTTCCCACTTCAGGAAAAGAACTAGTTAACCAGAATTTACCACACAAATGTGTACCTTGAAGGTGTACACACATGTGTGCCTGAGTGCATGTGCACACAGAGGCCTTAGATCTCCTGAAGCTGTAGGTGTGAATTGCCAAACCTGGGTGATAGAAACCAAACTGGTGTCTTCAGGAAGGGCAAAAAACAGTTCTTCACCACTGAACCATCACTCTAGCTCCTCAATACCTTATAGTCTTATCAAAACACTTGCCATGACTTTTATTTATATAAAATGTTTTAGTAATTTAAAGCTATGACTACTAAAACATAAGCCTGTCTAACACATACAGAAAAAAGGCACTATATAAAAATTATTAATGTACTAATTTAGTTGTGTGTCAAGACAACTCTGTTCAAAGTTACAAAGATCAATCCTAATGTAGTTCAATCCTAATCTCAGGAATTACATGAATTAAGAAATCAAACTTTTAAGAATAACATTAGCAAACATGAATCATACACATAACAGAAAGGAAGTCATATGTGAGCAATGGATCCTTTTACATTTAATACATATTTGTCTGTTTTGATAGTGTAAAGGAAATTTTCTGAACAGAATAAGATAAGAAGTTGTTGAAGCTCACAAATGATAATTTCAAAACAAAAAGAAAGGAAAAAATACTAAGTTGGAAGAATGAGTTTGAGAAATAACTAAAAATAAACAATTATTTAAGCATTATTTGTCTGTGTATTTTCTTTCTAGTAAATACTCAATCAGCACATAAAAGTAGAAGATTCAAAGCCAGGCATGGTGGTGAAGACCTTTAAGCTCAGTACCTGGTAGGCAGAGGCAGGCAGGTCTCTGTGAGTTCAAGTCTAGTCTAGTCTACAAAGCAAGGTCCAGGACAGAAGGACCTACATATTGAGACCCTGTCTTAAAAAAAAACAACAGAGCCGGGCGGTGGTGGCACATGCCATTAATCACAGCACTTGGGAGGCAGAGGCAGGCGGATTTCTGAGTTGGAGGCCAGCCTGGTCTACAGAGTGAGTTCCAGGACAGCCAAGGCTATACAGAGAAACCCTGTCTTGAAAAAAACCAAAAAACAAAAACAAAAAAACAAAAAAACAAAAAAAAAACCAGAAATCCTGTCTCAAAAACAACAAAAAGAAGCAGATTCAAAATATTTACTAAAGTAATAAAACTATCCATCTGAGCACTTTTAGTCTTTCTGTTACATTCCAAAGCAATCACTTTTTGATTAGTCTGTGTGTGTGTGTAATTATTTTTCAAACTCACACAGCATAAATTTACTTAAATTCACCCTTTGTATTTAGACACTTATAATAAAGCAAATACCATGGCACAGAAAGCTATGAAACATTAAAAAATAGCACAGAAAATAAAGAAACCTTAACTACTAATGATTACCTAAGAATAACTTCAGTTCCCTGGCAATTCACTTTGGGAATCAGCAACAGACAAATTCTGTCTCCACAAAAGCAACTGACTGAGTCCCATAAGAATCACTCACACCAGGCCCAATGGCAATGGCCTTTCGTACCAGCACTTGGAAGGCAGTGGATCTTCATGAGTTCAAGGCCAGCCTGGTCTACACAGTGAGTTCCAAACCAGCCAAACCACATAGTGAGACCTCTTTTAAAAATATAAACAGACAAATAAGCAAACAAAGAATTTAAGTTAGACCTTACTACTATTAATTACATTCTGAAATCACAAAAGACCAAATGGCATAAGATGCCTATATTAAATATATTTTTACCTTTTTCTTATGGTTTATTTTCTTTATTTACATTTCAAATGTTATCCCCTTTCCCCATTTCTCCCTCTCCCAGAAACCCCCTATCCTATCCCCACCCCTACTTCTATAAGGGTGTTCCTCCACCCACCCACTCACTCCCACCTCCCAGCCCTCAAATCCCTTACATTGGGGCCTCTATTGGGCCTTCATAGAAACAAGCACCTCTCCTCCCATCGATGCCTGACAAGGCTGTCCTCTGCTACATATGCCGCTGGAGCCATGTGTACTCCTTGGTTGATGTCTTAGTTCCTGGGAGTATATTAAATTTTTTACTACTTTTGTTCTTGCTCCCTAATCTGCAAACACTGGCCTCATTATTGTCTACTAAGTCTGTTTTTAACCCTGTTACTCCTTCAGGGAATGATCTCCTGGAAGGACTTACTCAACTCTAACCTCAGAGAGCAGGCTTTTTGAAGCAGTTTCACCTGAAGTATTCAGAACTAAATATCTGACAAGAGTACTGAAGAAACTGTTGAATGAATTTGTAAGCCTATACACAATTTTAATAATACAATAAATCTGGTACCTTAAAAACAAGTATATTAGCATAATACTAATATTTTATAGAATCCCAATTTGAAGTTTTGTAAAAAAAAAAAAAAAAGAAAGAAAGAAAAAAAATCAAACTTTTCCATAAATTTTTATGGCAAATTCTAAGTAAAAAGATTAAATCTTAACTATTATTTCCTGTCATGTGAGGTCTGTAAAGTCTCTGATGAGTCACAAACAAGGAAAACAATTATTAACACTCTTAGTTCTGAAGTATAGACAATGCATATTCATAGATTTTTAAAGTATAAGGGATATGCATCAGAATATAAAAATACAAATGAAGTTAAAAGTATACCTGACTTACATCATCAAATACTATCATTTACTACATAATAATTAGAAGTGTTAAGCAGAAGTTGGCCAAGCTATTTCTGAATACCTTAAAAAAAAAATTAAAGAAAGCCTATTGTTCCAGCTACTCAGGAAGCTGAGAAAGGAAACTGGAGTGTTCTAAGTCCAAGCTAAAAACAACATAGAACGAGTGATAAAGACAGTGTGGGATGGGAGCAAGTAGGACACAAGAGCACAAAAGGAGAGGAAAGGAGAGAAGAGAAAGGGCTGGGAAGAAAAGAGAAAAGAGAAGAGGTTAATCCCAGCACTTGGGAGGCAGAGGCAGGCAGATTTCTGAGTTCGAGGCCAACCTGGTCTACAGAGTGAGTTCCAGGACAGCCAGGGCTACACAGAGAAACCCTGTCTTGAAAAAAGAAAAAAGAAAAAAGAAAAAAGGAAAGGAAAAAGGAAAAAGGAAAAAGGTAAAAGGAAAAAAGAAAAAGGTAAAAGGTAAAAGGTAAAAGGGAAGGGAAGGGAAGGGAGGGGAAGGGAAGGGAAGGGGAAGGAAGGGGAAGGACAAAGGAAAGGACAAAGGAAAGGACAAAGGAAAGGACAAAGGAAAGGACAAAGGAAAGGAAACCCTGTCTTGAAAAAAGAAAAAAGAAAAAGGAAAGGAAAGGAGAGGGGAAAGGAGGGGAAAGGAGAGGAGGAGAAAGGAAATGGAAAGGGAAAGGGAAAGGGAAAGGGAAAGGGAAAGGGAAAAGGAAAAGGAAAAGGAAAAGGAAACCCTGTCTTGAAAAAAGAAAAAAGAAAAGGGGAAGGGGAAGGGGAAGGAAAGGTGAAGGAAGGAAGGAAGGAAGGAAGGAAGGAAGGAAGGAAGGAAGGAAGGAAGGAAGAAAACAAATGAACTAGCTAAAAGTCTTTGAATCAAAGACTTACTATGTTCCTGAATATATAAATATCTGGTTCCATCAAGAGTTTTTATAAGCACCCATCAAGTCCCACCATTTCTTTCTTTATTTAGCGGACCTGGAGAATGATCCCATGTCATCAAGCAGTCTAAACGTCTAGTCCCATTCTAATTTTTCCACAGAGAATTATAAAGAACATATGATATTAGTTTTTCTTAAAATGGCCAGTATAATCTTCAACTCCTCAGTAACTTTAAATATCCCAGTGACACAGCATAATCATAGTTGTATATTAGTCAAAACATGAATAAATTCTGCTCAGATTAGAAAGGGGGAAAAAAAGGCAGAATACGGATGAATGAACCAATATCACACAGATCTATTAGCACTACAATGGTCACTGAAAATAAATGTTTCAACAACAAAAAGCTAGAGAATGAAAATTTACCATCTGCTACTCACATAAGACACCTGGAACAAAAAAATCTCTGCAATCATAACTTACCGTTACAGATTTCAGTGTCATGCCATGGTAGGTGCCCATAGTATCAATCTTAAAGCCTTCCGTTTCTACAAAGACAAAGAGACTACTATGATTTATGTGTTTCCAGACATTAAAATTTCTATCACAATTTACATTACACCTAACATAACAAAGCCATGAATATACTATGCATTTTTTCAAATATTTCTAAAGATTAAAAACTTTAAGACACTTGCAAAAACATAGTCAATAAATGCCAAAGCATTTATTGCATTGAATCTGATTCACATTATCTTTCAAATTTTGTTTAAAAAAGAAAAAGAAATCACACCAAAAAAGGCTCAGCAGTTATAAGCAGTGGCTATGCTTGCAAAAAAAAACCAAAAAAAACAGAACAACAACAAAACAGGTAAAATTCCCAAGACCCACAATCAAACCACAACTACTGCCTTTCAGTTCAGTTTCAAGGGGTCCAATCCCCTCTTCTGGCTCCATGAACACCAGGCATATATGTGGTGCACAGATACACACAAGCAAAACATCCATATATATATAAATGAAATAAAATAAAAATTTTACATGCTAAACAAAAGCCTTATAATGCCTTTATTTTTACTACTAGCTACTAAACCTTTAAAGGTATGTAAAATAGGAAGTTCCTAAATTACAAAAACTTTTGTTCAAAGTTTAATCTACAGGATATACTGTTATACAATGAGTAGAACTGCTGCTCTAGCAATGAGTTTTGCAGGACACAAGTGCAACATGCTCTTCTCTCTCTTCTAAAAGTAAACATTTAATTCTATACATATATAGCAATTTACATTTCATTCCTGTTTTGGCTCTTGTTATGGTCAATCAACTAATGGCAGTCAATTTGGGTGTTTGACAATATTTTACCAGTGAAAGAATATGCTACTGAAATAAAACATGCAATGCTTAAATTTCATCAAGGTTATGACTATCAGTGAAAAAAACTTTTATTTAAAAACTGGCTTCATAAAAAAAAAAACTGGCTTCATAGAGAATATGTTCTAATATTCTAATGAAAGATCATATAGCAAGTATTTTTCCAAACTACAGCCCATATATGCCTTTGTGTCAAGATTTTGCAGTTGTGGTGCAGAACAAGAAGAATCTATGTGTATACTTAGAGGAGCTGGAGTTGGTCCTTAAAGGATTAGATGTGCTATGGATATCTTTATGTCCTTCATTCCTCCAGAACACCAAAGTGAGTAACAGAATGTAGCAATGTCTTGCTGTGGTGCCCATTCACCTTTCTCTGGTAAATGACGTCAGCACAAACAATTTACTGCATCAAAACAATACTTCCTTTAAAAAAGTTGCCCAGAGACTTCAGATGATACAGAAAAAAGTAACAAATGTTCTGTTGTTTCTATCCCATATCTTCCTAAGGGCAGTCAAGATGAGTGAGGATCTCAAGAGAAACTAGTGAAAACCTCACCTCACTAACACTCTGCCAATAAAGAAATGGCTCACAATTATATTACTGGCTACACTGCCAAATCAGGTTGTCACAAAGAAAACTGTCACACTTTGCTGCCAGTCTATGCTTGGAGCATAGCTACAAATGTACACATCCATATTCAACATATGATATTTTCCATTCCAAAACTCTTTATATCCAAAACTAGCATCAATAATAGCAAACATTTGTGAGTGGTTTATTATATTATCAAACATTACACTAGGAACTTCATCTTTAGCACAAGGTTTATCCCCAAAGTAACTCTGTGAAATAAGTTAATAATACTATTAATAAATATTTAATTAGAGATATTGAGGTAACAGACAGAATACAGTCGAAATAACAATAAAATCCACACAAAAATTAACTCAGACACACACAAACCATCTGTATCCAGAATCAAAGATACCAACAAGTAGCTAACCAATTTTGTTCTGTAAAGTCCAAACACTATTTTTAAGCATTGCAGGATGACCTCTGTCAAAACTACTCATCACATAAATGGATAAATATGACTAGGTTTAAGCTACAACAACCAAAAAAAACTTTTGTTACAAAAACAGGTGACTGATCTAGATTATACTACAGAAGTTAATTGACAAGCCTTATTCTTTGTTTTTGTTTAATGTGAGTACACTTGAGACACACCAGAAGAGAGCAGCTGATCCCATTACAGATTACTGAGCAGTGAGTCAGAGCTCTTAAACGCTGAGCCATCCCCCAGCCATGACAAGACTTATTCTTAAATATTACACTATACTACCACTAAAGTTCAGCATGACCATGATTAGAAGAAGATAGAAGATAAGCAACTTACCTTCTTTGCCTTTGAATCTTTCTTGATCATATCTGTTGTAAGCAGCTGGAATAGGCTGTTTTGTACGCAATGTAGGATCCTAGAAAAAAAGAGTTGCCAGTTAATATTTTTTTAAGTATTACTTATTTAACACTCATAATTAAAACCTGATAGGGATACTTATAAAATAAGTGTACTGTGGCATGGAAGACAGAATATAATAAGTAGACTACTTGACAGCTGATGACTAGGAATCAATACAATATTATATTTGCTGCCTGAAAAATGACCATTCCTCCAGGCATGGCGGTACACGCACGCCTTCAATCCCAGCACTCAGGAGTCAGAGGCAGGTGGATCTCTGAGGAAGACTAGTTTGGTCTACAAAACATGTCTAGGACAGCTAAGACTGTTACAGAGAAACCCTGTCTCCAAAAATGAAAATGACCATTCCTTCACCAAGAATAAAAAAAATTCAAATATGCTTCTATCAAAACTGCAGAAATAATGTTAACAGATGCATTTTAATTGCTTAAATAACATTGTGAAATAATACACTCTCTGTAATGGTAATCTGAACAAAGTGACTTCTAGGACAGCCAAGGCTTAAAGAAACCCTGGGGGGGGGGGGCGAATATGAATTTTAGTAAGCCAACTAAAAATATATCTAAGTATTACCAATAATTCAGTATCATTAAATGTTACCCATGAACAACCTCATGTATAGAGTACTAATAACTTTCAAGGCTATATTTAGTACTCTCCATTTTTTTTTTCCAAATTCTACATAAAATCGAATCAATCTGAATTGTGCTTTTTGCCTTTCTTAAGTCTTGAGAAGAGGTAGAAGGACAGCAAATTAGAGGGTATTTCTGAATTTCAATGGAGACTGTATGTCATGCATGAGTTTAGGGTTTGAAGGGTTCTAAGTGACACCTCTCATAGTAAGCCAGTCAGTCATCAGAGGAGCTAAAGCTGAAGTACATACAATCAGGGAGCCATACAGCAGATACCAAGGAAAATCAAACATACCAAGACGAATGAATGGTCAACAAAGACATCAAACAAGAGGTCCAAACTGGAAGATCACAATGACTTATATTTCTATGAATTTTTACAATTTTCTCAACCAATAAATAGGCCAGCTATGATTAACCTAAAATAATTACTTAGAACGCTTTTCCTAATTAACTCCTTTTCAGACTCTCGCCCAGGTATTTCTCAATAAACCCAAATTACTGCTGAAATAACTTCTAAAAGTGGAGAGGGTCTTTATATCTTTCAAGTATGATGAAGTAACAAAACTTTACAACACACTGATGTAAAATGTTTAAAATGTAAACACTACAACATTAAAATACAAATACAACTGACACTTTTTAAGAACAACATAAGTTCTTACCACGGGGGCAGCATTTGGAGCGGGCCGTTGTTCAGGGGCACGCCCTTCTTCTCTGGCTTTTACAGATTGAAGAATTGCAAAAATATTCTTTGAAAAATTCTAAAACATAAAAAGATTCTAATTAAACCCAACATACATGTGCAAAGGTTTATCCATTTAGCGATTTATATGGAAAGTTTCTTCCTATTAAATTTTCCTAATTCATAAGGTACTACAATTGCTATGGTGTGAATGGTCTGTCTCCCAAATACTCCTATGCTCGACAGCTGCTCCTAAGCATGGGGATAAGGGGGTGGAGAGCCTTTAAACAGTGGGGCACAACGAGGAACAACGATGTTATTTGGCAGCTGTTGGACTTGATGCTATAATGAACAGGTGGAGATGTCCAATCTTCCTGTTTCAGTCTCCAAAACTTGAGCTAAGTAAGTATCTTTCCTCCTCACTCCTGATGTTAGGCCCTCACATAGTCAAGTAAGTGTTCTACATTAGCCTATATCCCCAGCCCTAACCTTCTATGAAGTGCCTACCTTGAGTATTTTGAGTGAAAACAAGGTAATACAATGACACATAAAAGTAAAAGCCAACTACTTTGAGTGTGGCTATTATGAATCATACTTAGAACAATTAAATACAAATTGTATTATTCTGCATCTACTCAAATATGTAACCAAGAAAAAGTAAGCATTTAAATGTAAAAGATTTGTTTCAAAGGGAGCTCTAAATCCTCAAAGTGTAATAAATTCCTGTGCTATATTCAGATTGCCACAGACTTCCTAAAATGTTCAAAAGTCAGATACCTGTAGGGGGCACTGTACATTTTTTTTAAATCTGAAAAGGTGGAAAGTAATCACAAGTAAGCTTGTCCATGGATATTGAACACTGCTGACTAGGTGATTATTCCTACTTCCTTCAAAAAATAACCTTCTTTTGGCCCGATACATTGTTCCCCCCAGAGTTTTTACCTAATGACTAACAGTATACCCCAATGACTAAGAATACTTTGGGACTCTCACCCCTACCAATCATCCAACAGTTTAAGGAATATGTGAGTATCTACTGTAAACTACCTTAACTGACATGAAAATCCAATAATAATCAATGAACACATGGTTCTTGCTCTCATGTACTTCAAATATAATACAATTCTGTTCTCTAGAAATGAAGCATTCTGGGACCAGCAAGGTAATTCAACAGGTAAGCACTTGTATGGCGAGACTGGTTTCAAGCATCAGAACTATGTAAAGGTAAAGAAAATCAACTCCACAGCATCATCCTTTCACCTCCCCGTTTGTACCACTTGAAGAGTGTACTCATGAATGTGTGTGTTGTGGTGTGTTGTGGTGTGGGTGTGCATGTGTGTGTGCACACACAGACATATAAAGATTATTTTAAAAGAAAGAAATCTGAGGGCTGGAGAGATGGCTTGGTTAAGAGTACTTTTTGTTCTCCCAGCCACCCCAGACTCGGCTGCAACCACCCCCAAGGCAGCTTACAACCATCCAAAATGCCAGCTCCAGGAAATGTGACCTCTTCTGACCATCATGGACGCCAGGCATGTGCCTAGTATACTAACATACATGAAAGCAAAGCACTCATACACATAAAATAAAAATAAGTCTTTGTAAAGGAAAACAACAAATTTGACTCCTTATCATTCCATCCTCCTTACTGGTTTTGACTGTATCAACCTCATGCCTCCAAGTACTATACTACTCTGAAATACACCTTTCCCCCTTTACTTGGGTAAGTTATCTCCCCTTGCTAAATACCTACCTTATTCTGCATGACATTCATTACTCCCTGTACTAGAGTATCATCTCTGTGAGGCTAAGGACCAAAGCATCACCAATCACTGCCTGGTTTGTGCATATTAAATACTACGCAAAAAGTATGTTCAGAAAATAAGACGTTTAAACGTTTAACTATATACCACTAGTATAATTACGGTATACTAACTACAATACTAACTAGTTCCTGTTTCTTTTCAGCAGCAAATACAGATCTCAGAACTACTTTGCCATATTGGAAACTACTGAAGACTCTAAAGGCCTTTAAGTTGAAGTCAAAAGTTACCATACTAATGATTAAAACTGACAATTTTTTCAATTAGGAATTCCTTAAAAAACAAAGATTCTATGTAAACATGAGTTTTACAAAAATTATTTCTAAAATGTACCCAAAAAGTAGTAAGACTAAACTTTGGAATTCTGTAAGTATGCTTACTATCTGGCTTACTAAATGATAGCTGCATTTTGATATTTACTTCTACATATCTACTGTGTTATCATGTTTGGTCA
The DNA here is from genome assembly GCA_964023405.1 of Apodemus agrarius. Taxonomy (NCBI): domain Eukaryota; kingdom Metazoa; phylum Chordata; class Mammalia; order Rodentia; family Muridae; genus Apodemus; species Apodemus agrarius. The sequence goes on along the minus strand of OZ030017.1, from coordinate 51,166,872 downwards.
AAGATATGAAGAAAATCTAGCCTCAAACAGTAAAGGTAGAAGCATTAAGATGGCTTTTCAGAGAGCTGACATTCCTTTTTGCTATCATACCAAAATAAATGGTTTCCTAAAAGATGCTGCAGGTGGAAACCACATCCATAAATATTGTGATTATTTTAAAATTTATCAATCTTTCTGTACTTTAAATTTTTCATTCATCCACTGATCCTCAGGAAAATATCCATCACTGGGTTATGCAGTATACGCTCCAAATTAACACGCTGTATTATTCGACATTTAAAAATGTCATTTGGTAATGCTTTTACATATTAAATCAATTAATACTATTTACAAAAGTCTCATCAAAACAGTCTATAAATGTAAAAAACTGGAAAAATCATAGCAGAAACTTTCCAAAATTTTAATTTTCTCAGGAAAGCTCATATTTTTATCACTGTTCAGTTGCATTTCCTGACAGACTCTTTCAAGAAAATGTCTATAAAATACCTAAGTCTGAAAAAGGCACTTAAATAAAACACAATGGTTTCCTTTTTTTTTAAGTTTCTTTAGTTAATAATCCAAACCACAATACAAATGCTGTTCATAAAAGCAACCACAGCTTTTTTTTTTTAGTGTGCAGGAATACTGTTCCATTTAAATTTCATCAGGTATATTCAAAGGTCACTTTTTAATTAAGGTTAAGCCTGGTGAAGGAAGAACATCATGACTGCTAGCAATGCTGGGTGTCCTGCCTTGACTCAGGCCAAGTACCAGCAGTTTGAGCAGCCACGGCTTATGCACCATTTTACTGCAAACAACAGCACAGTGACAAATGCAAATGAAATCTCAGTCCTACTGCTTAAACAAGAAAATCAGATCACTTTTAGAGTGATAAACTGAATGAGAGACATAACTCTAGAAGAATTGATCCAAATAGTATTAGCAAGTTTTGTGTTCAAGAATTACATGTGATTATTTCCTTTGTACAGTTCTCTTTATACCAATGATTCATTAATAAATTACTTTGGTCTAAAAATATCCCCCAAAATCTATATGTTGCAAAATTTGTTCTTAATACAGTATTATTGAAAGGTGAGATTTTTAAGAAATAACTTTAAAAACTGGATTAAGGTGGAGACTAAATGAATGGCTTAGTGATTTTGAGTCATTTTCTGATAAAATAATAAATTCAGCCCTTTTTTATTCCCTCTCTCTCACCCATGTGATACCTTCCGCCATTTTTGATGCAGTAACAAAGCCCTCATCAGATGCAGTTCCTTGATCTTGTACTTTCCAGCCTCTAGAATGGTGAACCACAGAAATGTCTATTCATTATAAATTACTCAGTCTGTGATACTCTGTTATAGCAGCTCAAAACAGAATAAGACATCATAATTTAGTGGCACAGAAATTTCTGTTTGTTACAAGTTAGTCTGTAATATTCTGTTATAGCTGCACAAAACAGATTAAGACATTTAATATAATTTAATGATACTATAAAACCAGGTTGCTTTAAAACTAGGGTATATTAGCTGTTTAAGAATAAAAACTTGAACTTTCCTGATCCTTAAAATTCAGAAAATAAAATTCTGACACTAGGTAATAATGAAGGTGAGCCTCAAGTCTACATTGTTGCCAAGCCTGACGACCTGAGCTCAATCCCAAGAATCCACAGGGGGAAAGGAAAGAAGTGTCTCTCACAAGCTGTCTTCGGACCTCCAAATGTACACATGGGCACACACATAAATTCCATACTCCAAATTCCATACTCCTTCTAAATATCTATAGATATTTTTAGAGTTTAGTAGATGAAAACTATATATACCTAGTGATAAGCAGTCAAAATGTTTAGCTTTGACCTTTAAAAATGTTAACTTTATTTTTAAATGTTAATATTTATAAAAGCAAACCTGGCTTCTAAGCAATAGTTAAATGATTTGTTTTTTATAAGATACAGTGGTACCAACATTAAATTATAACACTTAAACTGGTACAATCCTGCCACCTAGAGTTGACAGAAAAAAGCGCCTATCAACAATTTAAAATTTTAATATTTTAGATTAAAAAAAAACTATAAATCTGAGACTAAGTTAAAATGAATTTTTTTTTTTAAAAAAGCCAGGCATAGTGACACATGCCTTTCATCCCAGCACTAAAGGGGCAGGGGCAGATGGATTCTTCTGAGATGGAGGCTAGCCTAGTCTACATAACAGGTTCCAGGACAGACAGAACTACACAGTACAACCCTGTCTCAAAAAAACAAAACAAAACAAAACAAAAAGAGAAACTAATAAGTTCCAGTGTTAATCAAGTATTAGCCAATTACACAATGAAAATGAGCATAATATTAGTAGCAAAAACTGAAAAGTGGAAGTTTATTCACAACCTCACCTTTCTTTGTAATTTTAAGCTCTGGAAAAAGGTTGTTTTTATTTTTGCTTATGTATATGAGGACACATGCACCATATTGTAAGTGTAGAACTAAGAGAAAAACACTGTGGAGTCAGTGTTCTTTCCTCTTTGCAGAGGTTTCAGGAACCAAATGCAGGTTACAAGCTTGCATAGCTAGCCCCTTTATTTCTGTGCTCTCTTACTGGCTATGGAAAACCGTTCCTTTCTGTCTAAAGTAAGCTTATGTTATTTCTACTCTTGTGTATGCACACACATGCCTGTTATGTATGTGGAGACACACATGCCACACAGTGTGTGGAGGCCAGAAGGCAACTTTGTGGAATTTGTTTTTTCCTTTCATCTTTACACGGCTCTGAAGACTGAACTCGGGTTGCCAGGCTTGCAGAACAAGGACCTTCACCAGCTGAGTCCTCTCTGTGGCACATGGAGAATGCTTAAGATGTGAGACAAGCCAAAGTATGAAATAAATAGAAACAATTATATTTTCCTTATACCCCTTTTCTAGTAATTTTATTCCTAGCAAAATGATACAGTAAGTTAGAAGGTAAAGCCCCAATATTATTCTACAATCAAAACCACTGTACATAGCAGGCAAAGGCAGACCCAAGCCACTACAAATGGCCCAGAGGATCTCTAAACAAAGGTTTTCCAAAATGAGGGTGAGTTTCACAGTAATCTTACACACTTCTTCAAATGTCTCTATCAAGCCACCATTGTTAGCAACTGTGCATCAATGGAGATTAAAGTCTAAGAAAACTTAAGAGGAAAGCCTGCAACAGAGAAAAATATGTTCACACAACAGAACTGATTCTGCTGATATATTAGAGCATCTAGTATCAAATTTTTTAATGTTTTTAAACTAATGTACATGGCGTGTGTGTGTGTGTGTGTGTGTGTGTATACACTCCTGCACACATGCACGCACGTGCAGGTCTATGTATGTGTGTAAAGATTAGGGGAAAACCTTGATGAGTGAATGCTTTCCTTTCACCTTTACATGATTTGAATAAGCCTCAGACTGCCAGACCATTTAAATTCTTATATTTCAAAATTTAAAGTGCTTTTACAAAATGTAAAGTAAATTTACATTTACTCAGAACAAACGTTTCAAAGAATAAATCTTTAGCTGTACAAATGTAAATAAATAAAATTTGAAACCTATTAATAAATTTTAAACAATCCTATAGCACTCCAAGGAATGAGTAAAGTATTTTAATTACCTTTCCTGTGCTCTGTAAAATAGTTGTTCTTGTCCGCCACACTCTCTCTCTGCTGACAATATCTCTGGTCACATCTACCTCAGCATCCACAAAACTCCTCTGCTTAAGGGCAGTTATATCATCATCTAGATCGGTCTTGATAGTAGATCTTTTCTTAGCCATAATTTTGGCTTTGATTGCAGCAATTTTTTCCACTGACATGGCTTCAGACAAAGACCTAAAAGTAATTTATTTTTTAAATTTCACAGCCAAAATCTTTTAGTATAGCACAAACATTGTGGAACTTAAATAGATTGTGAGAAAAATCAAAACCATTGCACATAACAAAAAGATTTTCTATAAAATTGTATACTTTTTATTTTATGGTCGCATAGGACTTTTACATGTAACAATTCATACAGATAAAACTCTAAAAACAAGTAGTTTATTTATTTTGAGTATAAGTGCTTTACCTACATGTACAATTATGTGTTATTTGTATGTCTGGTGCTCAAGAAAGTCACAAAGAAGGCATCAAATTCCCTGAAACTGATCCTACAAGCAGTTGTAGGCCACCATGCTCAAGCTGACAACCAAACCAGGATCCTCTGTAAAGACAGTCAGTACTCTTAGCCACTGAACTCTCTAGCCTTGAATAAGTCATTTCTTCAAAATTAAAAACAATTATAGTAACAACAATTATAAAATACCTTGCTTTAAAAAAAAATCTCCCCAATAGAGCAGAACTAAATAAATAGGAAGGGTTCTTTTGCTTATATGCCCTGAGTCTTTACCATTGTATCTACACCTATACCTCTATATATGAATATTACACACAAGCACATAGGTCACCCTGGAATGGGATCAAAAAAATCATTCTACTAAGCCGGGTGGTGGTGGTGGTGGTGGTGGTGGCGGCGGCGGCGGCGGCGGCGGCGGCGGCGGCGGCGGCGGCGGCGGCGGCGGCGGCGGCGGCGGCGGCGGCGGCGGCGGCGGCGGCGGCGCACGCCTGTAATCCCAGCACTCTGGGAAGCAGAGGCAGGTGGATTTCTGAGTTTGAGGCCAGCCTGGTCTACAGAGTTCCAGGACAGCCAGGGCTACACAGAGAAACCCTGTCGCGAAAAAGCCAAATACAAAAAACCAAAAAAAATTCTGCTAAAAACCTCAAAGCATAGGTTTGTCCATGAAATGTATATTTCAAGGTTTTAAAACTATAAGCCACATATACAACAGACTACAGAATCAAACTTTATATGCCACAACCATCCTTTTAATTTCTGGAAGACAAAACCATGCTTAATTAAAACTTCATTACAAGAAAATTGCAAGTTAAAAAAATCACATACTAGCTGGGCGGTGGTGGCGCACGCCTGTAATCCCAGCACTTGGGAGGCAGAGGCAAGCGGATTTCTGAGTTCGAGGCCAGCCTGATCTACAGAGTGAGTTCCAGGAGAGCCAAGGCTACACAGAGAAACCCTGTCTCGAAAAACCAAAAAAAAAAACCAAAAAAAAAAAAAAAAAAAAAAATCACATACTGAAATAAATGTATTTGAAAGGCTTTTACATCTTCAATTTACTTTATTCTCAAATAGGCAAAAAGCATAGAGAAGCTATGCTTTCACAATAAAATATTAAAAGTAGACTTCATAAAATGATCATCATAGGTACAGTCTTATTTTAAAAATACCTTTTATCAACAATGACACAAATAAAAATTGTAGTATGGAATAAAGAAAAGTACACTTCTTAGTGCTTTTGACTTCCTGGTGTGTTAAGAGATTCAGAGACAATAAATCACTGTTCCAGGAACTGGAAGACACGGTTCGAGAGTAAGAGAATTAGCTGCTTTTGCAAGGGCCCTGGCTCAGTTCCCAGCACCAACTTGGTGGCTCACAGCCATCCATAAATCAACTTCCAGGAGACCATGATGCCTTCTTCTGACCTCTGTGAACACAAGACACATGGTATACAGAAATACATGTAGGCAAAATAATCATACACATAAAAAGTAAAATAAACCCATCAAAAACATTACAGGAGCAGCCAAAGTTCTTGTCTAAAGAAAAAACTACATTAGGTTTAGTAATACCTACAGAGAACTACAGAGTATGAAAGAGAAGGGGGGGGGATTGATAAAAAATGTAATTAAAAATTATGGTCTCACAGTAAAACAGCCTTATGGATGAGGAAACCACCCAGTTAAGGACTTAATCTGCACTGAAAATGTGTGGTATATTTTTATAACATGAGATGAGAAAAATAACTCAACAGTAGTTGAGGACTGGTAACGCAGCTCAGTAGTACTGTCTTTGCCTAGCATGACCATATATTTAACTAAGACCCATAAAAATGCAGAACCCAGTTCTCTCCAGGAGGAATTTAGGTATGGAGAGATGTGGTACTGGGTCAGCTCTGAGGTACAGACAGAAACCAGAAGGACCCTGTCCCCAGCTGATCCTTGGTTCCTGTGTCCTGATGGCTCTGAGCATGGCTCCAGATGCATATGTAGCAGAGGATGGCCTTGTTGAACATCAAGGGAGGAGAGAGAGGCCCTTGGTCCTGTGAAGGCTCGATGCCCCAGTGCAGGGGAATGTCAGGACAGGGAAGCGGGACTGGGTGGGTTGGTGAGCAGGGGGAGGGAGGACGGGATAGGAGGTTTTTGGAGGAGAAATAAGGAAAGGGGATAACATTTGAAATGTAAATAAAGAAAATATCTAATAAAATAAATTATTATAGTTAAACAATAAAAAAAATGCAGAACCCAGGCAAGGAATACCCAGGCAAGTTGGTCATGGTTTTGACCCTTACCAGGCACAGGTAAGGGTCAAAAGCACATAACAGAAGAATCACTAACAGAGGTGTGGGTGACAAGAGGCAAACCAATGGAAGAATATACTCTAGTCTGTCACCTGAAATGTCAATACAGTATCCAAACAAGGACAGTAAAAAACAAAACTATGCACTTGCTCATAATTTTTGAGGAAATGTGGCTCCAGTAGCACTATAACAGCACAAATATTTCCAGACAAATTCTAAATATGGTCGCTCCTACATCCTGTTCTACTCAAATTTTAATTAGTATACTATAATATCAGTACAGATTCATTGTAATTAAAAAACTGGAGCCGGCTGTGGTGGGGCACGCCTGTAATCCCAGCACTTGGGAGGCAGAGGCAGGCGGATTTCTGAGGTCAAGGCCAGCCTGGTCTACAGGGTGAGTTCTAGGACAGTCAGGACTACACAGAGAAACCCTGTCTCGGAAAAAAAGAAAGAAAGAAAGAAAGAAAAAAAAACTGATTAGACATGCACTTGTTTGCATGTCTTTCTTTCTTCAGTCTGCCTACAAAACACAGGTTAACACAGTTTACAGAAGTCCTGTCTTCTCACTGCATTTTAAAAATACTTTTTATATAACAAAAATCTCATTTGATTTGTGATTTACAGAATACTATAAATGAATTACCTAAGGTAATAAATATATTTGCTATCTTTTTCTCCTCCTACTTTGCATTGATTTCTGGCTATGAAATTACTAAGTGGTTCCTTCTATATCACCGTTTTTTTAATATTCGTTTTCCTAACTTTATTCGAATGTCTAAGAATTTCTTTTATTAAGAAAAATATATCACAATATTTAAAAATAAACTATTCTAATTTGTATGCTGCATGAACATGTTGATTAAATTCTCGTTTGCTTTAATCAAATCTGTAACTACAAACACTTCATAGCCATTGAATCTTATTTTACCTGTATGTAATCTTATTGTAATGTATTAATTTGTATTTTCAAGGACTTATAATTAGTGACATATCTGCACAGATCTTTAATAGCTAGTAAGATCCATGCATATTTATTGCTACCATGTAAATTACTTGCTTTATTAATGTATTTTAACAATTAAACATTTTGGTCCTCCTTTAAGAAAGTGAGAGTACCTTAAAACCTGAAGATAAAAGTATTATTTCAGTTACAAAATGAAAACCTTGAAACTCTTGTACAGAATCCCTAGAGTCAAACCTAGAGTTAAACAGTATGCTAATTTTTATCTGATAAGCATAAAACCATTTTATAGCAGATATTTAATATGCACCTGACACCTACCTCTCCTGAATATACAACAATCCCCTAAGATCTAAAGCAATGTAAGCATGTTTTTAGACAAATTCAAATTGTTTTCATTACATTTATTTTTGTGTGCACACATACATGCAGGACAATGCAGCACAACATATGCCCATGTAAGAGGACAAGTTGCAGGAGTCGGCTCTCTTTCTACTGTGTGGGTATGGATATTAAACTCATGTCACTGGTTAAGATTGGCAGCATAGCTTTTAACCAGTGAGAAATCTGGCTGGCTCTCAAATTGGCACTGGACTTTCAATTAGTAGACTTCTACTTACAGCCAAAATGAAGTGTCGGTGATTGGATTAGCTCATCTACCAGAAAGTGATTTGCTAAAATACACAAAATAATGGTTTACCAAATATTACATATTAAACACTGAATGACAACGATCCTCTGACAAATAAACCTACAAGGTAATTCCTATGACTTCCCTGTTTACTGCCTTAAAAATTCCCAAACAGGTTATAAGGTAAACCCAGGCAGAACTTGGTAAGACCGAAGTCTTTACATGGTTAAGAATACTCAAGAGCAAGCTGCATAAAGACACCGGCATAGAATGACAACAGACGGACTTAGTGACGGACTATCAAAGCCTGGAAATGCCACGACCCAAGGAGTTTAAGCTGGTAATGCAAAGTTGGTGTTCCCACCAGAAAAAAAACGGGAAATATCAGTTTTGAAGTCTACTTAAAACAGTGTTGCCTCTAAAGTTGGAATAATTACTGTAATTCATCTTTGATCAATGTAAACAGAGAACAGAAAACAAAGAAAGTCATGCCTACCTAAAGATTCTACTAGCATGGCTGGCTGAGTAATTAGAAATTCCTGGAAAGTTGGAATGTTACAAATCCATAGTCAAACTATGGGACAGGTCCAGTGGTGGTGATACATGCCTTTAATCCCAACACTCAGAAGGCAGAAGCAGGCAGATCTCTGTGAGTTCAACAAGCTGACCTTCAAATAAGTTTCAGGACAGCCAGGGCTATTCTTACAGAGAGAAACCCAGTCTCAAAGAACCAAAAAGAAAAAGAAAAAAAAATTGTGAGACTCTAAAGGGCCAAGAGAAAGAAAACCAGCTGTGTGGGCTGGTCAGTGCTCACAGGTGTGCACACTTCCCTGCTGCTACAAGGGAAGTCACACTGTTCCTTTCTAAGTAGATGTTACAGACACATAAGCTCAGAAGCAACAGAGTTATATAACACCAACTACAACCTCTGACACCATGAAACAAAATACATCTTTTATATTTCTCAAGTATTTATCACTACAATCTAACCGAGAAAATTGGTAGGAGGTGTACAGACACTAGTGCAATTACTTGACTACTACATTTTCAAGATTCAGGAACTAGTTTGTGGAAAGAATTTGTTAAGTTTGGAGAGATGGACTAGATAAATCCTAAATGCTGTAAGACAGAGCTTAATTCTTGTAGAAACTCAGAAAGCCAGAATGTTCTAAGACTGAGGCTAATTATGAGGCTTAGTATGAGAGCAAAGACTCTATTAGGACTTACACAGACAACTCTCAAGTTAAACTGTTGTGAAGTACTGTCATATTTTTGTCCATGCTCCCAGACTTTAAGTGGGGCTTAATTTAAAAGTAACAGTAAGGCAGAGGAAATGTCAAGGCAGCTCAGCATGGATACTACTAGCTGGTTTAGCCAAATTTATTGTAATAAATGTAAACCAAAACAACAAGGAAGGTCTGGAAAGTGCAGTACTACAAAATAAAATCACATTATGACACAGTAAAACATGGCTGTTGATACAACTAGGGTCATGATTTTGTTTTTATTAAAGCCCAGTACTTTGCACCAAAACAGGAAAGACACTTTTAGGGTTATCTCAGGAATTAGCTACTGCAAACTAAGGGTACAAAGATTTTACTTAACTCAGTTGAAAGACCACTTTGAAATCACCATGTCCCTCTAACTTGGAGCCTCATATGACAATCCTTCCCCAGCTTTGGTATATTTAGGAATTCAAAGAAAACAAAAGCCATAATTCTAAGGTCACCAGCAATTAGTAGGAAATCATATCATGTCAGTTTTGAAGGCATTAAGAATGCAAAAGTTGCGCTGGAGAGATGGCTCAGCGGTTAAGAGCACTTAAGAGCAGAAGAGACTGCTCTTCTGAAGGTCCTAAGTTCAAATTCCAGCAACCACATGGTGGCTCTCAGCCATCTGTAATGAGATTTGATGCACTTTTCTGGTGTATCTGAAGACAGCTACAGTGTACTTAAGATATAATAATAAATCTTTAAGCTGGACAAGCAGGGCCAACCAGAGAGAGCCAGAGTGAACAGAGGTCCTGAATTCAAATTCCCAGCAACCACATGATGGGTCACAACTATCAGTACAGCTACAGTGTACTCACATACATACAATTAAATAAATAAATCCTTTAAAAAAGAAGAATGTTAAAAAAAAAATGCAAAAGTTACAAGATCATGGCTACTTCCACCAGATTTCAATGGAAGACCAAACAGGCCAAACAATATGTGGCAGGGCCTGAGACAAGACATGAAGCTCTTTACTAGAGAGAGACACAATACAGACCTTAGAAAGTTAGAGATGTCAAAAGAGCATAGAACATAAGCCACACCATGTTAAAGGCAAAACATAGAGTCACGTGTACTGTAATAAGCCAGACCACAGGGAGGGGCTGCACAAGCCCACTGAAGCACACATATCACATGTATGTCATGAATTTATAGGATTTAACATTTGCCCTCTGGTTTCTTTGTTCCTATTCTTGTCTATTCTTCCTCTCTCCATTTTGTAATAAGAATGCTTATTCTGCATTATTTTTGTTACAAGTATAGAACATGTTACTAAAATTTATAGGAACTCATAGCTAAGAGATTTCTACTTCAAAAGAGACCTTAAGTATAACCTTCTGAATAATGTGGGAACTGTTATTCAGGGAAATTTCAGGGTCTTGAAAAACGATAAAAGATGGACTAAATACAGTTTGCATTATGAGATAAACATGAGTCCTTGGGAGCCACAGATATAATGTAGCATTTGAATAGATGATGTGTTAAAGGCCTGGTCGCTAACTGATGATGCTAGTTTGGAAGTTTCTGAAAACTTTAGAAGGTTGTACTTAGCAAAGAAGTGGTTTACTGGAGTTAAGTCCTTGAGGCTATTGATTCCCTGGTCCTTCTAGTTTCCATAAACACTAGCCACCCCCTGCTCCCCACCCACCACTTGTCTCCTACATGCCATTTGAAGTAAATGACAATGGTCCCTACATGAGTCTGGGAATAGAGCCATGTACCCCTACACTAAAAATAAGCCAAAATAAATATCCTCGTCTGTCCTCATATTTGACATACTGATGGAAAGTCAAAAACAGAAGTAATCTAGGGCAGATTCTCATACTATAGGTTATAAGCAAATACCATGCCATTTTATTCAAGATACTTGAGCACCTCTGGGTACTAATATCTGTGGAGAGATCCTAAAACCAATCCCAATAAATTCCAAGGGACAAGGGCATTCTTCTAAACTTAGAGAACAGGGGCGGAAAGTGAATAAAGATGCAAATATAAATTGTGAGTAGTATCTAGGCACCCCATTTTCTACATACCTTTATATAAAATCTATACTACCTATTTAAAAGTCTCTTACCTAATCTGTTCAGTCTGCACGATCCCTTCTTTATGGCCTTCCAAACGAGCTGCCAACCTCTCTTTATCAAGGCGCACACACTCTTCATCCTAAAAATAATCAATGATTAGTAACATTTTAAGTTTTACTTACCTTATACATAGAAAAATCACTACACAAAATTTCTTACCAAAATTACCACAGTACAGTTCCATGTAATATTGTACTTAAGACACTTTTTCCTTACACAAAGACAAGTGTATTTTGGATCATTTAAGTATGGAAAGGATTTCTGATGTTCCTTGACTTACAATAGGGCTAAGTTCTAGTAAACCCCACGTGCTGGCTACTTTTATGTCAACTTGACATTGGCTTCAGTCATCTGAGAAGAGAGAACCCTAAGTGAGAAAAACGCCTCCATAAGACTGGCATATAGGTAAGCCTATAGGGCATTTTCATAATTAGTGACTGATGGGAAGCAATCCCTGGGCTGGTTGGTGGTCCTGGGTTTTATGATAAAGCTAAATAAGTCACTGGGAGCCAGCAAGTAAACAGCACCCTCCGTGACCTTCAGGTCCTGACTCCAGGATACTGTCCTGATGAGTTTCTGCCCTGACTTCCCTCAGTGATTGACTATGGGAGTGGAAGTATAAGCCAAATAAACCCTCTCCTCCCCAATTGCTTTTGGTTATAGTGTTTCATCACAGCAACAGGAACTCAAATTAAAATATCACAGCAAATTTAAAACATAAGCCAAAAATGTGTTTTACATATCTACCTATTACATACATATCTTGGCTTAGTGTTGTTTACTTGAACATATACACTAGCCTCCATATAATACAAAGCCTGTTTTATTATAAAGTATTAGACATCTCATATTTTTTAATATTGTGCTAAAAGTAAAATAATTCTTCTAAACATATTGCATCATTAAAAAGCTTAAAGTACTGAAAATCATCTGTTAAGTTTACAATGTGGTACCCAGACACCCATTTCTATGTGCTCTTTTAACCACTACTATTTTCATTAAAAAAATATATGTGTGCTTGTGTATATGTATATAATTCATACTTCTAAAAAATGTTTTTGGATTTATGTGTCCTGAGAACTTTACCTACAGTATGTAAGTGCACCACATGCATGCTTGCACAGGAGTGCTTACACAGGAGCTGGAGTCATGGGTGGTTGTGAACTGCTAGCGGTACGGAGACCTGCACTTAGGTTTTCTGCTAAAACAAGTATTCACAGCTGAGCCATCTTGCCATTCCCTAGAGATCCATTCCTGATGAAAAAATATCTAACTTTTAAAGGAAGTCTTCATCAAAAAATTTTTTTTCATTTTAGATGTCGACTTTTTTTTTTTCCCCAATCTGCTACAGGTCCTCAAATCTACCAAATAAGAAGTCAAAACTCTAGAAGCAAAAAGTTAGTAACTTGCTTGTCAAAGCAAGTTCCTTGGAACATAAAAATCTTCCTACAATGTTCCCAATAGTCTATTTCAAAATCTTATCTGACAAGGCTGTGTGGCTCATGCCTATAATCCCAGGAGACAGCATCATGAGTTTAAAAACAATTTGCAGCTTAAGATCAACCTGAGAAATTTTATTTATAACTTAGAAAGCCAAGTGAAATTTAGCTTAATTAGCATACGGCTAATTAAGAATAAATCCAATTCAGTGTCAACAATTTAGGTCAATTTCTATATTCAACAAATAGGGAATAAAGCCAGGGTTAATAAATAAACTATATGAAACTATATACAATACATTAGCATACTTAAGACTTCAAACGAGGGAAAGTATGGGCTTTAATTCATGTCGTATTAGTTTTCTACCATATAAAAATGTTAAAACACAAAACAGCTGAAATAAATGCAAAGATATTTTAGCAAACACATTTTCATTTTTACCATTTGTAAGCAAGTTATAATCCACAATGGTCAAGGTCCTTGAGTAATTTTAAAAATTCAATCTAAATTTTAATCAAATCAGAAATACTGACCCATATTTTCTTTTTCCTCCTTCCCACAGATGTTTTAAGTTACTGGTAGCTTTGGTATTTAACTTTTTTCTTGGGTGTTGAATTTTTTTTTAAAAATGATTACATTGTGATATTTTCATATTTCCAAGTAAATGATGTCTCTAAATGCATTCACTTTTTTAACAGTGGCCAAAGTCATCTTTCATATGAGGAAAAGGGGAAACTTTGTTTCCCTGCCACAAAATTCACACTCAGTAGGGCAGAATGGCTCAGCAGCCAGAGTATCTTGGTTCTAATTCTAGTTGTACAAACCTCAGCAAGTCACTTTTCTGTGGAGTCTATTTACTCACTACAGAGGAATCTTAATTCAGAACATGGCTGCTCTGGTAAAAGAACACATCACAAGTCTGTGTGATCTGGCTGGAATACAGACACAACTTTAATCCCAGGAGCCAGATGTAAGTAGATCTCTAAATTCAAGGATAGCCTGGTATACAGCAAGTTTCAGGTAAGAAAAGCTTAGGTCTAGGCGTGGTGGTACACACCTTTAATTCCAGCACTCAGGAGAGAGAGGCATGCAGATATCTGAGTTCTAGTCAGTTCAGTTCAGTCAGTTCATGGAATTCAGAGGCAGTTTTACCAGGAGAGTTTTACAGAGACAGGTTGAAGAGAGAACAAGCTAGACACAAGTAAAGACAGAACGAGCCACAGAATGAGAAGGAGACAGAAATTTAGAACATATTGCCAAAGTTAGTATGAGGCCAGGTAGAGCAATTCAGTCAGAAACTTAGAGAAGCCAGACTGAATCAGTCAGTCAGCTTGGAGAGGAATTTGCACCAGAACAGCTGAGTTAAACCAGCCAACAGAGTTCAGAAATAACTAGAAAGGGTGATCGTACTCAGCAGTATGTCTTAGAGGCAGAAAAAGTTCTAGGCCTAGACTAGAAGCTTCCAGGACCTGGCCTAGGTTAGCAGTAAGCCTCCAAGATGACAATTACTACATGAGAATAAGTTACATTTATTTATACCTCACAGAGGTTGTCTAGGGCTACCAAAGTCACAGGGTGGTAGTAAAGAGTACACTACTTAATATGCCTACATTTAAAATAGTATCTTCTATAGACCCAAAACAATGAGTTAGTTATCATGACTTAAAAAGTACAAAGCTCCTAATTCATCTCAAAATATACTTAAATAAAATTACATTGTTTTACGATGACATTATTACTAACTCCACTGTATGTACCTGCCGACCAACATTACCCCTAGTTACCTTCCTCATCCTTACTTTGTAGCTTTGCTGTTTACATGGCAAAAAAAGAAGTATATACATTAGTCTAAACTTAAAAGTATGTATATTCTAAAATAATATATATGGCTTCTAGTATTGTTAATACTTGTTATTTCTTTACTATAAACTGATGTAGATTCAAAAACCTGCCAGATTTTAAATTCCTAGTAAATTATTCTCTACATTCAGGTTTCCTATGCATATAAATAATATGGAGCTTGTTAATAAGTCACTAATATGTATTTCTATATGTATTTAAAACTCCAAAGGATATCTTGCTCATAATAATAACTGCTCAACTAATGGTAACAGCATTTTAATTGTTCAAAAGTACACATTATGAGTAATACTATCTTCTAGTACACACATACTCTATGGCATAGCTCAATCTAGTTTATTAACATCGTCATTACTTTACATATCGCCACTTTTTTTGTGCTGAAAACACTTCTTCCTCAATCTTATTCAAAATACAATATATATAGCTTATTAGTTACCATCACTATACAACAGATACTCTAAAGGTAATTACATTTCTTACCTGTTCTGTATTTCAAGTAAATGTTTTAGTTAGAGCCTAAAAATAACTTCAAAATACTCAGACATTAAAGCAATGGTTGCTATCTAATGGGCTTTTGAGAGCAGTTGGCTTCTAAGGGTTCTACCTTATGGCTTTAATGTGCTCATGAACTCCCCAGACCTGTAGGAATGGAGCCTGCCATAAAGGGACTCAGGCTGTTCTCAGAAATGCTTCTCTTGTTCTACATAGTCCTTCTGTTTCTCTCTGCAGGAAGATGGGCAATTTCCATCCACGATGCCTTTATGCCACATTCTTTCTTGCACAGGCCCAAAAACAGTGTGGTCGGCCAACTGTGGACTAAAACCATGAGCCAAAGCAAACCTTTAAGGTGTTTTCCTCGTTATTCTGTCACAGTGACAAAGTTATCAGCACACTATTCTAACAGAGTTGTGCTCACTAACACACGAGACATCTAGAACCTGTATCAGGAGTATTTTAAGAAGTACTCTAAGTACTTCAGACTCACAGCCCTGAAAAGCAAAGCACATCTCACACCACCTTATTCTCCAAGCTGGCGAACCAGAGCCTAGGACCATCTCTGGCCTCCATCAGCATGTGGTTTTGTCATAATATCTATCCTTTTACATGTGATTGATGAAGGCTTCCCCATAACAGTAATACAACAGCAAGATGGGGGTGCAGCAATCGAGACTACAGAACCCTGAAAATCTAGAAAACTCAGCACATGACCTTTATTCGATCAGATAATAGTTTCTCACCCTAGATGTAGGACACGACATTCATCAATAAGGCAAAGAACAGCAAAGCAAATGAAATAGCCTATTCATCACAGAGCTTAGATCTGAGAGCTAACACAGTAACACAAGTTACCTATTAATCTATATTTCTTTAAGAAAAAAAAAAGCTGTTGGAATTACTATAAAGCTTTTTTTGTTTGATTTTTTTGGGGTTTTTTTTGGGGGGGGTTGTTTGTTTGTTTGTTTTCTTTTTGGTTTTTCAAAACAGGAATTTTCTGTGTAGCCCTGGCTTTCCTGGAACTCGCTCTGCACACCAGGCTGGCCCTGAACTCACACACACATCCACCTGCCTCTGCCTACATCTGAGTGCTGAGATTAAAGGCACGAGCCACCACTGCCCAGCCCATGAAGAATTATTTCTACACAATTCCACTTCTAATAACAAATTATTTTTAAAAATAGAATTCTATTACCTCAATTCGTGGTTTCTTTGCTTCTGCTAAAACTTCATCTGCAGCTCTTTTGACTACAACAAAAATAAATATAATTAAGTGTGTACTTTATAAAAGGTTTTTTTAATGTTCAAGATAATGATGTATCAGGTGTACCTTGAGTAGACCGCTGAAGACCTATTTCCAAGGGAGCACTCCTGTCTATGCTTGCTGATGTTGCTGAAAACGGAAAAGAAACATCACGTAAGCAGACCAGTAAGTATCTGAGCGTAGATATTTTGGGTGTTATTCTAAGGGAAACACTGAGGCTTTGTTTTATTTCTTATATCCATAGGAGGATCTCCCCAGGTAAATGGTTTCAAAAATAACTCTATAACAGTGTTTTATTAACAAGATGACTCAGAATTAGAAGTCTGTGAAAAAACTATTTTTTTAAAATTTAGCTTACAAACGACTGAGATGCTAATTACTACAGTTAATTGGTCACTTCAGATTATACTCTGGTATAGCAAACATATTTAAAAAGTATGCTTCCCCAAATACTTAAATATGCACACATTATACAACATGCAAATTGTACTTATTCACAATTAGTAAGAAACATCCAACTAACCTTCAAATTTTTTTTATTTTTGAATGCCTCAAAATTGAGAGAGAGAGAGAGAGAGAGAGAGAGAGAGAGAGAGAGAGAGAGAGAGAGAGAGAAAGAAAGAACCTGGTCCCTTCCACCAAGTTCCTACTCCCCTATATAAATAGCTATTGTCTTGTATATCCTTCTACAGATATGAGAAATACAATTATACAATTGGTACTATTTTCCACAAGGCAGCATAATATGCAGAATTTTCTGAAACTTGTTTCCCATTACAAAAGAGTATTAGTAGCTCAGACACCCCTTCCACTCTAGTGGCTATTCCTATTATATGGAATAACTATAATCCATTTGACTGCTTCCCTTTGAGTAGCCAGTTCTAAGTCTTGTCACATTTTACATTTTCAAGTATAGCTCTAGGCCACTTTCAAATGTGTCTTGTTGTTTGTGATGGGCTGTCCACATCCTCAGGAAGGGTATAAAGTGACACAGCCAACAATGCCAAATGCTTCCTGACAGCCTCCCCAGGGTCCAGTGACAAACAGCAACACATAAGACCTGACTTTTGTATCCTTTAAATTTGTAATTATTACACAATAATTATATATACAAGTGATTTATTACCTTTTCTGTTAATTCTATAATTATTCAAGTTGTTGGTCTTTTGTGCATCTATCCAATTCCAAGGTCCCACTTCATGTGTTAACTAGTACTACCTGACCCTTTTAAGTTAGAATATTTTCCAGCTTATCAGGGCTTTTTGTTATGATACAGAACTTGTTTTATTTTTAATCAAAGCATTAACTGAAAATCCCACCATCTCCAATTGATGTGACATATGTCTTCATTTCAATATTAACTTGGTATATGTATTTCTAGAATCAGATAAACTGCTATCATACTATTATAAGGCTAGCCAGCCTCACATCTGCTTTCTTATCCAACATATGGAAGTTGCTCTATTAACATATCCACTGACTCACTTTCTCAGTTATAGGTCTTTAAGTTCTCCACTCGACAATGATTATAGTCTTTGCTCATTATTTTCCTCATATTGTTACAACACTCAATTTCACCAAATAAAATTTAAAATTATTCTGTAGTTCTGTTGTCTAGACTTTTTAGATCATGTTTTTAACTCATATTAACAGTTAAAAACTCTGTGCTAATTATAACATGCCTACAAACATATTAACAGCTATTCAACTTTTTCATTGACCGAGTAACATGTTTTACAAATTAACAAAAAAATAAATAAATAAATAAATAAATAAATAAATAAATAAATAAATAAATCTGAGAACTAAATCTGTCCTGGGGAAAACAAGAAATGATACGGATAAACGACTCACTGAGCCTCTCCCAAAGTGGCCCTATTTACCAGATGAGTCTGAGACACAGTAAACTGAAGGACCCTACACTCCCTTCAACATACTTTTTTTTTTTTAAACAAATCTACTTTTATTTATTTACTCTCTATTAATTTAAATCCGGGATGGGTACAGCATCACCCGGATTCTGTGTCCAATCACCTTTGCAGGAAGGTTGCTTCCGACCATGCCACTGTTTCCGTGGGCCCGGGTTACTTTTCCCCAGATCACTCTGGTTTTGTTTGATTTGCCTCCAGGAGTCACTGTATTGTTTTTTGCTTTATACACATAAGCACACCTCTTGCCTAAGTAGAACTCAGTTTCATCTCGAGCATAAACACCTTCGATTTTAAGAAGAGCCGTGTGCTCTCTTTGGTTCCGGAGACCTCTCTTGTAGCCAGCAAAAGTGGTCTTGCACCACAGCCTTCCAGACATACTTGCTTTCAGAAGTCCTGTTCCCAGCAGGCCTCCACAGGCGCCAAGATGGCGGAAAGAGCTCAACACACTTTTTAATGGAGAGAAAATTACCATGGTAATTTTGTGTGTGTGTAAATTTGTATAAGTATGTACACACACATACTTTTTTTTAAACCAGGTATACTATGAATATCATGTTCCAAATAACTAAATTTGCCTTGAATCAAAACAGACGAAAATAAATTAGAAGCCTTTTTTCAATCTTTCTATCACAATTGCATTTGCAGGAATGGTAGTCCTCCTCATTCCTTCTTTATCTCACAAAAAGGTAGTAAGATTCTGCATTCTGCACAATGCTCAAATATAGTTTTAGGAATAAGCATAGAAGGCCAGTAGTAAAGCACCTGCCACACAAACCCAGCAATCTGAGTTTGACTGCTAGAAGCCACATAAGATGGGAAACTGACTCCGCCAAGTGATTCTCTGCCCTCAACATCCACGCTGTGGGACATGCCACCACATACACACATACCTACAATTTTGGGGTGGGGTGTGAAGAGTTGGGCATTTGCTAAATGAAACTAGCAAAAGAAAACTATCCTGGAGGTCTTCCTATTATCTACAAGATTCTCTATACACCAACATTATAGCTTAAAAACAAGGAGTAGAATGTGTAACATAACTGCTATCACTCACTGGCTTATTGGTAATAAATCCCATCCCAGAAAAGATGAGGTTTATTTCTGTAATATCAACTTATGTATATCCTATAAGAAAATAACCATTCATTCAGTTCAGTATCTACTATACACTATTGTTCCAAACTTCAATGAGTAATAAATAAGACAACTAAAACAACTGTTTCTATAATGTTCATTCTCAAAAAGGCCCCACAGACATATCCTAGTAAGTAATTTCTGGTTAAAAACATTTTTTTAATACATAGGATTTTATTTCATAAAAAAAGGTATGTGGGTGGATGTCATTCTGTATTCTAGAATGGTCAGAGATAGCCGCCCTGACAGAACATGTAGCACTGATGGAAGCTGAGAGCCTAATGACAGTACCTACAACTGAAGACAGAACTGCAAACGCAAGGCTCTGAGATTAACTAGACAAATGCAAGATCAATAACCAGCTGCTGTGATAAAAGGAGACTGATGAATAGGAAGTCATCGAGATTTAGGCAGAAACAAAATCATGAAGTACGCATGGCCAAGACATATGAGCTTTATCCTCACAAAAAGTGTGACAGAAACTGCAAAGGGCTTTGCACAGGTAAATGGTGCAATTAAATTTAAATACTTTTCAGAAACAAATCTTGTTAGATACAGAATAAGCTGCAGCAAATAAAGAGTAAGAACATGTGAGGAGGTTTTAGAACAGAGGAGGGAAGACAAAGGAGATAAGGTGCAGTAGAGGAAACACTGTCGTGGTTTTCAAAGCAGAGAAAAGGACTTATAAACATTGCAGATATGTCAGAACTGATTTGCCACCAGGGTTTATTAAGGACTAAGTCACTGCACAGTTATGTAAGGTACACCACTCCTAAGATGAGAACAGACTCAGTGTTGTTTTATGTGGGTGGAGATGGAAAGAAGTAAATTAGGCACTCTATTTTGGACATGTTAAATTTCAGATGCCTGTAAAACATTTAAAGGAAGATGACAACAGTAAATTTATAAATATGAAGAAGAGTCAGTAGGAGAACAAAATGCAGCTACACTTGAACATGAGGGTTGGGGCAGTGATGTTCTCATTATGGTGAAAACTCATGCATAAATTTGACTTCTCAAAAAAAATGTTCAAAAAAGAATATACTGCTGTTTACCAGAACGTATGTAACAATAACACACTAAATAACCCATATTTTAGAATATTTTACACATGATATACAGTGAAATATCTAAGAACTGCCAGAAATCACTTCGTACAATAATATGTAATAGTCTAAAGAGGTGATCAGATTACAAGATTACATCACATGACATTTTAAGCAGATAGCTATGCTGGCTCAGCTTACTCCAACTGTAATAAAGGACTATGAAACTATAACATACTACCCTTGATTTTATAGTTATGACTTAATACTGCATCTTATGTTTTTTTTACACTTCTCACAACAGTGAACGGTATCATATATTAGAAATATATCCCTGTGCCTAAGTTCTGATAAGCTTTTTTTTTTTTTTTTTTCCCCCCCAGACAGGGTTCCGGCTGGCCTGGAACTCACTCTGTAGACCAGGCTGGCCTCAAACTCAGAAATCCACCTGCCTCTGCCTCCCAAGTGCCGCTGGGCTCTGATAAGCTTTTACCTGTGTCTAATAAACTTTTGTATTATAAATGAATAAAAATCAGGGCTGGAGAGATGGCTCAGTGGTTAAGAGCACTGACTGCTCTTCCAGAAGACTTGAATTCAATTCCCACCAACCACATGGTGGCTCACAGCCATCTGTAAAGGGATCCAATGTTCCCTTCTGGTGTGTCAGACATACCAGCAGCAGTGTACTCACATAAAGAAATTAATAAATCTTAAAAAAAAAATGAATAAAAATCATTTACACATTTATGAAATACCTTCTTTTTGTCCTTGTACTTTTATGTTTAAGCTATTATACAACATAACACAGCTTTTCTCATAATTTGTGATGGCTGAAAAGTCCCACCACATAAGTGGACCTGTATTTATTAAATCCAAACTGTTCAAAGGCCAACTATATTTGGATCTTAGCAATATGAATAGAGCAGGATATTTACAGCTTAAAACTTGGAAGATGTCACCTAGAGATTTTGGAATTTCAAGAAAAAAGAAAACTCAAGCCATAAGAAATGTCCTGGCTAGTTTTATGTCAACTTGGCACAAGTTATCAGGGAAGAGAAAGCCTCAGTTGAGAAAATATTTCAGTAAAATTATCTGTAGGCAAAGTGTATAGTGCATGTTCTCTATTGGTGACTGGTGTGGAAGGGCCCAGGTCCCTGCAGGTGGTAACGTTAAATCCTGGCCCCATGGTGGTCCTGGAGGCCGTAAGAAAGCAGGGAGCAAGCCATGAGGCCCAAGTCAACAAGCAGCACTCCACCACCACCTCTGCACCAGCTCCTGCCGAGTCCCGGCTCTGACTTTCCTAGATGATGGACTATGTATGGATGTATGCAGGATGAAATAAATCCTTTCATTCCCAAACTGATTTTGTTCATGGTCATGGTATCTCATCACAGCAATAGAAACTCTACGGCAGCAAGGCACAGGCGTGACAAGAAACATATTGAAAGATGAACAGAATGGAAAGAACGCCCAAGGTCTGGTGTCCAAATGTCAAGGGAAAGCCTTCAAAGACGCAAGTGGCCAACACTATCAAATGTTCATAGGTAAAGTGAGTAAAAGGAAACAAAAAAAAAGTAATTCTCAGGTCTGAGTTCAACGAGCAGTGAGGACGGAAGCCGGGCAGCAGAACGCCAAGAAAGGCAGCAACTAAGAGTGACAGTCTGTCAGCTCGGCTCGCCCTTTTATAGTAATAAAAAGGAAACAGTGATAGAAATGGGGAATCAACAATAGTTTTTAAAGCATGTATCTCTTCTACATCTCTTCTCAAAGGTAATGATTGAGAAGGAGAAAAGAAAACAGTAAAGCAAGATAGAAATAATGTACAGAGGCAAAGTCTGACGGTATAAAAAGAACACTCGAACAAGGGGGGAGTGAGACAGTTGGTGCAGCTTCAGGAGAAAGCACAGACACAGCTTCTGGTAAGGGATTTAGTGGAATACAAAATTCCCCACTACATCTATTTTGATAGGAAAGCTGTCAAACAATATTTCAATATTTAAGAGTGAGAGCAAGTTTAGTACTCACAAGCTTCCCCATTGAGATATCCAAGTAGATCTTTTCGGTCAGGTCTTCTAACCACAGGAATATTTTCAGTCTGAAGCCAAAATTTCAAATTAGAGATTGAATAGAAGCAACTATGAAACTTAATAAATACCATGTAATCTCTGATGTTATTATCCAGCATACCTTGGTAACATGTATTTAAAGTCACATTTATTTTTAAAAGTGCTAAAAAGAATCTAAAAATTTTGAAAATTTCTCAAATGTTAATTTTCAGTAATTTACTCTTGAAATTTCATAAAGATATGTTCAAGACAGTTGCTTGAAAGTAAGTAATAACTTTATCTTTTTGAAAGTACCAATCCCAGGCTCTCAATCCTTGGCTTCCCCATTATTTTTAATTGCACTCAGGATGTTGTAAGATGACATTTAATAAGGCTGCATCTTTTCAGTCCCAATGTTGTCTCACTTTATACAGTATATGTAGTGCTTTTTCCACACACAGACCAAAGCTCTTCATTAACTATTCAACTGAAATTCTTCCCAATGAACTACAGAAACACTAAGTATATATTTTGATAATCAATAAGAATGCAAAAAATAAGCCGGGTGTGGTGGCGCACGCCTGTAATCCCAGCACTTGGGAGGCAGAGGCAGGTGGATTTCTGAGTTCGAGGCCAGCCTGGTTTACAGAGTGAGTTCCAGGACAGCCAGGACTACACAGAGAAACCCTGTCTCAAAAAACCAAAAGATAAAAAAAATTAAAAAAAAAAATGCAAAAAATAAACTATAAAAAATGTTAACTGTAGTATTTAACCTTCTACATCTCTTTCTTCCCCTTAAGTGTATATAAATTCAAACAGTAGAGAGGAAAAAAAGATTTGAAAAATTCTTGTGTGAGAGCATGAATTTGAATTTAGAAAAATTAGTAGTTTTTCTTTAATCCACCTACAACCATCACTTGTAAAAATATGATTATAATTGGGGCTGTGGAGATGGCTCATCAATTAGAGCTCTTACAGAAGACCAAAGGCTGACCCCAGCATACCTAGTTACAGGAGGCTCACAACCACCTGGAACTCCAGTTTGTGGAAGGGGTTAAACACCTCTGGCCTTCTCTGGTACCTGCACTCAATCATGTGTACTTAGAGACACACATAGACACCTAAGTAAAAAAATACCAAATCTTTTTAAAAGATGTTTAAAACAAATAAAATCAAGTCATCAAGTCATCTTGGGGCTGATTTTTGCCATTCCCACAATTTTCCTTATCATTTTTCTAATGTAAGCAACAAAGTACAAGAAAAACTGGTTGCCAAGGGATTATATAGATTAAAACCTTTGCCAACTATTATAAACAATGAAGTGATGAGAACCCTCAGTATCACTAGCCAATTACATCACAATGACCAGTGTGTCACTACACACACTATTTGCACATACTTTTTTCTGACTTAGATGAACAAATAATCACTTTTTCTTCAGCTTATATATGGAAAAACTTTTAATTTATATAAGAAGTATACACATATATTCCTTATATAAATTTGTATATATTTATACAAGTTGAAAACCTACAAGTATTTCTTTCCTTGTTATTTTTTAACCAGCATACCTAGAATATTACATATACCTGAGATAATATTCTTTTTGGTTTTCTTTTGTTGTTTTGAAACAGGGTTTCTCTATGTAGACCTAGCTATCCTGGAACTCATTCTAGAGACGAGACAGGCTTTGATCTCACAGAGATCGACCTGCATCTGCCTCCCAAGTACTAAGACTAAAGGTATGCACTACCAGCACTCCAGTTTGAACTGATGTTCTTTAAATTACTATCTCAAAGCCTGATCGTGTATTTCAGAACCATTTGAAGTATGGTTCACGCCCACAGTGTGAGCCACCTGAGAAGCTGCAGGTCTACTGACACCCAAAGGTCCCAGGGCCTTTCAGGATCATAGCACCTTTCCAGGAAGAGTCACCACACAACACAGAGAGCAAGGAACATGGCAACTTAAAAGGCAACCTCTAATCTGTAAAGCTACGTAATTTTAGATCCCTGCCCCATGTCATTTAGAAAATTTTTAAGTAAAACAAGGGTTATATCTTATATGACTATAACTGTAAGCCCTAGAGTCCACTGTAACAATGGTAAGTACTAGTTATGAACTATATATAACCACTCACAAGAACAGTCTTGCGAGGTTGTGGTGGTATGCACCTTTAATCCCAGCACTCAGGAGGCAGAGGTAGGAAGATCTCTGAGTTCAAGGTAGCAAGGTCTACAGAGTGAATTCCAGGACAGCCAGGGTTTCACAGAGAAACTCTGTATCGGGGGAAAAAAAAAACTCTTGTGTGCACACGAGCGTGAGTGCATGCGTGCATGTCTGTCTGTGTCTGTGTGTGTGTGTCTGTGTGTGTATGTGTGTGTGTGTGTGTATGTGTGTGTGTAACATTTAAATCTCTAAGCACTTATTTACAAGCAATTCTAATTATTGCTTAATTAGACTTTTAAAGAGCTAATAAGTAATGTGATGGTCAATTATTAATTTTCCCTATTACTTACCAACTTAAAGATTTTTAAAAGTTTATTTAACACTGAATAGTATGTTTATTACTCAAAAAAACACTCCTACTGAAGCAAGATAAATGATGAGGTACTCTCTCAACTGGTCCAAATAACAAGTTACTATTCAAAAAAAAAAAAAAAAATCAACCATCTCTACTTTGAAGGAAGGGTTGTTTTTTTTGTTTGTTTGTTTGTTTGTTTGTTTGTTTTTTGTTTTTTTGTTTTTTTTGAGACAGGGTTTCCCTGTATAGCCCTGGCTGTCCTGGCACTCACTCTGTAGACCAGGCTGGCCTCGAACTCAGAAATCCGCCTGCCTCTGCCTCCCAAGTGCTGGGATTACAGGTGTGCGCCACCACCGCCCGGCTCTGAAGGAAGGGTTTTAAGAGTCACTTTCACACAGCATAATGCAGTCCAGCAGCAGTGTTAGGCAGTCAGAAGTAGCTCTAGTGATGATGATTTTATGAGGAGTTTGTTTTGAGAATATTCAGACATGAAAGTATTGCTTTCAAATTAATACAATGCAGTAAAGTTAAAACAACTTTTAGAGTAGATATTTGATTACATCAATATCTCCAAATCTGGTCCTATCAAGGAATCTGATAAGGCCCACTTTTAATAAGAGCTAACAGGCCGGCAGCCTCTCTCAGCAGAGAACTTGCCTACAAGCATGAAGCCTGGGTCATTGCCCAACACCATATAACAGGACATGACTGCAGACACATACAATCCCAGCACTTGAGAGTAGAGACAAGAGAATTCCAAGTTCAAGGTTGTCCTCAATTACACAGGTGCTAGAGGCCAGCCTGGGCTACATAAGACCCGTGTCCTCCCAATACCCAAGGAAAGTATCTGGAGAACCTCTTATTTGCACATTTATGACAATCTGCAATGTCAAACTCAAATAACTCAAAATCCTACTTATCAGTTTTTAAAGGTCCCTTGCCAGTGGAAGAACCTCATCATAACAATCTCTGTGAAATGAGATATTTTTAAATGTTCCTAATAATTTCCTCTCAACAATGAATTTCCAAACACCGAGAAAGCAAATAAAACTGAAAAACAATACATTTGTCAATAAAGTACAAAAGGAACTTTTTTCCAATTGCTGATATGGCATCTTATTGCATATACAGTATACATCAAAACCATGTTTTATAAGAGGGGAAGCTACTCTCTTGCAGTTCTCTGATATTGTAATGACCATAAAAGAACTGTTTTGCTTAAAATTCTAAAGAAATATCTCTTTACATTGGGTTTATTTATTGAAATTTTCATACTTTAGTACTAAATTTATATTATTTTTATGCCTTCTTCCCCCTGTAACGTTTATACTAAGAAAAGTTTTCTTGAAATTAAACTATAGTTCTGAATTATCAGTTTTTCCACATATATTCTGAAATGTCTATATAGTGCTTTTAAAAGTTGTTATAAGCATTACCTATATTTTACATGAATTAAAAATCAGAATAAATCACACAGCAGCTTAATTTTCACTCTTCATGACAATTTCAGACATCTGACACCCATGAGTGAAGTTACCTATAATTGTTTGGAGTTTTAAAATGACTTCTACTTACAGCTGCACGCCGGACATAAACAGGATGCGAAAGATGCACATTATTAAGGAGAAATAAGATAGAATCCAATGTGTAGTACTCTCTGGGTTGGCCTTCCTTTCCGGTCCTAAAATAATTAAGGCATGACTTTTATTAAGATTCTTTTTTTAAGATTTTTTTTATTTAGTATATGTAAATACACTGTAGCTGTCTTCAGACACTTACTGATGGTTGTGAGCCACCATGTTGTTGGGATTTGAACTCAGGACCTTCGGAAGAGCAGTCAACACTCTTAACCACTGAGCCATCTCTCCAGCACTTTAAGATTCTTAAGTTAAATATTTGACCTTAGTTACATGCATTCATTTATCTATATCCAGTTGATCATCTGACATAGTATTTAACATAGCAAAAATATACATGCAATATAATCTTTCATAGTGAGTTGTTATTGGAGTAAACGGCAAAAAATGTAATAAAAAACAGGGAGAGTATGTAAATTCATACATTAAAAATACAATATATACTTTTTCTTTTTTTTAAGACAGGCAAGGTCTCCTGTACCCCAGCTGGCTTCCAGCATGTACTCTCCACCATAGCTCAATGTATGTGATGTTGGAGGTCAACTGCAGAAACTCAGACACACTGGGCAAGCACTCTCCCAACTGAGCTACATCACATCCTCTACCCCAATGAATACGGTTGTGTTTTGTTTTGTTTTGTTTTGTTTTGTTTTGTTTTTTGTTTTAATAAGACCTAAATTGAGTTCTGGACTCTCTCAACAGAGAAAAGAATAAAATCCAACCAGCTGCACAATGGAAAGATTATCCATAGAAAACCAACTACTTAGATGAAGGTTTTACTAGGGATGCACTTACAAAACAAACATTGTATCTAAACAAGATGTACAACATCCTCAACAATATTCTGTAAGTTAGAAGATGATCCTTATAACATCTCTCAAACTAGACCAATAAAACAAAACTAAACTGTAACTCTGATCAAACAATGTAGTCTTGGGGATACAAGCTCTCTAATGCTGACACATGCACCACTTCGCAAGCATTTCCTTTCTCCTCCATCTTCTTATGATGGACGGTTCAACTGTATGAAACCATTCAAATACAGCTCACTGTAATTTACCCTAAACCTCCTTTACTACCCTCTGTTGTCACTTTTCCTCTAAACACGTGGTTCTCAGTCCTCCTGATGCTATAGCCCTTAAATACAATTCCTCCTGTTGTGACCTCCACTAAAAAGTAATTTTCATTGCTACTTCATAACTGTAATTTTGTTGCTGTTATAAATGTAACTATGTTTTCTGATGGTCTTAGGTGATCCCTATGAAAGGGTCCTTCCACACCCTCCAAAAGGATCTCAACTCACAGGTTAAGAACCACTGCTCTACACTGATATATGGCAAATCACTCATTGTTAATTATTATGCAAAGTAGTTATTAAAAATAGAAAGCACTGAACGCATTGAAGGTACTGACTAATCTTTTATAGATGTGCATTTGGATGTACATACATGTACATTTTATTCTGCTGAAAATTTGATATTGAAAGTTTCAAATTTCTTCTAAATTTTACTGTTTCACTCCTTTGTACACTTTTGCCAAAGCATGCTCTTTCCAGGTCTCATGTCTTAAGTCTATAGTTTCACACACACACACACACACACACACACACACACACTGGAAAGCTATCCCACTACTTCACTCAAATTCTCAGCTGTTCTTTAAAGTTTGCTGGTCTATTCATTCATTTATTCCAGGCTTTGTAGAATGGAAGACACTCACTTCGATAAATACTGCCCCACCTACAACTAAACAACTGTTCTCTTCCTATCTGCTGCAAAACATTTCAGATCAACTTAATCTGTTTCACCTTTTCTAGACAAAATAACTTAAGGAAGGAACCAGAGTTTTAGGTTCTGAGTTGTTGTTGTTTTTTTTTTCTCCCCAAGTTAAACTTCCTTTATCCCTTGGGTTTTTTTAAGGAAAAAAATATTCATTGAAATCCAATGAAATAATTCTGTGTAAAATATTTGAAAGAGTAAAACATAGGAAACTCAAAATATCACTTAATCAACATTTCAAAAAGGCAATCAGTAAGTACAAAGAAATCTTAACATTTTCTCGTTTTTAATTGATCATAAAGTCATTCAAACAAAATGGGTGGCAAAAGTCTGACTCATTCTAATTATCAAAGAGAAGCATCAATGGCGGTAACATCATTACAGAGGTCCCAAAGGTTTACTCAACTTGACCCTCTTTGAATTCCTAAACGACTTAAATGCATGGCATCCATGGAACAACACTCCCAAACGTCCCCCCCCCCTTTGAAGGCGCTTTCTGAAAAGCACATAGGATCAATCTCTCAGACCCGTATGTAAAACTCACTGACTGCCTTTTCACCAGTAACTTTCTCCCCAACAAAGTCCTGCTTTCATCTCCAACACTGATTTTTTTTTTGCAGACTTCCAAACTCTCCCGATCTTTCCTAAACTGTTGAGCAGTAGTTGTCTATTCCCTTTTTTCCCCCTCCTCCTTGAGAAATAACATCAACCTTCCCTATTATGAAAAAGAAAAAGAAAATTACCGAGGCGCTCGAAGAGCCAGAGGAGACAGTTGCAACACATGGCAGCCTCTGGGAGATTTTTTTTAAAAAAAAAAAATCAAAGAACAAAAAAGCGAGTCGGTGGCCGCCAGATGCTGCGATCGATCTCCTGCTAGACAAGACCTCGGTCCAGGTAGACGTGCAGCAGCCCTCCCCTGCACGGACAACCTGTACAGACTCAATACCAACTGGCAAGTCGCAAACTCCCAGGGTACCTTTCAAACCCTTGGCTTCTCCAACCCAGAAAAGACTTGACCGCTCCGCTTCTCCCCCTCCTCGCCCTAAAAGTACAACTTCTTCTCCAGAGAATAACTTTTTCCCCCCCGGAGCACCCATTTCTCCTCTCATTCCCCGTGAGGGGAACCGGGGAGGGGGGAGGAGAGGGCTTAAGGGAAGAGGTGGCCCGGGGGGCGCCCGCCGCTGCCCCGCCAGCACTAGGCCAGAGACACGCCGCACTCACCCCCAAACTACATAGTTGGTCTTCACGTTCTTGGGCCAGGAGAACTCCCCGAAGATCACTTCATCCCCCTTGACCACGATCTCCTTCTTCTGGATGTTGTACTGTCGCAGGACGCTGAGCACGTCCGCCATCTTCGCCCCCCTCGCTGCTGCCGCCGCCGCCGCCGCGGGCCCCGGGCACCGCCGTCGCCGCCGCGCCCGCCGCCTCCTCTCGCCGTCGCCTCGCCCTCTTCGCCCGCCGCCGCCGCCGCCGCCGCGAACCAACAGCCGCCACACTCAACAGCCGTCCGCGTCTACGACAGCAGCACGGGCAGAAGCCACCCAGGCCGCCGAGGACCCCGCGCTATATAAGGCAAGGCCCCGCCGCGGGCTGCCCGCGGAGAACGCCTGACTGACCCACGCTTCGCCAGGGCCGCGGGCCGCCGCCAGGGGGCGCCGCGGCCGCCCGAGCGGACGCGCCTCCCAGACGCCCGCGGGGCACGCCGCCGACACCGGGGGAAACAGGGAGCCGGCCTCGGCGCGCCCCGCGTGGCGTGCGTGCGGCGCCTCCGCCGACTCGGGCCCGGCGCGGGCTCCAAGGCTCGCACTGGGCGAGCGACAGGTGCGCGCGCACCTGCTGGGCGCTTCCGCACTTTCCATCCCGGAGCGCGCGGGGTGATTGCCTTTCCCTGCGCCAGCCCGCTCTTCCCTCTGCAGAAGGTTTCCCTTCCCTCGATCCTTTAGGACCACGTCCCTGCCTTTCTGCCCGCAGCGGAGCCGCACTCGGCGAAATATCCTGTCCCCGTGGTCGGGATACGCTACTACGGAAAGCTGGAGCTTGGGAATGTGGACTTTTTCAAGTTTACGCTGGGTTTTAATTAGGGATGGCTTTGCAAAGAGGAAGAGTTAGGTGAAGTACAATTTGTTAGTCTCCGGTCTCCCAACACCGTTTGATTGGTGAACAGAATAAAAAAAAAAAAAATCAATACGAGAATAAGCTGAAAGCATCCCAACGCGTCGACGAAGAAGTACCAGTCATTGTTGACTCTAACCCCCTCCGTTCTTTGGAAACAACTTTTTTCCATGCCGGCAACTTCTCCCGGATAATCAAAAAAAAAAAAAAAAAGCCTCCAGTGGTTTCAGGTTATCAATGGAAGAAATACTCCTTCAGAAACCTCAAACTGTGAATTAGAACACTTTCAGACGACCAGATGTTTTTAAGTGGCACTCAAAAGGCTGGCAGGTGCCTTTATGGTTATGGGAACCTAGAAATCAATGCTGCAGACTGTGCATGGCCTGTGTACCTTAAGCATACACTTCAAGCCTAATGTTTCTTTTTCACTCTGTGGAAAGGAGGCACGCTTTGTTAGTTATAAAACCAAATACTTTGACCTGGTTTTTTTTGGGGGGGGAGGAAATGAACTTTTGTTATATGTGGCAAAGAGTACTTTGGGTATGGAAGTATGTGGATTAAAAATGTTCGCTCCACAAATGTCTTTCTTCTTTCAATGTGTCTCTGAACCTCACTGCAGATGCAGAACTGACCGTGCTCGTCAGTCCCTTTCACATGTCTGTGTTTATGCCTGTATCACAGCACCCAGAATTTCCTTGTGCCCTTCGTTTGCTTGTCTACCTCCTAGGAAATGAAACGACTGTATGACACGCGGTATATATTGGTCATCATATGTACTGCTCTTGGTACAGTAACAGCTCCTAGAAAGATGTCGAATTAGTAAGTGAAAAGATACAGGTTCCTAGTAAAGTTTGAGGTAATAAATGCATGGGTAGGTTTCGTGACGAGTTAAAGAGAGTCAATAATACTTTTTATGAATTTCATTTCATATACAAATCATTTCCAACCAATTTCTCTTTTTGATTAGTTTATGGTTTTAAAGTTAATGGTCTGTAAACTCAACGTTGTAAGACACATGGTAAGCCGGGTGGTGGTGGCGCATGCCCGTAATCCCAGCACTCTGGGAGGCAGAGGCAGGCGGATTTCTGAATTCGAGGTCAGCCTGGTCTACAAAGTGAGTTCCAGGACAGCCAGGGATATACAGAGAAACCCTGTCTCGAAAAAACAAAAACAAACAAACAAACAAACAAAAAGACATGTAGTTAGTAATTTATAGTTTATGACAGTTAAAGCACTAAAAAATTTACATCATTTTTGTTATATAAATTCCCTTAAATTGTCCCTCTCATGTTAGTTAAGCCAAGAAGACCAAAATCTAATAAAAGATAATAGTAGCCTTAGAACTTTGGAAGAGTAACTAAAAAATGATATTCAAAACAGTTTTATCGTGGGTAAAGCTGTGCACTTCATAGTGACACATGTACATTGGTAATAACCAACAGCTCTCTAATTGGACTTAAGAACCACTCAACAAGAGGGACTTCATGTCTGGTACAGGGCTAACTCCCCATGCTAGTAACATCATGGATCTTGAAGGAGAACCTACAACCTCCACTTCACTAAATCAGCATACTCCCTGACTTCATTCTAAATATTTATCCTTTGCCCACAAATAAGTGTAATTCTCACCCCTCTTCAAAAGTTTTTCTCTTTGCAACAAATAGAGACCATTGCAGGAAACCTCAACTGATCAAACGCGGAGCTGTGTGGAGCTGAGCCATAGCGGACACATCTACAACACAACCCCTCCACGTAAGGCTCAGGGATCATTTCCAAAGTGGGGTGGAAAGATTGAAGGAGTCAGAAGAACAGGAACGTTGCTAGGAGACTGTGTCTCCTAGAAATGTCAGAGAAGCTACACCTATGAAGTCTCACTAACATGGCTGCCTAAATATGGCCTGAACAAGAAAAGTGACCAGTGGACATCCTAAGATGGGAGGGAGAATGCTCATGGGACAAAGAACTCAGGCAGCAAGGAACTCTGAGAGGGTGAAATAGTCTTCCCCATGGAGAAGTGCAATTGGTTATCCAAACTGAATGGTCAGTCCTGAAAGCATACAGATACCTATATACGTGTGTGTGTGTGTGTGTGTGTGTGTGTGTGTGTATGCATGTTGTGTGTGGCTGAGCAGATTGCATTTACATATTTAGAACTGTGTAAGTGTAACAACAATTAAAAAAAAAGAGATCATGAATTTGAAAGAGCAGAGGAGGGGTTCTTGGAAGGATCTAGGAAAGGGAAGGGGAAAATAATATAATCTCAAAAATTTAAGAAAAAAATAAGTTGTGCATATCTGTAATCATGAATACCAAAATTCCCAACAACTCTTAGTTTAAAGATTATTGATAGAATAGCTAACCAACAATCAGAAAGTATCCCGTTTGCTTTTTAACCTGGGAATTATGGGTACGCTAAATACATATATACATCTATAGATCTTTGCATAGTCATTGAATCCTGATAAATCTTTTTGATTGCTGTATCCCAATGTCTCTCTTTCCAAATGCTATAAAGCTTGGGCCTCACACTGTCTTCACATGTTACCTTTTTTTTTTTTTTTTTTTTTTTTGCTTGTTAGTGACCACAGAAACATCTGTATTTCTCATAGTTGGTAGCTCACTTATTTTTAACACAAAATAATATTCCATTCTCTAGATGTGCTATGAGTCAATCATTTACAAACCAGAGGACGTCTCGGTGACTTCCAAGCTTTGTCAGCTTTGAGGCTGAGTGAACGTCAGTCATATCAATATCTTTGTCCAGGTTTTAGTTCAGGTTCAAGTTTTGAACTTTTTATGTAAAATACCAAGAAGTCAGATTGCTGGGTCAAACAGTAAAATAATGCTTAATTTTGTAAAAACTGGCAAAGTATCTCCCAATGTGAGAGTATCATTGTTTTTATTGGTTCCAACAATGAGTGAAAGTTCCTGTTGATCCATATCTATACCAGTGTGGACTATTGTCCGACTATGGTCAGTCTAGTAGGTATGTAGTTCTCTCTCTCTCTCTCTCTCTCTCTCTCTCTCTCTCTCTCTCTTCCTTTTTCTCTGTGTATCCTTGATTATCCTGGAACTCACCGTGTAGACCAGGCTAGCCTCAAACTCAGAAAGATATGATAGGCTTTGCCTATGACTATGCCTCTACCTCCACCTTCTGAGAACTAGGATTAAAGGTGTGCAGCCCAGCTGTCCCTGCAGCCGCCGCCGCCACCACCACCACCTTCATCACCACCAACAACAACAACCACCACCATCACCACTACCATTAACTCAGCAAGGGGAAAGGAAATATTATCAAAGAAACACTAGCAACCAAACACGGTAACAGGCCAGGCTACACCAAACAACCCTATCTCAACAAACAAACAAACAAACAAACAAACATGATTTCCTTCGTCCTCCCGACACGGCCCATCTGTCCTGGCCTGCTGCCCTCTTTGTCCATTAGAGATTCCAGCACATGAATTATTGTTTTCATTCCTAGTCTGATAATTCCAACAGCCCTGCCAAGTCTTTCTGATACTTTGTTTTGACTTTATCGTGTTTTTATTCTGTTTGGTAAACCTTATAATTTTTTTCTTGATAGCCGCACATAATGTACCAGTTAAAAGGAATGGCTATAAGGCCTTGGAAGGTTCCATTAAGTTGCAGGGAAGGGAATACGTTCTACAGCCAGATAACTAGCCGTGGGTCTCCAGAGTGGGCTTGTGGCACTGACTGAGGACAATGCGCATTCTCTCGGGCTCAGAGAGACTCAGTAAGAATGGCCTGGACCGCCGGGCGGTGGTGGTGCACGCCTTTAATCCCAGCACTTGGGAGGCAGAGGCAGGCGGATTTCTGAGTTCGAGGCCAGCCTGGTCTACAGAGTGAGTTCCAGGACAGCCAGGGCTACACAGAGAAACCCTGTCTCGAAAAACCAAAAAAAAAAAAAAAAAAAAAAAAGAATGGCCTGGACCTGTGTGCACCCCCATGTAGAAAGAAGGGTACATGTTTCTGCAACTTGCTATTGTCTCATAGCACAGGAAGCATCTGGCAAAATCCCAGCAGTCCAGAGCTAACTTGTTAGGTTTTCTGTTCTTTGTGTCTTTTTTTTTTTTTCTAGAAGAAGCCTTGTTAAGAAAAGAGTTCTCTGTTATATTTCAAAATTATCTTTTCTCTGTCTTTCTAGGGTGGCCAGGGCTACATACACAGAGAAACCCAGTCTTGAGAAAAAAATTTTTTTTAAAAATCTATTTTACCATTTCATTTACCAACTGTAGTTATATATTTTATTTACATATATTAAAAATATTATTGGCAGCCGGGCAGTGGTGGCGAACGCCTGTAATCCCAGCACTCTGGGAGGCAGAGGCAGGCGGATTTCTGAGTTCGAGGCCAGCCTGGTCTACAGAGTGAGTTCCAGTACAGCCAGGGCTACACAGAGAAACCCTGTCTCGAAAAAAAACAAATCCAAAAATATTATTGGCACATGTATCCACACTCATATGTGGAATTTTTTGTTTTGTTTTGTTTTGTTATGAGGTGAATTTTCTCTGTATAGTCCTGGATATACTTAGATTCCCTCTGTAGACCAGGTGCCTCTGCCTCCGGAGTGCCGAGATTAAAGGCATATGCTATTATAATACAGAAATAAATAATAATGACTCAGAAAACCAACTTAGGAGATTTAGAAACTTTAAACTGAAATAAATTTGACACTGACCCCATTTAAAATACAACTTTCTGTTGGCATTATTTTTACATGATATAAAATTTAAAAAATAAATCACACCAGAAGTTTCTTTTTCACCTTGAAATTAAGGCTATGTTTTCTTGTAATAATGATAACAAAGGCTATTCAATAAATACACTTTTCAAAGTTTGCAAAATAAACACAAAATGTTCTCCCCCCCCCTCCATTTTATCCATTAGCTATTCTGTCTTATTCAGACTGCATATTCCCAAATGAGGACACAGCAAGAGGATGTGTCCGCTTGCTCATCGATCAATCTTTATAACTTCCCAGGAAAAACAAAACACAGACACAGAAGAGAGGGAAAGAGCTTCAAGCAAATATGAAGTGATCGGTGTGCCAGGTTAATTATGATTTCTCTGCAAAGGGAAAAGGAAGTTGGATGGAAAAATACCCATTATAAAATACACACCTGCGAGTGTAACTGTGTTTGTTTCATTATTGTTCCTTCTGTTCTTGGAGATGGGTTCTCTCTGTCAGCTCTGGCTGTCCTGGAAATTGCTACACAGTCCAGGCTGGCTCTAGTGTTTTATTATAGCTAATTTAAAGAATATATTCTTGGGCTCTACCAACTTTGCTTAAGCTATGCCATGTGGGGCAGCGGGGGAGGGGGGACCTGCATTTTATTAACCTTCAAAACTAGGTATAGAAAAAAGAGTGTTTCGTGCGTGCCTCAATAAGATATTCTTCTCGGCCGGGCAGGGGTGGTGCATGTGGCACACGCCTGTAATCCCAGCACTTGGGAGGCAGAGGCAGGTGGATTTCTGAGTTCGAGACCAGCCTGGTCTACAGAGTAAGTTCCAGGGCAGTCAGGGCTGCGCAGAGAAACCCTGACTCAAACAACAACAACAACAACAACAACAACTAAAAGATGCTCTTTCTCTTTGCTTTGGTTGCTGCTGCTTTGAGGCAAGCTTGTCGTGTGACTCCGGCTGCCTGTGAACTAGCTCTGGCTGAGACTGACCTCACGCACCCAAGTTTCCCAACTTCCTGAGCGCTGAGTGGGAATTCAGGCATGTGACAATTTGCCTAGTTCAATTACTCCTGAAGATTGAACCTGAGACTCCATACGTGCCTGGCCAGCCCTCTACCACATGAGCTCCACCTCCAACCCTAATGTTCTCTAGTTCTTTCTTTGAGACCAAAGTGTGCAATTTCCACATGAAAGGGTTCCCCCCCTTTTTTTGTTCTAAAGCATTTGTTGAAGGGACACTCTTGATGAAAAGTAGGAAAATAACTATTGTAGTTCACACTTAGCCTTGGTAAAGCTAGTACACAGACAGCTAAGCAGATGAACACTATAATGTGAACACTGGAGGAACATGGATTTTGACAAAGAACAGGCAGTTTTCAATTGAAACTAACTTAAGAACACATTTCATAAAGATGGCTCTTGTGTAGCCTAGATCCCTGAAAAATGCCAAAATACACCTGTCACCAAACCCAAGTTGGACAAGCCCAATTCCGAGCAGATGAGATTAAACACAGCACAGGCAAAAGTCAAAACTAGTGAGGATGTCTTTGGATAAGTCTTGAAGAAGAAGAAGAAGAAGAAGAAGAAGAAGAAGAAGAAGAAGAAGAAGAAGAAGAAGAAGAAGCAGCTTTTTGAGACACTGTGAGAGCTTTGTGTAATCTTGGAATGGTCCTAGAACTAGCTCTGTATACCAGGTTGGGCTCAAACTCACAGAGATCTGCCTGTCTCTGATTGCTAGGATCAAAGGCATGCATTTGAATAATTCTTAAGAAAGACTCAAGGCATGAAATTCTTAGGCAAATAGATGGAACTAGAAAATATCATCCTGAGTGAGGTAAACCAATCGCAAAAGAACTCACATGGTATGCACTCACTGATAAGTGGATATTAGCCCAGAAGCTTGGAATACCTAAGATACAATTCACAGACTACATGAAGCTCAAGAAGAAGGAAGACCAAAGTGTGGATACTTCAGTCCCTTTTAGAAGGGGGAACAAAATACCCATGGGAGGAGATACAGAGACAAAGTGTGGAGCAGAGACTGAAGGAAAAGCCATCCAGAGACTGTCCCACCTGGGGATCCATTCCATACAGTTACCAAACCCAGACACTATTTCAGATGCCAATAAGTGCTTGCTGACAGGAACCTGATATAACTGTCTCCTGAGAGGCTCTGCCAGTGCCTGACAAATACAGAAGTGGATGCTCTCAGTCCACTACTGGACTGAGCATGGGGTCCCCAATGGAGGAGCTAGAGAAAGGACCCAAGGAGCTGAAGGTGTTTGCAGCCCCATAGGAGGAACAACATTACCAACCAGTACCCACAGACTTTAGTCCCAGGGACTAAACCACCATCCAAAGAGCACACATGGAGGGACCCATGGCTCCAGCTACATATGTCGCAGAGGATGGCCTTGTCTGGCATCAATGAGAGGAGAGGCCCTTGGTCCTGTGAAGG
The DNA here is from genome assembly GCA_964023405.1 of Apodemus agrarius. Taxonomy (NCBI): domain Eukaryota; kingdom Metazoa; phylum Chordata; class Mammalia; order Rodentia; family Muridae; genus Apodemus; species Apodemus agrarius. Next base: position 51,129,079 of record OZ030017.1, on the reverse strand, counting down.
CTGGTTGCCCCAGTATAGAGGAATGCCAGGACAGGCAAGCAGAAGTGGGTAGATTAGTGAGCAGGGGAAGGGGGGATGGGATAGGAGGTTTTTGAATGGGAAACAAGGAACGGGAACAACATTTGAAATGTAAATAAAGAAAATATCTAATAAAAAAAAGAAAGAAAGAGGGACTCAAGGCATATTTGATTCAAAGACATTGACCTAAGAAGACCTTCTGACCCTCTTAGTTCCAGCTCAAAGATAATACCTCTGCCTGGCTTCTCCCTATAAATCCTTCATGTAATAGGTAACCAGACCAGCAAACCATTGGAAAGTTAAACAGTTTGAAAAAGAAACAGTGGAATTTTGATTAGCTAACAGCAAGATCCTAAGAGACCTTACTCCTAAGAATATAAAATGAACCCTTTCTATGCACAGCCTTGACAGAATACTGGAGTTTAATCTGCAACTTAATTCTCTGTAAACTTACTTTTTTGTGTGTGTGCCAGAAGGCCTTGGTCGAAAGGACACACAGATTTCAGATGGCTGAACTAGGCAATTGAGTTTCCTCATCGGCTGCAAGGGTCACTACTGAACCTATCTAAAAGCTTTATTTTTATTTTATTATTATTATTACTACTACTACTACTACTACTACTACTACTACTACTACTACTACTACTACTCTTTTGCCAATGGCTTACAAACAAAGACCATCAGGAGAAGCAATCTAGCATAGGCCATGAACCTGTCCACTGTGATGAGGAGTCAGGCTGCAAAGCTACTCATCCGCTGATCAGAATCGCTGTTTTAACTAGGCACACAACACAATGGTTTAAATACGTGTGATGGCAAGGACACTCTGAGTGAAATGTGTGCTGTTGACGTAGTAGGCACAGCCCTGTCAAAGACGCCTGTGCCTCAGACCCAAGGGAAAATAGGAACACCATACCTGCCCTATCCCTCTCCCCAGGTGAGGAGCTCAAAGGGATAGCTCAGCCTTCCTGGTCCAGGAGCAGGTGTTGATGTGTTTGCAGAAATTGTGCACCATCGCTTTCTCCCCACCCCCACACTAGGATTATGGCCTGAAGGCTGCTCCTCTACAGAGTGTGCCTCCTTGCTCAGCTGTCTGTAATTACCCCGCCTCCTTGTTTGTCTGTATGCAATAGCACCGCCTCCTTGTTCAGCTGCTTGCAATAACCAGCTTCCCTGTTCGACTGTGTACAGTAAACGTGCTGCACTTCTTGGATGCTTTGTTTCGCTATTGGACGGCCGATCCTAGCTTCTCTACATGTCTTGTGTGTTTGTCTTTTCTCCACTGACTTGCTGCCTCAGTCAGAGTCATCCCTGGACTCTTGCTAGACGTGAGAAAGATGGCTGTTCCCTTCTGAAATCATGCTAAAATTTGACCCATGGTGTAAAAGTGGTAAACAGTAGCAAGACCTCTAAGGGCCAGTTTGTTCTTTAGAAGGAATTACTGCTGACACTCTGGAAAGTGAGCCCAGCTGTGAAGCGCCTAATCTCTTATCTGGGAATGCTGTTTTTGTTATCACCCAGGAAAGGAGTGGACTAAGTCAACTTGCAAACACAGTGAAAATTGCAGACCTCTCAGAGTTCTGAACCACGATGTGGCAACATGTTTTTGTAAAAAGTTAACTGATAACTGTTAGAAGATTGGTGGTCTACAGATGCTCTCTGCCATTTTCTCTTTTTATCTTAACTCTTTCTTTTCTTCTTTCCTTCCTTCCTTCTTTCTTTCATTTGTTTGGAAACAACCCCCTAAAAATGAGGTGGTGGGGGCATTCTTAGCTTTCAAGCCATACAAACCGTGCCACAAATGGTCTTTGACCAATATGGAATTTTGACTTGTTTTTGATGTATACTTATTAGATAAAGTCTGCTGGCTCCATTTACTGTGTGCTATGTAGCATAGGCCATGAACCTATCATGTGCTTATGTCAACAGGAAGACTATACATTGCATATACCTATTAACACTTACATAAGAGAATGCTAGCTCAGACTTGCTCAGTTTGGGTTTATGCGCTAAGAATATAACTCGGCTAGCAGAGTCCTCCCCTCGTGTGAACACATTTCTGAGTTGCATCCTCAGTCCAACATAAGCAGGAACTAGTGGCACACATGTAATTCCAGCAAGCAGAGGTACAAGAACACAAGTTTAAAGACAGCACTGAGGCCAGCATGGGACCCTGCCTTTATCAATCAATCAATAATTCAATTAATCAATACAATTTGGCATATGTGTTACATTATTTGGGGACATACACACTTTAGTTATAGTCTAAGTATGTTCCCTAAAAATTCATTTGCTAGTGGTATGGTCCCAGTGGAGTGACGTTAAGAAGTAATAGAACGGGCTGGAGAGATGGCTCAGTGGTTAAGAGCACTGACTGCTCTTCCAGAGGTCCTGAGTTCAAATCCCAGCAACCACATGGTGGCTCATAACCATCCATAATGGAATCTGATGATACCCTCTTCTGGTGTGTCTGTAAACATCTACAGTGTACTCATATATTAAATAAATAAATAAATAAATAAATAAATAATAGAACATTTAAGAAGGTTTGAGGACTGCATATGCTCATTCACATCTTGTTTTTTAAAATTATTTTAAAGTGTTAAAGTTATTCTTTGCCTAAATATTGTACAAAAAGGAGCTAGCTAGCACAGTTATGTATTAGAACATATATATAATAATGGTTCAACTGTCAGAACCAAAAATAAATTTTGTAAAAGAAAAAAAATAAGGGTAGATTTGGCCCACAGAGTTATTGTTTTATGTCTCTAGAAGGTATTAGTGAATAAAGAAATAGATGAAGCTAAAACTGTAATTAGAAATGAGGTAGGAGTTGCAGTGGCCATATTTAGATGCGTTTGGACTGTCTTGCTTTATCTTGTTCCAAAGACAAAGTGTGTTTTGAGCTGACTGTTGATGGAGTGAGATTATTTAACAGGTAAACATCATGGTCAGGTTGCTTTTGCCAGTTCAGATGGTCACAGAAGAGGAGGTAGAGGACCTCAGAAGCCCTATTCAATTTACCCTTGACAGAAGACAGATGGACAGGTCTTTGGCTTGAGTCTGCCCCTTCTAAGATAGTGGTGAGTTGATAACGTGGGACCAGAGGGACTTAAAATCAACTGTTTCATTATTCGCTTTTTAAAGAGTGTTTTGGCATATGTGTGTGTGTACATATGTATGCCTGTGCATGCATGTATGCCTGGTTCCCGTAGAGGCCAGACGAGAGCACTGAATTCTCAGTTCCATTCTTCTCAAATGGTAAATTGTCCATCATTAATTAGAGACACATTTCCTTTGGGAAACCAGAATAGTGTGGCTATTGCAGCCATGGTTTCAGGGGTCACTGGCATTCAAGGCACAGTCCAGCAAGGGACTAGCCTCAGTTAGCTTTTTTTTAGCCCTTTGGTACTTTCTATTCTTTGTACATACAATGAGGATAAGAACATACTTGCTTCATAGGAGTGCTAAGCAAGATGAGTGGAAAGAGTACTTGAGCCAGGTCGTGGTGGGGCACGCCTTTAATCCCAGCATTGGGAAGGCAGAGACAGTGGGCATCTCTGTGAATTTGAAGCCAGCCTAGTCTACAAAGTGAGTTCCAGAATAGTCATGGCCACACAGAGAAACCATGTCTAAAAAAAAAAAAAAAATTATGTGAATGTATTCACAAAAGTCTATGAGTTGGGAGTTTCTCTCTCTCTCTCTCTCTCTCTCTCTCTCTCTCTCTCTCTCTCTCTCTCTCTCTCTGAGACAGGGTTTCTCTGTGTAGCCCTGGATGTCCTGGAACTCACTCTGTAGACCAGGTTAGCCTTGAACTCAGAAATTCACCTGCCTCTGCCTCCCAAGTGCTGGGATTATAGGCGTGCGCCATCACCGCCCGGCTAGGGAGTTAATTCTCTCTACGTCCACATCCCCACTGCCCCCACATCTTGATTCTTGCCTTCTGCTGCAGACAATACAGCAAGGAGCTCCTTGCCAGTGCCTTGCATTAGATATAGCATCTAATACATCAATAGATATAAATCCTCTTTTTCTTTCGGTACCAACTAGTGCCTTTCTCTTCAAAAAAATGTTTTTCTTTCCATAGTTTAACCTATGTCCTCCTTTGAGGAGGGTAAATTGTAGGTTTAATTGAGGAGGTAAATTGTATCTTTTACCCTAAAAGGAGGGTAAAAGATACAATTTAAATAAACAGAATATTTTACAGTTCCTACTTAGTATTAGTGTGTGTCTTGTATATGTGCTGGATGTGTATATCGGGGGAGCATGTTTATCCGTGGCACCCATGTGCAAATCAGAGGGAAATGTTCACTCCTTCTATGCCAGGCTCTAGAGGCTGAACTCTGCCTGTCAGGTTTACACAGCAAGCGTCTTCACCCGCTGAGTCACCTTTGCCCAAGAAATGTTTTACTGTAGTTAAAAATTCCACTCGAGTCAATGTTGTAACTCAAAATGGGTAGGGATGGAAGAAGGGGAGGAGAAGAAAAGAGGAACAGATGGTAGCAGGGGTGAGTAGGTGGGGGATTGCTCTCCAAAGGAAGAGAGAAGCCTATTCTGTCAATGTGTAATGTATGTTCCTTATATGCCTTTTCTGGGTGTGCCCGTGGGAGTACCCGTGTGTGTGTGTGCCTGTGTGTGTGCCCATGTGCATGTGCGTGCGTCAGTGTGGGTGTGGGTATGTGTGTGTATGTGTGTAGGCCAGAGATAAATGTGAATGCCTTTCGCTTTTACCCTTCTCCTTAGTGTTTGAGAGTCTCTTCCTCAATCTGGAGCTCACTGCTTCAACAAGACCAGCTGGCAGTGAGCTCTGGAAGCTTCCTGTCTCTGCTTTCCCAGTGTAGGATTACAGGTATGCTTCTCCACACCCAGCCTTTGACACAGGTGCTGGGGTATCATTTTGCTAAAACATCAGCCCCACATACACACATCCCACACACTCGTGCTGTCTCTGATTATCATGGAGTCATTAACGATAACGGGGAGGACTTTCCTTGAAGGAGAAATGTGAAAATATGTACATTGTTATACACACAGGCCTTTCAGCTCACAGTGGCCTTGACACTCAAGAAGGGCCACGCCCCGTTGGACCTGCTCCAGGGGCGGGAGCCACGCCATTCCAATGCTACCGAGGCCGAGCCAGACCAAATGAGAATCTCTCCAACCTCAGCTTACAGTCTTTCGTAGATCAGTGTCTCCAGATTGCATTCACCAGTCTCATTTATTAGGATGAAAGTATTAAGTCCCTCGCACAGTAGATTCTGATTGTGTTTGTTAACTTCTCTAATTAGAGGTTCGGAATGTTAGGACAAATACGTAGTGAAAATGGACTTAGTATGTAAATACTTTGGAAGAAAGCAATATGAAAAGTGCTGTAGTTCTACATGTATTCCAAACTGTATGTGTTTTAAACTGAGTCCGCAAATTTATTTATGGTATTTGGAGGTAAAGCTTTTGGGATTCTTAAGATCTTCATATTAAGTCATGCTGTCATTCCCCCCCCCCCAATCATCTACCACCCCACCTCAGTAGATCTGGTAGCTTCGTGAGAACAGGAATGAAGACTTGGCCTGGCCCAAGGATGCTCAGGATGTCTGACATGCTTGAGTACGTGAAAACACTTAAGGAGGCCCTCTCCAGATGCCGGCCCGCACCATCCTCGTGAGACGAACTTCTATGCACTATGAACTTTGGATATTTTGTTGTAACAACAGAACGCAGGCTTAGGAGGGAAATTGAAATTTTTTCATATCTTTGAGAAATTACAATTGATACTTTATTGGTCAGTGTCCTTCAAAGAAAGCACTCTGTGTGTTTCTGTCTGTGTGTCGTCTGTGTCTCTGTGTGTGTGTTAGCTTGTTGTTTTGCTTATTTCACTTAACTTTTTTGTTTTCCTTTGTTGTTTTTTTTTGTTTTCTTTTTTTTTTCTTTTTCTTTTTGGTCTTTTCGAGACAGGGCTTCTCTGTGTAGCCCTGGCTGTCCTGGAACTCACTCTATAGACCAGGCTGGCCTCGAACTCAGAAATCCACCTGCCTCTGCCTCCCAAGTGCTGGGATTAAAGGTTTTTTGTTTGTTTGTTTGTTTGTTTGTTTGTTTGTTTGTTTGTTTTCTAAACTGAATTGTTAAGTACCTCAGCATGGATTGCCTAGCACTAATTGTACTTCTACAGATCACTGCTCTAACACGCCCGCCACAAGAAATGTCAGTTATGTGTTAGAGTTGTAGGCAGATGGCTTGAGTTCTGCTGGAATGACTAGTAGTTGAAGTTTAGGCAAATCAATTAAAGTCTTAAAGATTCCTGAACAGCATTTACCTAACCATGAAACGAGAGGAGAAAGAAGGTGTACATCAGAACTCGGTTTAATGGCTTATTTGTTCTTCAGAATAGATGTTTAAATTAGGAAGCATAGACAATTCATGTTTGTTTTTTTTAAAAACAGCTTATTAAAAGAGTAGGTCTAAGTTTTATCTCAAATCACATTGAACCAAAATTATTCCCTATGAGTAACTTGGAGGCCACTTCTCTGCCCACTCTCCTCTGTTATCTCCTACCTTGTCTGGTTAACACTCTTCTTAAAACTCAGGCTAGAAGTTATTTTCCCTAACCAGACATGGGGCACACCTCTCAGAAGGCAGAAACAGGCAGTTGGCTGAGTCTGAGGCCGGCTTGGCTTATAGAGCCAATTCCAGGACAGGCAGAGTTGCACAAAGACACCCTGTTACAAAGAAATCAGATTAATTAGTTAAAAAATAATATGAAGAAGTTACCTCCAACATGATACTTCCAATAAGAAAAAGAAGATATACTAGAATCTATCTCCTCAAACCCTCAAAATCAGTCCCGACTATGCTTATGAAGGCCATTTTCATTTTTCCATTTTCATCCCAGTGCTTTGACATACTGTGCACATAAAACTTGCTGAATGCAGGAAAAAGCATTTTGACCTATATGGAATTTCACTGTTTAATGGGGGGGGGACAGAATATTCAAGCTGTACATTACTCTAGAACTTGGTTGTGGGGCTACGACTCCACAGGCACTGAAACAGGCACCTGGGAAAGGTAAGGACTTTGTAAGGATTTCCAGTTCCCAACCACGGTCTCCATGCGGTTAGTGGTTGGTCTTCCCTCCACCTTCGTGCATACATGAACTACCCCAGCCCTTTCTTTTTCTTCTCCGTGAAAGGGTGGCCTTTACACTGACTGGTCTGCCTTGAAGTCTGTTTCAAAATACAAGTTATAGTAGCTGATTTCTTTTGCTGTACATGGCATCAAATAGATGTCTTCTGTTTGATCTCCTTTGGATATAGCCTTCATTTGCTTTCGCAGATGATCCAGGTTTAGCGAGATGAAGGCTTTCCCTTGGTCCGATTGGTTGACCCAGGGTTCTAACATGCCAGACTCTTGTAGTCGTCCAAAGGTCAAGCTGGGTCAGTGGCTCTGAGTTCAAGTTTGCTATCTTAGGATAGTGAGAATTAAATACTTGGACTCACGGGGGAGGGGGTGTATGCAAAGCAGAAACAGGCTCTGTTGAGAATTATTACAGAAAAGCGAGACATTTGGGGAAAGTGACAAATGAAGGAAAAGCATGAGAAACTGCTGAGAGTTGGGAGGGGGGTTCTAAGAAAGAAAAAAGAAAGCAAGAAAAAAAAAAGACATCGAGTTTCTTTGTCTAGGGTTTCTATAGGGTGATGGCAGAAACTCAAGCCATCTTTGTTGACATTGGTTCATCGTCTGGACTATCATAAGCTGAGGCAAGGGAGGGTCCACTTATTCTTTATGCAGGACTCCCTGGCCCAACCAGGAAGATGATCATGAGCTGTCCACCATCTGCCCACCCAGCCCATTCCTCCGTCCAGTCATTCCTAAGGAGTTTTGTTGCTGACCTTGCCTGTCAGCTCATGTTGCTACCTCTGACCTTGCAAGTATCTCTCTGGGTAGTGATGACTCCGTTCAGTTTGTTCTCACATTCACACGACCAGGGAGTTAACTCTTATCTCAGCCCTCAGCCCCTGAGGGTACATGCCATCTCTTTTTGTTGCCTCTCATTTAGCTCCTCGTCTTTGGGATGCTCTAGGTGGTCTCCTAGCTGGCAGCATTATTTACTTACAGTTTAGTCTGTTGTGGTGAGTTACATCAGAAGCCAGACCACCCGTGCCCTGATTAGCCTTAACTGTCAACGCAGAGTCATCTGAGAGGAGATGACCCCGCGGAGGACTGTCTAGATCAGGTTGATTTTTGACAATTCTGTGTGGGATTATCGTGATGTAGAAGGGCCCAGCCGTCCCTTAAAGACTGTGTGATCTTGAAGTTAACCCTTTCCACCTCTGAGTTCCTTTTGGTCACAGTGTTTTATCCCTGCAGAAGAGTCAGATTCGAACAATACAAAAGGATGACAGTGATTTCCATGCATCCCTCAAGGGCTTGGGAGGATTGGTGAGGAAACAAGGAAGTGTGGTCACTGGCCCAGGCCTCTGTCTGCCTTGGTTAGTCACACTCTATTCTAAGCCCTTATCTTATTCCTCTTTCTCACTTTGCTGTATTAACTCTTTGTTTGTTTGTTTGTTTGTTTGTTTGTTTTTATAGACCATATTTCTCTACATAACTCTGATCTGGAACTTACTTTGTAGACCTGACTGGCCTCAAACTCACAGTGATCTGCCTGCCTTTGCCTCCCAAATACTGGATTTAAAGCTATGGGCCACCATACCTGGCTTCTCTCTCTCTTTCTCTCTCTCTCTCTCTCTCTCTCTCTCTCTCTCTCTCTCTCTCTCTCTCTTTGGTTTTTAGAGACAGGGTTTCTCTGTGTAGTCCTGGTTGTCCTGGAACTCACTCTGTAGACCAGGCTGGCCTCGAACTCAGAAATCTGCCTGCTTCTGCCTCCCAAGTGCTGGGATTACAGGCATGTGCCACCATGCCTGGCTGCGATACCTGGCTTCTCTTAATCGTCCTTTTAACCCCAGCCTTACTACAATATAGGTGAGCAAGTTGCAGATTTCACCATGGGCCTCTTTCTCTTACCAATGACAGAGGCATAGTTCCTCCATTGATGATAAATTGTTTTCTGAACACAGACTCTTTCTTTTATGATTACAGTACGTTCTTAGAAAGCATATATCCTGCATATTAAATCAATATATTTTATTTATTCCTTGATAATTTTATGCATGTGAACAATGTGTCTTGAACCTATCTTCCCCAAGGTCCCGCCTCACATTCTCCTCAGGCACTCCCGGCACATCTCCTCCATCCTCCATGTCCTCTCCTTGTTCTCATAACCCACTGAGTGCACTTACTGCTGCCTGTTGGAAGGCTGACTAATCTTGTTGGCTTGATATTGCACAAGGTAACAGTAAGCTTAGGATAGGTAATTGTTGCAACAATGTAGGTAACCATAGTTACAGTATAAGTAACTATTACTACAATGTAGATAACCATAGCTACATATAGGTAACTATTGCTACAATGTAGGCAACCATAGCCACAGCATAGGTGATTATTGCTACAATGTAGGTAACCATAGCTATTGTATAGGTAACTTGCTACAGTGTAGGCAACCATAGCTGAGGTGAGTTTATAAGAACAGAAGTCATTCCCGGTTCAGAAGACTGCACAGTAGTCCGCCCCCTCCTCTGACTCTTTTCATTCTTTTCATCCCCTCTTCTGAGCCTTGAGTCCAGGATTGATAGAGGTGCTCCATTTAGGGTTGAACACTAAATATTATACTTATTCTTAGCACTTTGACCAGTTGTGCGTCTCCCCATTAACTGATGACTACTTCAGAAAGAAGATTTTTTTCTGACCAAGGCTGAGGACATACTAATCTATATCTAGAAGGCAATTGATGACATGTATGTTTAGTAAGAGCAATAGTATTAGATTCCTCCCTAAGGGACATGACCTCCCAGGCCATGGGATTTTGATTAGATTCATAGTACCAAGTATGAAATCCTCCCAGTGGAACAAACCTCAAATCTAATCTGCAAGTAGTTGGTTATCTCCATAACCTTTATACCATTATTGTACCAGGGACACATCTGGCTTGTCAGATGGCTGGTGTAGAATACACGGTTAATGGCTAGCTAATACCTTAGTTTGGGTTTTATATAAAGTAAGTTGATAGAAGCTAAAATTGTTTCTGTTTATTCATTTTGCAGAGTGAGAAAATTGGACCCAAGACTGGTGCACGCCAGGCAAATGCTGTGCCATGAAGCTTTAATTCCAGACAGAAGTATATATTATTTTTTAACTAGTTATGGCACCCATAGGCTTTTATGTTTGAATCATTGTCAGTTTTGGAAGGTGCAGCTTTGTGGGAGTAGAAATGGCCTTGTTCAGAGAAGTGTGTCACTGTCTGGGTAGGCTTTGATGTCTCAGGTGCTGAAGTCCAGCCTGGAGTTAGATTGACTGCATAACCCTTGTTTGGATGATCAGACATATAACTAAGAAGATCTGGGACTGGAGAGATGGCTCAGCGGGTAAGAGCACTGACTGCTCTTCTGAAGGTTCTGAGTTCAAATCCCAACAACCATATAGTGGCTCACACCATCCATAATGAGATCAGACACCCTTTTCTGGTGTGTCTGAAGACAGCTACAGTGTACTTACATATAACAATAAGTAAATAAATCCCTAAAAAAAAAAAAAAGATGGTCCATCTCAGGGTAGAGTGGCAACTGTGATATTGCTACTTTTCCCTATATGGTATGGAATTGTCTGTCTCATACTAGCAGCTGCATGTTCTCTCTAGTGGGTGATAAGACATGGAACCAACTGTGAGACTTCTGAGAGTTTTATGTCTGTTGTGGGACTCTGAGGCTAGCCACCCTCCTCTCTGTGGTACGGGGAGGCATGCCTTGTTGAGGGTCTGCCTCACAGGAAGCACGGCAACACAGGGAAAGTGGTGGCATAAACTAGAGAGACATTGCAGTTTCTAAGAGGAGAGGGCTTGAGAGCAGTTTGTAAGCAGGCTGCGGAAGCTGTTGAATGGTGTTTTCTGTAAACAATAACTCATATAATGGAAGCAGAGAGGTCTTCGCAGAAAGAATTTGCTTTTGTTAATGGGAATACAACAGACACAAACACGTAGGGCCTATTCTGTGCTTTCATCTTTGATTTAGGTATATATATATATATATATATATATATATATATATATATATATAAAAGTGGATGAAATGGAGGTGTTAGATTATCCTCTGTACATTCATGTGTGCCTGTGTATAGATACTCATGGAGGGCCGGAAGAAGACACCAGATCTGGAGCTGGAGATACAGCCCATGAGATACCGTACATCAGTGCTGGGAACTGGGCCCTTATCATGGGAATTCTGATCATGGAAGACTCAAGCAGGCAACTGGACAGGGGGAGGAACTCTGTTTTGTTACTTGGGCCATAGCTCCCCCCCCCTTAAAATTTTCTCCTACAGATTTTGTAGGTTAGGTAACAGTGTGACCCCCTGAGTGTACTCTCTGAGTCCCATGTTCATTGAGGGGAATTGTCATCGATGTTAAACATGTTTACAGGTACAGACACTACCGGGGGAAAAATTTTGTTTTTCAGTTAGTAATGAAAAACATTCCTTTCTTCGCAAACAGGATCTGGAGCAGGCAGTGTGACCTTTAGCCAGACACTTGTGGCAATCTTTTCTCCAGGCAGCTTCTTGCAAGTGCTTGTTTTCCCAAGATAAGAGGCAGGGGCTTTCAGCAAGCACCCGACGCAGTAGAGTAAATCTTTAACATTCTACTTTTTAGTTAGTCCTACATTTTGAAAGCAAAGATTCCTACTAGACTTCCACAATCACAGCAGTAATTAGATTTTGTTAGGTGCATCTATAGCACACACACACACACACACACACACACACACACACACACACATATATATATATATATATATATATATATATATATATATTTCCTTTGGTATGAAGCAAGAGAACACAGTAGTGTTGAGCGTGTTCTGGGTGATGAGTCCTCGGGATACTTTGGGACCAATGGGAAGAATCCCACAGGGAAGGGGGAAGGGGGAAGGGAGGGAGGCAGATGTGGCAGAAGTTAGCCCTCAGGTCTGACCTTTAACGTAGAAGGAAGGCAAATCCCTGACTCACCGAGAAGATAGGAATCTTGATAACGGGCTGCAAACTAGAATAAACAGGAAGTACTCAGCATTTAAGCTGCATGAATTGGGGGGTGGGGGAAAGGCTTTTTTTTTTTTTTCTTCCATTTTTCGAGACAGGGTTTCTCTATGTAGCCCTGGCTGTCCTGGAAATCACTCTGAAGACCAGGCTGTCCTGGAACTCAGAAATCTGCCTGCCCAGAAATCTGCCTGCCTCTGCCTCCCAAGTGCTGGGGTTAAAGGCATGTGCCACCACTGCCCGGTACGGGGAAAGTTTTTTTTTTTTTTTTTTTTTTTTTTTTTTTTTTTTAAAGATACTATTACATTTATTATCTAGTGTGTGTACCACACATGAGCAGGCCAGTGGACCCCTTGTGCAAGTCAGCTCTTTCCACCATTTGCATCCGGGGGGATGGAAATCAGTTCACCAGGATTGGAGACAAGTACCTTTACCCTCTGAATCACCTTGTTAGCTCTGGGGGATAAGATCATAACAGGGACTAAAGGAGGTCAGGGGGAATCAGTCTGAGTGTGTAAAACAGAGAAATTAAAGTCATGCATTCTAGAGGCAGAGGCTCTGGATGAGGGTTTAGTTAGTGACCTTCCTGTTGCTCTGCTCTATCTCCTCCCCTGTATTTGGTTACTGTGCACTGGTATTTGTGAGGTACCGGCAGTTTGTGAGGCGCTATGTGGGTGCTAGGAACTGAACCCACTGTTCTGAAAGAAACAGTCAGTGCTCTTAACTGCTGGGACATCTCTCCAGCACACTTCTCCCATATCTGTATGGTAGAAATCATTACATTTTGAGTAAACTAGTGTAATCTTAACGTTGCTATGGGTTCTTTTTTTCCTACCTAAAAACCATCAGCCAATATTTTCAATATTTTTATTAAAATTAAAACATAAATTTTTGTATAATGCAGTGATAGCTGTTAAGTTTCAAATGCACAGATTTCTGCTTGCTTTTACTTCAGCTGTGATTACTTTTAAGTTTATATTTAAATCCAAGAATGTATTGCTTGTTGGTTTTTCGAGGCAGGGTTTCTTTGCGTGGAGTGGCGCTGGCTGTACTAGAATTTCTTTTGTAGACAAGGTTGGCCTCAAACTCAGATATCCAAAAGGCGTGTGCCACCATAGCTTACCATAACGTATTATAAAGGTTATTTAAAATAGCATTTAAAGACTAAACCTTTTCCTGGGTAGATTTTTGTGCAATCCAGTAAGAATAGAATGAGTCCCCTGTACTTTGCTGTCCTTATTCTTCTTGGGAGAAAGACAGCCAACAAGATTTTATATAAATATAAATATATATGTATGTATAATATATATGTACATAATATATATGTATGTATATATATATAAATATATATGTATGTATAATCTGAATATATATATATATTCAAGTCAGTCAGTGATAAATGCCCTGAAGGATAAAACAGGATAAAACCATGACTAGTTTATATAAATTGGGCAGGAAGGACTAAGTTTAGGGGATTTTGCTTAGATATAGTTTTATTGCACTTTTTTCTCACAGTTTATATCAAGTATTATCTTATAGAGATTTCAGTGGAATGAGACCAAAATGTCACTGAAATTTCCCTCTTCAGTGGTAATCAAATAATGTTATTAAAGTACTAGCAATTTTTATTTGTTTTGTTTTAATTTTTAGGGTCATTTATTTTTTGCTTACATTTGTTTTGCTTACATGGATGTATGCATATCTCCTGTGTGCCTGTGTGCCCGCAGAGGTCAGAAGAAGGCTTTCAATCTCCTGGAACTGGAGTTACGGACAGTTCTGTGTCACCATGTGCATACTGGGAAGTGAATCTGGGCTGCTGCAAGAGCGACACATGTTCCCTTCTGCCGAACCTTCTCTACAGGCCCGTTTTGCATTCTTAGAACAGGATCTGCAGGAACTGGAGAGATGGCTCAGAGGTTAAAAGCCCAGGCTGCTCTTCCAGAGGTCCCGAGTTCCAGGCAACCACATCACGGCTCATAACCATCTATAATGAGATCTGCTGCCCTCTTCTGGTGTATTGGTGTGTGTGTGTGTGTGTGTGTGTGTGTGTGTGTGTGTGTAGAATGTTGTATACATAAATAAATAAATAAATAAATAAATCTGAAGAAACAAAAACATAACAACAACAACAACAACAACAACAACAACAAATCCAGGATCTACATTTTCCAATCTGGATATAGCCCATCTCTTTTCTCCTGGGAGGTAGCACAGACACTCCCGTCACTCACACCCCTCACCACCCAAGGCAGGTGGGAGAGATCTGGCCCTGGGGTCATGAGTGTGGGAGAACTGGCCATGTCTCTCACCGGCTGCAACACTCAGGAGAGCGGGCCCTGCACTTCTCCTGGGCAGCAGGGTAGAGCTGGCTGTGGTTGCACAGGCTGTTGCAGAGTTGGCCCTGAGGACATGAGAGATGGAGAGCCATTGGGCAGATCAGCTCAGATACCTCTCAGGCCCAGATCCAGGGCTTTGATCCGCCCCAACATCTACTCCATTTATGAACTGCTGGAGTGCATGAAGAGGGCCAGTCTTATAGATCCAAAACTGCAAGATCTCCATGATACAGGACAATAAAAGGATATCCAAGAGGAGCCCCAGTAATGAGGTTTCATTACTGATAGAGTACCAGAGGCCAGAGGCTTCATACCAGACCAAGGAGTCATTGCAATGAACATTTGCAAGCAAAAAACCAAAAGGGTATACTGTGGGACACACCAAGACACTGTGACACACTACAGCTTCCACAAAGAGATTTTTTTTTTTTGTCTCTGTGCGGAAGTGGTTGCAAGGGAAGAGGGTAGGTACGAGGGGATGGGAGGAGTTTTGTGTCTTAGTTTGGGTTTCATTGCTGTGAAGTGACACCATGACCCAGGCAACTCTTACCAAGGAAACCATTTAATTGGGGCTGGCGAGGTTCACTCTATTATCATCATGGCAGGAATTATGGCAGCATGCAGGCAGACACGGCGCTGAAGGAGCCAAGAGTTCTTGCTCCAAAGGCAGCCAGAAGGAGACTCTTCTGCAGGAAGCCCTGAGGAGGGTCTCTTCCACAATGGATGGAGCTTGAGTACTAGTAGACCTCAAAGCCTGCCTACACAGTGACACACTTCCTCCACCAAGGCCACACCTTTTCCAATAAGGCCACGCCTTCTAATAGTGCCACTTTCCATGGGCCAAGCATACTCAAACCACCACATATGGGATTGGGGGACATGATGTGAAATGCACAAAGAACCAATAAAAGGTTTTTACAAATTGACAAAACTAGACATCCCAAGTTTAATGGCATGGAGACATGAGACAATACAATTGGGGTTGTAGACATGGCTGACCAGTCAAGGGTCCTTTGTTGCACTTACAGAGGATCCTAGGTTAGTTCCCAGCTCCAATGTCAGGCAGCTCACAGCTTCCACAAGATCTCAAGCCCTCTTGTGGCTTCTAAAACACCGCACTCATGAACGGGCACACATACTTGCACACACACTTATGTGCTCACACACACACACACACACACACACACACACACACACACACACAAATGCACACACACGCATGCACATTAACCCTACAGTGTTATACAAAAGGAATTTGTGTAGTGCTTGGGAAAAAAATAAATGCCTTTTGAATAAATTTTTTGTTCATAGGATATTGGACGGTAATGATAATTCTTCAGAAAATTAAATTTGTGAAATTATCACAATCTTTAGCATCAGTTGCCTTAAATATATCATTTTTAAAATTGTAAGAGTACCTTGTGTCTTGTGTTCAATTCTAACGTAAAGTTATAAAATAACCAGTCTCTGATTCCATTTCCTTTAGTCTCAGAACTCAAGTAAGACAGTCAAATGAAGTTTAGGTTTCACACTTTAAAGAAGTTCAGAATTTAGTGAGATGTGGCAGAACATACCTTTCATCCCAGCACTTGGGAGGCAGAGGCAGGGAGATCTCTGTGAGTTTGAGGTCAGTCTGGTATTCAAAGCACCTGGGTGTAGAACACCCAGGACTACATAGTGAGAGCCTGTCTTATAAAGAAAATACGTGATTGTATATTTAATCTTTAGTAAAGTCATTTACTAATAATTCATTTCACTTTTGAGTAATGGACTTGGAATATATCCCTTCTCAAATATGAGAACTTTAAACAGTCTCAAACTTCAAACTCTATTGGCTATATGGTTTTATTCCTGGATTTCTAAAACCTTCAGATAAACTTGGCCTTTGCCTTGAGTTTTGATCCAGGCACAGCATTCCTAGCACCCATAGAAGTTTTTGAGTGACAGGAGTAACTTCTGGTATTTTTTTTTTATTTTTTATTTTTTTTTATTTTTTTATTTTTTTTTTTGGTTTTTCGAGACAGGGTTTCTCTGTATAGCCCTGGCTGTCCTGGAACTCACTCTGTAGACCAGGCTGGCCTCGAACTCAGAAATCCGCCTATCTCTGCCTCCCAAGTGCTGGGATTACAGGTGTGCGCCACCACGCCCGGCTGACTTCTGGTGTTTTTGGTGAGCCTCTTTGCATTACACCTGCGGTTATGGTAACAACGTGATCAAGACTAGTCCTTAGCGATGTCGCTTAGAGAGCTTTTAGGAAGAAGCTGGCGTCCTTAGAAGGAATTTAGTGAGTCAGAAATTTCAACTCTGAGATGGAGATGTGATCCTGGAGATTGGATTTAAATACTAATGGCTCTTGATAAAAATCATTTATGCCTGTGTTATGACACTTTGATGAACACTTTTGAATGACAAGTCTCCTCCATGGATAAACCCTTCCACCTCATGGGCTTGAGATAGTTGTATCTTTCATAATAAAACTTTAACGGTAAATATAGAACTTTCTAGCATTTTATGACTTGTTCTAGAAAATGAGCATGAGGTTGCTTGAGATTGTAGTCAGAGTGCCCTCAGTCTCAACATTTGGTTATCACCCTACTTCTGATGAAGAGAAAAACCTATACATGGTAGCCTCCCATATAGGGTATGGTCCAGGACCCCAGTGAGTCAAGGAGCAAAACTTCCCTAGGGGTATGTCCTGGCCAGAGGGCTCAAAGTCCAAGCAGGGTAAGAGGACACTTATACATGGGGTTGTTTGTGCCATATCAAAATCTGTGCCAGAGTGATGTTGGTACCTATATAGAAAAAGACCTTGGATGAGCTGTGAACATGAGAATGATGTTCATAGGTCGAAGAGAATCCAGCAGTGATGAAACATGGAGAAAGTAACCTTGTACAGAACAAATAAGATCAACTAAGGAATGGGAGCCTGTTTTCCCACTCAGAGAACAGATTCATGCATGCATGGGGAGGAAAGAGAAATGCAGTTGCTGGATTTTAGTGGGAGGAGTCAATGAAAGCAAAGGTTCAATTACTGAGACAGACGCACCAATTATACAGATTTCCTGCAATGAGAGCACTGACAGACACAGCTGCACATTTATTTTCCTAGGATGTCTGGGAACATTAAGTCTACAGATGCTTGTAGTGTATTTGCCATCATAATGGGAGAGGTTGTCTAGGACTGAAATTGACAAGCATATGTGGGTTAACGGACAACTTATTTATTTATTTATTTATTTATTTATTTATTGGTTTTTTTCGAGACAGGGATTCTCTGTGTAGCCCGGGCTGTCCTGGAACTCACTCTGTAGACCAGGCTGGCCTTGAACTCAGAAATCCGCCTGCCTCTGCCTTCCAAGTGCTGGGATTACAGGTGTGCGCCACCACCGCCTGGCTCTTGTTTTGTTTTTTAAACATATCTCTCTACATAGCCCAAATGTCCTGGAACTGAGTAGACCAGGCTAGCCTCAAACTCAGAGATCTGCCTGCCTCTGCTTCCAGAGTGCTGGGATTAAAGGCATGCTCAACCATTTCTGGGTTATTGACAATTTATTTAAATGGTAGAAAACAAGATTTGGGGAGATAGTAATGCTTTTGTAATGTAAACACCAGAACTCACATAAAAGCCAAATGGGTATGTAATCCTTTCAGGCTAGAAGTGGAGACAAGAAATCCTCAAGAGTAAGCTGGTAAGTCAGACCAACCTGTGAGCTCCAGGTTCAGCAAGACACCTGTCTTAAAGCAGGGGAGGGGGGAAGCCTCCCCCCTCCGCCCCCCCCCCCCCCCGCAGGTGAAGAAGGCACATGAGGTCATACTCCTATCTCTAAAAGCACATGTGTACCCACATACTGAAACATGCACACATATCATACAATATACGTGTGCCCCAAATAAAATGGTCTTAATAAGATAAAAATAAAAATAAAATTATGGACAAGTTGGAAAAAAATAGTGAAGGTATGTCAAGTTCTTTTATACTGATCCTACTGATTAGTACTTAATACTACTGAAACCGAGGGTTCTCTGAAATAAGAGTTTACTGAGCTGTTACAGATGCTAACAACGAAAGAAATGGTCCTGGGACATGTCCCAGCAGCTCCCAGTAGTAAGATTAGAGATATAGAGTGGTAAATTTGTCCCGTAGATCTATCAACCAAGACCACTTTTATAAAGAAAAATTTGGGGCAGTAAGTCTAAGTTGTTTGCACTAAGCCTATATATTGGTTATGTGTAAAGGGTGTGGGGTAAGGGAGTTTAAAGGAGGAGAGTTCACAGTTCCCAATACATACTGCTACTGGACTAGTTCAGGTTGTAAACAGAATGGGATGGAACCTGGTGACCTAGTTAGTCATTGCAGGTCTGAATCAATATTTCAACATTCATCCAGGATGTCATTGGTCATACTATATCCAAAGTCAGGAGGCAGAGAGGGAATCAATGCTTGTGCTCCGCTTACTCTTTTTTTTTTTTTGTAAGATCACTCTAACCTAGAGATTGTTGCTACCCAGAGAGGATTCAAGTGTCTTGAACCTAATCAAAGACAATTCCCCACACGGTCTCCATCAAATCACTTCCCTCAGAACTCAGGCAACCCTGTGAAGAGGAGGCAGAAAGAATAGGAAGAATCAGAGGGGGATGGAGGACACCAGGAAACAAGGCATTCTCAATCAATGGAGCAAAGCTCACATGAGCTCAGAGAGACTGTAAACATGCACAGAACACACACAGTCCTGGGCCACAGCGTGTGCGTGCCAGTGCCAGGAGGGGAAGCAGACACAAGCCCCATCCCTAAGCCAGCAGCTATCTCAGCTGGTCAAAACTGACAGCCTACTTTTCTCCAAATGAGTCAGCAGGCCAAGAAGATGGCCAAGACCAAAGTAACTCAATAGCATTTTGAAAGTTCTTTGTCAGGCTGGAAAGATGGCTCAGCGGTTAAGAGCACTGATCGCTCTTCTGAAGGTCCTGAGTTCAAATCCCAGCAACCACATGGTGGCTCACATCCATCTGTATTGAGATTTGACGTCCTCTTCTGGTGTGTCTGAAGACAGCTACAATGTACTTACATATAATAAAATAAATACATCTTTAAAAAAAAACAAGCAAAAAAAAGAAAGTTCTTTGTCTTACAGTGCTTTGTCAGGTTTTTCTTTGCTTTTTTGTTTGTCTTACCTTCAGTTCCTCTGCTTATATATTATGGTTTCCAATTTTGCGGGTTTTTTTTTTTTTTGATTTCTGTGTGTGCAAATGTGTGTGTCTCTGCTTCCATATGTGGTTCTTGTGCTTCTCCTTTGGCTCTGTTTCTTCTGTTTGTTTTGTCCTATTCTGGTTTGTTTTCATTTTATTTTAATTTTTATTAATTATTTTTTAAAGTGACTGCATCCTAATGAGAGAAAGAAAGAGCAGGGATTTGGATGGGCAGGGAAATAGGGGGATCTGGGAGGAGTTGGGGAAGTGGGAAATTGTAATTAGAATATATCATAAAAGAATATTTCTAATAATATACACATACACCCTGGTATCCCCAGAGGCCTCTCAGGTGATTCTAGATTTTATAAAATTAAAAACTGAGATTAACCATCACAAACTCATAAGGCTATATTTACCAATATACTCTTGATCTTGACTAGACATACCTCATTACACCCACACTATGTAGTCAAAGAACCAGTACATCTATCTATCATCTATCTATCTATCTATCTATCTATCTATCTATCTATCTATCATCTATCTATTTCTCTATCTCTCTATCTATCATTTATTTCCATTTACTTCTCTTCAATTTTGTTAAGGTAAGAATGACAAAAAGTTCTTGAAGGTGTACAACTTGATTTTTTTCCCCCCGGAGACAGAATTACTTTGTGTATCAGCCCTGGTTGTCCTGGTACTCACTTTGTAGACCAGGCTTTCCTTAAAACTATAAAGATCAAATTGTGACTGCCTCTACCTCATGAGTGCTGGGATAAAAGGTGTGAGTTACCAAGGCCCCTGCTAACTTGATTGTTTTAAAAACTCTGTGTGTGTGTGTGTGTGTGTGTGTGTGTGTGTACATATGTGCAGGTTAGAGTACAACTGAAGGGGTTGGCCGCTGAGCCATCTCTCTGGCCCACAAACGGATGTTTTAATGTACAGTAACTATAGCAACCTAGCTAATTAACATATCAATCACTCAGCGGTTCATTTGTTTCCTGTTATAAAATTTAAGAGCAATATCTTTAGCAAATTTCAAGAATATAATATTGTTAACTCTATTTACAGTGCTGTATGTTAGATCTGTATGTTAGATAACTTTTTTTTGTATTGTATAAGTAACACGCTACACTTTCAGTAAAATCTATATATTCCTTCTCCTCCCCACGACAGTAACTATCATTCTTTTCTATGCCAAAATCCTCCTTTTCCTCCCCCTCCTTTTGTTTTTGTCTGTTTGTTTGTTTGAGACAGGGATTCTCTGATTAGCTCTGGAACTAGCTCTGTAGATCAGGCTGGCCTCACACTTGGAGATCTAATGGTCTTTGCTTCTCCAGTCTGGGATTAAAGACATGCACCACCACCTCTTGGCCCCCAAATCCTCATGTTATTGAAGTCATCACTGTTGGTGCAAAGCAACGTCTCACAACAGCAGTGCTGCCGACAATGTCCTAAACAGAAGAACTCTGACCTGGTGGGTAAACAGAAGCCTAACTTCAGCTTCTGTTTACCAGGGACCTCCCTTAATCTGCTCCCAAAGGTCAATTACCTTGGACAGACAGACAGACAGACAGACAGACACACATACACACACACACACACACACACACACACAGAGTCTTGACAGTTTGCTTTCTACAGAATTTTCCTTCTAGCCATGGAGTGGTTAAGTTTGTGGTTTTACTGTGCCCTCTTGCTTACAATACCAAGTGTGGACAAAAAGTATTTTTATAGCTATCTCAAGAAACACGGGAAGTTGGAAAGTATCAGTCTGGCTCAATGCATTATGCTTAAGTCAGGCATAACGATCGATGTTAGTACTTGCATCTGATTTTTTTTAAAAAGAGCATTTGCTCACCAAAAATTTCATTTATAGTATATTAAAACTAAACTATGCAGAAGACATGGTGGTGCATGGTATCCCAGCATTTAAGAGATGGTGCTGGGCTGGAGAGATAGCTCAGCGGTTAAGAACACTGACTGCTTCTTCTGAAGGTCCTGAGTTCAATCTGGTGCCCTCTTCTGGGGTGTTTGAAGACAGCAACAGTGTACTTACATATAATAAATAAATCGAGAGAGAGAGAGAGAGAGAGAGAGAGAGAGAGAGAGAGAGAGAGAGAGAGAGTTCTGGAGGATGATAAAATTGAGACCACCAGGGGATAAACAATGTATCTCTAGAAAGAGGGTGGGGTTTACATAGTTTCATTTAATTGAGCCTAGAGGTAAACTGTACTTCAGAAGTTCTGCTTCAAGACAAACAACAAAAGCCATAGTAACTTTCCTAAGTCACTATCTCTTGGCAAAATACTCTAAAATTATATATAAACAACAAACTTTGATCTTAAAAGTAAATTTGAAGCCGGGCGTGGCGGCGCACGCCTGTAATCCCAGCACTTGGGAGGCAGAGGCAGGTGGATTTCTGAGTTCGAGGCCAGCCTGGTCTACAGAGTGAGTTCCAGGACAGCCAGGGCTACACAGAGAAACCCTGTCTCGAAAAACCAAAAAAAAAAAAAAAAAAAAAAAAAAAAAGAAAAAAAAAAAGTAAATTTGTACTTTATGAAAAAACATGTTGTGCCCCTGGGAGATTTGTTTTTGCAACTAACTTTCATTCTTTCATGATTTGATTGTGTGCAGACCAAGGGAAGTAAAAAAAAGAACAACCATAAACAGGAGTTCTAATTTTGTATCTTGGCAACAAGAATCTTAAGTTTGGGTTCAGCATGAAGGCTCAATAAAGGTATGGACAGTTCCAACGAATGTTCATAGTTTAGATATACCTTTACACCTTGACTTTCACAGTTTCAGCATCCTCAGTGTCTAAAACTAAGGGCGGATCCCCCTGAACTTATGAAAAGACGTACAAAGGGCTATTATTACCATCACTGAGCGGCTTGGGTAGGCTTGTCTTCAGGAGCTGTTGACAGCCATGGCTGTTAAAGCCATGATGAACTATCTCTGGGCTAATTCGTTTTCTAATTTCAGTTTTTCTTAAAAAACACCACCTTGTTTTCTTCGGAAAGACGTTAAACATTGGGCCGCCTTTGTCTTTCACTTTCTGAGTGTAAAATTCAACCTGTCTATGGACTACTGACCAAATAAATTAATCTTAAGATGGCATTCCGGTCCGGTCCATCTTTCACAGCATAAACCTGTCTGACCGGAGGCGGTGACTGAGCTACTTACCATCCTCAGGTAAACCCTGGGCCACCACCCTGCCTTGAGTCATTTTTCTCGGGGCTCTCCCTAAGCCTTTCTCAACTCTGAATGCGGGCGTGAGGAGCTCGGGAGAACTCGGTAGAGATCGGAAGAACTCGGCGGGCAGGTGAGTGCCTCGCTCTATGGCAGAGGATGCGAACCTGCAGGCTCGTGAGCGCGCGAGCTCGTGGGCGCGCGGGGGACCGGGGAGCCAGGAAGTGCGGCGAGCCCGGCGGCGGCGCGGGCAGCCCGGCGGGGCGGAGCGAGGCCGCCGGAGGGAGGGGCGGGCTCCCGGCGTCGTAGTCGCGCTCGCCCGCTGCTCTCCCCGAGGCTGCCGGGACCCTTGGCCATGTTCTGGCGCCGCGCGGCTTCGGTGGGGAGGCAGCTGGTGGCGAGCGGGAGGATCTTGGCGGGGCGGCGCGGTGTGGCTGGAGCTGCGGGCTCGGGGTACGCGGCGGGGCGGGCCGGGCCTGCGGGGCGCGAGGGTCCCTGCGGTAGTGTTGGTGTGGACCTTCCCCAGTGGTCCCAGCCGGCTTGGGGGTTGGGGGCGGCGGGGTGGGGTGGGGAGGGGGACAAACAACAGACGTTCTAGTCTGAGCTTCACATACACAGTGTGTGCTTTTTAACGCAGTAGACCTGAGTGACTCGGGGGGAAAAAAGACGTCCCAGCTGGTGGGAACTTATTTTGTTGTTCTTAGGTTGATGCTAAGTCTTTGCTATCCTGTCGCAGGAAGTGAACTTGACTAATGCTTTTAAATGCCCAAAGCTTGGCAGCTATTAACTGTGGCATGCTGTAGATGTGGTTTCTGGCTTGATGGGAGCATTGTTTTCCTTGGCTTCCCTCCTTGGCATAATCCTGGGCTGGCATACCAGCGGTGGCCGACCAGGCCTGGACTAGGCAGCTGTGAAGACATCTGTCTCAACATCCTCTCCTCCCTTGTCTTCCAGGAAGACTTACCTTCTGAAAGCGCTGATCACGTGATGTTAACTAGTTGACAGATCTTTACGTCTGTTTCCTACTGGATATATCTGGAGTATATCCTGCTTTACCCACCTACCATCTTTTAGTAGGTGTTTGTTTTGTTTTGTTTTTTGTTTTTTGTTTTGTTGTTTGTTTTTTGTTTTTTTTTTTTCGAGACAGGGTTTCTCTATATAGCCCTGACTGTCCTGGAACTCACTCTGTAGACCAGGCTGGCCTCGACCTCAGAAATCCACCTCCTTCTGCCTCCCAGAGTGCTGGGATTACAGGCGTGCGCCACCACTGCCCGGCTAGTAGGTGTTTCATAAATGCAGTGCAGCTAGTTGGTTCTTTACCAATGTTGAGGTATTTTATTGGGTATTTATGCAGCAGTGCCTGCCCCTTTCTTTAACAGGAAAGCTAAACCAGAAATGGAAGGGACTGCCTTAAGACTGGTAGGGGTGCCTTTATAGAGCTTTTTCTTTGGCAGGGAATATGCCTCCTTGGCCGTCTTAATTTCTTAGAAAAGCTCATCCGTTGTAAATGCTACATAGGTCTGAGGAGGAGGTAACCAATGCTAGATGAGAGATTTTGTTTTTAGAGTTGAAAACCCAAATAGATTGGATTGATGGCAACCAGCGCTCTTCCAGGCCAAGGCCACCTGACTCTCTCCTACTGCTGTGAACTTCACAAACCCAGCCAGCGTTTTTTCTTTTCTCCAGTCTGCCTCCCACTGTGTAAGGCACAGTCTTCCAAGCCCGTCGCCCCCTCCTACCCTCTTTCTACCTGGAATAAACCCACCGTGCTTGTGTTTTAGTGGTTTCCTTGTTACTGTGTTGGGGAACGAGGAAGGATAATGGCAAACGCACACTTAGTTGCAGTGGTTCCTGTCTCTGAGGCATCTTTGTCATCGTTATGGAAGGTGATGCTGCTGTTTATGGGAGGTGCCCATAAACATGTGGGTCACCATGTGGGGCACCCTTCAGCATCCAGGGCTATCATGAACTGGACAAGGGCATTTGGTGTGGATTCAGAAACAGGACTGATATTCCACACTATGATTTAAGACATACATTTTAAACTTAAAATTGCTTCGTTTGTACCTAATTTAATAAGTAGCCCGGCCTGGTGGCACACATCTTTCATCACAGCACTCTGGAGTAAGAGGTAGGCGGATCCCTGCAAGTTCCAGGCCAGCCTGATCTACAGAGTGAGTTCCAGGTCAGCAAAGGCTATGCAGAGAAACCTAATGTTTTTATAAATATACCCATAAGGAAGAATTACTTTTGTGGAAGGACACATCTTTTTTTTTTTTTTTTTTTTTTTTTTTGGTTTTCCGAGACAGGGTTTCTCTGTGTAGTCCTGGCTGTCCTGGAACTCACTCTGTAGACCAGGCTGGCCTCGAACTCAGAAATCCACCTGCCTCTGCCTCCCAAGTGCTGGGATTAAAGGCGTGCGCCACCACGCCCGGCCTTTTTCTTTAATCCTAAGTATACCTTTAAGTCAGACATGGTGGCATATATCTTTAATCCCAGTATTGGAAGACAGGCAGAAGGACCTCTTGAGTTCCGTGTCAACCTGGTCTACATAGAACCTGTCTCAAGAAAAAAACAAAAACAAAACAACCCAAACTAACAATAAAAATATATTTTTAAAAACCATTTGAACTTTAAATTCTTTATTTTATCTTTAATTCTTGATATTTAAGCAGCGCTCCTTGGTAGCATCAATCTTTTCGATATTTTTTGAGATAGTAGTTTGCACCGTGTCTAATTTGCTCCAAGAATGTCATCGGGCATGGCGAGCTGATCAAGAAAAAAATGAGGGGAAAACATTCTAGGATTAATGCAAAGACTTGATGATGATTAATGAGCAGGGTTTTTTTTGGGGGGGGGTAGATATCCCTGTTCAGTGACTACTTTATAAATTTTGTTATTTTTATACAGTCTCTTTATAATAAATAGAGCTGTCTGTCTGTCTTGGAGCTCACTGTGAAAGCCTGGCAGGCTTCAGCTCACGGAGTTCTACCCGCCTCTGCCTTTCAGGTGCTTGAGACTAAAGGCATTCAGGGCTGTGCCTTGCAGACTATGACTTTTCCTAAGCTCTCAGGCTTTACATGACCAATGAGATAATGAGGGTTCCATACTTAGGAGTCGCACCAAGTATTATTGACATTTACTGTGTAAGGTACACTTTTGCCTTCTGGATATGTCAGCTTATTCTTCACAAACCCCTTTGAGTGGGAGTGATTATTTTTCCAGCTTGGTAGACTGAGAAACTGGGAACTATAGTTGTGGTTGAAAACCTTTATTCTCTTAAAGTCTTTGTAGGGTTTTTTGTTTTGTTTTTGTTTTTGTTTTTGTTTTTTTGTTTTTTTTGTTTTTTGTTTTTTTGGCTTCACAGTATCCAGGAAGAAGAGGACTTCAAATCCCCTAGGGCTAGATATACAGGCAGTTGTTTCTGTGCTGGCTTGATTTGGATTCTGGGAGTGGAAGGAACCTGGGTCTTCCGCAAGAGCAGCTGGTGCTGGTAATTGCTGAGTCATCCCTCCCGCTCTCCACACCTCCATTCTGTGGTTTTCAGAAGAAATGCAAAACAAATTTTATTGCCAGTGGTCGGGCGCTTTATGAGGGCAGGATATTTGATATTTGGTGATTATAAATTTACTTATGAATAGGAATGTACCGGACCATTGACCCAGAGATTGCTTTTATCAGGTAAAATTTGTGGAAAGGCTGCTTAGAGAAGCGCAAGGGGCCTGCCGGTGTTAGCAGACAAGTACTTTGTGCACTGGTGTCCTGTGCTGGTGAAGCTTTTTTCCTGCTTTGTGTATTTGGACGTACTCATATTTAAGGTTGTCTTTCCTGCGAGCCGGGAAGATGTCACCTCATTAACTGTGCTGCTGATCTTTTTCATTTGTTTTAGGATGGGAAACAGCATATCCTCGTTTTGGGGGAAGTCGGCAACTACTCCCGTGAACCAGATCCAAGTGAGTAATGGAAAGATGGAGGAAGAAGACATATCTCACGCAGCCGATACACTTGTTAGCCCTGTCCACACTCGACCCGGTTTGGAACATATATTACTAAATTAACATCCATTTTAAAAATTGCTATCAAAGTTACCCTTGTGGCAAGCCCTATATCATTTCCTTAGTTAAAAAAGCTCCGAAATTTATTCTTTCTTCTTTCTTTCTGTGTGCGGGTGTGGTTTATGTGTGTGTGCGTGCTGTACACATGCTTGCATGCTTGTGTGGGGGCCAGAGGAGGGATGTCCAGGGAGTGTCCTGTTCTGGTCAGTATCTGCTTTATTCCTTTGAGATAGTGCTCGAGCAGGCCTGTCTGCCTCCCAGTGCTGGGGTTATAGGTAGGGTCTCCTTGAGTTACCGGGGCTGGGAACTGCTCTAAGCCAGGCTGCTCTTGAACTTGCCGTGTTGCTTTGGCTTCCCATGTGGTTGGTAGGACTTACAGGCCTGTCCTACCAGGCCTGGCTGAAATTCATTCTTAGTGAAATCCATCTATGAGGTCGAATTGTTTATTTTTTAATTTTTTTTCATCATGCCCACTCGAAGGTCTGCTGCTGTTGACCTCGGAGTGAGGTTTTTCAGAGCCAGGGTTATTGTGTGGTTTTGGCATTCGCAGCTGTTTAACAGCTTTCTGCCCTAACGCAGAACCCGCTGCGCAATAATTACCCCCTAAATTATTCTCTTAGGGGCACCGAACGTGGCTCCTTTCTCTTGTTTCCTTCTCTCTTTCACTGTCCATCTTAATTACTTCTGCCTCAGAAGTTTTGTGTTCAGCTGGACCTGGGCTCATTTGCCTGTCTGTCATCCTTGCAGTTGGGAGACGGAAGCAAGAGAGAAAATTCAAGGCTTCTTCAGACCATCTGCCCCCTGTCCCCACCCCCCACTTCTCAGATCCATCTCTCCAAACAAAAATGAAAACAAAAACAAAACCCCCAGAATTTCTCTTATGAAATTTTGTATGTATTTTTCTTCACTTCCAGCTCATGAAGCATATCTTTGTCTTCCTCACTATCTTCTGCATGTTTTGTTTCTGCTATGGACTGAGGGTGCAGCTCAGTTAGCACTATAAGGCCTCTAAGCCTAACATAATGGTGGCCCTGGGCTTTGCCTACACATAGGAAATCTGAGTTTGTTTTAGCTACCTCACTGTCTTCTGAGAACGGCAGCAATTCGAGAAGCTTCTTGTACGGGGCATTTTCCATTTGAAAATGTGAAACAGCACCATGAAACATGAGGATGGGCTTGGGAGAAAGTGAGGAAGAGTGTTTTTGAACCCCGGCACTATCATCTGGAGGTCCACTCACTTTCATTAGAGCTTCTGGGTTGGGAAAGCATTGGGAGTGAGCGCTCATCCCTCCAAGTCTAAATGATAGGCCCAAGTGCCTCTAACCTGAATAGTGTGGTAGAAGATTACTGGCTTCGGGTGTAGTGTGGAGTTGGAGGAAATGAGACGGTTGAACGTCTCAGCCTCAGTTCTGTTGTCTGTAAAACTGATTCAGTAATGCAGTATGTTCTCTTGTATGGTTGGCCTTGCCGTGATAGAATGTTAAACATTCTGAGAAGGCAGGAGAAAGACCATAAAATAGATCACATCTATACATCTAGGGTATGACCCATTTCTGACCCCTCAGGGTAGAAGCTCTCTGGGTATCTCTCTTAGAGTGTCTGTCATCTTCTCTGTTTATGCTGCGTCATGTAAGAACCACCTAGGCATCTAGATGCCAGTGTTGTCCATGCGAACCTATGTGGATGGTAGCCCTGTCTGCTCGAATCATTTAAAGAATTTGGATAGCCACATACTTAGAAATAAGAACACACCAGGCAGTGTTGGCCCATGCCTTTGATCCCAGCACCTCTGGAGGCAGAGGCAGGCAGACCTCTATGAGTTTGAGACCATCCTGGGGCACCTAGTGAGTTCTAGGACAGCCAGGGCTATCCAGAGAAACCTTGTCTCAAAAAAAACAAACAAACAAACCAAACCAAGACAAAACAAATGAAACAAAATTACAAGCAAGCATCCCAGGCTGTACAGACACACCAAAGCCGGGACTGCGGTAAAGACCCGAGAACAGTGCAACCTGGGTAGCTATCACAGAGTCATTTTGGAAGCTTATTTATGACTTGGGTTTCAACGATAGCGATTGAGCAGGCTCTTCTGGAAGTGACTTTTGCAGGATCACCTGGAAAGCATAGCCCACCATGATAGCTCTTAGGGAGTGAGCTATTATCCACATTTGATGAAAGCTGAGCATTTTAAGGAGAAATGGCACCTTATCTCCTTGTGACTGGAATTTATCGGTAGTAGGGAATAAATGGCCTCCTGAGTACCTATTAAAACATTTGAGAAGTACAATAGAGATTAAGTGCCTGGACTGTAGGACTGGGTCCACTTGAACTCATAGCTAGCACAGTTATCAGTCATGGATAGCGGTAGGTTACTGCGATGGTTTGTACATGTTAGGCTCAGGGAGTGGCACATTAGAAGGTGTGGCCCTTCTGGAGTAGGCGTGGCACTGTAGGTGTGGGCTTTAAAGGTCCTCATCCTAGCTGCCTGGAAGTCTGTATTCTGCTAGTAGCTTTCAGATGAAGATGTAGGACTCTCAGCTTCTCTTGCACCACCCCTATCTGGATGCTGCCATGTTCCTGCCTTGATGATAACGGACTGAATCTCTGAGCCTGTAAGCCAGCCCCAATTAAATGTTGTCCTTAGAAGAGTTGCCTTGGTCATGGTGTCTGTTCACAGCAGTAAAACCCTAACTAGGAGAGTTACTTAACTTTCTATGTACCACAGTTTCTTCATCTGTGCAGTTTAAATAATACAGGGTGGACCAATATTGTTATATTGATTACAGTGAAGTTGAAATGACTTCATGACAGCAAGAATATACAGGAGTGTTTGTAGTATAAGAATTGGCTGTCATAGCCGGGCGGTGGTAGTGCACACCTGTAATCCCAGCATTTGGGAGGCAGAGGCAGGCGGATTTCTGAGTTCGAGGCCAGCCTGGTCTACAAAGTGAGTTCAGGACAGCCAGGGCTATGCAGAGAAACCCTGTCTCGGAAAAACAAAAACAAACAACAACAACAACAACAACAACAACAAAAAACACAAAAGAATTGGCTGTCATATGAGAGAAAAAACAGACTTGGCTGTCATTGGTTTCATTCTTGCTACTACTCTTAGGAAGCCAGTGTTTTGATACTTTGTTTTGTTTTGTTTTGTTCTGTTTTGTTTCTAGTGACCATGGCCTTGTTTGAAAAGAATAATATCCTTAATCTACAGATACCACACATAGATAAGTGTTGTGCTCTACACTGACTTCCAGGCAGCTAGGATGAGGGCCTTTAGAACCATAATCCTTCTATAAATTTTGATTTATTTACAAAAGGTAATGTCTAGGATGAAAAGGTTTTGTTTGTATTTATTTATTTTTTTATTTCAGGAAACGATTTCTGACAATTGCGTGGTGATTTTCTCAAAAACGTCGTGCTCTTACTGTTCAATGGCCAAGAAGATTTT
This sequence comes from Apodemus agrarius, assembly GCA_964023405.1. Classification (NCBI taxonomy): domain Eukaryota; kingdom Metazoa; phylum Chordata; class Mammalia; order Rodentia; family Muridae; genus Apodemus; species Apodemus agrarius. Next base: position 51,098,706 of record OZ030017.1, on the reverse strand, counting down.
CCGTGACATGAATGTCAACTATAAAGCTGTGGAGTTGGATATGTTGGAATATGGTAACCAGTTTCAAGATGCCCTTCACAAGATGACTGGAGACAGAACTGTGAGTCCTATCTCAGCTCTACTGCCCCTGGAGGTGGGCTGGTACCATGCCAATCCCCAGACACTAGACTTTCCTGCTAGAAAAAGCAAGCCTGACATTTCAGTAGATCACACGTTGATAAATAAATGGCAGACCCACAAAGACACCAGGCTCATAGAATAGGAAAGAACACAGTGAGTGTGTGTGTTTGAGAGAGAGACAGAGACAGAGAGACAGACTGGCATCAGGAGCTGATGATGTCATTAGTATTTGTGGAACAATAAGATCCTTTTGGAGGGTCTGGTTGGTTGATAGTTGCAAACCCCTTCAGCTCCTTCAATCCTTTCTCTAACTCCTCCATTGGGGACCACATGCTGAAAGGGGATAACATTTGAAATGTAAATAAAGAAAATATACAATAAAATAAATCCTTTTGGAGGTCTTTGTGAGGTAAAATTATCCTTAACACTTTTTTTTTTTTTAAAGATTTATTTATTTATCACATGTACTTCAGACATACGGAAGAGGGCGTCAGATCTCATTACTGATGGTTGTGAGCCACCATGTGGTTGCTGGGATTTGAACTCGGGACCTTCGGAAGAGCAGTCAGTGCTCTTGACCTCTGAGCCATCTCTCCAGCCCCAACACTTTATTTTTTTTTTTTGAATTTTGTATCTCTTTGCTTTTTGAAAGACTTATTTATTTTATGTAAGTGAGTGACACACCAGAAGGAGGGCATCAGAAATCATTACAGATGATTGTGAGTCAGCATGTGGTTGCGGGGAATTGAACTCAGGACCTCTGGAAATGCAGTCAGTGCTCTTAACCACAGAGCCATCTCTCTAGCCTTATCCTTCTACTCTTAGACAGCACAGACCAGAATGGACTCTCCAGTCTCTGTGCTCTTCTGTGTTTTCCGCTTATTGTTTTAGCTGCTGGAAATTTGCATGTTTTTTTTTTTTAATGCTATGAACAGTCAGAGGACTGTTCACTGTTGCCAGTTTTATTCTGTTTGAAGGTGTGTAGATGATGTCGGTAAACACAGAAAGGAACCACATTAACATTATTAATACTTCCTTACCTTTCCCTTCCTTTCTTGCTGCTCGCGGACAGCTTTTTTAGAGGTTAAAGGAAAACCAGCTGGGTCAGGCAAGCTGAAAAATCTCAGTAGTTGCCCGAGGGAGGGGAATGGAGAAGGGAAGGAAAGGCCAGATGGCTAAGCCTGCACAGGGGTCAGACACAAGGGAGACCAGCAGCTGTCGGCGGGGAAGGAGGAGGCGTTAGAGAAACTAGGGAAGCTCAAAGGATCAGAGAAAGTGTACATAGGTTCGGGGTAGCGTCCAAAAGAAAGAGACAGAAAAAGGGAAAGTTGAGCCTCTCTGACTTAGGCCTCTGAAGGGTAGCGGGCAGACGCTGAGGGACCTCCTGGGGGCGGGGCGGGCTTGACTCATTTTGTCTGTTAAAATTAGTGCGGTCTGTAGGAGGAAGGGCGTTAGGATCAGATTGTCTTGCATTTCTATCTTACCTCTTCCTGTTGCTATCTTGGGCAAGTTACTTTTCCTCATTCCCCTGCAAAACTGGGCCAGGTCTGACACCTGTGGTTAGGCCTGACTTATCTTTTTTCTCTCTCTCTTTTTTTTATTGGATATATTCTCTGTTTACATTTCATTTCCCTTTTTCTGGTTCCCTGGCCCCCAAACATCCCCCATGCCCTTTTCCCTCCCCATGTTCCCCCATCCACCCCTTCCCACTTCCCTGTTCTGGTATTCCCTTACACTGATGCTTTGAGCCTTTCCAGAACCAGGGTCCACTCCTTCCTTCTTGTTGGACATCATTTGGTATGTGGATTGTATCTTTGGTGTCCCAGGATTCTAGGCAAATATCCACTTATCAGTGAGTGCATACCATGGGTGTTCTTTTGAGACTGGGTTACCTCACTTAGTATGATGTTCTCCAGCTCCACCCATTTCTCTAAGAATTTCATGAATTCATTGTTTCTAATGGCTGAGTAGTACTCCATTGTGTATATATACCACATTTTTTGTATCCATTCTTCTGTTGAGGGACATCTGGGTTCTTTCCAGCTTCTGGCTATTATAAATAGAGGGCTGCTATGAACATAGTGGAGCATGTATCCTTATTGCATGCTGAGGAATTATCTTTTGCTTATTCGACAGGTCCCCAGGATATTTGTCAACGGAAGGTTTATCGGAGGTGCAGCTGACACTCACCGGCTTCACAAAGAAGGGAAATTGCTGCCTCTGGTTCATCAGTGTTATTTAAACAAAGGCTGGAGGAAAGACGTTGAATGATGTGATAGTCGCCAGACCAGGAAATGCTAGTTAGTGCACCTGTACCTTTCTTTCACTTGAGGATGTTTTCAGTGTGTGGATTACCTTCATAAAGACGATTCAAAATAATGAACAATAAATTGCTGTGGACCCTTCACCTTCCCACTGGCTAGTTTTTGAGTATGAGGTGGTATCGGAAAACTAAAGGAGTGTCGGGCGGTGGTGGCGCACGCCTTTAATCCCAGCACTTGGGAGGCAGAGGCAGGTGGATTTCTGAGTTCGAGGCCAGCCTGGTCTACAGAGTGAGTTCCAGGACAGCCAGGGCTACACAGAGAAACCCTGTCTCAACAAACAAACAAACAAAAAAACACACCTAGAGGTGGAGTTACATCAAGAGTAAAGAATGCTTGTTAAGAATTTTATGGCGAAGAGGAAGTAAGCACTTAGTCTTATTCCCTAGGGCATTTCGAACTAAGTTCTCACACGCACTAGCTCTGAGGGGTGAGGGCTGACATGGGGTTTCCTTAAAATCTAATGTGGCACAGATGTGCCGCGGGTTGGAATACCGTATCCAGACAACCCTTCCCATTCCATGTCCTCAGACATATTAAATATGTAGGACGCGATGAAGTTTACAGATGGCACCAAACTGCTAATGACGTCCTGGTCAAAAAGCAAACGTTTTCCATACAGCGAGAATAACTTTTCAAATGGCTCAGAAGCGTTCTTTCGTTCTCTCGTCTGTTGGGATGGTCTACCTTTCAGAATGTGTAACAGCTATCAGTTTGTTTTTGTTTCCTTTTGGAGACAGGGCCACCCTGTAGTTCAGGATGGCCACAGACTCCCATCAGTCCCCCTGCCTGTTTCCATGCTTGGATTACATGCCGAGCCACTGCATGGGAGCGCTTAAGCCAGCCAGGAATTAGAGGGAGTTTAGACTAAAGGTCCTTGTTACGTTCCGAATGTGTCTCATCACAGACTTCATGTGTTGTTGACACATGGCATATCATGATCTGGTAAGAGGTGAGGCCTTTATGAAGTCGTTAATCCTGAGGGCTGATGGGTTAGCACTAGAGGTCTGGCTAGTTCTCACGGAGAGTGGTTCTTGATAAAAGGTTGAGTTTGCTCCCTTACCTCTCACGCCTGTGCTCTTCCCCTTCTTGGTCTTCAGTGTCTTCCTCATAGAGCAAGGAAATCCTCACTAGATGCTGGGGCCTTAACCTCACCTTTCCAACCCACAAACTAGACAAAGTACATCTCTTCTTCATAAAGTACTTAGTCTTAGGTATTTCAGCCTGAGCAGCACAGATGGATTATCCCTAAAGTCATTTCTGTTACCTTACTGTTTTCTAACTAAGAAGACACTATTCAAACATTGTGAAAGGATGAGAATTACAGGCTAAGAATCCCCCGTGCCTAAGTCTTAAATGACCCCAAAAAGCAGAAGTTTAGCCCGCTCTTTGTTAGCCCAGGAATGCACACGTCACACACCCGCCTCCAGGGTCCAGCTGCGAGCCGCAGGCCTGGGAAGGTCCCTGGTGTCCTTTCCCGTCTCGCCTCTGCTGAAGCGAGGGCGAGCACAGCTGGCTGGTAGGATCACCTCGAGGGCTGCGGGGCTCATGCCTGGCGGGCGCTCAGGTCCCCAAGCACCTACTACTAGTTGGGGGGCCTTTGAATACGTAATCCTGGCCCTGTAACAGGAAATACGTATGTGACCCTGGCCCCATAACAGGATATGTGTAACAGGAAATACGTATGTGACCCTGTGCGTGACCCTGGCCCCATAACAGGAAATGTGTACCTGGCGGCCACGTAAGTGGACATAAGCTAACTAGTTTCTATCTGGCTTCTATAGGAAACTGATTGGGTCTCAGAGACTGGGCTTGGATAATTTAAACTGATTGGCTTGGAAGCTATGGAGTGGTACAAATCCATTGGCTCACGCTGTGCGGGATCATTCTAAGGGATGATTGGTTTGTGTTAGGTGGGTTCTGTTGTAAGCCTATAAAAGCTGTCCTGATTCTGCAATCCTCACACAATCCTCCACCCTTGTGGTGTATGGCTGTGATCCCCAGAGCCTCTGGAATAAGAATCCTCTTGCTGTTGCATCAAGACTTTTTCTTGTGAGTGATCTGGGGCGTTGCTTTCCGAGGCGTGGGGTGCTGGGGGCATCCCCGTTTTTTTTTCAGGTTTTACATTTTGGTGCATTGGCCAGGAAGTGCGAACACTCCTCACATCTGAGAAACGACTTGGAGGTAAAGGGGATCCCCACTGGAATGTGTGTGTGCCAGCCGATGTCTTTGTTCTGAATGTCCTGAGTGTTTGTCTTTGAGGTAAGATTCTGTATTCTGTCTGTTCTATCTGTCTGTTGAGTTTGTCTCAATTTCTGGGGCGCCGAATCTGGTACTTTTGGTTTGCAGTCATCTGTGCTCGTGAGAGCAAAGGACCCCCATTTGGGAAGTAGGGGAATGTTACTAACAGATGTGTTGAGGTGTAACTGACTGCCACCCCGGAAGACGTTCCAGGGTGACTGGAGGGAGACCCGAGGATGCTCGGAATTCTCCCGTCGGGGTGCCGATGCGGACTTTGAAACTCTCGTAGAACCGAGAGACTTCAGGTCCCCTCGGCCGTCTGATTCTGTTTCTTTTTCTGGTGTGGAAGTCCTGCAGGAGGTGGGTTCTAGTTTCTGTTTCCTTGAAGCCTGTCTGAACTTTTGCTTTTGCTTGCAAGCACCTGGGGCGGTAATTTCAACTGGCAGCCGTGCTAGAGTTGAGACCGCAGGGATCTGGAGGAAGCTTTAGGGCCTGGGGAGTGCTGAATAAGGCTCTTCTCCATCTGTAAACAGCAAGGCAGTAACGGGGTGGGGTGTGTGTGTGGGGTGGAGGTGGGGGTGTAGGGGGGTGTGGGGGTGGGGGGTGGGGGTGTGTGGGGGTGTGGGGGTGGGGGGGGAGCCGAGTTTTCCTGAAATCCCTCTAGGGGCAAATTGTATGTTGATTTTTCTTGAATCTAGAGGCCTGACGGTGGCAGGGTCAGGCTGTCTATGTGGTGATTGTTTTTCTCTGTGTTGTTTTGTATATTGTTCTGTGTTCTCAGACTTAGATGACTGACAATTTTGTTAGGACGTTAGACCGACTGAAAAGCAACTTTCTTTCTCTGTGGCGCCAAAATCAGGTCACGTGACTCAAGCCTGCCATGTTAGAACAAAAAGAGACGAAATATTTGAGCTCTGAGGCCCCCTGGTGGGGAAAATAAGGGTTTTTTTTTTTTTTTTTTGTTTTGTTTTGTTTGTTTGTTTTTTAACAAGACACTCAAAGTGGCAGATATGGGAATTCTGGGGTTAAGTTACAGATGGCTTATTTCATTTGTTTTAAGTTGTTTAGATTATTATAATGGATATGATGTTAAACTTTATGGTTATATTGTTCCTCTGGGAAAGAGATCAAAATAAGGGAGACCTCCAAAAGACTAGATTCTGAAATATTAAGTGAAAAATCTGTCTCGGTGATACTAAAATCTTGTTTTGAGATTTATATTACAGAAATTGTTATTATGTTCAAGGCATAAATTCTTATTTGATACAGATTTTATTTTGATACAAAATCAAGGCTTTCATTGGTATAAATACTAAAAATGTAAAAGTGCAGGATTTACACCCAGTCCTTCTTTGCTGTTATTATTATAGATATGAGATGTTTAAACCTGTGAGTTTAGGGCCAAATAAAAATATAAGGCTCTGAGTTTATTATTAGAGTGTTTTCTATGTTTTAATCAGAAATAGCTGAAGATAGTTTAACAGACAACAGTCCACATTACTTTACATAGATAGTTGGTTTTTAAAAATGTCAAAAGTCCATGGAATATGATGTTTAATGTCATTTATTTTTGTTGTAAAGACTAGTGTGCTCCTGACAGCTTCCCTTTCATGAAGGAACTGAGCATGCATAGAGTTGCTTCTGGCAAGAGAGAGAGCCACAAGGCAAAGATTGCCTCTCTTCATCTACAGACAAACTTAATGTGTCCGTAGATTATTATATGGCTTAATAATTCCTGATTCTTTAAGTCTGTCAGATGTTCTTGTGCCAGAAGGCTGAAGACCAATGCTCCAACATTTTAAAGTATAAACTGTTCAGGTGTTCAGCAGTCACTATCATTTGGCTAAGTCTTAGAAGCTGTGTTAAGCTTTCTATATATTTTCAGTTAATATTGGTTACTCTTGGATTTCTGATGGGAATGAAAACTGTTTGTCTCATAGTTAGCCCAAGCTCTTTAATCTTGAGAAAGCTGATATAGACTTAAATAAATGATTTTCAGGTGACATAAAATTTATAGCCAAGATATGAGTCAGGTGTTAACTCTTATATTCTTTTAAGATAGTAAAGACAACAAAGGTTCTGTTTGATTGACAGAGATGATAGATTGGACGTTAGGCCTGTCTTATAGTTTATAATTTACAAAATGATAATAGTATGCTCAATTTATATTTAGAGAAGACCACAGAGTGGAGCAGGAGAAGATCTGAGACCACCTATCCTGATTCCACGGTGGCTCTCTCACTAAGGACATATTTCCCAAGAGACTGATTAATCTCTTTGAGACTGTTTTATTTGTAATACAGGAAGCCAGAAAAGAATACCCCCTCAGACGAAAGGTAAGAGGCACCTGAAAGACCAACACCAGACTCCATTGGCAGGTCTCGAGGGCGTGGCAGCCCACAGATTTGACAAAGGTATGTGAGGTTAAGCAGGGACCAGATGAGTCACTGGTAGCCTTTCTAGAGCAGCTCATAGAAGCATTCTACTGTAGATTTAGTGCAGTTTGCTGAGACAGAGAGAGGAAAAAGAAAAAAGAAAAAATGACAGAGAAGGAAGCTACAGAAAATCCTGGCTAAAAGACAGAAAAGGATCAATGTGCATACTATAAGGAGAGAGGCCACTGAGCTGGAGTGTGCCCTAACAAATAGAAGCTGGGAGCAGGAATTCTCAGGTCTTGGGAGAAGTGCCCTCAAATGGCAAAGGTGTTATCCCTGGGTGAAGACAATGACTAGGGGAGATGGGGGTTCTGACCTCCTCCCCCAACCCTGGATAACTGTGAGGGAAAGAGAAACCCACTCAGTTCTTGATGGACACAGGGGATTAACACTCGGTCTTCCAACCCAATGGCCCTGTTTCCAAGAAAAGTTCTTGGGTCCAAGAAGCCACTGGCACCAAAATGTGTTCATGGACTACCCGAAGAACAATGGACCTAGGGATGGGATGGGTAACCCATTCATTTAATGTCACCCCAGGCTGTTCCTATCCTCTCTGTTGGAGCAAGGCATACTGTCCAAAATGGCGGGGAGGACAGATATACTTCCTGTCCAACGGGCTGCAGCAACTGGCCCAAAAAGAGAGACTGACCCCTGCTGAAAGTTGCTACAGACAGGAGCAATTTTCTCCATGAAGGACAGAGACAAGCAGGTGCTGCTATGGTGGACAGCACAAATGGCATCTGGGTAGAAGAATCTTTACCCTCTGGCATGTCAACGCAGAAAGTGGAGCTAATTTCCCTTACCAAGACCTTGAAACTTGGAGACAGCAAGAAAATCAACATCCACATGGATAACAGGTATGTCTTTGCCACAGCCCACGTCCACAGGTGTATATGCCAAGAGGACTGCTCACATCAGAGGAAACCAAAAGGAAATCTTGGACCTCTTAGATGCCCTAATGAAGCCAGCAACTGTGAGTATTACCCACTGCCCAGGATGTCAAAAGGGAAAAGACTCAGTGGGCAGTAGCCAGGCAGAGCAAATGACTCCAAGAATGGATATACAGGAGCCTATACTGGTTGTGGGTCTGCAAGAGACACCCACTGAGAAATGGGACAGAATTAAGAGATAGCCCCACTTAAAATATGCTAAAAAAAAAAAAAAAAAAAGGACTGAGATTGCTAGCCATCCGACCAACTATTACCAAGGAAAGGTGCACACAAGAAGGGAAAATTATACTCCCCAGAAAGTAAGCCAAGGACTCACTAGGCCAAATGCACAGATGAACTCATTTAAGGAATTAATAGAACAGTATAAGGTATGCCAGCAAGTGAATGCTTATGCAGCAAAGAGTAAACAGGGCAAAAGACCTAGAAGAGAACAGCCTAGAGTATATAGAGGTTTTATAAAAATTAAGGCAGGAAAATATGGTTATGAATATCTTCTAGCATTTGTAGATACTTAATCTAGATGGGTTGAGACTTCCCCCAGCAAGCAGGAAACAGCAGCCAGGGTTAGAAGAAAATTTCCCAGAGTTTCAGAGTGCCCAAGGTAATTGGATCAGACAATGGTTCTGTTTTTGTTTCTAAGGTAAGTCAGAAATTGACAGAGATACTGGGGACTAATTGGAAATGTTATTGGATATACTGTCCACAGGGCTCAAGACAACTAGGGAAAATAAACAAAACCCTATGAGAGACCTTAACTAAATTGACCTTGGAGACTGGCTTAGGCTGGGTGGTGCCTCTCCCCTTGCTTCTGAATAGTCCTTGCCATTTTAACCTGACCCCCCTGGAGATCCTCTTTGTTACCCCAATTCCTTTGTTATCCACTGGGTCCTCCCAGGAGGTGTACCATAACATAAGATTTGGCTCAAACTGTCTGCCTTAATGCTCCAGGCATGTCAGAGACTCCACACTGCTTCCAGACAAGTTACTGGATCTGTGAAAGAAGGCTTCAGGAACAGTTGCTGGAACCCTAATGAAAGAGACCCTCACCAAATTGACCACAGAGACTGGAGCTAATAACTGGATAACTCTCCTACCCTTTGTGCTCTTCAGGGTTGGGAACACCCCTGGAAGGTTTGGACTGGCCCCTATAAATTGCTCTATCGGTGGCCCCCTCTACTGGTAGAAACTGCATCTATATGTGCTGCTTTCCCAGCCTTTGTTCTCTGGGCTGAGAGCAGGTGCTCCAGTGGATGAGGCATCGAGGTCTGGGAGGCCTACTCAGGAGAAGGAGATTCGCAAGTCCCACATCGCTTCCAAGTTGGAGATATGGTCTATGTTAGATGCCACCACGCAGGAAACCTTAAGACTCGGTGGAAAGGCCCTTATCTTGTACTCTTGACCACCCTGTTTTCTGCCCTGATAGGACCCCTAATGATACTGCTCCTGTTGCTTACAGTTAGGTCTTATATAATTAATAGATTAATTGCATTCGTCAGGGAACAGGTGAGCACAGTCCAGATTATGGTACTTAGGCACCAGTACAAGAGCCCTCCAAGCTCAGAGGAAGCTGACCTTTAATTCTTCTAGTTCTAAGATTAGAACTATTAACAAGACAAGAAGTGGGAAATGAAAGGATGAGAATTACAGGCTAAGAATCCCGCCCCCCATGCCTAAGTCTTAAAATTGCATTTCAGATAAACTTAGCATTCCCCTTAAGTTTAAGGGGAATGCTAAGTTCCCCTTAAATAAGAAGTATTATTTAAAAGAATTGGAAACATTTCCAATACTGTACTAATTTGGTCATTTTTTTTAGCTTCTGGCTAAGAATTTTTTTTTTTTAAATTATTATTTATTATTGATAGTGTTCTGTCTGCAGGCCAAAAGTGGGCACTAGATCTCATTGTAGATGGTTGTGAGCCAGCATGTGGTTGCTGGGAATTGAACTCAGAACCTCTGGAAGAGCAGTCAGTGCTCTTAACCTCTGAGCCATCTCTCCAACCCCCTGGTCAAGAATATTTTAAGTGCCTAAAAAGTAATGCATTTCCTAGTAGATTCCCGGAGTCATTTTGGAAAGATTACCAAATGCTGAGCCTTTCTCAGAGGTAGGAAGGACATGGACTTCAGCTTTCTGGTCCAGATAGACTAAGGAATCATGGAGAGTTTGGAAGGAGAGAGAGGTTTACTGTCAGTGAGGTTTCCTACCTGGACTTCAACTGCATTTTAGAAACCTCGGCACAGTGAGAACTTAAGAACATTCTCCTGACAGTACATTTAAATTGTCATGTTGGTAGGAAAGGAAAATGGCATATTTTTATTCATTTATTTTACACTCTATCATGAGAAATTGTATAATATCACTATGCTCTAAAATTCACATTAGAGACTAGATGAAGTCTGTTATGCATGAGAAAGGTGAAATTGTTATTGTTGTCACTACTAACCTTATTAGGATATAAGGTCAGAGGCAGCTTACTTAAATGCACAACTACACCAACCAGGTAATAATATGGTACTTGGCTTTGAGGGATTTTTTTTTCTTCCCCCCCCCCCTTTTTTGTGGTATTCAGATTCAGACCCAGGGCTTGAGTATTAGGCAGGTGCCTTACCACCGAGCTATATAACTAATCCTTAAGAATGTTTCATCAGTTCTTCCTAGGCTTGTGGAAAACAGGAGGATGTGTGGTACTTAATTCTTGGTTAGGGTCAGATGTCAAAATAATCCAGCTCTTAAAAAAGCCTTATCATCAGAAGGCTCAAGAATACAGAAGGGCTGGGCAGTGGTGGTGCATGCCTGCAATCCCAGCACTTTGGGAGGCAGAGGCAGAGGCAGAGGCAGGGGGATTTCTGAGTCAAGGCCAGCCTGGTCTACAGAGTTCCAGGACAGCCAGGGCTACACAGAGAAACCCTGTCTCCAAAAAACCAAGAGAGAGAGAGAGAGAGAGAGAGAGAGAGAGAGAGAGAGAGAGAGAGAGAGAGAGAGAGAGAGAGAAAGAAAGAATACAGAAAGTAACAGGGTATTTTGATTTTCAGTTAAAAGGTTATTTAAGAAATAAACTCTTCCAGTGATTGCCTAATAGTGTGTGGAATTTTATTCTCAGATTCTCAGAGACTTCAACAAAAAGATTTCTTCTTGGAGTCTAGCATTCTATCAAAAGGAATTAATTTGCAAACCAAGACTCTACTCAGCAACAGATGCTAAGAGCTGAAATAAGGGCTCTGACCTCATTTAGTCTTTGTAGCCGTTGACATGTCTTTGCAAAGAGACCCAAGGCTGAAACAGAAGACTTTACCTCTCTGAACATTTACAATGATGAATTCGAGATGGCTGTGTGGGTAGAAATGCTTGCCAAGCAAGCCCGATGACCTAAGGCCAGTCTCCGGGACCCACGGTGCAGAGCAACGAGGCCTGAAAGTTGTTCTTGATTGCCCATGTGTGGGCTCGCTCTCATAGGCCATGTGCAGGCATATGTATGTGTGCACAAAGAAATGCTAGATACCACTTAGGAGGAACACACACATACACAAGATACCACCCTGTGTTAGTGTTGGAGAAGGACTGCCTGTGGCAGGCATGCATGCGTATGGAGGTCAGAACAGCTTTGTGGAGTCAGTTTTCTCTCCCTTCATCCGGGTTCCTTTTGGTGCTAGAGCTTCAGTTAATAGGCTTGTGCAACAAGTGTCCTTTACCCACTGTGCTATCGTTCAGCCTAAGGATACAATATTTATTTTTTAATTTTTTGGGGGGCGGAGTTATGTTACTTAGCATATACAAGGTCCCTGGTTCAATCTCTAATTACCTACACATGCATAAGAGATCTTTTTTTGATGCATGGCTAAGCTGGTTTTAAAGTTGTGATTGAAGGGGAATAGATATGAACCCAGGAGCAAGGTACATTTCCAGAGATGTAAGCAAGCACTGAAGTCAGCAGCTGCCTTAAAGATAACAATCTGGGCCGACATAGAATTTTACTTTGAACTCTCTGCTGCTTTCTTGTGGGGGAGGAGACCAGGAACAGGACCACAAGTTTCACTGGTAATAAATCTTAGGTGAACTTTTTTTTTTTTTTTTTTTGGTTTTTCGAGACAGGGTTTCTCTGTGTAGCCTTGGCTGTCCTGGAACTCACTCTGTAGACCAGGCTGGCCTCGAACTCAGAAATCCGCCTGCCTCTGCCTCCCAAGTGCTGGGATTACAGGAGTGCGCCACCACCTCCCGGCTTAGGTGAACTTCTTAACTGGTACATTTTTTTAGAGCAAGGGAAAGCAATGTTCAGATCTCTGCGACTTAGCAGGTAGGTGACAACCAACTGGAACCTCAGGTCTTCAGAAGGTACTGATAAATGCAGACTGTAAGTCACCAGGAAAGGAGTTCAGCACTGAGACACGATGCAAAGGCTGCGGTGAGTCAGAGAGTAGATCCCTTCTGAATCCCCATAGGGCCTTCTAAGTTCCTCATTTGCTTAGCCAAGATGTAAGGGGGAAAGGGGAAGTCTCCAGACTACAAAGTTGCTTTTTATTTTGAGAGTCTTACATTTTCCAATCTGGCCTTTTCTTAACAAAACCCTGGCAGTGGATGCACATGAGGCCCCCGGCCTCAGTCAGAGGATTTTCCCAAGTGCTTGCTGTATTTACTGTCTATCTGGTAAACCTTTTTTTGGTAAACTGTAAGTAAACTCTATCATCTATCATTGTCAACCCATTTTACAGTTCAGGCAAAATAATTTTTCCTCAACTGTAAATATTCTGATACAGAATTAATAAGAGAAGATATTTAACTTTTTAACAAAAGCCCCGGATTTTTGGTTTATGAAAAACAAAATGGGAATAAAACAGGGTTTTAACAATCGCACAAGTTGACAATATTCTAAGACTAGTGGGCACAAAAGAAATTTGCTGGGCAAGCTCACAGCAAAAATGGTATATTTCTTAAGAATATGGAAATAAAGATATTTGTCCTATACATGAATTACTATTAATAAAAATGTAAGCTCTAAGAAATAAAAAAAAAAAAGTCTTGCTTTGTTGCCCAGTCTGACCTTAAACTTGATTTCCCCAGGGAGGAATATTGGAATTATAGGCGTGTAACATTACAGGCTTTTGATGTTGATAACACTCACACCCCTACACTCTTTCCTATACCATATGGCCATAAAAGAGTAATCTGAACCTAAAGCAAAACCCAGTTTCAGAAGGTTAAGGCATTTGTGCCAAGCCTGGAACCCACACAAAGATGGAAGGAGAGAACCAACATCATGTGTTGTAACACGCACTGCCCTGCCTCCTACATATACTCAAACATACACTAAAGACAAAAACATTTGTGTTTTGATTAAAATCAATTTTCTTCACCCTGTGATGAAACTCAGCTGAAAAAGAGTCCCCAACTATACACACACACACACACACACACACACACACCCCTACATATGTATGTATATATATTTATATACATACATATGCATATATATGGTATATGTAGAGATACACATAGACATTAAAAGGACAAAATTATGGAAAGTTAATTTTTTTATCTTGAATCATAACAAATTGCTTCAGGGTTTTACATATAAGTCATAACCTTAAAATTCATGTTTTTAAAAAAAGATTAAAAGACAGTTATTTGATATGCATACAATTTATTTGGTATACCTATCGATTTCTACAATCAACTGGTGACAAACAGTTCGTGTAGTGTCCACTCCACTCCACATCTGGAATGACTTACAGGCTAAGCATCCATAATTGGAAAATATAAAGTTTTAGAAAGCTCCAGAATTGGAAACTTGAGAGTGTTAACATAATGCACGTGGAAAGCTCCATAGACAAATTGCAAAGTCACAGTCAAAAAGCAAGTCCATTAAAAAATGTTTTTCTTTCACATGACACATATGAGGCTCATACAACAAATCCCAGGTATTCCAATATACATCTGCAGATGATTCCAAAATTGGAAAGAAGAATCTTAAAATACTTGAGGCCCCAGGCATTTCAGGCAAGAGATAATCAACTTGTATGTAATAGGTTATTTTGCAAGGTTACAAAATCAAGATTTCTCAGTATTGGTGAAAACTTGTATCACGAAGTAGAAGTAATAACTGAAGCACTCATCCATTCCTCACTAGGAAATATCAATGTCACATTGTTACACGTTATTTACATTGCAAACTTGGAAGACTTGACAGTATCAATGAATCACACATCCTAGGAGAGGCCTGAGTGCCCTCCCCCGGCCCCTTTCCTGGAAATAAGTTAGTTATACATCAAGCAGAATAGAGCTGTAAGCACCAGCGTGACAATTTAAAGCATTCTTTCAGTTTCGTACGATTTTCCTGCTTTGAAAGGCAAAGCAAATGCAAAATGTGAATGTAATGAAACAAGTCACTGGCCTGATATTTTTATTGCAAGAGTCTCAAGCTTTTAATACTATCTTCAATTCTCTAAATGACTTTTCTCATAGGCTTGGACCAAAACATTTGCCCTTTGCCTCAAAAATTTCCCTTAAAGAGCAGTTCTTTTTAGAGCTATACAACTATACTTTTCAGCCAGTGTTAAATATGCAACACAGTCCTTGGAGGTCATGTTATGGCCAGGAAGTCCAGCTTCTGGATACTCGTTATACAAAACAATACAAAATCTTAAGCAACCATCAAATATACTGGTGTTATAGTAACGTATTTATAACACATCAGCATAGCCAGATTATTCTTTTCTTGTTTTAAATTATTAATGTGCAATCAGGTTTAATACCTAACAGTTAAATTCATTATGTAAAATTAAAAGCTCTAGAAGACCCTGTGAGCTCTACTCTTCAGAAACATTAGCACACTATTAAGGCATTACTAATTTAACAGACCCTAAAGAAATTAGTATGTCTGGAAAGGAGAGCTTGTCATATGTTAAGGCAGTCAGAGAGTCCTTTTTTTTTTCACTTTAAGGCTCTTAATATAACTATAATTTATTCCATGCAGACATAATTCTGGATACCTGAAAGATCTATCAATTGGCCAATTATAGAAATAAATGTAATTGTAATAAAGCAAATAGTTTAGAAACAGATTGTAATACTTTTCTTCCAATTCTTTCAAATATAACTCCATACATCCCATTCCTTTGGAAAATTCATTATTAAATTTGCAATAAGAAATTGTAACTTAAATAATAACAAGTTATTTCACCAACCACACCAAATATATATTCTATATTTAGAACAGTGCAACAAGAACAGTTTTCTTCATTAGTATTCATTCACTATCTATCTTTAAATTAATTTGGTCATAATGGGGCTTGAGTTTACATGTCAAACAAAGCCTAAGAAATCATTTAGACACAAGTTTCAATGTAATGATTCCACTGATATAGTTTAGCAATTACGCATAGTCGTCAGAATATTAACCCATTCATTTTTGATACTTTTAGTAATACAAATATACAGTAAAGCGAAACCAGTAGAAATGAAAATAATTTAGTTTCTTTTTTTTTTCAAATCCAGATTCCAATAACTTATACAAGGTTCAAACATTTTAAAATTAAAGTTCACTTGCGTTCACAAAGTTAAGATTTTTGAAGGCAGGGATAAAGTAGAAAGGCAAACATATCTCTGAAGGATCAGAAACAGCGTTTGTCTATCTTCATTATATTTACAAATGCTGAGTGGAAATAATCGCAATTCTAGGCATAGAATCTTTATCTTCCTTTCCATTTTTTCTAATATATCTTGTTATTTTTAGGGTTTGGGAAAACTGTGTCATCTGTTATAATTTTATTCAAATAGCACACTTAGCTACATTATTAGTTTTCTATATGAAAAATATTTTAGAATCAACTTTAAATTTCATAGTGATTTTTTTCCAAAATGTAAATAGTTACTAGTAAGAGATTGAATGTCAACGTAAGTCATTATAAGGCTTTTTGTAAGTTTGTATGTAATGTATGTATGTATGTATGCATGCATGCATGCATGCATGCATGGACACTCGGTTGAAAGACCTTGTAAACTAGGAGTGTAATTACAGAACTGAGAGGATGAATGTGTCATTTTCTGAAATTGCTGTTAATTAGATTGCTTGTATATGTGTGTGTGTGTGTGTATGTGTGCGTATGTATGTGTGTGTATATATATATATATATCATAACAGTTCTCTTTTTAGTGTTTATCGGTGATTACACAGACTCTGAATAACTGATCTTATTGAATGGCCATAACATTTCTGAAATATCTATAATATGACTTGATTTGGGGAGAGAAAATACCAATCCAGGTATTACTTTAGTAATTTGGAAAAAGGGTTGTTTTTTAAATGAATTATTTTTATGTGCATTGGTGTTTTGCCTGCATGTCTGTGTGATGGTGTCGGATCCCCAGAACTGGAGTTACAGAGCTGCCATGTGGGTGCTGGGAATGGAACCTGGGTCCTCTGGAAGAGCAGCCAGTGCTCTTAGCTAGTGAGCCATCTCTTCAACTCAGAAAAATATACTCTTAAATTTATATAAAATGGAAAACAACCTGCAATAGTTTCTCCCCAAACCAGAATGTGGATGGGAGAAATTCTGGTCATGTAATTTATTACCCAACTAAACCTAACAGGAAAAAAGACAAAAATTGGAGAAGACTTTACAAAAGAGAGAAATGGGTGAGAAGTAATCTTCCATGGAATAAGAGATGATGGAGCAAGTAATCAAGAGAACAACGTAACTTCTGAGTTAACGCCAGCTCATTTCACAAAGAACCTGCCATCTTTTGTGATCTTTCCTTCTTGCTATGTGACATTTCTCAGAGGACGATTTGTACCCTAACAAAACCTATGTAACCCAAGACTAGATTTTGCATTTTGAGTTTACTACAAGCACACCACACAATGCAACAACCAAATCTATTGCAGTATGTTTTTCACGTTTACGCATGCACGCACGCACATGTGCGTGCCATGGTATGCATGTCGGAAGACAACCTGCAGGAACTGGTTTCTCCTCCTACCATGTGGGGCCCAGGGACTGGGAACAATTCATCAAGCTTGCCCTGGGACAAAATGCTTAGGTCACAGGAAAATAACTCCAAGAATTTACAATGGTTTAGCTTTCATTTCCTGCTTAAATGTACTTTTACTGTGCTTCTAAAGATCATTATATTTTCAAATTTACACTGCTATATTTTTTTTTTTTGTCAAAGTCTAGGAAAGCAAGGAACAACCTGCCATTTTGTCAGCTGCAGATTTGTTGATAATCAAAGTAACATAAGCAAGTGCTTGCTAGACACAGCAGGGTGCTATTTTGACTATGAGCTTTGCTTTCATTTATTTCTTTTTTTTTCCTTTTTTGGAATATATTTCTTCTTGCTCTTTATCAGTGAATAATGACATATTAGTGTTTATAATTCAAAACAAAGTTTGAACTTGTAATGAAAGGCCTCCTTTCCACTTTCAATATTAGGTAAATATTAAGCAGCTTGTTCTTCTATGACTGAGAATAAGATACATTAATTTGTAGGAGAGCAGAATTTTACCACATATGTTGAACTGGTTGACCCAGCACTTGAAAAAAAAACAAACAAACAACCAAGAAGCTCCAAAGGATGAAGTACAGTCTACTTAGTAGCACATCCCTTTCCTAACACACCCCCAAAACAGTTACTATGTAACAGTTTTAGTAAGTGGACTATCATCTAATCAAAAAGTAGTGAGATGAAAAGATTAGTGTTTTGTGTTAATAATAATAACTAAATCCTGGAAATATTTACATAGTATCTAGGAAATAATGTTTATTTTTCTTAAGATTGTTTTTTAAAGCAGTTTTTTCCATACTATTTACTTAAGAGTCACCCTCGTGGTAATTTGGAAAATAAAACTTGTTACCACTTGAGGGTTTCCTATGCTAAATGAGGTAATAATGCCTTTCTATGTGGCTAGATTCCATAGCAAATAGGCTGCAGAGACATAATTGTATTTGAGAATTACTACAAATCAAAACAAAACAAAAACCACACATGTTAAGTTCCTAAATTAATCATGCATATCATCAATTCCTAATGTCTAAATTAGGTAAAAAGGCTTCATAATTCTACTGTATCTCTTACTAAATCAACACGGCCCGTGGATGAGAGAGTGAAAGCCAGAATCTGAGTGTAGAGGCCGAGCCCTCTCCAAAACCATCCAGCCTTACACTGGGCATAGTGGCCCACACCTTTAACCCCAGTACTTGGAGGCTCTCTGTTCAAGGCCAGCCTGGTCTACACAGTGAGCTCTAGAATAGCCCTGACTATGTCTATGTAGAGAGACCCTGTCACAAAACAAGACAAAATAACCAACACACAAACATCCAGAAGATCCAGACTGGTTTCTGGTTATCAACCAAATACAATTTTTTTCTAAGTTTTCTTTCTACTCTGCCATTTTGTGATTTGAAGATTAAAGTATCTTTCTGTGGGGACTTTTTTTTTTCTTAAACCCCTTTTCTGTTTGGAGACAGGGTCTGACTACATATCCCAGACTGGTCTGGAATTCGCTATGTAGAGCAGGCTGGCCTTTAACTTAAGAGATTCCCGTTTCCCCAGGAATAAAGGCATGCATCACCACACGGCCTCTGTCTGCAATCTTAACCTATTTAATTAGGTCTATCTAAATACTGTAGAAGGGTCATGGGTAGGTGGCCCTTATTTCCCTGATGGGTTAAATATTAGCTCCTAGATATATTCTGCTTGCCTAAAAGCACTAAGTAGCATAGAAAAAAAAGAAATAAGCTTTTATATAATATTCCATGTAAATCTCATAATAAGTTATATCATCTTAAAACTTAGATTCTGGGTTTAAAGAATTCAATAGCTGTCATGTAATTACTAGGGTTTTTAACTTTAAATTCAATTTGAATATGAAACTTTAATGTATCAGAATTAGTTAAGATGTGACAGTGGTCAAGCCAGAACAGCATCAGAGGCAATGGTGTTTAGAACTGAAGCTGATACTATCTTTGCTAATAACACTGAAAATTTGTTGCTGTTTTGGAGGAATGGCTACATATAAACTTCATTAATGTCAAATCATCTGAATGGAAAATTTTTTTCTCTGAGACTAAATTTCTTAGGAAAAAGAAAATATGTACACAAATCCTCACACTAGCAAAGCCCATTTCTCTCCCAAATAAAAGAACTTCACCACCCTAAACACTTATAAGGTTATGTAACCTACACATACTAGTTTTGGAAGGGCTTTATAAGCCCCCAGTAAACCTTTAATATTTAAAGAGAAATACATAAAAATTAGAGTTTTAGTATAAACTACCTTAGATACCATTACTAAATCAAGAGAAAAACTACAGGTGTTTCAATAGGCCATTCTCATGTTAAGCTTCCCAATTGCTTGTATTTTAGTATGGTGAAAAAGAAGCTTAACTTGTACAAAATACGTTCTTAAATTTCCTACACAAACTGGTTGGTTGATATGGCTACTCTAAAACTGCCTTTGAACTCAAAGGATCCAGTTTGCTTTGTTATTTCTCTACCCTTATCAAATAAGAAATTAGACACAAAATGAATAGGGCACAAACATATAAAAGACTTCAAGCAAACTTAATATTAGAAAAATATGAAAATTAATTAAAGGTATTTTAGGAGTACAGAAAAGCTATGTCTTAATAGTTTTAATTGTTCTCCTATCAGGATTATGGAGGGGGGACTTAAATATGTGAAACACCCAGGAAAGTGTAAATGTATGACACACTGTTGGTATTCAGCTAACACAAGGCTACAAAGCAAATTCCTCAGCCTGTATAAACTCAACAAGTCCCTTAGGGATGTTGTTCCACCATGTTTTAGCCAAATAATAACAAATTCTAACAAGTACAAATTAAACATCTGAAGGAAAACATCTTTTTCATTGAATAAGAAAGCTGTTGTTCATATGATCTTAGAAAATTCTGAATTTGTAAAATTCATTCATAATTTAGTTTAACCAAATGTCTTTTTTTTTTTTTTTTTAAACCCCTTGGTATAAAAATTTACCCGGTGAGGTTCATTTCCATCACAGTCACATGGTCTAGTGCACCTTAGAGTATTTGGACATTATCAAAACTGTCCTTTTCCAATGAAGACATTTAAGAAAACAAGCACTTCTCAAACAAGTGACATGATGTGAGGCTACTTATACTTTGCATCTCACTTTCAGTACAAAGTTGTGATTCAGTGAAGTAAAACACCACTATTTTACAGTGTCTATTAAAAAGAAGTTCTCTATAGAGAAAGCGACAGTCTCCTGAAGACTCCCAAGAGCTAGCTGAGTACATGCACCGTTAGGCTCAGCCTGTATTTCCTTCCCTCTTCCCCTGGTTCTGCTAAAGCATATATCTATCATGCCCATACTGATGACAGTTCTCACTACTGTGTCTAGCTGGGAAGTAGCTGTGCATTTTCAATAAAATCCACTACAGCAGCGCACCTCTCAGATCAGTCTGGTACTTAGGGGTTAAATGACATCCAATGTGAAATTCCGAATTACATCCAGAGCCGCCGTATCAAAGCCACACATATCCAACATGCCTCTATCATCCGGGTCTGCAATGGTAAAGCCATTTGATGTCATCCCACAAACAATCAATTTAGCAGGAATATCCATTTTCTGTAGGGAAAAGATAAGAGAAAGTAACTATATATGAAATTATATGCAAGACAAACAAAAAAATCCTTAAAAATTAAGACTAGAACTCACAACCATGGTTCCTCCTACCAAATGCTGGGGTGACACCAAGTCCAGTTTACACTTTTAATATATACAATTAACAGCTTGTGTCCTTCAGAACTGC
The DNA here is from genome assembly GCA_964023405.1 of Apodemus agrarius. NCBI lineage: Eukaryota > Metazoa > Chordata > Mammalia > Rodentia > Muridae > Apodemus > Apodemus agrarius. The sequence goes on along the minus strand of OZ030017.1, from coordinate 51,077,856 downwards.
CATTCCAACCCCGTTCTCTTCCTGACCTCCTGTCCACCTCCCATCTCCTTCTCCTTATTCTTCTTAGCCATCCTTTGTGCTACGGACCAAGCCAAGCCCTTGAGTATACTAGATAAGCTCTCTACCCTGAATTACTGAGCTATGTTCCCAGTCTCTATGCATTTAAGATCATAAAAACTAAATATTAAGGGAGGAACAAACAATAAAAGCATAGTTTTGTCAGTTGCTATAATAATAAACCTATTAAAAATAATGATTTTTAATAAGTAGAGAATTAAGATTTGTGTTTGGATAAACTTTCCTTGAGTCAAGATTTCCTGTAGCTCAGGATGACTGCAAACGTTGTATGTAGCTGAAGATGGTCTGAACTTCTGACCCTTTTGTCCCACCTTTCAAATGTTAAGCTTGTAGGCGTGTACCACCATGACTAATTTTATACAGGGCTGAGGATTGAGCCTAGAGTTTCATGTATGGTATACAGCTACTATACCAATGGAGATACATTTCTAGCCTTAGTTATTCATTAATTGGGACAAGGCCATCACTATATATGTAGCCCAGGCTACTCTTAAACTCCTTATGTAGCTTAGCAATGATTCGCTTGCCTCAGACTCTTTGGTTTAAAGATTTTATTTCTTTTATTTTTTAAAAGATTTATTTTCCGGGCGGTGGTGGCGCACGCCTTTAATCCCAGCACTTGGGAGGCAGAGGCAGGCGGATTTCTGAGTTCGAGGTCAGCCTGGTCTACAGAGTGAGTTCCAGGACAGCCAGGACTACACAGAGAAACCCTGTCTCAAAAAACCAAAAAAAAAAAAAAAAAAAATGATTTATTTATTTTATGTATGTGAGTACATTGCAGTTCTCCTCAGACACACCACAGGAGGGCATCAGATCCTGTTGCAGATGGTGGTGAGCCACCATGTGGTTGCTGGGAAATGAACTCAGGATCTCTGGAAGAAGAACCAGTGCTCTTAACCACTGAGCCATCTCTCCAGCCCCAAAATTTCATTTTTACTGTGTGTGTGTGTGTGTGTGTGTGTGTGTGTGTGTGCGCGCTCAAGCATGCACACATATGTACATATGCATGCTTGAATGCACATGAATGCAGGTTATTGCAGGGGCTAGATGCATCAGACCTCCTGAACCTGGAATTATAGGCAGTTGTGAAACACCCAACATAGGTGAACTCAGGTCCTCTGCAAGTGCAGTGTGTGCTCTTAGCTACTGAGCTCTCTCTCTAGCCCCGGCCTCAGTATTTTGAATGCTAGGATTACATGCCAAGGTGCCATGACCAGTTCTAATGACCAATTTGTTTTTGAGGCAGGTAGAACTGTTGCATCAACCCTAAAAGGTACTGTGACATTTTCCAGTTAACGAACTTGTTCAGATCCACATTTAGCAGAAGAGACTCGGGACTAACATCTATACTGCTTTTCGTCCAAATTCTCATCTCTCCTTTATGGCGCTCAAAAGTAAGCATCCTAAGAAACCTGAACCCTTCCCAGAGTTTGTCAGATGTCTGATGGGGTCTGCCATGTACATTTCTGACCTGACCATCAAATGATGCTATAGTTGGTAGGAAAATCATGTTGTGAGAGCCATTGTTCCTCACAGCAAGTTCTTCTTATATTTTAGTCACATAAGCCAAATGTTAACAATCAACAGCCCAGTGATCAGTGTCTACCACGCTGGACGAAACAGTAACAAAACATTCTGTCATCTGAGAAAGGCCAAGGGAGGAAAAGAGAGAATGATCAGACAGATATATAAAGTTTAGGATACAGACTCAAAAATTTGCTGTAACTTCATGTAGTTACAAATACTCAGCTTACAAATAACTTAATTTTTCCAGAAATGCAATATATCTTATAAATTATTGCTGAGGTCAAATACATATTTGGTCATTATCAAAAGCACTGGCAAAGGGCACTTTTGTTAATATCTGGCGCTAGAACGGGATGATGTATGTAAGTCCCTACTTTTTTATTTCAAGTGCTGCTGAGCCCAGCTGACACTGGCTTTCCTACACAAACAAGAGTCACCCTCGAGAGTGGAGTGTGTTTAGAGAGGACCAGTAACTGACAGAGGGGTAGCTGTTTACCTTTCGGTACTCCCTCAGGGCAACAGCCGGGTGCACCTGCCCCGCCAAGGTCTCATTATCAGTGAATACAATGAAGACGTCTGCAGCTGTGCCTGTTTTCTGGGCCCAGATCATTGGGAGAGAGCAATCCGTGCTGCCTGCTGGAACCTATCTCAGGAAAAAGAAGGAACAGCAGTAAAATAAAACCACCTCCGTGTCCAATTAGATGTTTGAAATACATACATAAAAGCTCTTATCCTTAGAGCATCATTTTATGTAAACCAAGATGCAGACAGAACCATGTCTGCACAGATCTATTTTTGATTGTGCTTGCCATGAGAAGTAAGAACAATTATTCCTCTGGATACCACGCTATGCCCCAAGACCAACATTACAGGGCATTTTAGTAAAACAGTGTCTTACTTTATTCATAGCCGTTAAAACCTGCTGTAATGTCATGTCTGCAGTCACTGGAAATGGAACCATATCACATGCAAAAGCAACTACCGTGGACTCTTCTTCTGTCCGTGTAACCACCTGTAAAAGCGACGGGAGCAGTTTTCAGCATACAGAAATAGTCTCTTCAAGGCTGATATACCGTTATCTCGGAAAGAAGCACTGTGATGCTCATTCCTAAACTTGTGGGTTTTGTTTGTTTGTTTTTTGTTTTATGTTTCAGACTACAGAGTCACAGCACTGGGGAGCACGGGCTGGGGAGATGGCTCAGTGGGAAGAGGCCCTTGCCGCCGGCAGCTCTGAATTCAATCCCTGGAATCCACGAGGTGGAAGGACAGAACAACTCCTGTGTGCTGTCTGTCCTCTGAGGGGCCCCTTCTCCAGGGGCCAGTGCAATCCATACATGAAAACAAACTAACAAAAGCCATAACTCAAAAGCATTCTGAGAAGCTGGTATCAACAGCACTCTCCTAGGCAAATACACACACACTGCTCATCTTACTAAATGAGGAATGAAGGCAGACTAGTGGAGAAGCGCCTCCTTGGTATGTGGTGAGGGAACCACGGGTGAGAACTGACCCTCTCTAATACCTATTTCCTGAGCTTTTAAACCAGGTTTTCTCCCCAACCATCATGTACTTTTGCATATACTAGTTGTTAGGATTCTGTCTAAGTCCCTCCCCGCAGTTAACTGGCAACAGCCAGGTAGGCCTGGCCCACTATGAAAGGGGCTGCTTGCCCCTCCCCTCTCTCTTGCCTCTCTTTCTCTCTCTCTCTCTTGCCCTCTTCGGCTCTTCCCTTCCCCATTCCTTTTCCCCCTCTCTCCACGTGTTCATGTCCGGCCTCTACTTCTCTACTCCTCCTCTCTGCCTTTCTCTGCCTCTACTACCCCCTTAGCTCCCCTCCCCATGCCCTGAGTAAACTCTATTCTATGCTACACCATCGTGTGTCTGGCCCCCCACACTGCCATAACACATATTCTTACTCCGCTTCTCTTTCTGTGATCACAACACTAGTGATATCTAATCCCGTTATAACCTTTGGCAGCCCAGATCTGATCCTTTCTTACACAATGCCCCGAACTTGTCTTTATAGATATAAAATAATAAATGTCACATAAGTGAAATGATAAAATAAGTGATTCTGGTGACGCTGGCCTTGACAGGTTTGGGGCGCGGGAACACTCTGTCATCTTAGGGGATCTCACCATGCACATTGCTGCGGCAACGGTACTGGCATTGAGGACACTCCCCAAGACCCTCTGGTTCATAGAGGCGCTGACGTCAACAGCCAGCAAGCAGCGCTTCCCAGTTGGCTCAACTACCTGGAAAGAAACCAAGTTAAGTAGTTATGGAAAGCCGGGGATCATTAAGTAGGTTAGACTGAAAAAAAACAAAAACAAAAACCAGATTTATCTTTCACTCAAAAGGCTCCGAGAAGAAAGGCCTTTGTGTTGGTATGTAAGTTAAGTGACTATTACCTTTAACACTCTTATTAACTGGCAAAATGAAGAGAAAGATGTCATCTGTTTAATTTTACTAAGAAGTTAAGCTCCTAGTTTTAAACATCTTTTTCAATGAAGTAAAATGGGAACTTCTAAGAATTTCTTTTTAACTGTGGCGAATCATTTCCTCGAGCCATTCTGAAGAGTCTGACTGAGCAGCGTTGATTATCCTCACGGTGCACGGCCGCTGTCTGCTACCTAGACTGCCATGCTCACAGCGGACACTCCATCCATCCACCTGTGCTGCACCTTCAGCTTACACACTCACCCTGGGCAGTCTGGCGCCTCCTGGCCACCACCTTCTGGCACAACAGTGTATACTTCACAGATGCAGTCCTAGAACACACCTGGGGACCTTTTGCCTACTGTTAGATCGATAGGGATAGGCTAGTACACAAAACCAAGGCCAAGTAGCTCCTTCCAGTCCTCTGGGGCATACACAGAGGCTGACTTCTTGATGGTATCATAGTTGGTTTTTTTTGCCTTTTTTTCTTTTTACTGAGACAAGGTTTGTCTATGTAGCCCTGGCTATAGTGGAACTTACAGGTTGGCCTTGACCTCAGAGGTGGCCCTCCCAGGCACAGCCTTCTGTGTGCTGGGATTAAAGGTGTGTGTCAGCACGCTCACCAGGTTGGTACTCTACTTACGTTTTCTTGTTTGCTTTGGCTGTGTGTTTTTGAGACAGGGTGTTGCTATGTGGACTCTGAACTCAGGTGACCCACCATGCCCACTGTGGGGATGTATGGACAGATGCAGCATTCATTCATTCATTCATTCATTCATCCTGAGCACTTCATGTTTAACATGCTGCTGCCTGTGTTCCCAGGCTGCAGCATGCCACCTCATGACTGATAACTTACAAGGCCTCCACGCTCCCACCGGCTTAATACTTGTTCCTCTTTTGCTAACACCTACTCAGGCACAAGGTGGCGTTTCATTTGTGCTGAGCAAGTTTCATTTATATGAATCTGAAAAACTATTCAAATACTTTGTCTATTTTGAAACTGGCTTATAATTGTATTATTGAACCTCAGGACTCTTTTTTATGTTATGGATATGAAACACTATTCATTATACATGTATAACCTGCAAATATTTTCTTCTACTATGTAAGCTTTTCCTACTTCCTTCTAACACTGCATGATGCACACATTTCAGTTTTTATTTTTCAAGACATGGTTTCTCTGTGTAGCCCTGGCTGTCCTGGAACTCACTGTGTAGACCAAGCTGGCCTCAAACTCTGGAGATCTGCCTGCCTCTGGCTCCTGAGTGCTGGGACCAAAGGTGTGCACCACCACTGCCCAGTTACCCTATGTTTCAAATTCTGAAGTTGTTGGCATCTGCGCTTTATCATTCATTTATGTCTAGTTCCTGAGTGCAGGTGACTGGTCTCTTCCACGGAGGCTCTGCACATGCTGTAAGACAATGCCCCACTCCCCCTCCTACACGGGAGTGTGTGCTTGTTTCAGCAGTTTGTTGAAAACTGCCCTTTCAGGATGAACTCACTCAGATCCTTACACATCAGGGTCAGTTTGCTTCCAGGTTCTGCTTTATTCCTTTGGCCACCATGTCTGTCCTCGTAACGGCAGCATGGCGCTTTGCTTACTGCTGAATGAGTCCTGCAAATTTGCCCTTTTAGGTGATTTTGGTTGTTTGGAGTCAGAATTTTGTATGGATTGTTAGTTTTCTGCAAAGCATGCCACTGGGCCTGTGAAATCTGTAGATGGCTTTGGATGGCCCTATCTTCTTCTAACGCAGAGGCATGGGTGTCTGCCATTTGTCCTTATTCTTTGGCGATGTTTTACAGTTTATGGTGTATAACTCTTGCATGCCGGTATATTTATTTTATTTCAGTCCTACTTGAAATACTAGTATTTTCTTAATTTTATTTTCAAATAGTTTATTACTATAGTATACAACTAATTTATTTTATTTATTATTTATTTTTTCCTCTCTAGTTTTTGAGACAGAGTCTAAGGTAGCCCAGGATGGCCTTGGACTGGCTGTACTGTTGAAGGTGGCTCTGGCTCTGAATGCTACTTCCACTTCCCAAGTGTTAGGATTACAGATCTGGCCGGGCGTGGTGGTGCACACCTGTAATCCTAGCACTTGGGAGGCAGAGGCAGGCGGATTTCTGAGTTTGAGGCTAGCCTGGTCTACAGAGTGAGTTCCAGGACAGCCCGGGCTACACAGAGAAACCCTGTCTCGAAAAAACAACAAAACAACAACAACAAAAACAACAACAACAACAAAAAGGATTACAGATCTGTACAGCCACGCCTGATCCAACACATGATTCTGGTTGTTTTTTTTTTTTTTTTGGTTGGTGTTTTTTTTAAAGCTTTATTTATTATTATATGTAAGCACATTGTAGCTGTGTTCAGACACACCAGAAGAGGGTATCAGATTTCTTTATAGATGATTCTGAGCCACCATGTGCATGCTGGGATTTGAACTCAGGACCTTCGGAAGAGCAGTCAGTGCTCTTAACTGCTGAGCCATCTCTCCAGCCCCCTGTTGTTTGTTTTTAATGCATTGATTTATAACCTGAAATTCTGTTGAATTTATTTCACTCTAACATGGTTTATGTGTGAGTTCCTCAGTGTTTTCTGGTGAGAATAATGAGCATTCCATGTGAGGCTTTTTTCTCACATAATTACCACAACTCTTAGTACTCTGTGGCACCAGAGCGGGGAGAGTAGCCACCCTTATTTTTGATCTTAAGGAAAATCTTTTGTTGTTTAATCCAAGTATGATGATATCTATGATTTTTAAAACAAATATCTATTTGTTTTATATATATGGGTGCTCTATCTGTGTGTATATCTGCTTGCCAGAAGAGGGCATCAGAATCCAGGATAGCGATTTCTGAGCCACCATGTGGCTGCTGGGAATTGAACTCAAGATTTCTGGGAAAGCAGACCCTGCTGAGCCACTGAGCCAGCCTTCCAGTTCCACCTAGCAACTTGTCTTTCTTCCTTTTCTTTCTTTCTTTCCTTTCCTTTCTTTCCTTTCCTTTTTCTCTCTTTCTTTCTTTCTTTCTTTCTTTCTTTCTTTCCTTTCTTTCTTTCTTTCTTTCTTTCTTTCTTTTTTTAAATCTTTACGCTTCATCATGGTGAGAAAGTTTATTATTAAGTGGTTTCTTTGCTTTTCTTTTGGTTTTTAATGTTAAATTTTGCCAAATGCTTTTTTTTTTTAAATTTTTTTTGAATTACTGCTGAGGAGGTTATACTCATGGATTGAAATGTCCTTGCACATCAGGGGTAAATGTCACTTGGTGATTATGCAGAACCCTTTTAATCTGCTACACAATATGGATGTTAGATTTTGTGGTGTGTCCAGAAAATTTTGAAACGGAAATTTCTAATTTATAGCTAGATTTCCATTCTGAAAAATAGATTATCAAGACCCAGTTTCCAATTAACAATGAAACTAAAAAAATGAGCTTTAGGTCAAAGGAATCCATTGAAATGCAAATATTCAAATTCAGTAATTTATCAGTATGACTTTAAAAATTATTAAAATGATCTTGGGATAAGTAGCAGTTACTCAGCCTGACAAGAATTACTCTAGCCGGGCAGTGGTGGCGCACACCTGTAATCCCAGCACATCAGGCAGGCGGATTTCTGAGTTCAAGGCCAGCCTGGTCTACAGAGTGAGTTCCAGGACAGCCAAGGCTACACAGAGAAACCCTGTCTCGAAAAACAAAACAAAACAAAACAAACAAACAAACAAAAAGAATTGCTCATATGATGTCAATTTTGCACTCACCTTTATATCAATTATAGAAAAATGATGGGCTTATACTTTAAAATGGCTAAGATATTAATATAAAATAATATAAAAACCACTAAATGTGCTTTTGCAGGATATATTAATCCCCAAGTCTTTTTTTAAATAAACAAAATAAAATTATCACCTTAAATGTTTTATAAAAAGCAGCATCCAATGCTTGCAAGATTTCTTTATCTGGAATCCACTTCAGTTTTCCTCTGAGCCCGTGGCCTATTCTGTAGGTCTCTAATGCGATTAAAACATGAAATGGATGTATACGAGCCTAGAAAGAAGACAGACAGAAGGTGATGGCCGAGTTTAAGGAAAAATAACAATTATGAGTTTTCAGAGGCTTATGTTGCTAGAGGTAAAAAACACAAGACAGGAAGAGCAAATATTAAACTTAGCGTTGAGAAGTGGAACGTAACTTGCCGAGAGGTCTTAGGCCCCTGGCTCGTGCATACCTTTTTCAGCAGTTTTTCATTGCTCAGCTTTTCACATACTAAAGAGACTTCAGAACTTCCTGGTTCAAGCACGGAATTAGCAGTCATCTTCCCCAGGTTCCTCAGCAGTGCAGCAAGGGGCATTTCTTGTAACAAAGCCTTCCATACCTACAGGGGAAAGAGAAACAACAGAGGGGGGATAGCTAGTGGGAAATGTACAGTGTTCAGGGAAACGAGATTTCTGTGGAGGAAATACGGAGCTCTCTCAATTTTCTCGATAGCTTGTGTGTGTCTTATGCGTTTGTGCTGGAATAATGTTGGCATCACGTTAACGCTGGATATTTTTAATAAGTATCACTTTAAAGATATGTTTGGTCCCTCTTCTCTGCCATGTGCGTAAGTGTGCGTGCGTGTGTGTGTGTGTGTGTGTGTGTGTGTGTGTGCGCGCGCGCGCGCGTGTGCGTGTGCGTGTGTGAAGGCTTGAGGTTAAAGCTAGGAATCTTCCTTACTACACAGAATCTGCCTTTTGTTTGGAGGCAGAGTCTCTCAGTCAAACCCAAAGCTCCTAGACAGGCGGGTCTGGCTAGTCTTGCTGGTCACCTGCTCTGGGGATTCATCCCCCCCCACCCCACATCTGAATATTGGTTGGTCGTCTAGCCTGTCCATCAAGAGCTGTAAATAAACAGCCATCATCTCCCTGGCCCCTTCTCTTATTTTTGTAGGGTCTGGCACCGAATCCAGGGTTTTTAACTTCAGGTCTCTCTTCCTACAGAGATGCACTCACCTCTTTAGACTTCAAGTGGTTTGTCAGCAGCTGTTCCCTCACTAGCTGATGTTCTTCAATGAGATGAATGACTTCCAGGTCATCTTTTGTCCGCTTCACTTTCTCCACAGCCTCCAGGTACTTGAGCAGTTTCTCCGTCTCCCCAGAAAGTGCTTGTTCTTTATACTGTTCATGAACTTCTTTCCAGCCCTTGGTGATATATTTGGTCACAATAGCAAGTCCTTTAACAAGATAAAGAATTGAAAAGGCAAGTAGGATTAGTAAAAATAGAACAGGGTTCCTGAGACTGCATCGTGATCAGCTTAATACTAAACAGACAGGAGCTGACTCCTTAACATGGGACGATAGGTTCTGTCACAGAACAAACACATTTCGGCAAATGAAGTGAATTTTTTTTTTTAACATACCATTACAGTCTAAATATGTGGTGGTGGGAAATCCATCTGTAGTTTAAACTAAATGTATTACAGGGGCACCTCAGCGATACTAATACCAGAAACTTTGTAGATAATGCCTAGTTCACATGCGCAACCTCACTCTGAATATTCATCTATTCCAATGATTGTCACACTGATTTATCCTGTGCTTTTGTATAATTATGGATTTCTGACACTAGTGATTATGTGGAAACAGGTTATTAATTTGTTTAGCAACAGAAACTATGAGCCCAACATTTTAAAAAGGAAAATAACTTGTGCATTGCTTTTACATTTTTGTAATAGTCAAAGAGGTTTGGAGAGAGGAAATCTATGTTTAAGCCTATACCTTGCTTATGGTATACTTTTTGCTGAAAATACTTCTTGCCGTCTTAGAGAATAAACTTTTGTCAGATCTTGAAACAGTTATTATGCCTTGAGTCATTTAAAACTATGTATTCAAACTGCCATCCTACGGTGTACTTAGCTTTAAATCCAACCTGCCTTAAGAAAACAATGTAACCAGCCGGGTGGTGGTGGCCTGTAATCCAGCACTTGGGAGGCAAGAGGCAGGCGGATTTCTGAGTTCGAGGCCAGCCTGGTCTACAAAGTGAGTTCAGGACAGCCAGGGCTACACAGAGAAACCCTGTCTCGAAAAACCAAAAAAAAAAAAAAAAAAAAAAAAAAAAAAAAAAGAAAGAAAGAAAACAATGTAACCAACCATCTATGCCTTGGATTTCCCATGTCACCAGCTTTTGCAGTTTAAAGTAAATCTTAAAGTATGCATTCTTCCATCCTCCTGACCCAGACTAAAGTATTTATGTGTTCACTGTAGTGATTACATAGGTTAAAAGCAACTTAAAACAACCAATATGCCAAAGATGTTGGAAGTAACACGTGACTACGAGTTGATAACATCTGTGCTTATTTTTGAGAATTATTTTGGTCAATATGGATCAGTAAAGTACCTCCTTTCTTTGTAGAAATAGAAATCTTTAACTTTGTTAAAGATTTTTAAAGAGCAGTGTCCTTTATGCTTTTCCTGAAGCATGCTTTCTTTGCTGTTCAGGAAATACAGAGGAAAGCTTTTTATAGGGCAGACAACAGAAATGGATTGGACGCAAACTACAGACAATAGATAGGCCACAAACTATATGGTTATGTTTTAGGAAAATTAAAACACATATTTTTTCTGATTTTAGGATGGAATTTTTTTTTTCAACCTAGAAAAAAGTGAGGGAGTGGCTGGGGAGCTCAGTGGTTAAGAATACTTGGTACTCTTACAGAGGACCTGAGTCTGGGTCCCAGTACCCATACCAGCTCTATGTCAGCAGCCAACTGACAGACACTTCCATTTACAAAACATAATGTAGATTCATTAATCAGATATATTTAAAGCCAGCAGGAAACCAAATACTTGCTGCTGGTGACCCAGCCACTAATGATGGAGAATCATGACCCACCGCTAGGTGACGAGTTTATACCTAAGATGTGGCCGCACTACCTAGAGTGCTCACCACGTGAGGCTGGTCTGAGTGCGGCATGGACAAGGTTCCGGTTTCAGCAAGCACACACCTGCTTGCCAGCAGGTGCTCTAGACTGCTACTGACTTCCTCTCTTGCTAGAACCTGCCTGCGATGACAGACGGGAGGCTATGCTGAACTAGACATTTGGGACATCAGGGTCTGAAAGTGCCTGAAGAAAAGGACCTGTAGATACAGTCATAACTTCCTTAGATGGGAGATTAAAAAATAAGCATTAATAATAACTCAAAGTATAAAACCAGCATGTTCGGAAGTTCGATTACTGAGGCAGGTGTTTAGTTTCAGACTGGCTTTAAATACGTCTCGATTAATTAAACAGCATTGCGTTTTGTGAGTAAAAGCTAATTCTAGAAAATCAGGTGCATGTGTGACTTCCCAGGCTCACCTTCACTGGAAGGTTTAAGGTGGGACAGTCTCAGGAGATCTTTGTGAGACCAGCCATTTCGTTGTTTATACTTTGTAACCGCCAGCGCCACCGCCATGCCGCCCTTTTCGTTGTACCAGTCGGCCACGGCCTTCCGGAGAGCTCGGCCCCACATACCGCACTTCATGCTCGCCTTCAGGTCTTTCTTAAACTGGATAAAAGTGAAGAGGTGGGTCGGAATGCGGCACACTTCAGGGACAGCTCTGAACGCCGCCTGCTTTGTGTTGATGTCCGCACACTGGGAACAGACGGCCAGGGCGAACAGCAGAGGCTCGGGTTTGGCGGTTCTGCCTTCCTGACTGAAGGACTTGATTTCCTGGATCGCTTCGCATCCTCTGCCGTCTTCAATCAGTCTGATTAAGGCTTCAGCGTTCTCAAGGCCCAGCTTCTGGTCTTTGATATAGTAGGTGCCGCCTTCAGAGCCGTAACACAGGAAGCGGTGCAGCCGGTTCATGTCGGTGACCTGCCATACACATCCGCCCTCAGAGTTGGCGACTTGATTCTCACTCAGCGGCTGCAACTGGCTTGCAGATTCCTCCATCTTCTTGGTTTCTCGGGGAACCTAGCATAAAGGCAACGTGTTACTATGATTAAGTGAAGGCAATGCCAATAACAAAAATCTCTTGCTTACTGAAATGCTATAAATCTGTTTAATTTAAAAACATCTTTGAACCCAGTAGGCTTTTCTCAGTAAAATGTTAGAAATGTCCTGAAGGCAGAAATTAGAAATAAACACGCACAATTACATATGACCATCCAATAGTGACTCTGAGGAAGACCTTGCTTATAATTTAAGACTTGTATTATATATTCATATACATATTTTCATAAGCTAGAGAAATCCCAATTTTCAAAAGAACTAGCAAGTAACAACTCATTTTTAAGGTACAGTATATTATGTCCAGTTAATCAAGTAGGTCTGTATGAGATCTGAGGTTCTGACAGGGAGAGAAAAAGAGCAGCTATATACACCAAGAAAGGTCAGCTCCCCAAAGCTCTGCACATTTCTGGTCACCATTCCAACATGTGCCCTCCAAAGGGACCACAGGGAGGAGGATTTCGGAGAAAAACTGGGTGGGAATGTCAAAGGCTTGGAGCTCATGATGCAAATAAAATGGTGGAAAATGACTACTGCAACGGCCTGGGAAATAGGCAGAGCCTCCTGGCGAGCCGGGCCAGCTGTGAGATCAGGAGACTGCAGTGTGGGAGTGACTCCACGGAGCCGCTCCCGCTCCCTTTACAAAGCGCGGCTGTAAGCTAAGATGGAAGGTAACACAAAAGGTGAGGTTGTCTTCAGGGTATGCTATGGAGGCTGGCTGGCGTTCAAAGAGTCAACCTGGAGAATGGGCGGATAACGGAGCAAGTGGGACTCTGAAAAGAAACAACACAGTAACAGCACAGTCAGCAGAGTCTGACGTGGGCCCACGGAAGGCCGACGGTGAAATAGAGGCTAAAAGAGAGAGCTCAGACATGAGAAGTGAGGACATTTTCATTTGGCAGGAAATGAAGAGTTCCAAACGGGAGGCAGGGAAGCCAGGCAGTTAGGGGAGACTGGAGTAGCACACAGCAAAAAGGTGTGGCATGAAGTGCCGGAGGGAACTGGAGGGTCTGACATTCCGAATTCCACCTTAATTCAACAACTCCAAATAAAAATTCCCATGCCGGTGCGTGCGTGGTGGCGCACGCCTGTAATCCCAGTACTTGGGAGGCAGAGGCAGGCCGATTTCTGAGTTCTAGGTCAGCCTGGTCTACAGAGTGAGTTCCAGGGCTACACAGAGAAACCCTGTCTCAGAAAACCAAAAAAAAAAAAAAAAAAAAAAAAAAAAAAAATCCTTTCATTCGATCTTTACAATATATTTACCGTTATTAGCCCCCACACCACTCCAGACAAAGGTTCTCTGTGTAGCCCTGGCTGTCCTGGAACTGGCTCTGTAGAGCAGGCTGGCCTCGATCTCAGGTCCACCTGCCTTTGACCCCCGTGTGTACACAATTGCCTGGCCATTACTAGCTAGCATCATCTTAGCTTTCACAAAAATACTGTGATGGCTTTGCAACCAAAAATGTGAGTGAACTGGACAACTCTTAGTGGAGTGACACGGAAATGATATTAATATTACATTACTCTACTTTCTGCTTTCCTCCCGAAGGTGAACATGGCGGGCGTTAATGAGCCGTGCCACGTACTAAAACAAACCTTTTTCATCCCTTTCCTTGCGCTCTTCATCCCAAGCATATCTATACATTACTGGGTACTAGGGCAGGAAGGATTGGGTTTTAGCCGGTTAAAATCTTTCTTCTGTGTCTAGAATATCATAGCTAGGACATATTAAAGCAAAACTAACTAGCATCAAAATTTCTTTTCTGTTTTTTTGCTTTGTTTGTTTTTGTTTGTTTTTTTTTAAGACAGGGTTTCTCTGTGTAGTCCTGGCTGTCCTGGAACTCACTCTGTAGACCAGGCTGGCCTCGAACTCAGAAATCCGCCTGCCTCTGCCTCCCAAGTGCTGGGATTAAAGACGTGCGCCACCACCGCCCGGCCAAACATTTCTTTATGATAAATTCTGCTAACAAAATAATAAATGTATTAAATGTATACAATCAAGAAGAGAAGGTGAAGTAATAAGAGCCAGGTAAAAATGTCTACAGAAGGCAGTATTTCTCTGTTACGTTTCCCTGTGTCTCACGGACCGGGTTGGCACACATAATCCTCTTGCTTTGGCCTCCCATGTGCTGAGATTACAGGTGTCTGTTAGGGAACTCACTTCTGCTATTGTAGTAGGATTTATTTCATACGCCTGGCCCTTTAAATAGCCCTATGCTCTTGAGTGGAAGTTCCTCTTTCAGTTGTCAGAAACATAACACTGGAGAAAAGACGGCATCTTCAACAAACAGCTGTGCAAACGAGATGCCCACGTGCAGGAGAATGAAACTAGCCCTGCATCACCTTGCACAACTAAATCCAAACAAGCCAAAGACCTAAGTGTGACGGGTGAAAGGCAGAAACTGACAGAAGAAAACACAGACACTACCATACATGGTACAGGTGTAGGAAAGGACGTTCTGAATAGAACCCGCACTGGCCCAGAAACTAAATCCAGCAATTGACAAGTGGGAACTTGTAAAAACGTAAAAGCTTCTGCCCAGCTAAAGAAGCATTCAACTGAGTGATAAGGAAGTCCACAGAATAGGAGAGAGTCTTTGACTGCTATACATTTGATATCTTTATGTGTATTTAGGATACACAAACGAAAGAGACACATTCAGAAATGGGCTAGGAATCTGAACAGAGTTCTCAAAAGAAGAAATAAAAACGGCCAAGAAGTATTTAAAAAAGTCATGGTCCCTAGCAATTAGAATGGGAATCAAAATGATTTTGAGACGTCATCTTACCCAGGTGCGGACGGAAGGTCAGCCAACAACTGACACATATGCTCGAGAGGATGCGGGGAGGAGGGATTCCCTGTTCATGGTTCGTGGGACTGCAAACCGGTTCGGCCCCTCTCGAAATGAGCCTGGAGAATCCTCCAAAGCCTAAAAATAAATCTTGCCTGTGACTCAGCTGCCCAGCTTTATCATCCCACAGCAGATGCCCATCGAACCCGCCATCACGCCTGTACTGGCTAGTTTTGTGTGTCAATTTGACACCGGCTGGAGTTATCATAGGAAAAGGAGCTTCAGTCGGGGAAGCTCCCTCCATGAGATCCAGCTGTGGGGCATTTTCTCAATTAGTGATCAAGTGGGGGAGGGCCCCTTGTGGGTGGTACCATCTCTGGGCTGGTATTCTTGGGTTCTATAAGAGAACAGGCTGAGCAAGCCAGTAAGGAACATCTATCTCTCCATGGCCTCTGCATCAGCTCCTGCTTCCTGACCTGCTTGAGTTCTAGTCCTGACTTCCTTTGGTAGTGAACAGCTGTGTGGAAGTGTAAGCTGAATAAACCCTTTCCTCCCCAACTTGCTTCTTGGTCATGATGTTTGTGCAGGAATAGAAACCCTGACTAAGACAAATTGGTACCAGTGTAGTAGGGTATTCCTGTGACAACCTGACCATGTTTTGGGGAGGACTGTGGAAGGACTTTGGAACTTTGAGCTAGATGGTCCATTCAGTGTTGAGACCGTTGTGTAGGAGCTTGGAAGATAATGTTTAGAATAGTGAAGAAGATGGAGGCCTGGCTTGTGAAATTTCAGAGGGAAGATTAAAGACTCTTATCAGGGCCATGAAGATTCTGTGGTTTTGGTTAGCTGGGGCTGAAGAATCAGCTGTAATTAACAAGATACCAAAACCATTAAAGTCAACCTTTGTGTTACTGGGACTATTGATGCTGGTTAGCTGGAGCTAAGAAATTAGCGGTGATTAAGAAGAAACCAGCATCACTGAAGTGAAATCTTCTGGGAAGTGTTTTCTGAGAGCACAGAGAGTGTGTTCCAGATAGCCAAGGTTGTGCCTCGTGCTGTAGCAGGACTTGGTACTGCTTTTGAAGGCATGAAGGCATCATGAAGAACAGCTGAGGCTTGGTACTGTGAGAGGCCATGGAAGGCCATTGGTGAAAGTGTACCCTCAGTTGTAATTGACAGCCCAGGACTGAAGGGGTCATGAAAAAGAGTTGAGGCTTGGAGATGCCAGTACCATGCAATGACCACCAAGGACAGCAGCAGCAATGGAGTACAGGCAGCCAGAGCCTAGAAGACAAGGTGTATGCTACAAAGGGCAGAGCTGGAGAAGTGACTCAAGCCCTTGGAGGAGCCCAGAAGATCGTGAGTTGGATCCCAGACATTGAGTCATTGGAGTTTGAGTTTTGCTTTTGATTGTGACTGTGCCCTGATATTTTTCCCTCTTGAAAGAAGGTATTTTAGTGGAGCCCACAGTTAAGAGACTTTGAATTTTTAAAAGACTTTGAATTTTAAGATATTGCACATTTTAAAGGGATTGAACTTTTAATATGTAAAGACTGTGGGACTTTTAACGTTATTTAGATCTTGGGGATGAATAAGAAAGTAAGGGTTGAGGCTTAATAGTGATATGTTGGTGTGTCAAGTTGACAAGGGGTCAATTGTACTGGCTAGTTTTGTGTGTCAACTTGACACAGGCTGGAGGAAAAGGAGCTTCAGTTGGGGAAGGCCCTCCATGAGATCCAGCTGTGGGGCATTTTCTCAATTAGTGATCAAGTGGGGGAGGGCCCCTTGTGGGTGGTACCATCTCTGGGCTGGTATTCTTGGGTTCTATAAGAGAACAGGCTGAGCAAGCCAGTAAGGAACATCTCTCCATGGCCTCTGCATCAGCTCCTGCTTCCTGACCTGCTTGAGTTCCAGTCCTGACTTCCTTTGGTAATGAACAGCTGTGTGGAAGTGTAAGCTGAATAAACCCCTTTCCTCCCCAACTTGCTTCTTGGTCATGATGTTTGTGCAGGAATAGAAACCCTGACTAAGACAGGGCCCCACATATGTCTGTTCCGCCATGCTCACTGCCCCTCAATTCACAAGAGCTAGAAAAAGGAAGCCACCTAAGTGTCCTCAAACTTAGGAATGGCTATTGGAAATGTTGCGCTGCTACACTATGAAATACTATTTAACTGTAAAGAAAAACAAAACCATGAATCTTGAAGGCAAATGGATAGACCTGGCAAAAATTATATTGAATGAGGTAACACAGACCCAGAAAGATAAATATCCTTTCCTTTCTTCCTTTCTTCCTTTCTTTCTTCCTTTCTTTTTCTTTTTCTCATCTAGATTCCCTTGCTCCAAATCTTCAGATGTGAGTACACCAACTGCAGAAACAGCTAGCTGAAAACAACAAAGTATGAAGGGATCACAGCAGGGGTGAGTAAGACGGGGGGGGGGGGGGGAGGAGCAACAGAGACCCGAATAGCAGGGTACAAGCCATCTGAGGCAGAGAATGGAAAAATGGCAGTGGGGAACTCTAATTAGAGGCAGGGAGGAGGTAAAATAGCAGTCTTGGGGTCTGAAAAAGTCATAGGAATCATATTATCTATTTACCTAAAGTTACATATATTACATGTAAGTCTGTATATCTAGTCATATATAGTTTAAGTGAAATTTATTCACCTGAGCTGACAACGCTTTCCCCAAGATCCAGAGACCATTTTACAAAGACCCCAACACTACATATGTATAAGATGTCAGTTCCCTTTTGGGTTGTTGGTCAGGGTTGTCTAATAAGAGATTCTCCCCCGCCCCCCAAATCATAGGGTATTGTCAGTTGCCTCCTGGAGCTGGGAGGTTAAGTGCTTATTGCTGCAGACACCATGTATTTTGGACACATGTCCAAGAGGTCTCAAACTGGAAAGCCGCCTCCCTAAGGACTGGCTTTCATGATACCAGAAGACTTCCAAGTGAGAGAAGCAACTAACAATCCTACCCAGCTATGATACCTATGAACTACAATGACCAGCATGCCTTCAAACGGACTCATTTGGAAACTGTCTTCTGCAGTGTAAGTCAGGGTCCCAGCTATACCCCAATAGAGGTCCCTAGAGAGAATTTCAGGCTACAGAGTAGGCATCTTGGACTTGCATCTTGTCCTGCTAGTGACTAGGTCACATACAAAACTTTCCATATATATATGTGTATATATATATGTATATATATATTTATATGCATGTGTATATATATATTTACTCACATGCATATATATATATATCAATAAAAACATTTAAATATAGAAAATCCAATGGCAGTTTACTTCAAGCTAGCTATTCTCTTTATTACTAAGGGCTAAAATAACAAATTACTTTAAAATTGGCAACATTCTATGACAAAGAGATACAACGGTTCCTGGTAGTTTCAAAATCTCTTGGAATGTACCAGGTGCTAGAAGTATCTTAGTAATACTAATGAAGTGACTCAACTTGAGTTCCAAGACAGCTTTAAGGTGCCCATCAACTAACACTAGCTTAATTTCTTCTTTCTTCAGCCGCCAGTGTCCCCTTTCTCAAAAGTCTAAGCCCGGTCCAGTGGTTTAGAAGGCAGCCGGGCAGGGAGGCAAAGTCTGGCTTTCTGGTAATCTAGTCCTATATGGACTAGGTGCTGTAAACCTAAGTCAAAACCAATAAAGTTAATTCTTTTCTGAGTTATTCTGATCTCTTTAAACACAACAGTCTCCCGTATTTATACCACTTGAAGTTTTCTTACATCTCTATATAAAACTTTGGGAGACTTTAACTGTTAAACTATGGCAACATTTTGAACGTTTTACACTTGTTCTTAGCCATAAGGTCAACCAGTGATGTGTCGGTCCATATGTTGTCCCTTCTCTTAATGTAGAGCAGGTAGTAAAACACGGGTGTAATGTAATAACCCTTCTGCTTCGAATTCTTCCAGATTACAACTTATACACTTACCACTACTAATATACGGTTTCCTCTGTTTTCCTTCAATTTACACAAATATTAAATCAATATTTTTGAATCATGTAATTTGGAAAGGCTAACTTTTTTTTAATTTTTATTTTTTAACTCTGAGAAGTCCAGCAAATATACAGTTTCTTTAAAAATGGAAGCCAAGGCTAATTTAGTTATAAAGCTATAATACTTTACAAAACCAGGATCACAGGTTCAAATGGATATACCATAGATAAAGGTAATGAAAATAACTTCATTAAGTGTGATGCAATGAAAAGTATTGAGGAACTGTGGAAAGATTTCACCATGGTAGGATGCTCTGAGCAGTAATTTTCCCTGTGAAAGCCATGTTCTTGGAACATACTTTTATGAAGTGATGAATAAAACCACCTCCGAAGAATGATAAGTATTAATTACAAATAGCTATTTTTTTTGTTTTAATTCATCAAAACCATTTCAAGTGTTTTTAAAAATAATGCACTATTGGGGGGGGGCGCATTTCTCCTTAAGGCAACTTCCTCACGGCACGTGAGTCTCTCATCCCTTGGACTTTTACGAGAAATCTTTCCTTCTTTGATTATTATTCCTCTAAGATAAATTCGATTTTGGTCTTCCCACAAAGCTCCTTCCCCAACCCGTATCCGAGACAACGCCTCTATACCAAAGCCGCAGGAAGAGGGAGAGAAAGAGTGAAAGGGGGCCTTGGCACGCCCGCTCGCTTTGCAAGCGGGAGAGTTGCCCTGAGTTTCCCAAGACTCCATCCTCCGGAGCAACTGGGCCAGGTTCGAAATGTTCGGATGCGAAATTGGTCCTGCGTACGCGGGAGCACAGAGGCGGCAAAGGCTTTGCTTGGCCTCCGACGCTGGGATGCCGGTGGAAGAGAGTGCGCACCGGCCAGACCTCAAGTGCCCAGGATCGCTGGGACTGCACAAAACCCGGTTCCGCGGCCCGCAGCAGGCCTGCAGCGACCCACCTGTGCCTGGAAGGCGATGCTCGGGACCCGCGGCGCCTACAGAAGCCCTGCGTAGCACCGGGAATAGGCGGCCCGAAAGGGCGAGGACAGCTCCAGGTTCGGGTCGGAGTGAGCCCCGCCCCGTCCCGAGCCCCGCCCCTTCCATAGCTCCGCCCCAGCTCCGGGGTGCCAAGGGTCCCGGATGTGCCTCCCTCCAGCGCTCCGAGGCCCCGCCCCTTCTCCAGCCCAGCGGAGGGCGCTACGGATCCTGAGAGGCTGCCGAGGAGTTTCGACGTCTCCTGGGTGGCTAGAGCGTCCTTCTTGTGCTCTGTCGCGCGGCAGGTGACGGCGCCCGGAGGCTGTCGGGAAGTAGGCGGGGTGACGTGAGGTTGACGCTCCGCGGCGGGTTTTGCTGAGGTCTGCGGCCGGTGGCAGCTTGCGCTGCGGGCTTCGGAGAGCGCGAGGTGGAGCGGGGCGGTGTGTGTAGTCGGGGCCATGTCGAGCAATGCCGGGGAGTGGTGCCTCATGGAAAGCGACCCCGGGGTCTTCACCGAGCTCATTAAAGGATTCGGTGAGCACCAGGGGGACCGTCCTGGGCCGGGGGTTCCGGGAGGAGGCCCACGTTGGGCCAGGTGGTCACCTGCCGCCACCGACGCCCGGCGTCGGAGAAGTGACTTCAGGGACTGGAGTCGGCGAGTGTGGAAAGTAGGGGCTTCGGCCGCGTCTCCGCAGTGATCGTGGGAGCCACACCACGAGGGGAAGGAGCCCCCTCTGCCTGTGCACTGCTGTGTTCTCCGGACTTGGGACTCGGATACTTGAATTGACTCGAGCGTCCTCCTTCCCCGTGTCCCTCCCTCATCATCTCCTCCGCGCTTATCTTGTCCTTTCCACTGTCCCTTCCCTGCGGAGCCTCCCTGTCTCCGGTGTGGTCAGGTGCATCGCTCAGGCCGTCGGTCCTGCGGAGCAGCCGGTCTAGGGCGTGTGTTTCCCAGGGTGGTGTCTGAGGCTCCAGCCACCCCGAAACTCGAGATCCTAGTTTCCCAAAGCAGAACTTTGACCTTTCGTTATGTGGGCACCTCTTCCGGACCTCCACTGATAACCGTCTACGCGGGTCTGCACGCTACTTCCCGCAGTTCTTTTTCTCCCTCCTTTTTGACTTCCGGTGAAGTTGAGTTTTCTTGAGGTAGTGCTCTTGCTCAGAGGCCACATTCTTACCTCTGAATTGCTCTCTGACTTTTATTTCCATCCGTACTAGTCAACGAATAGGACAGTTTATCCTTCCTCGTGTTCCCAAAGTTTTGGGGGAGGTTTTTTTTTTCCTTCTCCATTTTAATTTTAATTTTTCCTCAAATATTGTTTTTAACTGCTTTGTTAAAATTTGTACCCAAAATATAGAAAACGGTAATGTAGATTGTGTGTATTGTACATGGCTGAATATTTCGAGTATTACATAGCATATGTTCAACTGTACTTTGGGCATACAGTTAAACGGATGTGGAAATTTTAATGTGAATAATCGGACTGCTGGTCTGAAGAACTGAGAGCCAAACTATAACAATATGTTGTTCTTTGTTTAAGAGTATGCAGAAAGTGTTTTAACCAAATAGATCACAGAGGAGCTGGGCAAAAGGAATCATAATCTGTAGTGTGGTTACCTGAAGGCAGTTTATGGAGCAGCAGGCAAAGTAACTAAAATACGGTGTAATGAATAGGCAGGCAGTGTATAGATCTTAGGTAAAAATGTAAAGTCATGCCTAATCATATACCATATTGTATAGATTGGATAGCCTGGTAGTCACTGGGGACTTATTCAGAAAAAGATGTGACGTTCAAACAAAATTAGTTCGTGATTAACATTGATTGTGCTTACAGTGTTTTTAGAGTTAAAGTAGAATGAGATGAGAGAATCTTTCTTGGAAAATGGTAAGTTTGTGGGCGATTGGCTTGACATTAAGGTCTTGGGTACAGAGAAAATAGTCAGCCTTTATGTAGTATTTCAGTCTCAGGTTGCATGTGGAATACCTTCTCCTCATTCTCTTTGGAGCAGGAATGCGTCCAGAACATGCTACACTAAAAGAGGAGTTCTCAGGGCTGCCAGCCTTCCAGTAGAGGTTGGGTAGTAGTATATTTCTCCTACAGAGAAGGAAAAGAAAATTAGCAGGAGTTGACCGAATGTAGGAAAGAGATAAACATGACTGAAACTTCTGGCTTTAGTGGCTGATAAAGTATAGTTTGAAGAATAGACCTGATAGGCAAGAAAATTAGATCAGTTTTGGACATCTACTGAATTTGAAATGTTTACAGGTTAAATGATAAACTTTACTTTCAAAATCTTAACTGTCATTTGAAAAGTTGACGTTCAGAGATAGTGGCCCAAGTTTATTTTGAAACTATTGCAGTCTAGGGCTGGTGGCATAGCAAACCTGATGCCCCACGTTCTTCCCCCTGAACCCATGGAAGAAGGCACTAACTCCCTCCGAAAGACACCCACTCAGTTGTGGCGCACACACCTTAGTATTCTCACTCACATACACAATAAAACATTAGTCCATAAACTAGCTGCCGGTTTCAGTTTCACATGGACAGAAAACTTGGAATTTAGAAATAATTTAAAGTTAGACATTTGAGTAATATTAGTGCATCGGCACATACTAAATTAAGCAATAATTATTAACGGATTGGCTCCTCATGTAGAAGTTTGCTCAGTGTTAAATGAAGGTAAGTTATAACAGCTGCTTCAAAGGAAAAATGCTGTATTCTAATTATTTTCATTTTTGTCTTGTCCAGTTCTTATATTTACAATAGGGTTTGGAAGTTTATTTGTCTGAACATGAAACACGTGTTGGTATTATGAATACTATTGCAGTGATTTTTGAAATGAACTCACTATGTAGCGTAGCCTTCACTGTGTTGACACAGGTGTAGCAAGATACAGATGTCTCTGCCAGGAGAGATGTCTGGAGTAATTTCTTCATCTGTAACTACTGACTCATGCTTAAATATAGATGTGAAATACTTCGGTCCTTGAAATTAAGTCTCTTATGATCACATCTATGATGGAAACATTTACTTTATTCTGAGGAAAGAGATAAGATAAAACTTGGCTGTCACACAAGAAATGTATAGTCTTGGGAGGTACATACATCTTGTTTATAATTGTATTCCCAAAATAGCACTGATTCATTTAAAGGGTATTAGTCTCTAGTTTAGGACTCTTAGTAAAGTTCAAACTCTGCAGATCTTCTTTTGAGAGGTTAGCTGTTGGCTCGCATCACCAGCCACATGTCATGTATGTACACCATGATCTTCATGGATACCAGGGGATAACTGGGAATAGGGTTGAGAAACCTGGAGCCTTCTTTGTTGGGGTGAGGAAGCTGGAGTCCTCCCTACTGCTTTTGGTAGACTTGGTGATGGAAAAGTTGTTGAGACGCCATCTGTTGGAAGATAAAAGAATCTAGCAGTCATTTAAGGCACTAGCAATATTTTAGGAGAACACTAAAGTATTTTTCATGGGGAAGGGAGGTCTAGGTGTGTTTTTAAGAAAATTATTGCCCTGTATGGATAGGAGAATCATCCTGATAGCTATACTCTTGATTTGGAATAAGTGAGTTTATTAAGTATACAGCAAGCTAAAGTAAAAGAATATATAGCAAAAGATGAAGAGGTAGACAAAACATCAAATTGGGACTGGGGAGATGGCTCAGTGTGTAAGAGCATATATGCTTCTAACTGCCTCTAACTCCAGCTCCATGAAATCCTCTTGGTCTGAAGGACACCTGAATTCACATATACATGCACACACACAATTAAATATTACAAAATAAACATTTAAAAAATCGCATTAGTCTAGAGAGCTGCATTGACTGAACAGTTAAGTGCACTGGCTGCTCTTCCAGAGGCTGTGGACTCCCTAGCACCCACCCACATGGCAGCTCACAGCTGTCTAGCGCCAGTCCCCAGAGAGCAGTCTTCTATTTTGACCTCTGTAAGTACTAGGTATCCATGTGGCCCACATACATACATGCAGATAAAATACTCATACACATAAATAATTAAGTCTTAAAACCCAAACCGGGTACTTAAACATCAAATCAGGTACTTATAATATATCTATCAGAAATCCATTGGAGAAATTCCTTTGAGGTTGTTGGCTGGAGTTTTTCAGAGAGTTTTGGGCAGAGCAGAATGTCCCCTCCACAGGAACGAGTCACAACATGCACAGAACCCAGCAGAAACTGACTGGAGACAAGTTGAGGCCTTTTTTTTTTGTTTTTTTTTTTTTTGTTTTTTTGTTTGTTTTTTTTTGAGACAGGGTTTCTCTGTGTAGCTCTGGCTGTCCTGGAACTCACTCTGTAGACCAGGCTGGCCTTGAACTCAGAAATCCACCTGCCTCTGCCTCCCAAGTGCTGGGATTAAAGGCGTGCGCCACCACCACCTGGCCCAAGTTGAGGCCATTTTAATGATGTTTTGCTGTCTACCTGTAATTTACTGATTGTTCATTTACTTTGACTTGCTATATATTTAATAAAATCACTCATTCAAAACCAAAGGTATAACTATTGTAAATCATTCTTCAGACCATACAAAACTATTTTTGGTCAGGTGTTGGAGGCTGAGGCAGAAGAATTAAGTTCAAGGTCAACTTCAGTTAATTATTGAAATGCCTAAGGGGGTGGAAAAGAAAATGAAAATATTTTTGAAATTAGTTTTGGAATTTTATATAGTTCTATAAGAAAGATCAATAGTATGAGTATAGTATGTTAGTGCATAAGTATTTTTAAAATTCATTATTTAAATTTTAGGACCTCCTTAAATGAGTGTTCTGGTTTGGATAACAGATTATATGATCATATGGTATAGGATTTAGTTCAATTACTCAGGAAAATGTTCTTGTAAACCAGGGAATGATCTGTCGAGCCCTGAACTTGTAGAATATATCCTATGTATTCTTCATATGATTTATGCATCCTGCACTCTGATTTGAATGTAGTGGATCATAGGGCGTGCAAGTGTTACAATCATTTATTAATGCTTGTCCTCTTCAGGGATTGCTGCTGCACATGGCATACAAAAATACTTGATAAATGCTAGTAGGTCATTAACTTCGAAAACTCTTCCCTCAACTTTTGAGGTGTGTGTGTGTGTGTGTGTGTGTGTGTATAGTATGTATGTATGTGTTCATCTTTGTAGTGGCTAGAGATAGATAATGTAAGTTCTTCAGTTATTCTCCACTTTGAGTTTTGAGATAGGGTCTCTCATTGAGCTGAGTCTCACCTAGGCCAGTTACCTGGGCCAGTTGGCCAGTAAGCTCCAGAAAACACCTGCCTGCCTGCCGCCCCTGCAGGGTTAGGGCTGCGGAAGCCCGCCTGTGTAGGGGCTGGGATCCACGCGGAGGTCCTTGTGCTTGTACACACTTTACTACCCAAGACTTCAATTCTTTTTAAATGTTAGGAGAGTTTGCATTAAGTTCTTTGTGTTTGGTATTTTCTTCCTCGCCACTCTCTGTATAACAGGAAAACTTCTCTCAGTCTCTCAATCAATCTTTCTCTCCTTTAAACAAAATAGATATTAACTTTGATTTGTATATACATGAAGAAAGCAAAGTTTAGATTTGTTGTCTCCTTTCTCAAAGTTGAGCTTCAGGACAGCTAGGCTCATACCCATAGATTTAATGTTTGAGAGAGTGAAGCCAGAGACATGAGATGATGTGAACTTGAACTTAGTTCTTTTGTGCTTTGGATTGAATCTAGGTACGCTAACCTCAACAGAGAACCATTAAAAGTTTTCACAAGAGATCTGAAGGCTTCTTGACGACTCACTTGAAAATCAGGAGTGTTAGGTTTCCAGACAACTGCAAGCAAATGCAGACTTTAATTAGTAGTAGCTATAGTGGATTCAGGCAGACAGCCTAATATCCTGAATATTGTTGCTGTTAAGTCATATTGTGTAGATATTAGAGAAACACTGTCCAAAACTCTCTACACACAAGAGATACTGGTAGATATTTTTATGTCTTGTAATAACGCTAGCTGCCATCTAGTGGCTTTTAGTGTTAGGCACTATATTAAATGTTTTATTTATTCTCTCAGTTTTGCCTTTACAACTGTATGAAGATGACATAGAGGCAAAATGGTCATATGTACTAATGGTTGAGCCATGATTCAAGTTTAGCAGTTTAAGAAGCTGAATGCTGAGCCGGGTGTGGTGGTGCACGCCTTTAATCCCAGCACTTGGGAGGCAGAGGCAGGCGGATTTCTGAGTTCAAGGCCAGCCTGGTCTACAGAGTGAGTTCCAGGACAGCCAGGACTACACAGAGAAACCCTGTCTCGAAAAGACAAAAAAACAAAAAAACAAAAACAAAAAAAAAAGCTGAATGCTTACTCCATGACTACTATGGTACTTCTAGAACAAAGTTTCTTGACTGGGACAACACTTTTTTTTAGATAATCTTGGAGGCCCTGAACTTCTGTATTCAAATCATCCACCTATCTTAGCTTTTTCTAGTACCAGGAACTATAGATAGATGTATTATCCAGTCAGATAATTGTCTCCTGTGTAATGTAGGGTGTTTGTCTTCTCTTTCTACTAGACGCCAGTGGTAAGTCACCTGTATTCTTCATACTATTGACCAGGGGGACAAAAAAAAGAAAAGAAAGGAAAAAAAAAGGCTATAGATATTGCTGCATATTCCTAGGAGAACGAAATAACCATAATAAGCATGGTTGGAAAACAATGGTCTAGAAGAGTGTGCTTGGGTTAGGGAAAGAGGTTAGTAGATAATATACTTGGAATGTATCAAAACTGAAGATTCGAAGTCATTGTTAAGTGCTATTCTTTCATAGGAAAGTAAATAGCGATTTAAAAACAGGTAAGGACAGAGTAAGAAAGAGCAGAGGATTGAGATACATAGGGTGGCGATTACAGGGTTCTATTTGATGTAAATAAGCTCTTGACACTTAATACTATGGTCTCACACAGTAAGGCGCCTGGGAACAATGAAGGCAGCAGTGGACTTGGCTGGCGACATTAACACTTTCACTGGCGTGTGCCTTTCTTTTAGTTGGTATTTTATCTCTTGGTAAAGGAGAAAATATGTTTTTTGTTTTCTAAAGAAAATAATTTCTTGTTTCAGGTTGCCGAGGAGCCCAAGTAGAAGAAATATGGAGCTTAGAGCCTGAGAGTTTTGAAAAGCTAAAGTAAGTGAAGTTTTAATTGTATTTTTCTACGTTTCAGCACACTTTTTTTCCCAGAGCTAAGGACCGAACCCAGGACCTTGTGTTTGCTAGGCAAGCGCTCTACCACTGAGCTAAATCCCCAGCCCCTTCAGCATACTTTTGTTTTTTTTTAATTTTTTTTTAATTTTTTTTTTATTTAGTTTTTTTTTTTTTGTGGTTTTTCAAGACAGGGTTTCTCTGTGTAGCCCTGGCTGTCCTGGAACTCACTCTGAAGACCAGGCTGGCCTGGAACTCAGAAATCTGCCTGCCTCTGCCTCCCAAGTGCTGGGATTACAGGCGTGTGCCACCACCGCCCGGCCAGCATACTTTTTAAATATACTCGGATTTGTCTTTTCATTTTACTTGAATTACCATAGGGCTGAATACATTTAGGTGTTGGTTTTGTTATTGTTTTCAATCCTGTGGGATAAGTATTATCCTGAGTTTATTTCCAAGAATCTGAGATTCATAGGTAAGTTATATGCAAAAAATTAAAAGTATCTACATTTTCATGATTATAAATTCACAAAATTTACTTACAGTTCAATAGCATTAAATCCTAAAATGTATTTTATCATTAAAATAATAATAATAGGCCAGAAAAGCACAGATAGATGAGACTATATTGTCTTGTTTCCTGAGAAGGTTAAAAGGTCAAATTCTAAATGTTGATGCTAGGCAGAATCTTTCACCAACTTTCATAAGAATTGCTTCCCAGAGCTGAAGTGTGAGGTAAGACTAAGGCAGGAGGAGTGGGATCTAACTCCTGGGAAGTGAGGAATGTGCAGATAGTCCTGGCCAGGCCAACCTGGAGTATTGAGTGAGACTGTGTCTCCATAAACAGACAACAACACATTGACTAACTGCAGATGGCAGACCAGGTGAGGATTCATTTTGAGAGCGTTCTTAGTCTTATAATGGGGACAAGATAAAGGCCTTGCAAGGGGAAAATGACAGCCAGGCCTGATGTCTGATTATTTAAACTGTCATAAGTTTGAGGCTTAGCTATATAGTGAGTCTTACATGGGCTACAGAGTGAGATTTTTGTCACAAAAAGCCTATAAAGTAAATAGAGGGGAAATAAGTGGGTGCTTACGGTTGTTGTACTGTTTTTAGTGGTGAGGAAAGGGTAAGTTTCTTTCTCCTACTTTCATCTTCCCCATAGAAAGGGCAGTGATTACAGACAAAATAAGAGAATAATTCTGGCTGAAGAAAGCTGTCAAAATAAGACATTTTAAATAATGACTTAATGTTTCTTATTATTCCATTAAGAATGAGTAATTTCATTATGTTTAAGATGGCAGTAGCCATTCATACTGTAGATTGAGGATCATACATAAATTCAATAATTATGCAAAAGTGACTTCCTAGAGTTAATGTGTACGCAGTCTGCTGCTTTTATATAAACACCCTGTATACTGGGATTTGATCCAAGCAAATAGCTTCCAGTTTTACTTTATTTTTAACACAGGACCACTATCTGGGCATGGACATGGTTTCTTTTTTTTGTTTGTTTTTTTGTTTTTTCGAGACAGGGTTTCTCTGTATAGCTCTAGCTGTCCTGGAACTCACTCTGTAGACCAGGCTGGCCTTGAACTCAGAAATCCGCCTGCCTCTGCCTCCCAAGTGCTGGGATTAAAGGCATGCGCCACCACGCCCGGCTACATGGACATGTTTTAATCCTAGCACCCAGGAAGCAGAGGCAGGCAGAGGCCAGCCTGGTCTACAGAGTGAGTTCTAGGATAGCTAAGACTAGTTGAGACCCTTTCTCAAAAACCCCCAAAACCCCAAATAAACAAATTTCCTGGCCCAGGTTGCCCCTACCTCCTAAGTGCTGGATTTTGTAAGTCTGTGCTACCACATTCACTCAGACATTTTTCTAATTTTTTTTTTTTTTTTTTTTTTTTTTTTTGTTTTTTGAGACTGGGTTTCTCTGTGTAGTCCTGGCTGTCCTGGAACTCACTCTGTAGACCAGGCTGGCCTTGAACTCAGAAATCCGCCTGCCTCTACCTCTCAAGTGCTGGGATTACAGGCGTGTGCCACCGCCCAGCTCCATTTTTCTAATTTTTAAGTGAGTTGATAAAAGATAAATGAATTGATGAATTGTCTACAGACTTGAGAATAAACTTTACGTAATTATGTTCTGAATGATTTGGGTTTTAGTTTTACTAGCTTCTAAGCCAGCATTCTAATGACTATAAATGCCTGTCTTAGTAAAATTTCCATATTCACTTAATTAATTAGCTAATTTGCATTCTCTGTTAAATAGCTATGACTTAATATACTGATGATATATATATAAAAGAATCTGGTTTTGGTGTTACTAATTTAGTTTTTTATTTTGTAGGCCAGTTCATGGGTTAATTTTTCTTTTCAAGTGGCAGCCAGGAGAAGAACCTGCTGGCTCTGTGGTTCAGGATTCCAGACTTGAAACAATATTTTTTGCGAAGCAGGTATGGTCTATAGATTCTCTGAAAAATTGCAGGAGCCAAAGGACACTAGCCTGTATTTGTAACTAGTTTAGCACTTCCTTTTGTTGTGGGGTCCCTTTACACATTTAAAATTTATTGCCAGAGCCGGGCGGTGGTGGCGCGTCTGTAATCCCAGCACTTGGGAGGCAGAGGCAGGCGGATTTCTGAGTTCGAGGCCAGCCTGGTCTACAGAGTGAGTTCTAGGACAGCCAGGGCTACACAGAGAAACCCTGTCTCGAAAATACAAAAAAACCCAAAAAACAAAAGAAAATATATTGCCAGAAACAAGTTTTGTTTTTATGATTTTCTCCTAGTATATAATGTATAGACAATAAAACTGAGACATTTAAAAAGTGAACAGATGATTGAAAATTAACAGGTTTGTTACATGCTTATATAAGTAGCTTGTAGAAAAACTCCGGGTTTCTAGTATAACAAGTAACCATTCTGTAACAAAATAATATTATAGACCTCAAATAACATATTTTAAATCAAAACTTAACTATATTTATCAAACCAACATTAAATAGTACTAAAAAAATCCATTGTTTTAGATCATCTCAAATGTGTATATTACCTGGTTAATGGCATCCACAAAGATTATCTCTTCTGTTTCTCCATTTATTCTGTCTTTGTTTTGGTTTGCTTTTGGTTGAAATAAGAAAATCTGTACTTCAATATGTTTGTAATTAGAAAGAAAATTATTTTTAGGTAATTTTAATATTCTTTAACAATGTATGGAAACCAGAAAACAAACATGAAACAAAACAAAAATGTTATGAAATGTACCATATGCTCTGTTAAGTTTCTTTGTATTATTTTACTGTTTGTTGTTATGATTCTACATGATTGGGTAGCAACATTGGTTATGGAAAACTCACTATTCATACATCATTCAAATATTGATAAATTTGATTGAACTGAGATTTGTAGCAAGTCACATGTGCTAAAATCATTCTCTGTTTTATTAGAAAAATTGTGTCATGAAATTTATAAACTTAGGGTTTGCTCAGAGTTTTATAAAATTTCAATTTTTATTAAGTTTAAATCAATGATAAACACCTGTCAAGCTTCCTTAGTGTTATTATTTTGTGGAAAATATAATTTATGGAAAATGTTTGTCAGATACTCTTGATTGAAGTCATGTTGGTCAGTCATTTATTCTTTCAAGGAAAAATAATCCAGAAAAAAAAGACATTAACTTACCAGATACCTCCTCACACAAATATTGTTTCTCAAACAGCTTGCATTTTTTGGTATTGTGCTCTGCACAAGTTATTTGACCTTCATAATATCTCATTCCATAAAACAGTAAAGATTATGCCCCAAGATCCCCAAGGTCAAAATTTAATAAAAATAATTTTTGCTGCCTTGTAAATAATATTTTTCTGGGAAACTACTTCATTTAAAAACTTAACTGTAAGTTAAACTGCTTAATGCTACTTTTGTTTTTTTTATAAACATCATTACTTTGATGCCATTAGCAAATGGAAAAGCGGGAACAGTAAAAACTGTTTTGATAGAAATATGGTAGAAATAATTGAACCTCGAAAGGATCTTCACTCTTCTTGGAGATTCCTGGCCATACCTTATGACCTGCCTGGTTTATAAAATGGTCAGAAAAAGTTAAGTCCCTAATAGGTTTTGTCCATATATCTGGCCCATTGTTTGGAAAAAATGAAATAAAAATTAAATTAGTTTAATTAATTAGTTTGATAAGAGTTTGAAATCCAAGCCAAAAAAAAACCTATTTAGTTTAAAAATTGTTGTTTCTTATATCCCCAGTCATGTTCAATCATTGTTAAGCAATTGTCATTTCTACCTGTGAGGTCAGGCTACGGCTCTTCTCTATTTGTTTGTTTATTTTTCTTTCTTCTTTTTTTTTCCTTTAACTTTTCTGAATTGAATATTTTTAAGAGAAGTTAAAATTTTCTTGTTCTATATGAAAATATACTTTTATTATTGAGTTAAAACATCACTTCTTAAAGTACAGAAGTATAAAGTAGGCAGTGGTGGTGCACACCTTTAATCCTATCACTTGGGAAGCAGAGGCCAGCCTGGTCTACAGAGTGAGTTCCAGGATAATCAGTGCTACACAGAGAAACCCTGTCTTGAAAAACCAAAAAAAAAAAAAAAAAAAAAAAAAAAAAAAAAAAAAAAGAAAAAAGAAAAAAAAAAAAGAAGAAGTATACTTATGATCAAAAATATTTTCGTAATCCCACACTGACCAGGTCTGGCCACTTTTAATGGTTTGACTCATCTAGTCAATAAGTAGACTATGTATCTGTTACAGAAATTGTAAGCTTTTAAAATATATGATATTCCTGTAATCCCAGCACTTGGGAGGCAGAGGCAGGCGGATTTCTGAGTTCGAGGCCAGCCTGGTCTACAAAGTGAGTTCCAGGACAGCCAGGGCTACACAGAGAAACCCTGTCTCAAAAAACCAAAAAAAAAAAAAAAAAAAAAAAAAAAGATATTGAAACTGAAAGAGTTCATACATAGTTCCTGCTTTGGACATGGCCACTATTAAATTATTGTATTTTTCTCTGTGGTTCTGTATGTGTGCTTTTCTGTGTTTATATTTGTAATTTCTTCCACATTAGCCTGTGAGTCTGAGAGTTGGGATTTTGCTTTTAAATGTCGTACATGGCATGTAGTGTAGGTTCAGTAAATGGAGATTGAGCCGTTTGTATCTAAAGCTATCATGATTGAAGAGCTTGAGCCCACTACCATGCAGACATTAAGATGTGTGCTTTAATCAGGCCTTAACTATGTTTTTTGTTGTTACAGCAGTAGGCTTTATTGTTGGTGTGAGTTTTGTGGGGAAGAAGGGAGCTTCTATGTAGTGTAGACTGGTCTGGAACATGGTGTTCTGTCTCAACTTCCCAGCTGTCGGGATTACAGACATGTGCCACTGCATTGGGCAGAGACCTTGTTGTTGGTAAGGTTTAAGAGAGTACTTGATATAAAAGAGATGATACTATAGTAAAACTTTATAATTTATGGTTATTTTCTGAGTTATTCATTACATTTTTTCTTCAAAAAACATTTAAAATTTTAAATAGTTTTTGAGATTAAAAAAAATTATGTATGTGAGTATTTTACATGCATTTATACCTTTGCAATACATGCATGCATTGCCTGCAGAGGCCAGAAGAGGGCAGTGGATCCCCTGGAACTGAGTTAAAGCTAGTTGCTAATTATCGTGAGTTCTGGGAATCAGACTCAGGTCCCTGGAAGAGCCAGCAGCCAATGCTCTTAACCACTGAGCCATCTGCTCAGCCCCTCCCCCTACTGTCTTAGTAATAGTTTATTTGTGTACTTTTTTTCGGTTTTTTTTTTTTTTTTTTTTTTTTTTTTCCCCGAAACAGGGTTTCTCTGTGTAGCCCTGGCTGTCCTGGAACTCACTCTGTAGAACAGGCTGGTCTCGAACTCAGAAATCCGCCTGCCTCTGCCTCCCAAGTGCTGGGACTGAAGACATGCGCCACCAACTGCTCGGCTGTATTGTGTTATTATACTATTCTTAAGATGTCAAAATAATCATTTCCCAATAATATTTTATTCTGTATTTCAGGTCAATTTCACTTTAAAAGTTACTAATTTGCTAATTTTATATTTCATGTGAGCCTATTAAGAGAATTATTACATAAATACGTCATCTTTGATTTTATGTTTCAAGGACATCAGGAAGAGGTTTTCAGGAAAGAGTGTCTAGACTTTAGGAGTATTTTCAGAAATAATACATTTGAAATAATACATACTTTGAAGGCTAAAACATAACATCGCAGTAATGCTTTTATACAAAACACTCTTGCCATGTTACTGACAACAAAGGCGTGGTGTGTTAACTTTCTTTCTGCTTGTCTGACTCCATCCCTTCAGCCTTTCAGGAGAGAGGTGATTGAGAGGTAGAAAGACACATGAACTTCCCCAAAAGGCGTTCCATGGGTGGAGCTTCCAGTGGTGTGCTGCCAGTGGGATCACAGGCCATATTGACTTTTCAGACAGTGCTTTCTGACTGTATGCACAGCATTGTCTTCCAGGGAAATTCCAACTGATCTGTAGTGGTGATGGTTTTCATAGATCTGATTGGTTATTGATATAGATTACCATCTTCTGCCCTACAGGAGACAGCCCATAAAACTGATGCAATGTGCCTACTCTAAGGCACATTATTAGAACATGAGTATGACACAAAACCCCCTAGAAAGACATCTTTCTCAGGCATCACTTTTTCAAGACCCTCTAGGTAGAGACAGATCAAGGAATCAAATTTTTGAGGGTGAAGTTATTTGCTAAACAAATAAATAAAGGATCTGACCTTGTTGAGGAGTTCTGATTAGACTCCTCTGAGTAAGTTGTAAGTTGTCGGCTGAAACCGTAGGTTAAGTAGGTATTAATTAAAGGAAAAGGCTGAGGGTCATTCCAGATTGACAACAGCTTCATGGTAAAAGGAATTGTGACTATTAGAAGATACTGCAAGAAAACAGGGCAGTGTAACCAGCTGTGGAGAACAGTGGGGAGATGCCATGCAGTGAAGTGGAGCAGGCAGCATATTAGAGCCAGGTCAGCTCGGTACAGGCTTAGAGAAATAGCGGCCTTACGGTGAGTGCCCTCCCTCCCTCCCTCCCTTCTTTTGTAATTTCTACAAAGTGTCAAGGTTATAGGCAACAGTTTTGTTCCTTTCTGTATGTTTCCTATTTGAGAGGTTTCTTCATGGTCTAAAATTGTTGCCAGAGCTTCAATCATTTTATCATAGTTGCAGATGTCAGACACTCAGAAGTGGGCAGCACACTCTGTTGCTTTTATGGACATTTATATAAGTTGTTAGTGTCATATGGTTACTTTAAAACAAACAAACAACCCCCCCCCAAAAAAAAAAACCTTCATAACCTGAATTAGCAAAGGAAACTAGGAAGATTGTCTTTATTGCAGGTGGCCGCAGTTCAGGCCAAAATTTGGGCATTTAGCTCTTAGATAAGAAAAACGGTAAATACTGGAGAACACCTGTCAGATAATAACCAAAGGGAAGGCACAGGTCATGCAGTATATTTTAGGCTGATTGAGACTTTCTTTTTTTTTTTTTTTTAGTTAGTTTAGCAACAGTGATACATTTTAAAATTATATAGTGGGGAAAAATATTTCTCAAGGTTTTCAAATTCCTGCATTGTTATTTTTTGAGAGTCAGGGAAAATAAATCAGTATTCCTAGGAACTATGATTATTTTAAACATCTAAAAATCTTTTTAAAGATGTATTTATTATGTATACAGTGTTCTGCCTGCATATATACCTGCAGGTCAGAAGACAGCACTAGATCTCATTATAGATGGTTGTGAGCCACCATGTGGTTGCTGGGAATTTAACTCAGGACTTCTGGAAAAGCAGACAGTGTTCTTAACCTCTGAACTATCTCTCCAGCCCACTTCTAAAAATCTTAACTGTATTATTTTTGAAGACTCACTGTTTGAGAGTTTTATACAAGTGTACCACATGCACCTGATTCCCTTCAGTTCGCTTCCTTCTTTTGTCTCCTTCTACAACCACTTTTCTGTGCCAGCATCATGTAAGCCTACTGAGTGTACTCACCTATATGTGCACCTATATGTGCAAGGGGACAGGACCATCTGCCAGAACATGGGTGTTCTGTAAAGGACCACATTCCCAGAGAAAGTCAACTCCTCTCCTTAACAGCCATCAGTTGCAGTAGCTCCTCAGATGTGTGTAGGACTTCATGAACCCCTCCCCCATCCATGCTGGGATGCTGGAGAGCTTGATCTGCCCAGGGTTTAATCATGTAGTCGTAGCAACCGAGTTCATGTATGCGGCAGTTTATATGATTAAGATTCTTCTCTGTATTCTGTGAGTAATAGTAAGTTATCAAAATGTTTTTCAAGATGATGGATGATGATTAGATTTTCATTTAGAAAATTACCTTGGTTATACTGTAAGAATGCATTTTAAACATGGTATAGAATATAATCATAGATACTTATGTGAGAGTTAGCAAGACTGAAAGTAGCGGTGGATGTAGATTCGAATAGAGCTACCACCTTTAGTGTGTAATGGATAGATTTGTGAAAATGGAGGAGGAAGACATTGATGATACCTATGTTTTTCTTAATTTGCTGAAGGTACATGGAATGGAGGTATGATTATTCTTGATTTATAACAAATTTATGATTGGCTTTGTCATGGTTTTCATTTATTTGACTATTTAGTTGAGTTCTAAATTTCTTATTTGCATATTTACATAAAAGTGGACTTAATAGTCTACCTTTAGTACTTAACAATTTTGTTAGAGTTAGGATAATAACCTAGTCAATCTTCTTTTTATTTTCTATCCTCTCCAATCCTTTCTTTAATTTCAACTGAATCTTTCTAAAACAGTTTTTATTATTTAGTTTCTCTATGAAAAATGTTAGAAAATCTTTAAGATCATTGATTTGTAATTTACTAAGTGACCTCGATGGCTGCAACCATACTAATACAACCAAAAGCGCTCTTTAGTTCTTAAATGTCTCATTGCAGTTTCTTCCTTTATATAAACTCTTTACATATCTTTCTAGAATTTTATTATGTTTGCTTTATTTAGTCTGCCCAGACTTTCAAAGCTGTATAAGAATTTTCTATTTGGAAAAGACATAAGATGTGTCAGTTAAAGTTATTTCTTCTATGTTAGTTTGGTTTTCTGTCATTTGTGTATCTTTGTGACTTCTTCTCACAAGTTTCATGAGCAGTATTCTCAGTACTAAGTTTGATTTTGTATTTTTGAGATAGGGTCTCATGACATTGGACACTAAAGCTTAAGAAATCCTACTACCTCAGTCTCCTGAGTTTACTTTTATTTTAAAGTTTAATGTTATCTTTCTCTGTATATGTGTGGGTGTTACCTGTATGCAAGTCTGTAGGCATGCATCATATATTCAGAGGCCAAAGCAGAATGCCAGTCATCTTCTTCTACTCTTCTCTGCCTCACTGCCTGCACATAAGGTCTTTGAGTTGGAAACTCACCTTTTTAGCCAGGCTAATCTTTAGTGACCTTCTGGGATCTGCTGCCCATCTATGCTCCTGAGACAGTATTGACAGGCATATGTAGTTTTTACATGGATTTTTGTGATATTGACCCTAGTTCTCGTGTGTGTGTGTGTGTGTGTGTGTGTGTGTGTGTGTGTATACAATGAGCATCTCTCCATATCTTTGAATTATTTTCTTTGTAGAAGCTAGAGTTTACCTTGTTCATAATTTGGGGTATTTTTGTTTGTTTTTTAGACAGAATCTTAGGGGGGGGGCTGACTTGCCTTGAACTTGCTGTGTAAACCAGGCCTGCCTTGAACTCACAGAGCTTTTCCTTCCTTTATTTTGTTCTTAATTATGTATAAGCGTGCATGTTTGTAAACATGAGTGCAGGTGCTCCCAGAAGCCAGGAGCATTTGATCCCCTGGAGCTGGAATTATCTATAGTTGTGATTTGTCTGATGTGGGTGCTTTGAACCAAATCTAGGTCCTCCAGAAGAACAGCAAGTCCTTGAAATTGCTGAGCCATTTCTCCAGCTCCTTTTTCTGTTTTTTATTTCTATGATCTTAACATTTTAGATGTGAGCTGTGTGGAAGATAAGATTTTATAAGATAGGTTATGATCTTATTGGAGAAGTCCACATTCATAATATAGAATCAGTTTGGTGTGATGTCTGCTACACAAATTGTAGAATCAGACTGTGTCTTGGTTAGCTGTATATCCTTGGGAAGCCACTTAATTCTTTGTGTCTCAGCTTCAGTAAATGTAAAGTAAAATAAGGATATATTTTTATAGTTTGTTGAGAAGATTAAAATCATTGATAAAGTACCCAGAAAAATATCTAGTACAAAAGGAGGTATTTTTTTTTTGTCTCATGTATGTATAAGGTCCATGTAATCTGTTGAACATAAAGTATGATGACAACACTGTGACTTTGAGTAAAAATATGTGGACAATATATACTTGTATTAGATATTCAAATGAGGGTGGGAATGGGTTGTTGCAGAATCTCTAAAAGCCATCTAGTGGAGTTAGAGTTAAATGTGGCTGAATTGGGTAAGAGTAAGTTTAGGAAGAAGGAGTTAGGAGGGAGGACAAATTATTTTGTTCTAGGTAGCTGTTTTAGGTTAGGCTGATTGGTCATGCTGCCTTAACTGGATTTGTCTGCAGTTTTAATGGTTACTAAGTTTCTTTGATATCTAGAATCTTCCACTCAAGAATGTTATCAATTTCCTGAAAGTAGACCAGAATGGGAACTAAAAGTTTATACAAATGCTATATGAAATAGCATTTGAAGATTACTTCTGTTTGGAGAGTAAATTGTCAACTTAAAAAAAAAATCACAACAGACTCATAATACTCTTCCTTTTTATATTTTATAGGTAATTAATAATGCTTGTGCCACTCAGGCTATCGTAAGTGTACTACTGAACTGTACCCATCAAGATGTGCATTTAGGAGAGACATTATCAGAATTTAAAGAATTTTCCCAAAGTTTTGATGCAGCTGTGAGTAGCCTTCTTAATCTTAAAATGGCCTATTTGTGGTTGTTCTTGTTCTAATAGGCTGCTTTTCAAAATTGTTGTAGATGAAGGGGTTGGCATTGAGTAACTCAGATGTGATTCGACAAGTGCACAACAGTTTTGCCAGGTAAGGAACTGTGTGTGTGTGTCTGTCCATCTGCCTCTCATCTGTCTGTCTCTGACTGCCTGTCTTATCTTTTTCTGTAGCTTGTTTTTGTTGTACTTGCTTTTTCTTTGGCTCTTACTCTTTTCTTTACTGTAGACAGCAGATGTTTGAATTTGATACAAAGACATCAGCCAAAGAAGAAGATGCTTTTCATTTTGTCAGTTATGTTCCAGTCAATGGAAGACTGTATGAATTGGATGGATTAAGAGAAGGCCCAATTGATTTAGGTAATTTGTTTTCTGTTCTGGTATTTACTTTGGATAAGGAATGAAAGATTTTATATTTTCCTTTATGTTAGCTGCAGGTCTGCTTAAATTTTGAGGATGAGAGCTACTTTGGGGTAGTATAATATGGTGTTGATTGCTTGATGAAATTAAGTGATGTGATTATATAGCAAGGACTTACACTATTCATTTGGGGCCTGTGAGTTTTTTTAACACACAGCTCACATATTTTATTTTTAATTAAAATAAGTAAATTTACTTATTTTGAGATAATGACTTTCTGTCTAAGTAAACTGGCCTTGAAGTTGAGATCCTCTGCCTCAATCTCTCTCCTGCTGGGATTACAACAGATTTCATCATGCTCGGCTTTGCAGTGGAAAGCATTAGGGGGAGGAAAAGGTCTTAAGGGAGTTGGTCATGGAGTGACCAGAATGCAGAAGTGGAGACATGAATGGAGTGAGCCAGAGTGGGTAGGAGGCAGAGAGAGGGTAGGGCAGCGTGGAAAAGCACTTTTTATGATAACCTAAAAAAGATGCTTAACAATTTGTCAGAGAGAGGGAGGGAGGGAGGCAGAGCATGCACATGTCAGACAGACACACCATGTGCACGTACAGTCTCACAAATCTGTGGCAGGCAAGGGCTCTCTTACTGACCTGCACTCCAGCCCTTCACAGAAGAATTGTAATTCTTTTTTGTGACTTCATTACATTTCTTTTGTTGTATTAGACTGCAATCAGCAAACTTTTGCTTTGAGTCTAATACATGCTTTTGATTAAATTTTATACTTTTATACATAAAATTAGGCCTAGAAATGTATCTCTGTGGTGACCTAGGCTCGTTACCCATCACTACAACAAATAAGTAGGTTTGTTTTGTTTATAATTTCACAAATTTTGATCATTTCTCACATTTATAACTAATAATTTATCTAGTGAAGCTTTGTATTTAAAAACATTTATTCCTTGTTAAAATAATTTTTAGGAAGCTGGTTTTCCTTAGTTTGATAATTAATTTGAACTCTTATGTCTTCTGTTGACCAGCAGTTATAATTATTAAATACAAAGTAGTGAACAGTACAGAATAGCCACACTTATTGTGTAGCTGTTACAGGACTTCTGGGAAGGAGGGGGTTAAAGCATTCCGGCTAGCTGACCTTGCATTGTAAATGGTTTTAGTTTTTTAAATGTTTCCTAACATGTAGTAGTAGTAAAGAGTGGTTTTTGTCCATTATGACATTTCCATACATGCATATGATGTATTTTGGTCTTTTTCACTCTATTACTCCTTAGCAGTTTTTTATTTTACACTTTTGAAGTGTCAGACAATAAGGATTGAATCCTTATTTTATTACTAACATGTGGATCAGTTTCTTTTTTTCCCCTAGCTTTTAGTTTTGTCATCTATTAAAGGATAACCTAAAATATTTGATTAAAGAAATTGTATGACAGGAGAGGAGGAGGGAGGGAGACCTAGTGAGTAAGGGAAAGAGAGAGACTAAGAGAATGAACATACCCAGGGCTACAGTGTGTTAGGCAAGAACTCTGTCACTGGGTGTATTTAGCTTTATCTCGTGATTGTACATGTAAGTTAATTTCCTAATTCATTCCTTGCTTTCTCAAATATTTTAGTGTCTATCAACATGTCTGTTGCATGATAGCATGACATGTTAAACAATAGTATGACAATACAGATGATAATATATTCTTGTATCAAAAAGTAGGAATTGAAACATAACATAATTACACTAAAAAGAACCCTCAAGATATCTGATGGCTCACACCTAAAATTCGGGATTTGCCAGGGCTGCATCAGTATTGCTTGTCTTTAGATATAGTAGGCTACATCCTGAGACCTGTAAAACATTTGTGTAAGTCCTCAACTTACTTAAGTATTGTTGATTAAAACTTTTAGAGAATGTTAGTTAATATTGCCTTTTCTTGTGTTTTAACTCTTTAATATTTCCTTCTAGGTGCATGCAATCAAGATGACTGGATCACTGCAGTGCGGCCAGTGATAGAGAAAAGGATTCAAAAGTAATGCTCCACTAATACCATTCATATGAATCTGGTTTCTAAGGGATTTTGTTTGTTTGCTTGCTTGCTTTCTGTTTTAATTAAAAATGTTTGATTTTTTAATGTTCTATGTTAAACCTCTGATCTACTCTTGATTGAATTAATGTATTGAGAAAATGTATTTTAGAAATTTTATTTAATGATATGACAAATGCATTGATATCCATTAAGTGGGGAATTTTGTTTGTTTTGTTTCATTTTAGTTTTTGGCAGTGCAGGACTTTGAACTTAGCCTCAGGTATGCTAGGCAAATGATCCACCTCTGAACTGCAGTGCCAGCCCTAAATGAGAGGCTGACTATTGCTAAATATTTGTACAGGTAGTTTTGTACTGTTGTTTTGGTTTTGAGGATTTTCAAGATGAAGTTATTTTGAAATAATTATATAAACATGTTCAGTTATAGGAAGTGATAGGTTATGTGTAATGTTTATCATGTAATCTTAAAAAGGTACACTAAAATATCACAGCTAGATAGACCCAGCAAAATTACATCTCACCTTAGGATTCTTCAGACTTACGGTGAATTTCCTCCCCTGACACCCATTTTTTTCTTTCTCCTTTTAATATATTATTTCCACAAATTTCAGATATACTTGATAGGATTAGGAACATAGAACTCCTTCAATTTCAAAAAGGCCTAGAAAATTTTAAACATTTTCACATAATTTAAAGCATTAGTTATATTTGACCATGTTTTTTCTGATAACTAGAATTATAAGATACTTTTGAAGTATCTTGTAGGCTTGAACTAATAAAAATATAGGCTTATGTTTTATAGTATGTTATTATCTAGATTAAGTCTCCTTATGGGGCTGGAGAGATGGCTCAGTGGTTAAGAGCACTGACTGCTCTTCCAGAGGTCATGAGTTCAATTCCCAGCAACCACATGGTGGCTCACAACCATCTGATGCCCTCTTCTGGTGTGTCTGAAGACAGCTACAGGTGTACTCATATCTATAAAATAAAAAATCTTAAAAAGAAAGTCTCCTTATGTATTATAGGTAATTTCAAAATTAAAGGCGGTTCATACTGTTATGAGGGATTTCTGGTAGGGTAGTAGTTTTACTACTTGATATAACTATACATTAAACTATTTTATATTTACTTGTGAGTTATAAATAAAGTTTAAAATGCATTTACCCACAGTAGAAACTACATCATGACTCAGAAAATATGTTTAGTATTATCAGTCAAATCTAACAAATGTTAAGTCTTGGTTTAATTCTTTTCTCTGAGAACTTAAGTAATAATTGTCCTATTTCTGTGATGAAAATATGTTATTTCTAATGTCTTAAATAAAATTCATAGTAGTATGGAACATTTAAAATACTTGCAATTGATGAAATTTAGATAAAATTTCCTACATTATACTCCTTCATATACAAAACCTTATTAAAATGTCAGTTTTTATTATTAGTTACTAATAATTTTACTTATTCCATTATGTAGTAATTACAATGAGTTATCCTAATACTAATGATTTTATAATTTTTATTACATTTTAACACCTTTTTGCAGGTATAGTGAAGGAGAAATTCGATTTAATTTAATGGCCATTGTATCTGACAGAAAAATGATATATGAACAGAAGATAGCAGAGTTACAAAGACAACTTGCAGAGGTTTGTGGACACACACACCCACACACACCCTTGGTTGTGTATACGGGGTGGGGGAACTGTCAGGAGATCTGTGTGGAAGCTGGAGGAGGATGTCTCGCATCCTGTCACACACTGCTTTCTTTGTTTTGGAGGGACGGTCTGCAACTAAGCTTGGAACTAGGCTAGTGGCCCCAAGTGCCAACCATTTTCCTGTCTGATTTCCACAGCACCAGTGTTAGAGGCATGTATGCGGCCATTCCAGGCTTTCTCTGGGGTATCTGAGCTCCAGCCATCGTGCTGGAACAGGAAATACTCTCGCCAGTTGTGCCTTCCTTGCATTCCCTTTGGCCTTTGAGTATAAAATTTTTGC
This sequence comes from Apodemus agrarius, assembly GCA_964023405.1. Classification (NCBI taxonomy): domain Eukaryota; kingdom Metazoa; phylum Chordata; class Mammalia; order Rodentia; family Muridae; genus Apodemus; species Apodemus agrarius. The sequence continues at coordinate 51,035,468 of OZ030017.1, read as the reverse complement.
GTAGGTACTGTATTCTCTCAGGAGAAAAATTACTTTGATTTTCTTATTTACAATAGATTTAAGGGGCAATATTTTGAATTTATGTTACTTAGTTTTATACTTTACAATTGATATTTTTCTCGGTTTTTTTAATAAAGCATGAATATTATAGTGTTTACTATAAAATATTCTCATGAGAACTAAATTTGCATATCACTTAAAGAGTAACATAGGTGCTAAATGTTAGTAATGGATGAGTTTAGCCGTTTTCTCTCACAGTTAATCAAAAGCGTATTTTTGTAGGAATTAATTTGGTATATGTAAATGTACATATAATCCTTACCAATCTTAATGAGTACCCTTTCACTGCTATAAATATGGTTGGAAAAGAGAGCTAACGGTAGAGAAAGTTTTTTTGAAAAGTCCTTTAATCATATCTTAGAGATAGTTGAAGTAAATTTATTTTGTAATTTAATAGATTGTGGTAATATAATAAGTTACACTATTGGTAGTAGGTGAAAGTCAAGTATTCTAGAACAGAAATATGGGAGGTATATTTAAGGCTGTTATTCTCTAATTTTTATCTTATTGGGCTAATATTCTTGAAAATAATTATATGAGTCATTTAAATGTTGGCAGGACTTAAGCCACAGTCATTAGGGTACTGTTTCTTTTTTTCCCCCTAAGGAGGAACCCATGGATACAGATCAGGGTAGTACTGTGTTAAGTGCTATTCAGTCAGAAGTTGCCAGAAACCAGATGCTTATTGAAGAAGAGGTACAAAAGTTAAAGAGATATAAGGTATGTTTTTAAAAATAGGCTATGGTTGTGTACCTTGGGGTATCTGTCATACGGAGAGAGTAGTACAAGATTCCTTTTTCATGTGAGGCTCAAGGCAAAGGACTGTGTTTTCGTTGCATTTGTTTGCTTGTGTCAGCACAATGTTACATTGGTCTCAGTGAAAGGAAGTAAATGGACTGTAACTGAATTTATAGTAGGATTTTTATCAGGGAAGATGTGGTCAGGCTTTTTAGAGTAATTTAAAAGCAGAAAAAGAAAAGGCCAGGTTTTTGGCCACAGGGAAGTATGAGATGATAGTTTCAACCATTATTTTCCTTGTCACATAATACTAACATGTGCACAAACTACACATGACTTAGTTGTAAGAACATGTAACAGATCACACCTACTGTAAAAGAAATTATAAATTCAAATCCATTGTGGAAATGTAGAAGTGACTTATAAATGATAGAAGCTTTAACTATGGGAAAGGCGCAGGCAGCCTAGTATCTACTAGATGGGATGTATAACAGCTCAGTGAAAGGGTAGAAGCTTAGAATTCGGGAGACTTTGCTAGCACAGATTTCTCTACCATCTATCCTCACTGATTAAAAAGAGTCCTCAAGAAAATGTGTTAAACTTCAAAAACTCAAACTGGTATCATTAGTCTTGGCTTCAGTAGTTGTGTAGTTATGGTAGCAGGCATATTGATTTGTAGACCTTGGTGAGCTTGTTTTCATAGCTTATGTTTTTAAATATCCTTGGAATAAGTTGCTGTTTTTCCTACAGAAATAGATTGCCTAGAAAGAACTTTAAAAACCGATTTGCTAAGCCGAGGGAAAAAAGTTGTACCTAGGAAATGCTTGCTGCTTGTTTTGTTTTACATTCTTTATCATCAGGATAGATCAAATCTTATTTCTAATACTGTTATGAGAATGAAGGATTTTAAGTTGGATGCAAAAAGATAATACAATCATAAAATGTGTTTTATTTTCAGATTGAAAATATCAGAAGGAAGCATAACTACCTGCCTTTCATTATGGAATTGTTAAAGACCTTAGCAGAGCACCAGCAGTTAATCCCACTCGTGGAAAAGGTGAGTGCTTCACTGGTGACTACTCAGGCTAGGCTAGGTTCTCCCCAGGACATTGTTTTGAGCATGAGTGGAGATAAAGCTTCTGGGGCTTTTGTAGATTTATTCTTTTGCCTAGTGTTTTGCATTTTGTAGTTATTTTTTTGCCTAGGGTTTTGTATTTTGTAGTTTTATTTTTTACCTGGTGTTTTGCATTCTAAGAGAAGTAGCATAGCCTGGTACTTTAAAACAAAAACAGGTACTGCCCCACTACTTTATCAGTCCATAATTCTTAATGTTTAGAACACAGGTTGTTTTGTATTAAAACACTATTCTTTTCTTTAAACAAAAACAATTTTTGGTGTTAATAACTGAAATAATAGGGTTTTTTTTCCCTTAGGTAATTTTGTAAAATTTTGTATTGATAACAGGATTTAGAACTAGAGTTGACAATGATGGGGATAAAGAATAGTTTGGCTAGCAGATAGGTTTCTTATTCCTAATCTGGACTCCATCCCACTGAGGGGTAACTAACAAATACGTGGACAATTCTGATTTCTAAGATTGATTATTCAGAGTTAAGCACTTAATAAAATATTCAAGGAATAAATGAATTATGGTTAAATTGTTTATACGTTTATATTGTAAATCAGCATTTCTGAAAATGACCATCTCTGGATGCTCTTTAAATTACATGTTACCTGGCCCCCTCCCCAGATATTCTCACGTAGGGGAAGGAATCTTTAATAAGTTTCCCAAGTGATTCTAATGCAACTGATCTGTGTACCACATTTTGAGAAACACTTGAGAAGACACTACTAGGCAAATAAAAATTTGGACCATTAATTTAAAGACAAGAATACATGGTAGGTATATTTTTCTTATTGATTTTAAAGTGTACAAAGCAAACATACATTTTGTCCCAGATATTTCATACTATAGATATAATACTGAGATTTGAATTCATAATATATTTGTGATTACTTTATTACCTGAAACATATGACTCACTTTTTAGCATTAAATTTAAACTTATTGTAGAAGACCAGTAACTCTTCTGTTCATGCTCCTTGGGGTATTCTAAAATGGGAATCTGATTTTCAATCTTTTATTAACAATTAGGACCGTGTGACCCTCGAATTGATATCAGGATATCTAGATGGTATTCTTTGAAACACCGTGAACTATTTCTGTTTTAAAAATATTGAATAGTGAAGGGTGTGGTGGTGCATACCTTTAATTCTAGTACTTGGAAGGTGAGGCGAGTGGATTCAGAATTCAAGTCATCCTGAACAAAATTTTTGATTGAAAACCTATGGACAAATTATCACTTTATTCAACACAAACTGTTCTTTAAATTTTGTTTTAAAATACAGCATTTTTGTGTAGAATAGGAAAAGATTTTGTGTGTATAGTTTTTTTTTTTTTTTTTTTTAATTTTAATTGTTCATGACTGTGATGATGATGGTTTTGGGAGCTTAGAGTAAACCTTTGCAAAGACTGTTTTAGACACAAGGTGGCAGTATATGAATATGTAATGTTAGTGTAACACCAGCTCTGTTGAGTTTTCTGTTTGCAAATTTTTTAAGGAAGGTAGTTATTGACTGCCTAGTCTCCCTTTTTTTTTTAGAAGTTTTTAATCTGTAATAGTATACAAGTGATGTGTATTTATTTATTCTTTCTACCAGTACAGTGCTAACTTCTAGATTTTGAGGGTATTTGGATTCAACATTTGATTGAAATGTTTTAAATTGTTCATCTCATTTGTCTAGCTGCAATTATGTTCTAGGCATTTTGTTATGATATAAATTTACTCAACCAACTTGTGGCATAGTTTGGCAAAGAAAAAAACAGTTATAGCCTGCTGCTAGCATCTTGAGATTAGTAGCCGCACAAAGTCATGTGAAAAATTTTGGACAAACATAGTAATTTCTAAATAATTTTCTTAGCAAATGTATTTTCATCATCCTTTTGTGAAAAAAAACTAAAAAGTACCACTTTGGAACTCTTTGCTAATAAACAAAGCAAATTGAAAAGCAGGTAAAATAGATTTTATTTATTTATTTTTATATATTTTAAAATTATACAATAAAAAGCTATCATGGAATTTGTTAATTGTAATTCTTTCAAGAACAATTATGTATAGGATCTAGACATGGATTCGGATTTGGCATATATGGAATTCAGTTTGTCGGTTGCTCCCCCAGCCCTCCTTTAAGGAAATTAACTATTACAGTGTGAAAGGGGTAGGAGGAAACACACAGAAAAGATGTGCCACTCAGTGGTGCTAGATGCCAGGGCTCGCTAAAGCTGGACTTTGGCCGAGGCAGCTGACTGTATAGCCAATGGTGAAAGTAGTTGAGGCAAAAAATTTTCATTTATTGTATAAGAAGCAAAAGAGAACTAATTTTCCCTTGGTCTTGTTACTCTAATGACATAGAGTAAAATTTCAAGGTTTTGTTATATGAGAGTTGTATACATTGCTCAGGAGTAACCTAAAAATAGTTGTAAATCTTATGTACCATACACCAATTCTGTTTCCTGAAACAGAATTAGCCAGATTAAGATTCCGTTTGTGAGTCTTCTGTTCTTATACTATAAGAAATTTTGTTTCAGCATATGTATTTATATATACACATGTATGCATAATTCTAAGTCACTGTCTATTTCTCCTTTTTATACTTCTGGTACCTATTATGCAAAATCATGAATGTAGTTGATAAAGGGATCCAAATGAATTGAACTTTGACTTTGTTAGAGGTGGTGCTGCATGCCTGTAGTCTCAGCGCTTAGGAAGCCTCCGTAGGAGGATTGTGAGCTGTAGAGCCATGTGGGGCTGGAAGGTGAAACTGTCTCTAAAATAAAGAATCCAAATGGGAAAAAAATGAAATTTTGTGTAGGATTGGGTATACAAATTAATTCCAAATTATTCTACTGATTAAAAATTGTTTATATAGGCAACTAATCTTACTACTTTTGTGTAGTAGTTAGACTTTAGATAATACCTGTATTTTATGTATAGTTTTAATAATTTGCTTTTGATATTCTGTGGTTTGCTCCCCTCCCTTCTCTCTCAACTCAAGGGCTCTTCACAGGCCACCACTGAACTGGATGCAGCTATTTCTAGCCATTTTATCCAGCTGGTCTTGAACTAGCCATTCTGTCTCAGCCTCCCATGTAGCTAGATTTTAGGCATGTGCCACCACATCCATTAAGTCCAGTGCATAGTTCTCAGTTTTATCATACTGCTGCATAACAGTACCTGATATAGCAAAAAGTTGAAATAGTTCTAATTATCCTTTTTTTTGATTGTATAATACGGAATTCTCATTTTTGGTTTGTTTTCAAAGACCAGCAGAATTGGTGTCACCTGAGAATTTGTTTTATTACTGAATCATCATCCTACATTTAAATAGGGACCCCAGTTGACGTACATATTAAAAAGCTCTGCTTGGGAACAAGTGTCTGACAACTGTTGAAACTTCACTCTTAAGTTAACTGTGTGGTTTTGGTCAAGTTTGCTAATGTCTGTGAGCCTTGGGCTTCTTTGATAATGTCTATGAGCTTTTTCATCTTACTTTGGTTACTTTACTAACAAATAGAATAAGTTGCATTTAATATTGTAATTATGAGATCAAATGATATCATTTTAAAAACATTTAGGTCTGATAAATTTACTGATACCACTGATATATATATATATATGTGTGTGTGTGTGTGTGTGTGTGTGTGTACATGCTTGTGTGTGTGTGTATATGTATTTTAGTGATATTTTATTAAGCTGATCAAAACTATGTTAAATTCATTTACTTCAATATAATGAAAGTATAAACAGTTTATTATATTTAGTTTGATTAAGAAATGGACAAATATGTATACTTTTAGAATCCCCCTCCCTCCCCCCCAAAAAAAACCCAGGGTTTCTCTGTATATCCCTGGCTGTTCTGGAATTCACTGTGTAGAATTTTTATGGTTGATTGGCTTTATAGAATGAGTATATTTTAATTATTATAATCAGTACATTTGATCTTCTGTAAACCAAAAATGATCAAATCTACCAAGGGTGAATAACCTTAGGATTCAACGAAAGCTGCAAGTCTCAAGTTATAAGCTGCCATGCGCTCAGTGTCTCAGAACACACGCGGGTGTCTTAGTACTTGTTCACTTGTTCATTCATTAATGCCTTTCCTTTCTGTGTTGCCAGGCCAGTGCCCAGGTACTAGGACTGCAGTCCTACCTCAGGCTCTAGTAGCGTGAACGATGCCTAAGCTTTAGGCCTTGCGATACCATTGGATGCATTTTATTTTAGTATGGGCTAAAACAATCTGAGGAGTTTGTTTAATTACTTTAATGTTTAAATTTAATTATCTTTAATTTTTAGGCAAAAGAAAAACAGAATGCAAAGAAAGCTCAGGAAACTAAGTGAAGAGGATATTTGGACGTGTGTACAGTGTGCTGCACTTAGTTTCATGGACACCATTAAATAAAAGGAACTTTGGACAACACCCTAATTGACTCAGTGCACGTTTGGCATAGTACCAGTCTGTCTTGTCCTTTATGCATGGAGTTAAAACTCTTTCCCTACCTGCATCATGTGCATGTAGTGCATATTAAATAAAAGTGACATAAAAAGTGCTGGCCAAATCTATGATTCGATTCTGGATCTGAAAGTTCTTGGTACTGTAGATATATAACTATAGTAATGAATTTGGAAAATACGCAAATAATATGCTTTATTTGTAGTTGGTCTCATTAATACTTTTGTTAGCTTAATATATTCAATTTATAAATTTCAGTTCTTACTTAAACTGGGTCATCTGTTTCTAATTGTGGCAAAAAATAATTAGTATTTTTTTGTCTTTGGTGTGTGTTTTACAGATCTTAAAACTGAATTTTATCTTTCACTAATTGGATTTTTAAGGCCAGTCATTTGGAAAGACTGATACAATTTCTGATGAATCTGTAAAGAAGACAATAAATATCCCAATTATATTTTAGCAAACTTTCTTTAATTATTGGGGTTATTTCTTTATATATTATAGGGTTATTCTAGACATGTCTGGATATTTTTTTGCTTTGAAACAAAACTGGAGGTTAGAACACATAAATCTTGAGAGTTTTCTGACAATCTGGTTTTCAAGATATTGTTCTGTATATTCATTAATAATTAAGGGTTTAACAGTTTGTTACCTAATTCTTTTCAAAGTTAGCAGTGGTGATAGAGGATTTTCCTGTGCCCATTTGAACGTACATTCCAGATCCAGTTTCCACGATCTTTGTTGTACAAAAGTTGTTTCTAACATCTTTCCAAATTAAACTTGAAAAAATTTTAGACTTACTATTAAAAAGCTAGTTATCCAAGCACATTTTAAAAAATTGATACATGAATTTTTTTTTACACTTTTTGTAAAATAATGTAATTTATTTTATGAGGTAACTTATATACCATTTTCTAGCTTCTGCTTTGACCCAGATTTAACTTATTAGCATGCACAGTGGTAGCTTATATTTTGGTATTTTCATATATTGTTTTTGACCTTTCTGTTCATTCTTGTACTTTCTCATAAAGAAACATATTTGATTGCGGAACTTCCTCAAAAGCAGTTCTGTCTTGTGGTCCTTTTTCTAATTTCATGATTTACTTTCATTTTTAAAAACTAAGATCCAGTAAGAGAGAAAACATGTGTCTGAGTTCTCCCACTTAATAATTTTTATATCTATTCATTCTTCAGGTTCTATACTACTGGGTTTTGTTTGTTTGTTTTGTTTTGTTTTCTTTATTGAGACAGGGTTTCTCTGTGTAACAGTCCTGACTGTCCTGGAATTTTTAGACCAGGCTGACCTCAGATTCAGAGATCCTCCTGCCTCTGCCTACAGGGTGCTGGAATTAAAGGCGTGTGCCAGCACACCAGGCTCAGTACCACACTTCCATTATCCATCCAGTGTAGACAGACATCTAGACCAATTCCATTTCCTTGCTATTATGAATAGAGCAGTAATAAACATGAATATGCCAGTATCTCTGGGATATAGAGTCCTTTGAGTAGATGTTCAGGAGTGATATAGCTGGTCACATGCTAGTTATATTTTTACTTATTTAATTGTGTGTGTGTGTGTGTTTTTTTTTTTTTTTTTTTCTGAGACAGGGTTTTTCTGTGAAACCCTGGATGTCCTGGAACTTACTTTGTAGACCTGGCTGGTCTTGAACTTGGATCTGCCTGCCTCTGCCTTTAGTGTGCTGGGATTAAAGGCACCACTAATGCCTGGCTTTCTAGTCTTTGTTTTGTGTGGAGAAGCCTTCAGCTGATTTCCACAGTGGCTGCTCTTGGTTATCCTCCCATAGCAATAGTGTACACACACACACACACACACACACACACACACACACACGGCCTTGGTTCTCTCCAATGGAATCTCAAGAGTAGTTTGCATTTGCATTTGACCCATTTATAAATTGATTTTTAGGAATTATTCTAAGGCATCAGATAGTGGTATTATTTAGTGATTCAGAGCTAATAGCAAAGTTTTGGATCAAAATTGAAAAAATATTTTCAAACACTTTCACACAGTCTTAGGTTTTTTTGTGTGAGTAAGTGGACTTCATTCTTGCTAGAGTAGTAATTATGGAGTGTTTCAAAGCTGTGATATTTAAAATAGTTTTCTGTGGTTTGTCTTAGGCTCATGTTGGTTTAACTTGTTTGAGCCTGATTTTTTTAATACATTTTTATTCTTTGAAAGTTTTACACATGTATTCAAAGTATTTTTCATATTTACCCCTCTACACTCCCAATTCCCTCCTAAATAGTCCCCTCCTTCCTTCCTTCCTTCCTTCCTTCCTTCCTTCCTTCCTTCCTTCCTTCCTTCCTTCCCTCCCTCCCTCCCTCCCTCCCTCCCTCCTCCCCCTCTCTCTTTCTCTCTCTCTCTTCCTTATTCCCTCTCCCCTTTCTTTCTTTTTTTTTTTTTTTTGATACCCCACCGAGGGCCTGAGGCCTGAGACCATCTAGTGGAGCCTGCCTGCGCGCTCACCAAGAGTTACAGCCTTGGAGAAGATTGCCTGTCCCTTCTCCCAGCAGCCAGAGACTGCCAGTTCCTCAGCGAGGAGAGGGGCTTCTGTGCCCATCCCTCACTCAGGCTGGACTGCGGCCAGGGTTGGTCTTCCCACGTAGCTGCAGTCTTCGTCGTGTCCAGAAGACACTCGCTCGGCAGTCTTCTCTGACCTTTGGCGCTCACGGTGTCCTCTGAGCACTGTGGGAGAAGCTACAACATGATGTCCCATTTATGGCTGAGTACTGTACTGTGCCTTCGTTTTACAACGTTATACAAGGTTTACTATAGAAAGTAGTAGCCACTAATCAAATAAACGAGAGGAATACAAGAGAGAACCTAAAGTAGAATCATACTTATCCCCTGATTTTTGACAAAAGTTGGCAAAGCAATGAAGGAAGGACTTTCAGCAGATGGACACAACTAAATTTTCATATTAAAAAAGATGACCTCTAACCTCAATACATCTCCCAGAAGTGAAATCGAGCTTAGTCATAGATCCACACGTAATAGCTAAAAAGCACAAAGGATTTTGTTTTTGTTTTTGCAGAGTCATAGGTGAATATCTGTGATTTGGAAATAGTCAGATTCTTAAGTCACAGAAATCAATAACCATAAAAAGGATCCAAAATTAGTTTACTAAGAGTAACATTTTATCATTGAGGGATATAATTTAGAGGAACTTGTATCAAATGACATTTTAAATGTAGTTTTATAAAACTTACTATACATAATATTGATCTAATTCTGCTAAAATGTAAGAAGAATGTATTCTGCTTGTGAATAAAGAAGTCCTTGTTTGGGTCCTACAGGTTTTTGGTTTGAAACTAAGTAATGGAGCTCGTGGGTAGAGAAAATGAAGAGCTGAACAGCAACCCAGAAATAGACACATGTTAGTTAGAAGGACATGGTTTTGGAAGAAGTCTTAAAGGAACTCAATGAATTTTGCCTCTTTAAAAAAGTCATTGAGCCACTGGGTAGAGAAAAGCACTTGACTCTCTTGTTTTACCGTAGTCAGTTCTAAGGGATGCCCTTCTACAGTAAACAGCAAGCTTTCCAACAGCTGCCCCTGCCCCCTCTCCTCAGATAGCTGGCTGCCCTTCACCTGGCAGAGCAGCAGCCAGGCTGCTGGAGCAGATGGAAGTCTGGTTGCTGGATTGTCAGGTGCATCGCTCTTCCTTTAGGGGCGCAATGCATAATGAATTGTGGTGCTGCGTTTAGATGAGTAGCTTTAGTCTTAATCGCCAATACCATTTCAAAATACATTTAGACCTTCCTCCTCCTTTTTGGAGGACTTTTTTTCTTTGAAATGTTGATGAGGAGGATAAAGGTTTTTCTCTCCCTTAAAAGAAAGATTAGAGAAAACATAAGTAAAAATAAAGTTCATTACATATAGTTTACCAACAGAGATAACTACAAGAATATTTTAGTGTATTTAGAAATTCTTTTTTTCCTGTGTAACTATCCATGCTTTTATGCTAGTTTTGTATGCTCTCTCTGTATTGTATTATAGAATTATATAATACATACTACTTTGATAATTTATACTGCTTTGAAGTTGATAATATACACTTTCTCATTTTTATATCTTTAATAACTTGTAGGACTCAAGTCATACTAGCTGTTAAAGAGGGAGTGAAGAATATTCATGAGAGTTTTGAAGCTACCATCCCTTCCTTGTAAATCTATTGAGAGATTCGGAGGAGTGGCCTCAAGTATATGCTCCAGAATTGACTCCCAGCAAAGCACAGTGGCCTCACAGGGGATATTTTCCTTCAACAATAATGATATATCGATCACTGGAGATATTGAAGTCAGAACATGCTATTGTTGTATTCTAAGAACAAGGGATCTGCTGATATACAACTGGACTTTTTTTTTTTAAGATTTATTTATTTTATGTATATGAGTACACTAGCTATACAGATGGTTGTGAACCATCATGTGGTTGCTGGGAATTGAACTCAGGACGTCAGCTTGCTCTGGCCCAAAGATTTATTGTTATATGTAAGTACACTGTAGCTGTCTTCAGTCATACCAGGAGAGGGCATCAGATCTCATTACAGATGGTTGTGAGCCACCATGTGGTTGCTGGGAATTGAACTCAGGACCTTTGGAAGAGCAGTGAGTGCTCTTAACCCCTGAGCCATCTCACCAGCCCCTACAACTGGAATCTTAAAAAGGAAAGAGTGACCTCTGTTTCTACCCACACTACCTGAAAATAGCTGGGTAACGGGGCACTTCTGTTTTATTTTTGCCGTATACTTTTGCTTTTTCCTGATTATATTCACAACTGTAATTTATTCAGCCTGTTAGGAATCATCCTTATACATTTTGGAGATACATGGAGGTAAACAAGATAAGATCATTGCTATTGTTGTAGGATACATAAGTGTGAGATGGTATGTGTCAAACAAGTGAACAAAATGTATTTGAGAAGACAGCCGTGCAGAGTACTGTGAGCGAAGCATTTACAGGTGGCCACGCAGAGGCCGTGAAGAAGGGGGCTCTTAAGAAGAAACAGTTCTTAAGTGGAAATGAATTGTATATAGGCATAGCCTCTATACCTATACTTAGCCAGTTTGTTATAATTTGTAATATGTAATTATGTTTGATAGTTAAAATGTGTATGAAGGTTAATCTGGGTGTTAGTATCAAAATCAGTTAAACAGAAAAGGATCGGATCTCTAGGCAATGTGCCTTTTATAATTTATAATATAGTTCTCAAGCTATCCCTTCCCATTTGTGAGATAGTCCTATGGATCCCAGGCTGGCCTTAAACTGACTTTGTAGCCAAGGCTGGCTTTGAACTCTTGATCTTAATACTTCTACCTCCTAAGTGTGGGATTAGGGACACACCTCACCATGCCTTTTGTTTGTCTCTGGCCCTTTGTTGTAATAATAATATTAGAGTAGGAGGGGATACATAAGTAGAAAAGGAAATCTGATGCAGGTGTAGTTTTTAAAAATAATTTGGCATTTGGGAGGCAGAAGCAAGCAGATTTCTGAACTTTGGGTCAGTCTGGTCTACAGAGTGAGTTCCAGGAAAGCCAGGGCTACACAGAAAAACCCTGTCTTGAAAAGCCAAAGCCAAGATAATAATAATAATAATAATAATAATAATAATAATTTGAACTCTTGTTATTAGAGACAGAAATGAAACACTGTAAAAAATGAAATTACTAGAAAAAATCTGACAGAATTACTTGAGAATAGACAGAAAAACTTCCCAAGAAATAAAACAGAAATACTTAAAAAAATATAAAAGTAATTCTATACAGTAGCAAATGCCATAAAACCTAAGAACCTCATCAATGGAATTTTGCCACATGTTTAATATATTGATTTCAGATATAAAAACCCCACAGCAAATAAAGAGAAGAAAAAATTTTAAAAATAGGCAAGTGCTAAGAGCAAGCAATTTGCAAGGCGGTTCAATTGGTTAACATGCACAGTATATCTCACTAGTTAAAGAAATGCATTTCCTACTTCTCAGCCTGCCTTCTCTCTTCCCACTTCACTGTTCCTCCTTCCCTCCTCATGCTTGACCTTTTGTGACACTCTGTGTACCTCATGCACATACACCAGTCACTCCCGTGTTAGAAGGGTCTGTTGCTCTGTAGCCCAAGCCGGGCCTATGTGAAGATACATTAGAGACGGAATCGCACAGTGGAAGTACTCATGAGAGAACTCTCTGGGTTTGTTAGATGCTTTCTAGGGGCCATTAATGGGTGACCTTGACCCAGTTACTACGGAAGGTGGAGACTCCGTGGTAACCGTGCGTGCGAGCTCTGGGATCCAGCAGCTCCCTGTAATGATTAGAAGCTAACAAGCTATCCAGGATGTGCTTCCTAGGTAGTGTCTCCCAATAAAGTCACCAAGGACTGAGAACTGACCTTTCAGCTTTTGATTTCAACATACTTAGGACTTTGGATAGTTAATCAAGTTCAGTAAAACAAGACATTAATATATACCTGAAAAGCGCAATTTATTAGTTTACTTTACAATTGTAACTGCCAGCAGATTAAACATTCCTGCCATCTTGTCAATATGTTCTTACCCTGGGAGATAAACTTACCAATGAAACCAGATTAAGAGTGGAAGGCTAGGTGAATGTAGCCCAAAGGAGATGACTTGGCTTTTACAAATGCTGCCTGTGGTAGCTCATTCCATGCTTTGTCATAGTAGACACTCACCAGTGCTCCCCACCTCTGCTCTCCTGTCCACGACTTTACTCAGAGTGTCACTGTGACCTTCACTTACACATCCCAGAAGGAGGTGACTGTTTTTAAACTTCCATAATTTCTACCTTCGTGACTGACATTTCCCGGCTCTTCTATGCCAGCAGGGTTTTCAAGTGATGTAATTAAAAAAAAAAAAAACACATTTTTAAAAATTACTTTAATCTGGTATTGTTGGGTCATCAGGAGAGGCTTTGTTGAGCTAGTTTTTTTCTTTTCCTTTTTTTCTTTTAAAACTATCTCTAGATCCGAGTACTAGTTCCTATAACCAGTGCAGCTTCTGTGTGTAAGAAATTAGCCTTTTCAGGTGTAATTTGAGTTTATTGCATGGCTTATCAGTAATAGACAAATGAAATGACTCTGCTCAAGTCCAGCAAACCAGCACCATTTATCTTGGTTGGGAAGTTACAGGAGCCTTGGTGATTCAAAGGTAGCCATGACGATGTGAGGTTCACCACTCTCACAAACTCATGAAAAACGTTCCTGGAGCCCCCTGAACAACAGTCAGGCAGCTCTGCCCCTCAATGCATTCTCTTTGAGCAATTTGTGTTGTTGATTATATAACCTTCAGGTGGGGGGGGCTCAGAAATGTTTTTTACATTTATTTTAAATTTTTGAGAGCTTATCAATGAGTATTTACAATATTTCTACCACACTCTCCCCTCTCCTAGTTCCGTCTGTGCTCTAACCTCCCACAGTGGGCTGGGTCCTTCACCATCAATTAGTAATCAAACATGTTAGCAGACTATTCGAATCAAGACAATCTATTTAAAGGTGCCCTATGCTTCTGGGCCTTTTTTCCTCATAGTTGAGTCTCAATGTAAGAATAGAGACTTATAAAACTTGGAAAAAAATTAGTTACTGGTTAGTTTTAATTGTCAACTTGCTACAACCTAAAACTACCTTGGAAGAGATCCTCAAGGAATTATTTTAATCAGGTTGGCTTATGGTTATATCTTTGGGAAATGGTTTTGATTGTTAATTGATATAAGAAGATCCAGCCTACTGTGGGTGGCATCATTCCCTAGGCTAGACCTTGATCTGTAGAAGAATAAAGAAAGCTAGTGAGTGAGCAGGCAGGATTGTTTTTTTTCTCTCTCTGCTCTTGACTGTTGATACGAGATAATCAGCTGTCTCAGTCTCCTGCCTTAATTTCCCCAAAATGACTTATGGTGACCTAGAACTGTAAGCCGAATAAGCGCTTCTTACACTCAGTCACTTTTTGCCAGGGTGTTTTGTTTTTTTTTATCACAGTAATAGATATGAAACTAGGACCATCACCTTTTGTAAGAGATTATCTCTATATACGAGAATCTCTATTTTCTCTCTTTCAATAACATTACAAATGTAATTATTGTCTTGAAGAAGTTATTTTTGTTATGATTTTCTTTTAACTTTCAAAATGATACAAAGAGGCTGGGCATGTAGCTCAGAGTTAAGAGAGTTTGTCTGGCATGCATGTGCCCCCAGCACCATCATAGATGCACAAAAGCATCACTGGCAAACATGTTTCAAATATAATGTATAGAAATTCCTATACAGAACCGTTCATCTCCTTTTGTCTCATTTTTCTCTTTTTATTGATTCATTGTGAATTTCACATCATGCACCCCAATCCCACTCCTCTTCCTGTCATTTTATTTCTGCCTTCTGCCCTTGCAACCTCCCACCCAAACAGAACAAACAAGCAAACAAAACAAAACAAAACAAAAAAATCCCAACAACTTGGCCTGGGAGCTGTGGTATGTCACTGCGTGGCACACAGTGTACCCATTTGCCTAAACAACTTACAAATATAAGTATTGAGTCATTGTCTAGTTCAGGGTTTCTACTACACTCTCAGTACTGAACACTCACTGGGCCACATCTCAAGTTATCCTACTGTTGTCTTGTGTCATGGAGATCCTGCAGTGTGGGATCTATGGTACCAGTTCCTTCCTGTGCTCTAGCAGTTAGTTCATAGATATGAGTCAGTGCAAAGCCCTGGATCTGGGCCTCATCTGGGTAGATGAGTTATTCAGCTTACTGGTTCTCCTGCACCTACACCACCAGGGGGAGCTCTCCCAAGTGCAGCCAGTGAAGAGTGGGCCAGCTCTGCACAGCCCTTGGACATCGACGTGGCCTCAGGCAGCAGGGACTTCCACATGGCCTTTGGTGATCATATGGGCCACGGACATTGACCCAGACCCCTGTTTCTGCATGGCCACGGAACCAGACATGGCTTTCAGTGTCAGTACAGGCTGGAATCTCACCATGGTCTTAGGTGACATCTCAGGCTACTCATCAGGCTGTTCCTCATTACCCCCATGTCTCCAGTTCCACCTCTTTCCACAGTGCACAAACCCTTCAGCTTCTCTTTCTCTCCCATCTCTCCACCACATGCTTGTTCATAGTAGTGCCTGCTGTGGGTAGGTCAGTGGCAGCAGGCAGGCCTCTTCCACCTGCCCACCAGACAATTGGGTTTTTTTTTCCCCTTGAGTCAGGGTCTTATTTTGTAGCTCATACAGGCCTGGGACTCACTGTATCATCCCAGGCTGGCCTTGAACTCCCAGCAATTCTCCTGCCTCTGACTCGCAGTTGCTGAGATTACGATAGTCATGAGTCACTATGCCAGGCTTTTACATATAACCTTAACAGTGTCTTTCAAAATGGTCTCACTAAAAAATGAAAATCAACTCCTTTCTAGATATGTCTTTAAATAAAGGCAATTCTAAGGCCTATTGTTAGAATTAACATTAGTTCTTTGAATAAATGTAGCATGTGAGAGTCAATAGATGCTAAGATAGAAGATGTCACAAGACCATCCTCACAGCAGAAAAGACATGAAGCTGTGCTGCAACAACTTCTATTCATTTATTTTTCATTAATTGATTATTAATTTATTATCTACTCTGAGTGATGATGGTGTTTCCTAAACTGCTTTTGGAGCCTGTGTGTGAAACCTGTGGGATTGTAATACTCAGTAAAGTGTAACTTCTCCAGAGAGACAGCATCAGCACAAGTAGCTTTCCTGTGCATGTGACAGACCAGTGTACAAAGGGCATTTAGCTTCATAGGCACAAATAATGTTTCTGTAGTTTGACAAATGTTTATAAGATTCAGTCCCACTCAAAACACCATTTAGATCGATGTTTTGTGGCCACACTGTAAACATTACTATGAAGGATATTTTTTTCTTCTTGTTTGCGTGTACGTTAATAGCTTATCTGATAGAGGAGGAGATGAAGGAAGAGAAGTGACAGGGACATTTCCTACATTTCAATTTGAACTCCAGATAGGCATTAAGTAAAATTGTGTCTCCTAGGTTTTAACATTCAAGGCTAATAATGGGTGTCTCATTTAGAAAGGAGTCTAGAGAATCTTATGGCCCCAGGCAGCTCGGACAGGACCATAACCCAGAATGTCAGGAGGGCTGCTGACTGTGACATACTGAAAACAGTGACTTTTCTTCAACAAGGTTATATATCCCTCCTAACTCACGCCCAATCTAGTAAGGAACATTTGCCCAGACTGACAGCAGTGTGACACCCATTTAAGGTCATTCTTAGCCATGGCTGATGGCCATGTGAGGCCAAAACCCAAGCTCTATTCAGGTTTCCAAGGTTGTAAATGTAAGCTTAAATTTCTTTTTAAAAGTTGGAGTCCCAACTTAACTGTGTGTCCACGTGTAGGATGAATTTGCTCAGTCTCCACTGAGCAACTCTGGTGTAGGAAGCCACATTCGCCATTACAAGATGGCGCCCATTTCCTATGATGAATCAGCAATGTGCTGTTGTTTACTCCACTCCGCACCCTACTGCGCATGCGCAGGTAGAGGTTTGGCGGGTCGCAGCTCCCCGGAGCATGCTAATGAGGCATCATGGCGTGCACCAATCAGGTAGGAACACATCCTGCCTAGGCTTATTTAAGATGCACCGCTCTACCCTTCTTGGTCTTTCGCCTCTGCAATCAACCCCGCAATAAACATCTGTGGAAGGATCCTGACTGTCTCGTGTCCTTCTTGCTGGCGAGATAGACACGCGACCTACAACTGGTGCCGAAACCCGGGAACCTTTACATCAATGGCCTGCGAAGACCCCTTGGAAGTTACTTCTGAGGAGGATCCAGAACCACATGACGGGGGTAAGTGACAAAAAAAAAAAAAAAAAAAAAAAAAAAGAATCCTAAATAAACTGCTCTGAGAAGGACTTGCACTTGTATAACGCAGTTCAGAACTCTTTGCAGTCAGGATAGCGCTAGCAAGTAACCACGGTAAGTGGGGCAAAAGGCCGCGGGAGTAAGCGGCAAAGAAAAGAATCCTGAAAAAACTGCTCTGAGAAGGACTTGCATTTGTGTAACGCAGTTCAGAACTCTTTGCAGTCAGGGTAGTAAGTCAAGTAGTAAGCCGGCTAGTAAGTCCCAGGTAAAGGGAACCAATTCAAGTCTCTGGGAAAGAGCGATAAAGTCCTCGGTAAAGAGGCTAGGAAGGAAAAGCGAAAGTATGGGTAACTCTACTTTGTAGCCAATTGTTGTGGCTCTAAGGGAGCTGTTAAAGGGAAAGAAATTAGAGTTGAAAAGGAGTATAAAGCAGTTGAAAAGATTTATTAAGAAGAAAGGAACCGTAGAAAAATTAGAAAAGGAAAATGGATTTCAAAACTCCTGGGGACAAGGGGAAACATGGAGTCCTGTTTCTTCTATGGACCCCAATGGAGATATTCTTAGTACTGGTACAAGTGTTCTTCTCTCTCTGTGTACTGTTTGACTATTGGTGCACCAATTTGTGTATGTGTGTCTGTCTTTGTTTTGTGGTTCGAGTGACTGTTGCTCTGTTTTATGTAAAAAAAAAAAAAAAAAAAAAAAAAGTAAAAACTTTATTTGCTGGAAGTCCATCTCTTGATCCAGTGTCAGTTTACACAGCAGAGGCTGATTTAAGCTGCTCTGCAATTAGCTAGGAGTCAAGCACAGCTGGAGAAAAGCTGCTTTTGAAAAGGGCCAGCAGCTGCTTAAGTTCTAGGACAAGTAGACTGATGGTTATTTCTCCTTTTGGGTACAAAGTGCTTTTTCTCTTGAATTACAGCTAGAAAACAATTGTTTGGTTCAAATTTATGATTCATGTAGTTTCATTTTTGGTATAAATATGTTTTGCATGTTTTGACTATAGAGTATTGGCTTAAAAGTTATTGGGTATGATTAAAAATTATTACATTGGTAACAAAAAGAGAATTTAAAACTGGTAACTCAGGGTTGGAGTTATCTTAAATGATAACACGTGGCATGACCCAACTCAGGAAAAACAGGCCTTTAAAGATACTTCTAAATTGAACTTCGTAATGTGAAAGTAATGCATTTGCCATTGATTTTTAAAGAGAATAAATTGTTTAAAATTGGGTTTTGCTTTCCAAAGTTGTAGTTATGCTCTAATATTGCAAGAAAAAGAATTATGGTTAACAACTGCCAGTGTACCATAGACTAAAGTTTGGAGTCCGATCTAAGGCTTACGATTCTTAACTCACTCATATTTTGCAATTAAGATGATTTCAAGAGTAAGTTAAAAACACCTGTGGCCAGTATAGGCCTGTTGCCACTTTTTCACAAGCATTATTGGATACAGTGGTAGAAGCAAAAATTAACCACCCAAGATTGAAAAAGAGATCTCAATGGGAATTTATTTGGTATTAAACAGGCTACTTTTGAACTGTTTGAAAAATCTTTAGATATGACTACTAAAAACAGCTAGTAGAATTATTCTGGGACCTTCAAATTTCAGGTTCCTTTTGTTAATCAACCCTTATACAATGGGGTCCAGGTGTAGGCTACTGCCCTACAGGACAGGTGAGTGTTGAGCCTGGCCTTGGCCAATAGGCTCAGATTAGAGAATAATTTACAGTTGAGTAAGTAAAAGGCTCAGAGCTGCCTCAGTGGAGACTTGTGAGGCACTGCTTTTGTCTTGCAATTCCCACCTAGGAAGTTTCAGGCCAATGTTAATGCCCACCTAAAAGGTGGCATAATGATCCTTAATCAAAGAATTGATTTGGTCAGGAACAAGATGATACCCTTTGGCAGGTTGCTCAGTTAGGGTATGAATGACGATACAGGAGGCTATGTATTACCTCGGTGCCCTATCAGAATTTTACCCATGCTGCTAATTTGTCAAAGAGCTTGTCTAAGTCATCTTGCAGAAAACTGGTCCGGAGATTGATCATCTGCTACAAGAATTGAGGATTGCCATCGTCCATGCGAATTCCACCCGAGTAGATGTGTCCTTCACTGCTGGATTGGGAACCTGGATTGCCAATGCAATGAATCACCTTAAGGAGTGGGCGGGAGTTTCTTTTTGGTGCCCTAATATGCTGTGGAGGAGTGTTTCTGCTATGGTTGTTGTGCAAGCTACGTGTCCAACAAAAATGCGACAAGGTGGTGTTTACACAGGCACTCGCTGCATTGAAAAATGGTGCTTCCCCTGAAGCATGGCTGTCCATGCTTAAGAATTAGTTTTACTCATGCAGAAGTCAGCCCTTGTACCCCGAGTCCTTGAAAGGACATTGCACCGGGATGGGTGACATGCTGTTTGCCACAGCCCTTGCACCTCACAGAGACTATCTCATTGCACGTGAGAGGGTGTTGGTCATGAGTTCATTCATGGATTGCCTCGAACCCTGATGGTCCAACAAGAACCTGATGGTTGATCGGCAGCCCTAGGCCTGGTTTCTTATAAAACAAAAAAGGGGGAGTTGTAGGAAGCCACATTCGCTATTACAAGATGGCGCCCATTTCCTATGATGAATCAGCAATGTGCTGTTGTTTACTCCACTCCGCACCCTACTGCGCATGCGCAGGTAGAGGTTTGGCGGGTCGCAGCTCCCCGGAGCATGCTAATGAGGCATCGTGGCGTGCACCAATCAGGTAGGAACACATCCTGCCTAGGCTTATTTAAGATGCACCGCTCTACCCTTCTTGGTCTTTCGCCTCTGCAATCAACCCCGCAATAAACGTCTGTGGAAGGATCCTGACTGTCTCGTGTCCTTCTTGCTGGTGAGATAGACACGAGACCTACACTCTGGCTTAACTTAATCAAATATATTCATATACACAGGCATATTTTAAGCATCTAGAAGTTATTTTGAGAGAGAGGCTTACTGTGCAACCCCAATAGGCCTCAAAGTTGTGACCTTCCCGACTCAGCTTCACAAATGCTGGGATTATAGGCTTTACAGGGTAGTGGTACCACGCTGGCTTCCTGTGTACTTAAAGGATATTTGTTTTCTTCATCAGTGAACTGCCTATCATGTACTTATTTTTCTCTATTAGCGTGTTTGTCACTGGGTTGTAATAGCTTTTTAGGTTTTTTGTTTTGTTTTGTTTTTTACGAAGTGTTGCGTTCTAAAGAAAACTAAAGTATTTCTGATGCTGGCCACTACGTGATCTATTCCATCAGTAAGAATAAAACTAAACTTTTTGTGCTCATGTGCCCGTGTGTGGTGACAAACATCATGCTCCTTGCTCTACCACATTCTACTTCAGTTTTTGAGATAGGGTCTTTCACTGAACTTGGAGCCCGTTAGTGGGTTAAACTGGCTGGGCAGTGAACTGGCTATGGTCAGTAGGAGCCTAATGGGAAATGTCTGGTTGTAGCTCTGGCCTAGTGTTCTGGGATCAGTTCATGTTTAATGTATTGTAATTACCATGGACTTAGTTTCTGTCTGTATAGTGGTGCAAACAATATATACAATCTTCATGTTCATGCAGTTTTCCGTCTAATAAGCCAGATGAGGCTTGGGAGACATGAAATAGTCATAAATACATAAATAGCAAACTGGCCTTGGGGACAGGGCTCACTGACTTAAGTGCTGCCCGTGTAGGCCTTAGGACCTCAGTTTGGATCTCCAGCACTGGCATAGAAGGCTTGGTTGTGTGTCAGAGACAAGTGGATGCCCAGAGTTCACTGCCCAGCCAGTCTAACCCGTTAATGGGCTCCAAGTTCAATCAAAGACTCTGTCTCAAAAACTGAAGTAGAGTATGGTTCACCAAGAAGCCTAATGTTTGCCACCGCACATGTGCATATGAGCACAAAAAGTTTAATAAGAAGGCATTAAGTTGCCGGGCGGTGGTGGCGCACACCTTTAATCCCAGCACTTGGGAGGCAGAGGCAGGCGGATTTCTGAGTTCGAGGCCAGCCTGGTCTACAGAGTAAGTTCCAGGACAACCAGGGCTACACAGAGAAACCCTGTCTCGAACCCCCCCCCCAAAAAAAAGAAGGCATTAAGTTTATTAAAGTGAAAAATTCAATGAAACCATAGTAGTGGGGATATATGATCTACCTAAGGGAGAATCTGAGCTGAAATCTGAAAGATATGTCGGTGTTGAGTAGACAAAACCACGGGTTTACAGGGAGAGACATATTCTAGACAAAGCAATCAGAATGTCAAATCACCCGACAAATTGTTTAATGACTTAAAACAGTTTAAATAGTTCTTATCAGTTTGTTTTGATCAACATTGGCACAAATAGGCTTACATATAATAATATAATATTCTTTTTTTAAGGAATAATTCTTTCACAGTTTCTTCATTTCTTTTACATATGGATCTGTTTAGTCTGTTGGTTTGTTTTAGGCCAAATTTGAAGAACCATTTTAAAAGAAATTCTGCCATTTTTACTAATATTTTATATCTCTAAATAGAGACAGACACATATTGTTATAATCATTTTTCTTCTTTAAAATCTTTAACTCACCTTTTAGTTATTTGACTATTTGTTTATTCCTCCCTTTTAATGTGATTTTCATCAGTTCTATTTTTATATTTTCTAATTTGTTGATTTTATCATTTAAAATCTTAAATATTTTAATATTAAATTTAGTATTTATTAGCAATATAATTACTAATGTATATATTTAAGATTTAGGATTTCATATTAAGCATGGCTTTAGCCCCATCTTATATATTTTTATATGTCATATGCTCTTTGCTTTTTTTAGATGTTTTGATTATTTTCCTGATCAAAAGTTATTTAATATTTCCCTTTTAATTCTGATTGTTGTAGCATTAGGCATCTGTATTTTATATTCATTTGTTTTCCTTAGATCATTATAAGGAAAAATCTCTAATTTGATCTGTATCCAGTTTGGGTTTTGGCTTTGTTCAGAATTCCTTCCTTATCTACCTGAACTGTTGATCTTGCATTGTGGGTTGATTGTTGATCTGAAGGCTAAGAATGCGGGACCAGAACTTAGAAAGAACTAGTTGCTATATCAGCCCTGGAATGGGCTACCTCTGAAAGTCTTATTCTATGAAAACCCTAATCACCTTTTGCTGCCGTTGTTAGTCATAGCTGGATATGTGCTGTAATAGTGCATGTTAGTAATTAATAGACCTTATGACAGTCTAAGGTCTATCACTATAACAATTTGTTTTCATTGAGATAAGGTCTTATTATGTAGCTCTGGCTGGCCTGGAACTCTGTAGACCAGGCTGGCCTTGAACTCACAGAGATCTGCCTGCCTTTGCCTCCCAAGTGCTGGGATTAGAGGCATGTGCCATCAAGCCCAGTTATAACAAATTCTTGAAACAGTCAACTTGTAAAGAAGAAAACGCTTACGTCAGAGTTTTAGACATTTATGTCTATGACTCTTTGGACCCTTAGGGACCATGGTGAGGCAGCATATCATGGTGGACTGTCTGGTAGAACCAAAATCCTCAATGCATGATCAGACAACAAAGAGAAATAGGAAGGGGTTGGAACTTCTATCCCCTTGGAGATTATGACCCCAAATATCTAAAATTCTCCCTTTAGATCCTACCTATCAATAATGTCACTCTGGGCAATAAGCCTAGAACTTATGGATCTTTGGAGGAATATCTAATCTAATCTAGCAATCCTTTCATAACCAAAATTCCTTTAGATTTATTTTTATTTTTAAATTATGTGCCTGTGTCTGAGTGTAGGTGCATGCATGTGAGTGCCTGGACTCTATAGGCCACAGATGATGGGCTTCCTTGAAGCTGGAGTTACGATTGTTTTTGAGTTACCATGTGGATGCTGGGGACCAAATTAAGGTCCTCTGTAGAGCAGTAACTGCAGAAATAGTTCTGTCTCTATGATCAAAATGATTCTTTGGCTGAAATAGCTATTCCATGCTCATTTTTTTTCTCTTATTTTGCTAAAGGAATGGATATTTGACATTCGTAGGGTTGGCCCACAGGTGTGGTTGAACTAGAGAGCTGGAGTGCCTTAGCAGCCAGGGGCCAGTTTCTACAGGGAGTCTACACCCAGGTTCAGTTTTCACCCAACCCTCGTTTCAGTATTCTCTCTGCTTCCTTGGTTTTCTAAGTTGGAAAACCTATAATTTTCAAGGCGTGCTACACTAGGATACTGCATTCACATTAACAATGACATCAGTTTGTAGGGCTTTACCTTTCCAAACATACTCTGCTTGTAAATAATGATTTTCCACTACTCTGTCAAATTAATTTACGGATTGCTTGGTTACAAAAAGATGGAGTAATGAAGAAACAGTTGGCCTGTGTGTTGGGAAGGAAGCAGAGAGAAGCAAATACTGAAATTAGTGGTTGACCTGATGGGATCCACATCCATCCCAAAATGGTACATTAGGACTTTGGCTGTTTCTGTGGATGCTGAACCTAGGTATCAGAATCATTCAGTTGGAGAAAATGATATTACTCCTGTTTTTTGTTTTTTGTTGGGTTCATTTCTTTGTTTGTTTAGACTTATGTATGATAAGAATCAAATCCTCCAAATATGTGATCTATTTACAGAGAACCAGAAATGCACCTGCCTTGGTCAAGAGGCTAACAGCCTCTCCTGTGGCTCCTCAAAGCTACTTTTCTTTTCTTTCTTTTTTCTTGTTTTAAATTATTTTCTATATTCTTTGTTTACATCCCAAATGATTTTCCCTTTCCCTCCCCATAAGTCCCATAAGCCTTCTTCCCTCTGCCTGTTCCCCCAATCAACCCCCTCCCACTCCTCTGTCCTGGCAATCCCCTACAATGCTGCATCAAGCCTTTCCAGGACCAGGGCTCTCTCCTTCCTTCTTCTTGAGAATGATTTGATATGTGAGTTGTGTCTTGGGTATTCAGAGCTTCTGGGCTAATATCCACTTATCAGTGACCTCAAAGCTACTTTAAAAAAGATTTTTTGCATAAAGTCATACAACAAAATTGTAAAGTGTGTTAACACAACTACTTATATGTTCCCATCTCCTTTCCCCATATTGTCCTCCCCACCTCGGTGACTGGTCCGTTGATGTCTCCATCTGTTTCAGCTTGGTGACGTTCTTCTAACATAGTTGAAAGATGACTGAGGTGTTTTGTGACTCATGTATCTCAGCTTACCTGTCCCTCCCACGGTGTCCTTAGGACCATTCTGTTATCCTCTCCCAATCTGCCCACACATAGGGTGAGACATTTTGAGAGTCATAGTATCCTATTTCCCATTGAGCCTGGAAGCACGACTTCCTATCAGTAGATACACTGCTCCTAGCTGTGCCCAGGAAGAATACAGGTTCCTGTGCAAGCCAGCGAGCAAATGAATGAAAGGCTTTGTTTCATTTGTCTTCTGCCTTCCCAAGTCCCACTCATACATCCATACTAAATGATCACCTACAGGCAGCTCTCTCCCACACACAGAATTAACAGAGCAAAACGTTTAGTTCCACTAGGGTAAGAGAAGAGGAAATTCTGCATCTTTAAAGGAAAATAGTATTGCTTCTTCTCACCTGATGTTCTGCTGTGTTTGTTAGTCTCTCTGTTCTTTGATGAGTTCAACTCAGTCGTGTAGTTAGATAATTCCCAAGGTCTAGTTTCTCTCCTAAGTTCCTGTCTAACTACCTACTGAACTTCTTCATCTTGATATTCTTAAGTGTGTCATGGCCCAAAATATGCTCACGTCTTTCCTCCTGACGTACCTGTTCCCTTACTGGCAAGTAGTCACCCCAAATGAAATGTAGTCATCTTTGAGTCGTCCTTTACCTTCTCCTCCTGCACTCTGCGGCTGTCCTGTGGAGTGAGTTCACCTTGGTACTGACTCATCAGCTCACCTTCTTTGCATTTCCATGGCCACCACCCTAAACCGGTAGAGCCATAGTAACTCCGCAAGGTGGCCATCTTCCCTGTGCATTAGTCAAATCAAATCTGTACTGTATGTATTTCCTGAAGGTGATTTTTTAAAAAAAGTGTTCTTTATGCTTCTGTATCCTAAGTTTATCATAAGTGGAAATAGTTTACCTTTAGTCCAACTAATAAAAGTTTTGATTTTTAATTCTCTTCCTGAGCTTGTTTCCTGTGGCTTCCTTGGTCACAGTCCCTGTGGCTTCCTTGGTCACCGAACCTTTCTCCATACACATTTGACATTTGAAACGCTCTCTCTAACACACCCAATAAGCCACACGCTGTGCTCATGGCAACAGCATCTTTGGCTTTTGGATGCAGCTCCCCTTTGAGCTGTTTGCTGCCCCTTTTTCTCGAGTCTCACATTCCACTTGTATTGGATTAGCTCCCAGAGGGACACTTCATTATTTTTCCTCTAAGCTTGTCTTATGCTGAAGTCCTCTGTGAAGAACCCGACACCAATTCTTCTTTCCACATTCCCGCAAATCTTTTTGTAAGACTCTCAATATACTCAGGAGCCATTTCAAATGTTTTCTTCCTTGTTTGCTTCCTGTCACCTCATAAACAAACAAAGACACCTGGAGGAGCTCCTGTTTTCCTCGGGCCTCATGCAGACACCCCTCTTCAGCCCCCTCATGGCACCTGGCGGATTTATCTAGATTTACATATGACTTCTTTCGAAGGCACAGGCCAGACCACTAACTCAGTTTGCTCTGCTGTGGTCAGATCTACACAGTGCACTCCTCAGAGCCAGTGCTATTTATACAGAGTCAGTCTCCAGCCTTTTCCTATGTAGTCTGTCTTCTTGAAATCTATTTCCATCTCTGCTGGAGAGAAAAAAGAAATGGATTTTTTTTTTTGAGAGTGCTCGTATTTCAATAGCAAACCAGTTACTGTTAAACAAAGTCCCCTGGTAATTAACAACACTGTACTATGTTTTATTTTATAATAGACTTGTGCTTCATGATTATATGATTTTTACCCTTTTAAATATTTTAAGTCTCTAACTTTGAGGAAGAATAATTCATTTACTGAATAAGCTTTGTGAATGAAGAAGTCAAAGAAAGGCAAATTTGTGTCAGTTTTCTAAAGTTATGCAGATGAGTGTTCAACAGACACATCACGAAATCTTCAAAAGCTGTTTTGGATTTTATATTTTCTGAAGAGAGTGAATAACGTCCTATTGCTACCGCAGGGAATAAAATTCTGAACGTTTCACTTTTGAGTCATCACAATAGACGACTTTTATACTCTGGGGATCACACAGACACACACACACACACACACACACACACACACACACACACACCTTGAATGATTGTGGGAACTTGCTACTTTTCACTTGGGTTTGGCATCTTTAGAGTTACAGCTTTTGTTTTATGAAAGGGAATGAAAAGATTTCATTTGAAGAATCATTCAGAGAAGATAGATTTTAGATACACAGTGTAGATTATTTCTTTACCTTTTATGTTGTTTTTTTTGTTTTTTGTTTTTGATTTTTGTTTTTTTTTTTACTCATGAAAGTCTATGAGGCTAGCGTTACAATTCTTAATTTACACAGAAAGAAATAAAATTAAACTTGCTTAAGTGGATTTAGCTGGGTCACACAGCTACCAGGTGAGAAAATCAAAATTTCACCCAGGCCAGTCTGTCTTGGACAGCATTTTTAGTACTTGTGTAAATATGTTTGGAATCTTTTCTTTAGCAAAATAATCAGTGATGTCAAGATTGTTGTGGGGTAGGTATTATCTAGAGAGGACTGCTCAGAAATAGGTTTAATCCAGTAGAAAGACTTTATTAGCTGGTTGGAGACGACATCGGGTGTTCAGGATTACAGTATAGTTCTGAGCCTTTCTCAAAATGAGCTTTTGAGCACAAAAACCATGTCCTGGCTTGGCATACTTCAGTTAACATGAACAGCTAGCCCGAAGCAGAACTACTGAAGCCAAAATGCAACATTTAGAGACTTTCCCTAACTACGGGCTTGGATGGATTCAGCCTTTGTTCTAGTGCTGGCAGGAGGTGGTCTACTGACTTCTACAGCCTGAATGGTACTTTCATCAAGGAGTCAGTTGTTTGGGGCCTGCTAAGGTCTGGGGACCTGTTTCAGAGATGGTAGCCATCAGATGGGGGTAAAATTTTCTAGTCAGGAAAACACTACTGTGAGTCTACTTAAAGGTAGATTTCCCCTTGTTTAAAACCAGTATTTGTCCATTTAAGAAACATTTAAAATTGGGAACTATTGAAAGTATTTTCCCAGCTTCTAAAGGCCATTATCTCATTTTAATTATTTCAAAATTTCAAAAAATTAAGGAAAAATTTCAAAGATTAACGGCTAATTTTAAAGAGAGAAAACAGAGTGCTTTACTAAGGAACATGAATGACAAAAGCAGGATTTATTTTGCCCAGACCAGGCAAAATTTGATTCAATTACTCTGCTTATGACTCTCAAATGATTTGTTACAATTGTGGTCTTCACATGCAAATTAATTACACTTGTAATAGCTTGCTTTGCATTACTTCAGTTAACATCTAAGGAATCGGCCAGGCGGTGGTGGCGCAGGCCTTTAATCCCAGCACTTGGGAGGCAGAGGCAGGCGGATTTCTGAGTTCGAGGCCAGCCTGGTCTACAAAGTGAGTTCCAGGACAGCCAGGACTATACAGAGAAACCCTGTCTTGAAAAACAAAAACAAAACATCTAAGGAATTCTTAGGAAGAATTGGTGCCACAATTTGTAAGAAAAAAAGGGGGATCACTAAAGAAAATCCAATCTACTTCTTTTCTTTTATGCAGCGAAAGAATTCTTTTCCTTGAGTGATCAGAGTGAGTTTGACCAAACAAGACTATTAATGTGTGCTGGAGCTAAGCTTCCAGGAAGTGAAAAGGGAGTGTTTTGGTGACAGGAAATGTGGTTGCCTGGCTCTTGGTGCTATAGGACTTCCTGTCAATGGTCAAGAATTTTCTGGATAGGAAGAAGGAGTAGAAGCTGAGCAGATGGTGCCTGAGACCGTCAGTATTTCATGTTTTTTTGGTCAACTTCTTTCTTCATCCCAACTTTCTTTTAGAAGTGCTGCCCTAACTAACGTAGGGCATAGAGTTCTGGTAATGCCAGCGCAGGGATAGAAATAGCCTGCACGGAAGCTGGAGTTTGTTCTCTGTTAAGGAGTGGCCTCTCTCACCACACACAGTGGGATAACTGCTTTTTGCCAGTGGACTACGTGCTTTTGAGTCGTTTCTTGCAACAGAGATTGGCAAGCGAGGTTGCGATTTGTTTTCCGATTCGGCTCACAGCTGATTCTTTTCTCACTTATAATTGTTGGGTTTCTTTTCTCAAGGATTGGGAAGCAGTTTCTGGCTCTATATAAGGTTTTTTAATATTGTAAAAAAAAAAAAAATCTTACTACTAATAATTTGAAAAAAGCAAAGGTAAATGAATAAAAACAAGGATTTATTATACAGTGTGTACTCAACCTTGGAATGTCTTAACTTTGAGTCAATGTCATTGTTTAAACATAATAAGAGTAGCTGACTCACTGGGTTGCTGTAGGGATGAAATGAAGTATGTCATGTAAAGCAATTAGCAGAGTGCTGGAAACAGTGAGTGCTTAATGAAAGGTAGCTATCATTATGGTTGCTTTATATTATTACATTCTGATTCAGTAGGTCAGGCGTGGAGGGTGAGAACCTGGGTCTTGCCAAGCAGTCAGTCTCTGCCTGAGACTCCATCCACTACCTTTCAATAGCAGTAGACTTTAAGAATCCGTAGACACGATGAGGGTGGATATCCTTGTATTCAGTGTTTCAGTAGTGTGTACGGTCAAAGCTGTCCTGGCCCTGCTAACACTTGGTGTTTTCTAGTTCAGTGCAGCATAACACAGTTGAAAAATATTTTTGTGTAACAGGTTCATATTTAGTCTAAAGATGATGTGTTTGTTACCCCAATTCGATTTTTCAGTTACATATGGACAAGTTCATGCATGAATCTCTGACGTAAGGCCAGAAGCTACGGCATTACTTCATGCCCAAATTGTTCTGTGGAAGATGGTAGACTGAAAAAAAAAAAAAACAGAGTAAAAAATGTTCAGCAAAAAAACTCTTGGGAAATATGGGAAACACTGCACATTCGTCTCCCTCTTAGGCTTTACAAACTTAACTAATTGCTAAAGCGCCAAGAAGTCCCAAACAACTACAGTTTCTTTCTTTTTTTTTAATTAATGTTTTTAATTTTCTATATTCTTTGTTTACATTCCAAAGGCTTTCCCCTTTCCCAGTTCCCCCCTCACCATATGTCCCATAAGTCCTCTTCCCCCTCTGCCCCCCTTCCCCCTCCCCTCCCCCCACACCACTTCTCTGTTCTGGTACTCTCCTATAAAACTGGATCCAGTCTTTTCAGGACCAGGGTCCTCTCCTTCCTTCTTCTTGGGAATCTTTTGATTTGCTAATTGTGTCTTGAGTATTCAGAGCTTCTGGGCTCATTAATATCCACTTATCAGTGATTGCATTTCATGTGTATTCTTTTGTGATTGGGTTAACTCACTTAGGATGATATTTTCCAGATCCAACCATTTGCCTACAAATTGCATGAATTCATTATTTTTAATTGCTGAGTAGTATTCCATTGTATAAATGCACCACATTTTCTGTATCCATTCCTCCTTTGAGGGACATCTGGGCTCCTTCCAGCTTCTGGCTATTTATAAATAAGGCTGCTATGAACAAAGTGGAGCATGTGTCTTTATTGCATGCAGGACAACCACAGTTTCTTAACTTGGATAAATCTAGATGTTAGCTCCTGAGGTTTCCCAATTTTATTTGATCATAAACCTATTATTTCCATCTGCTAGCATTCCTGAACCTAAATTTCTGATGAACATACTGAAAAATATTGCCAAGCTGCAGGAGAACCAAGACTGTTTCTTTTTGTCTGTGTGTTCTAAACTGAGTGCAAGAGCTGGTGCATAGCAATGTTAAAAAGAAATAATTATGTATTTAAACATTTGAAATATAGTTCGGGCAGTGGTGGTACATGCCTTTAATCCCAGCACTTGGAAGGCAGAGGCAGCTTGGATCTCTGCATTCAAGCATGGTCTACAGAATGAGACAAAACAATAAATAAAACAAAAACCCCACAAATATATAGAAAAGAACAGAGAATTTATCAATAGTATCTATGGAGAGTATCGATAGAGTCAATAGTATCTATGAGGCTAATGTCTGTCATTTTCTTTTTCTAACCAAGATGTAAGTTACATGGAGATAAAATGTATCTGTGTAAGCTAGTGCTGTAGCCCGTGCTTTACAAAGCATTTCTGGAATTCTCTATCTACTGATGATTATGGGTATGGAGTTTTATAAATATATTGTTTATTGTGCATATACTTAATTCCCATATCAACTATTGAGTGTTTGTAATAGCCCTTTGATTGTTGTCCTGTTTTTACCAATAAGAAAATGGAGGATTATAAGGGCCAAGTGACCTAAGCAAGTTCAAATAAACAACAGAAAGAGAAGCCATGATTTGAATATAGTCTGTGCTGTTGACCAAAGGCTATTCTGCTGCCTACCGTAGATTCTCAATAAAACCTACTGTATGAATGGAAGATTACAGGATGAAGGGCTTCAATGTCATTGGAAAAGGCAGTTTGTTAGATGTCTTTAATGCCCAAGTCTTCATTTATGGCCGTGACTTTTTATTACAAACAATAATCATGTGTTAATTTGTGACATCACTACAACCATTAGGATGCACTTTATGGCCACTAAATAATTTTTTTGGTCTGTTTCAATATTCAGAGAAGATGTGGACCTTACAGAGAGCACTTCCTGCTTTGCTTCTAGCCCAGGTAGTTGCTCCACACTGCCACTGTCAACACTTGGAAAACCACTCTTGTGCCAGGATGAAAACAAGGAAGTGTATGTGTGTGTGTGTGTGTGTGTGTGTGCTTGCTCTTCACCTTGATTCAGGGGAGAAAACCTGTTCTATAAAATTCTTTGAAGGCTACAAAACTCTCTTCTAATTAATTTACAAAGTAACATTTTTTTTTTAAATAAGGATGGGTTAAAAATATAAACAACATAAATTGGTTCTCTGAATCTAAAATAAGACCAAAAGGTTTTTCTGCTGTTGGAGATTGTATCTAGGACCTCATACATGATAATTAAGTGCTCTAACACTTAAGATAGACACCCACCATCAGAAAACCTTTACTCGGATTATACAAATTATTTGTATGTGCAAAAGCAATGTGTTCTTGTTGATTTGTATTTTCTTTCTTCTTTTCTTTGCAGAGGTAAAATAAGGTAGAGGTTTCAATTAGTCATCTTTCCATCACTATAATAAAACACCTACACAGGCTACTTAGGAAGTAGCAACAGGTTTATACCGCTCATACATTTGAAGGTTCAAAGTTCAAGACCAGGTAGGACTTAATTGATTTGGCCTTTGGTGAGGGTGGTAGATGAAGTCATATCATGGCAGGAGAGCATTTCCAAATGTAAGTTCATATCACAAACAGGGGGCAGAGTGAAGAGACAGGAAATCTATGTGTGTGTGTGTGTGTGTGTGTGTGTGTGTACACACACATATACATATACATATACATATACATATACATATACATATACATATACATCTTATAGTCCTCTTGTAGTGTTGTCTTAAAGACCTATAAAGCTCTCTTTAGGACCTGCCTTCTAAAGGTAACACTATTACTACCATCTTGGGACTATGCTTTTAACACACAAGCTAAGGTTTGAAACTATAGCAAAACTAGAAAGGACAGTGTTCATGGGAACTGTCCTCAAATTCAAATGAATTGCTATCAGATTTAGCAATGTGTTCCTCTAGCATCTTCCCCACCGAGCCCAGTGATCCTGAGTCTCAGGACAGCATTCTCAGCAGAATCTTCCCCCTCTGTCCTCAGCCCCACAAGGGACAATAGAGCTAGACATGTGCTCTGTTCTCCACTCTTCTACCCGGGCCTCAGCCTTTACTGGTTAAGTGCTACCCCCTCTGCCTGTGTTCAACAGAGGCTTTGTCAGATGGGAATTTTGTTCTCTGAACTTGGTCTGTAATTGTTTTACTTCTGTTCTCTGGTGCTGATTTTCTTTCTTTCTTTCTTTCTTTCTTTCTTTCTTTCTTTCTTTCTTTCTTTTTTGAACTAGAGAGGATAATGATGTCTGGAATAAATATACATTTTCTCTTATGTCTATACTTAATATAAAGGCAGAAAGGGGACTGCGGAAGGGTAGGACTAAGCAGGAGTGGAGGATAGGAACAAGAGAGTACAGTAGAGGGGAATATGACAATGTATGACGACATGCATGTCGGGAGATGGCTCAGTGGGTAAAGAGCCTACTGTGTAAGCACTGACTGTGACAGCACAACAGCATGTGCCTATAATCCTAATGCTGGGGGCCAGGGATAAGCGGATGGGTCAGAGTACCACTCTCCACCTAGTCTAGACAATCAGTGGCTCCAGGTTCATAAGAAAACTTGTCTCAAAAAAATAAAGTGGTAAGCCGGGCATTGGTGGAGCACGCCTTTAATCCCAGCACTTGGGAGGCAGAGGCAGGCGGATTTCTGAGTTCGAGGCCAGCCTGGTCTTCAGAGTGAGCTCCAGGACAGCCAGGACTACACAGAGAAACCCTGTCTCGAAAAACCAAAAAAAAAAAAAAAAAGTGGTAAACGATAAATATACACACATATATGTATATATATATGTAAATATGTATATGTATTTTACTATTATATATGTATTTCACTAATTATTCAAATGGATACATATATACATACATGTACACATATATTCTAATAACATTGATTTGTTAGTGAAAATACAGGTACAGGTAAGTCTTAAGTTTGCAGACTATACATATTATAAATTTGATTTGTTTCTAAGTTATCTTTTGTTCTGACACACTTTGCTTCAATTCTCAGGATCACTTCTTTGGGATGTGTGTATGTGTATCATAAAGAAACCCAATGTTTTGTACAATGATTAAGAAACAAACTTATTACAGGTAAATGTGGTATGGTAACGAGTGACTCAGCTGGGACAGAACTAGCTGGTTTCAAATCTCAGCTCGAACTCTGTGGGCCCTGTGCTCCTCAACAACCATGCCAGCTCACTGTGTGGTTTTTTAAAATTAAATTATTTTTTTATTTTCATTCCAAAAAATTGCCCCCCTTCCTGGTTCCCCCTCCCTGAGTTCTTCACCCCATCCTCCCCACCTCTGAGAGGTTGCTCCCCCACCCCCACCAGCATCCTCTTCCCTGGG
This sequence comes from Apodemus agrarius, assembly GCA_964023405.1. Lineage (NCBI taxonomy): Eukaryota > Metazoa > Chordata > Mammalia > Rodentia > Muridae > Apodemus > Apodemus agrarius. The sequence goes on along the minus strand of OZ030017.1, from coordinate 51,001,969 downwards.
GCATCGTTTCCACAGAATTAAGTGTAACCTCTCCCACTGAGGCCAGACAAGGCAGCCCTCTGCTACACACGTGCTCAGGGGTTGTGTTTTATGAAAAGAGCCAGGGTATGTCTTATAGAGTGCGGTTTGGTGAGCTGAAGGGGCACATCCGTGGGTCATGCTGAGGCTTTCTCTCCCCCCCCCCCAGGTATCAACCATAGGGTATAGTATAGAATAGTTTATTTAGGGCATGAGAAGGGGAGTTGAGAAGGGAGTAGAGACAGAAGAGGGGAGAGGGGGGAGGGAGAGGGAAGGAGAGGGAGGGAGAGGGAGGGAGAGGGAGGGAGAGAGAGAGGGAGAAGGAGGGAGAGAGGGGGAGAGGGAGGGAAGGAGGGAGGTAGAGAGAGGGAGAGGGACGGAAGGAGGGAGGGAGAGAGAGGGAGAGGGAGAGAGAGAGAAAGAGAGAGAGAGGAACATGTGGGGAGAGAGGAAGAGAGGGGGAGAAGGAGAGAAGGGGGAGAGAGAGAGAAGGGAGAGAGAGAGAGAGAGAGAGAGAGAGAGAGAGAGTGTAAGAGAGTGACAAGGGGCCAAACAGCCCTTTGTATAGCAAGCCAGGCCTACCTGGCTATTGCCAGGTACTGTTGGGAAGATCTTAGAAGGAATGTCAACACCAGGGCCATGGACCAGCCCATGTATGCTTCTTGGTTGGTGGCTTAGTCTCTGGGAGCCCTGAGGGACCCTGTTAGTTGACACTATTGTTCTTCTATGTGGTTGTAAACCCTTTCAGCTTCTTCAATCCTTTCCCTAACTCCTCAACCTCAGTCTGATGGTTGGCTATAAGTATCTGCATTTGTCTTAGTCAGATACTGGTAGAGCCTCTCAGAGGACAGCTATGACGGGCCCAACTAGGATCCATCCCATGGGTGCACACCAAACCCTGACTTACTGTGCTCACACACAGGAGCCTGGCATGGCTGTCCTCACCGTGTTTTATTGCTTTCTTCTGTCAAGTATGTCAAAGAACCATATGAGATTTTACTGTAGCGTATGGCAGATACCCAGAGGAGTTCGAGAAATGCTACTCCATTTAAAATCCCATTCTTCCCTGATTAAAATAGGAGGATGGAATTGCTGCCTTATTTGTCCTTGTGACATCTCAGATTTTACATTGTTTCGTGAGTGGGACACACCAAGAACCTTTGATCAATTGAATTGAGTGGAGCGAATCTAACTGTAAGTGATTAGCAAGCATCTGGGAGACGCTCTCTACAAGTCTCTAGGGAGATATTGAGCTAATTTTAATTTGCTGTCTTCAATGTTGCTTCTCCAGCATGAGGTGACCCAAGATATTTCAAAGTAGACAGCAGACATTTGCAATTAGAAACTCAGTGTAATGTGTCAATATTTCCCCTTTGATATTTTTTGTATTCCATGATATCCTTCATGTTATATTTAGAAATAAAAACATGACTTCTCTGCAAATTTGATAGATACTTTTTTCCCCAAAACCAAATAACCTATCTTAATTTGCCCACATTTATCAGTCAACATGGAGAAAACTTTCAGTCCTTAAATCTCAAGTCCTTAAATCTGGCATCACAGGCCTGATTCCAGTTTCTCCTGTCTTGTGAAGATGATGTCTACACTTTTAATTTGGTTTTGATCTCTTACTGATAGGAAGTTCTTGGATGATATAACAGAAACAAACTGAATCTGAATCTGTAGTGTATGTGATCTGTAAACACAAGGCTAACTTGTATTTCCCCTCCCTCTTCACTTGGCTTCTGAAGGTTTAGAAATTGCTATCATCAGAGTAACTATTAGATGCCATTTAACCAGTCTGAGGGAGACCTATGCCTTTGTATTAACTATATATTTCCTTAAAATTATTCTTAAGCTATTTAATGACTATAACTTCTACTCAGTCTTCCTATGAGGTAAACCCTTTGGGACAGGGATTTAATTTTCCAGCCTTAAGAGCAATAAAGTAAAATTAAGATGTGCAAATGTTGATTCCTGCCTGCTGTCAGCATTGGGGTGGACAACTGCCTGAACTGTTTAGGTCCTGGATTATTCACTTGTAAAATAAAACTATTCATTGCATAATGCCCAATTCATTGACTTTGACCTTTTCAATATTCTGTAATTAATCTTTTTTATTTCTTTTTATACATTTTATTAGTTTAGCATTTAAGTAATAGAAATAAGGGTTGGTGTGGGATACCTAAACATCTAATCTAAGGAAAACCTAGATGTACAGGAGCCAAAGGACTTCTAGAGGTCAACTAGGTCAGTCCTTTAAGCTATATTGAAGGAAAGATTCAAAGACAGTGAGAAACTCCATCATACCTAGAGAAAGAGGCAAAGAGGGAGAGGGAGGGGGAAGGAGAAGAGAGGAGGAGAGAGGGAGAGGGAGAGGGAGAGGGAGAGGGAGAGGGAGAGGGAGAGGGAGAGGGAGAGGGAGAGGGAGAGGGAGAGGGAGCAATCTTGTAATTAAGACAGTTTCAGTCCCTGTTACTGTATATTTCCTTTCGTACTTTAAAACGAATGGGTTCTCATTGTTAACAAGAAGCTCAGCACTTAACAGTATGGGATGGTGATGCTTTACATGTTCTGTCCTGTCTCCCTCGACAGCACTGTGAATCTACCGGTCTACTCTTACCATTGATAGTCCAGCAATACACAACACTTGCCTTTCTACATGCATTAGGAAACTGAGCTATGCCTATTTGTGCTTATTTTCTCTTTTGTTGTCATCATATATTACTATTACATTTTTTATTTTGGGTGTCTTTCATAGTCCCCCCTCCCTTGTTCTCTAGGGTTTTATCCTGGTATTTAGTGGACCCACTTTTTATGATGCATTTATCCAACCCCAATGGGTTGATTGCTGTCTAGAGATGCATCTTTCAAACTCTTGAACTCAGGTTTATTTCCTAAAGTCTGAGCTATATAAAATGGTCATTTACGAGCCATCTCTAGTTTTACATGGACAACCCAGGATCAAAGTGTCATGTACTCAGATTGGCCCAACGCCAATTGGGTTTTGCCCACAATGCTAAAGGATAAACACTCATTCATGGGTTTTGCCCATAATGCTAAAGGATAAAATCCAGTTGTATTTTTTAAATTTTATTTTAAATTTATTTTATATTGTATATGTGGGTGTTTTACCTGTACGCATATATGTGTATTATGTGTGTGCCAGTGCCTAAGGAGGTCAGAAGATGTTTAAGTCCCTGGAACTGGATGGTTGTGAGCCATTGTGGGGATGCTGAGAATGGAAGTGTGTTCCTCAAGAAAAACAAGTGCTTTTTCCTCCTGAGCCATCACTTCGGCCCCCAAAAGTCAGTTGTTAAAAGGCCAAGACATCTCATGTTATCTGTCAGCTGTTACTCTAGGAAAACTGGTGATCTTATTCAGGGCAAGTGTAAAGTCCCATGAACCAAAGGAACCAATGTAATTCTTAGTCCATGTAATGTCTGTTATAAGTCTATGGTGGAATGAAGAGTGGGTTCAGAAGTTTTTTTTTTTTTTTCTTCCTTCTGTATACATTCAGAATCAATTCATCTGATCTTTGTTTTGGCTCATCCGGTACCAGCTTAATATTTAGGGTGTTCTGTTGGATCTTTATCTGATTAAAGTGAATGGTTATGTAGCAGAATATCATATGAACAAAAGATTGGAACTGGCTTACTGAGAACTCACTAAACACCTGTGGTACTGAGTTAAGAATCAGCCTAATACTTGATTCTTGAAAGTGAAAATTTACGTTTCTCTTATATGGCACTTAGAGAGTTTGTCAACCCAATGTCAACATTTTTGCTATGCATTGATTTTAGGCATGTCAAGCAGTAATTGGAGCCACCTTCTCATGTGGTTACATAAAGAAGAGAGACAGTGCTCATAATTCAGAAGGGCAGGATAGCATCTCTTAAGGAATGGAGGGGGGCGGTGTTGCAACCAGAGCCCTAGCAGGAGGTGTTAATGGTAAGCCACAGCACAGATGCCATCTGCAGTGATTTGAAACCATAGAAACAAGTCAGAGCTACTGCTTCTACTGTTTATAGTGAGCTGAGACCTCAGGCGTGCGAACTGTTCATACCACCAAAAATGGTTGAGATATATCCCTGGCCCAAAATAGATTCAGGTTCTTATGTCCTGTCTCGGTGCATCTGTGTATGTTTAATTATTTTAACAGCTATACAACCAACTTTCTGACTTGACAACGTAGAGAAAGCAACTTTAGTTGTCTCTGTGGTAACAGCGATGTGAACTGTCTCCACTGTTCACTTCCACCTGGACAAGAACTAAAATAATGTGAAGCTGATCTGCATGATGGTGGTTAACATCTTAGCTCTAAAACAAAACCCCCCATGACCAGGCACAGGAAATCAACCAGGCCTCTTTGACTGTAGATGATACACACAGTTCAGAGTGCTTAACAGCAAGATGAAAAACAGTCATCTTTGACACATTGACTAGGATAAGTGAGTATTAGATAGACATAAAACACATGACAGAATCTTCTCAGCCTTTTAGGAGCCTTACCACTAAGGAACGGGAGCTCCTTTCTGCTGAGAATTAGTCTTGAAAACATGAAAGTTTGGGAAGATAACAGTGTAGTGAAACCTCTATTAGACAGTATCATTATAGACCCGAATAATATAATTCCTGAAATAAAATAAAGCTAAACAGGATGGGTTTTGAACATGTAGAAAATTTGTTTTCACTGTTAGAATTGAATAGAAATGCTTTAGTCTTAAAGTTTGGGTTTCTGCAAATGGCTCGTATGTGTTAGATACAGTCAGATCCTGCCCCTTCATTCCTTTATGGAGAGTCACACATTGGTGGCCTAAGGCTCAAGTCAGGTTCTCAGATTTTATTTATTTATGTTCATTTACAGTTTCTGAAAAACTGTATTGAGCCAAAATGCCCTTTATCCTGTAACTGGTCTTTCTTACTGAACTCTCTGACCTCTTGAGTTTGCTCTTCTTACCGTTTTCAGTCTCGTTTCGTTCTCATTCCAACATCCATCTGATGCCATTTTTTCCTATCTAGGATCATTGTTGTCCTCAATTTTATCGACTTCTGCTGTTTTCCTAGATTACTTAAAGTAGTTTTTCTTCGAGGCATGGTAGCACATACCCGAGAATCCCAACAGTGGAGAAGCAGAGACAGGGAGATCTCTCTTACTTCTAAGATAGCCAGAGATACATGATGAGACCCTGTCTCATAAAACAAAACAAAAAATTTTGTTAAACTTATCATAATTACTTACAATTCCTCCCTCCCTCCATCCTTCTCTCCCTCCCTCTCTCCCTCCCTCCCTTTTTTCCTCCCTCTCTCCCTCCCTCCCTTCCTTGCTTCCTTTCTTCCTTCTTTTTAATGGCTACCACAACAACAAAGTATAGTTGTCTTCATCAGGGTTGCTGTTGCTGTGATGAAGCACCACGACAGAAAGCAAGTTGGGGAAAAAAGGCTTTGTTTGGCTTACATGTTCACATCACTCACTGTTCATCATCAAAGGAGGTCAGGACAGGAATTCACCCAGGGCAGAAACCCTGAAGCAGGAGCTGATGCTGAGGCCATGGAGGAGTGCTGCTTACTGGCTTGCTCCTTTTGACTTGCTCAGGTCTGCTTTCTTATAGAACACAGGAAGCACCAGCCCAGGGATGGCCCCACCCACAATGGGCTGGGCTCTCCCATATCAATTTGTAATTAAGAAAATGCTTACAGGCTTGCCTACAGCCTGATCTTATGGAGGCATTTTCTTAATTGAATTCCCTTCTTTCAGATGACTTTAGCAGCTGCCAAGTTGACATAAAACTTCCAAGTCCAATAGTGGAAACAGAATTCTGAGAAAGTTCAAAGGTATTTAATTTTGAGTTACTCCCTACTGGCCTAGAATTGACAAGCTCGCTAGAATCTTAGCATATATTAATAAACAGTTTCCCCTCTGCATCTGTTGGAGCCCAGTGAGACAGATGAAAAAATGAAGTCAGAGCCAGAGAGGTTTCATGCTTTGGGCTGAGCATCATGATGACACATGCCTACCACCCCAGTGCTTTGCAAATGGAAGCAACAAGACTCTAATTTCTGGGCTAGCCTGAGCTATGTAGTGAAACCCTGTCTCATTCTTCCTTCTTGCAAGAAAAGGGACATTTAAGTTGAGAATAGTGACACACACATATAACCCCAGAACTTTGAAGTTGGAGGCAGGAAGATCAGGAATTGAAGGTCATCTTCATCTATATAGTGAATTTGTGGCTAGCCTTGGCTACAGGACTCTGTCTTAGAAGTACAATAAAATATCCACATGCTTTGTATGTAAATGGAGAGCATCAAGTCTAAGACCCATAACCAAGTACACTGACCCTAGACTTAGTGTTCTTTTCATTCAACCATAGCAAGATGTTGGACAAACCTAAGGCTTACGGTGAAGCAACATTTACAAGAGAGAAGCAATAATGTGCTGGAGAGGTTGCTCAGTGGTTAAGAACTGCTTTTGCAGGGAACCCGAGTTTGAATCTCAGTACCCATTCACAGTCCCCTGTAACTCTGCCTCTAGGGAATCTGATTCCGCTGCAGGCATCAGGACTTGTGTCTGCACCCACACATGTACATATAATTAAAAATAAACCTTTGAGGAGGGAGGAGAGCACGCGCAGCCAGAGAGCTCCACACGTAGGCAAGAGAGCAGCATCTGCACGTGGCTCGGACACACACCGGCTGAGGAACCAGAGTGAATCACTGCAGTTCCCTGCACTTCATTTCAAAGTAATTACACTAGAGATCCTGTGTGTGCTCTCTGGTTGATTCTAGCATCCTCCGAGTCTGTAACCGAGAACGGCTGACGCAGATCAGACACCAATCACGCCTTATATAAGTTGCAAAGCTTTCCCGGGGACTACCAAAGAGCTATGGCTGCGTGTGATGTTTGGTTCAATTTTAGACTTCTCACTCACTCCTCGTGAGCACCTTGAAACATGTCAGCAGGTGACAGATGACTTGAACATTAACTTAGATTAGCCTTATGATAAGAGCCATGAGCTTGTCAATTGCAGAATGATTTCACTCTAGAGCTACATAAGTTGTTAGGCTGATCTTGTGGCAAATCTCTGAGGACTCATTTAAAATGGCATAGAAATACCATGCTAAAGACTTTGGGAAGCCTGTTTGTCATGCCCTTGAATGGCAGGCTTCCACAATTAGCTGTTCCAGTACCGGTTATCCTTTACTCTTCTGGCGAGCTGTGTGATATTTGCTGCCTCAACAGATTTAGGTCTGCAAATTTAGCAGTATATAGGCTATTTCCCCCCAAAGCATCATGTCAGCAGTTTGGAAAAATTGCCTTCAGGGAAAAGCATGTCCTTTGGTTGAAGTTTCAAGTTGAAAATTCAGCTTCACGCAGGCAAATGATAAGTCAATGACAATGTAACACAGCAGGACTCATATCTCAGGACGGAAGAGTGGTTTAGGTCAGAAAGCAGGAGGCAGCGTTTGCAAGGAAATTGGCAGTGGTGCTTTGTGAGTAAGTTTAAGCACTTGGCCAAGTAGAGAATAGCAGTGGTTGAGGGACCGTGTAGAAAAGAAAGTTGGGTCGATGGGAAATGGGAAGGGAAAAATCACCGGAGCATGGGATATAGCGGTCTTTGTCTTGATTTTTAGAAGAAAGATGCTGGAACCTGAGTTCCCAGTGAACTGCCATGAGTTCTCACGTGGAGATGGAGACCTCTGGCCTGGGCCTCTTTGTATGCTCTAGGAACTCAACTCACACAGGTTAAGTAAGATAGAATTTACTGCTGTTTAAATTTAGGGAATCCAGAAGGCAGGCTGGGGTAGGCTGTCTCCAAGCCCTGGGTGATTGCTTGTTTCATCTGTGAAACTCCTGCCAGGGTAAAACGGTCCCTCCTAAGCAGCTCTGTGGCTCTACCACTTTCCTCCCTGGCAAATGTGGAAAAATTCCAGGGGGGTAGCGGGGGAGTCAGAATGGTGCTATTTAGGTCACTAGCTCAAGTCTCCCCAATCACCATGCCAAGGAGATGGTATGCCCTAATTGGCCAGCCTGAATCTCTGTTTATGACTGGAGTCAGAGCTTTAATGACTGACCATCTATCAGGTCACCCAGCTACAGGGGCATTGATCTTTCTAAAGTAGGGAGTTTTGGACCTACAGAAACAGAGGTCTATTTGAACCTTTTCGTGAAAAATTTAAAAGTGTCTTCACATTTAACATTGAATCTAAAGTTAAGGGACTAAAAACAAAGGTGGATTATCAACAAATTTTTTAAAATCAAAATATTCGAAACTGTTACTCTAAATTAGAAAACAAGATACAAGATCAAGACTGGGTAAAACCTGAATCAGGATAAAACCCATACTTTGGATGAACTTGTATAAAACCTTGCATTGACTTTACATCTCCCCTGTAAACTTGTCATTAAACTATGCATGTTTAAATGCAAAGTTATAAATGTAAAGTGACTGATAATGAAAATCAACATTTAGATAATCATGAGTTAGATAATTTTCTCAGAGGGACATAATCCATTCTCAATTATTATTTCCTGTTTCCACATGTGAATAGAACTAATAGAACCCATAAGATATTAGTGTCTCTGATAATGACTCTGAGATGGATGAAAGGCAGACCCATAGGAAAGGGAGGAAGGCAGAATGGATCAGAAGGAAAACCTGGTCTACTGTGTGATCGCAGCTGAGATCTCAGCCCATCCTTCATGAGCTTCATAGACAGCATGGCCCTTAGAGTCATCCAAAACCAGAGGCAGGCTGCTTAGGGTGAGGAGGAGGATGTAAATATGCTCTCTCAACTGCAGGAAACTCCTGAAGAGGGACTCAGCTGCACCTCCTTGGAAGATAGGATTGCTGGAAATGGGAAGGAGGTGAGGAAGACGAGGGTCTCAGAGGTACACAGAGGCATTCAACTGATGCACTGCTTGAAAGAGTGTTTAAGGCTGTGCAGTTGTCAGATCTGTCTCCAGTACGGTTTGCAGGCAGGAACAGTCTCTTTGGCCAGGGAACCTTTAAAGTGTTTTCATTGTCAGAACAAAGAGAACAAAGTGGTTGGACTGTGAATATTATAATCTTGGTGAGAGGAGGCAGCTATGCAAGACAGCGCCGACGGATTGAGATGATTCCTCGAGGAAGAACACAGAGCCTGACTGTCACTCCCAGGGTCAACCAGCAAAGAGTTATTGTGTAGAGTTTTGAAGAAAGATTTTTAGTATCTCAGTCCAGGAACAATCAGACAGAACTGTTTCGGACAGACAGAAGACACTGTACCGAGAGTTCATCCCTTGTCCAAATTACTTGGCATCAATAGACCCTTAGTGAGCAGGACCTGGGATGGATGTCATATGCTTTATTTCAAATAGCTGTTATTATTCAAAGTGCTGCATTCTGTTTCTCAATGAAAATCTTTTCGTGCTAGTGTTTTGGGGTCGAAGAAGAAGATTGTCAATAGCTGCTCCTCGCTTCTCTTTCCAGCATCTGGCCTCTATCTCATGATCTCCTGCTCTCTTCTCATCAGCCACTCTGCTGGTAACCAAATATGCCCTTGCTAAGTCCTAACTCTGGTCCCTGGGAAGATAACAGCCCCGTTCCTATGACTATCTGAAACTGGAAAAGGTGGGGTGTACCATTGCCCAGCTTTGTCCTCTATATTTTCTGCACAAAAGGCTGACGATAGTATTAACTATTAAATATTATATACTAGGTAAATATTAATACATTAATATGAACAACTGATTGGGTGTGGTGACTCGTGGAAGTTACAACATAGCAGGAGAAGAGTACTCCTAAGGGTGACTTTTTTCTTTTTTCTTTTCTTTTCTTTTTTTTTAAAGATTTGATTTATTTATTATATGTAAGCACACTGTAGTCTTCAGACACACCAGAAGAGAGAGTCAGATCTCATTATGGATGGTTGTGAGTCACCATGTGGTTGCTGGGATTTGAACTCAGGACCTTCGGAAGAGCGGTCAGTGCTCTTAACTGCTGAGCCATCTCTCCAGCCCCAGGGTGACTTTTTCTGCATAAGTCAAGGAAAATCATGTAAGACATGAAGCATGCTAAGGGTCATTACTAGCTTTTTTCCCTTGTTTCAAACCTGGGCTATTTCATGACAGCATTGCTTCTATGATTTGCCATGGTTTTTCATAGTAATATCAGTGCTATTTTTCCCTCTGGGATTCACCCATCTTATCTCAGAAGTCTCTCTCTCTCTCTCTCTCTCTCTCTCTCTCTCTCTCTCTCTCTCTCTGTGTGTGTGTGTGTGTGTTAGTGTATTTGCACATGTGGGCATACAGTGGCCAGAGGAAGGTGTCTAATGTGTTCTTCAACTGATCTTCACATTGTTGTTGTGGTTGTTATTATTAATATTTCAGGGATAAAGGTCTCTCGATAAACCAGAGTCTCACTATTTTGCCAGGCTGACTGGCTAGTGAGTCCCCAGAATCTATCTATCTCCACCTAGAAAAGCTGGGGAAATATGGAGATATGTTTTTATATGGGTGCTGGGGATTTAAACTTGGGTCCTCTTCTTTTCATAGCAAGTGCTCTTACTAGCTGAATCATCTCCATAGCTTCTAATAAATTAGCCTTTTCAGAATGGCATTTTGTATGACTAAGGCAGAGGAGTCTGTGTGAGATGTTAATGCCCTAAGTCTTTAAAAGGTTTCACTGTGGTAGTGCCAGACAAAGAGACCTTGGTACCTCATGACCTTGGTGAGCAGACACTGAAAATTGGTTTCATTTAGGCTTCCTACTTAATGTGAGCCATGGACTTCTCTTTATTCTTTTAATCACCTAACAAGTGAATATTTACTATCTCCCTCCAACCCCCCATGAAAACCAAGAAAAACCTCAAATGTACATATTAAGGACAAATAAACCCTTAAAAAATGAAAATGTTCCCTCATTGTCCCCATATTCACATCAAATTCCTTTACAAGGGTGTAACCGATAAGGTGCCCAGAGTATTCCAGACACTCTTGTTCTTCCTCCCTATTTTGAACTGTGCAGATGCTAGTCTCTTTGAAAGAAGCTGAAATAAAAGAAATCTTGGGTATTTCCGTTTACTGGAATTTCTGCATCTACTTAATGACAAAATGCAATTTGAAATTACTTTTGTTTTCAGTAGCTCATTTACTTATTCTTTTTTTAAAATTTTTTAATTTTTATTAGATATATTCTTCATTTACATTTCAAATGTTGTCCCCTTTCCTGGTCCCTCCACCTCCTGAAAGTCTCAACTTCAGCAAAGTGGCTGGTTATAAAATCAACTCAGGCAAATCAGTAGCCTTCCTATACTCAAAGGATAAGCAGGCTGAGAAAGAAATTAGGGAAATGACACCCTTCACAATAGCCACAAACAATATAAAGTATCTTGGAGTGACTGTAACCAAACAAGTGAAAGATCTGTATGAGAAGAACTTCAGGTCCATGAAGAAGGAAATAGAAGAAGACTTCAGAAAATGGAAAAATCTTCCATGCTTGTGGATTGGCAGGATTAATATAGTAAAAATGGCCATCTTACCAAAAGCAATCTACAGATTCAATGCAATGCCCATCAAAATCCCAACTCAGTTCTTCACAGAGTTAGAAAGAGCAATTATCAAATTCATCTGGAAAAACAAAAACCCGGGAAAGCTAAAACTATTCTCTATAGTAAAAGAACTTCCGGGGGAATCAATATCCCGGACCTCAAGCAGTACTACAGAGCAATAGTGTTAAAAACTGCATGGTATTGGTACAGTGACAGACAGGTAGATCAATGGAATAGAATTGAAGACCCAGAAATGAACCCACACACCTATGGTCACCAGATCTTTGACAAAGGAGCTGGAACCATCCAGTGGAAAAAAGAAGCCTTTTCAACAAACTGTGCTGGCTCAAATGGAGGTCAGCTTGCAGAAGAATGCTCATTGATCTATTCTTATCTCCTTGTACTAAACTCAACTCCAAGTGGATCAAGGACCTCCACATAAAACAAGACACACTGAAACTAATAGAAAAGAAACTGGGGAAGACTCTTGAGGACATGGGCACAGGGGAAAAGTTCCTGACTAGAACACCAATAGCTTATGCTCTAAGATCAAGAATTGACAAATGGGACCTCATAAAATTACAAAGTTTCTGTAAGGCAAAGGACACACTGAAAGTCTTATGACCCATCTCCCCTCCCCCTGTTCCCCAATCAACCATCTCCTGCTTCCCTGTCCCGGTAAAAGAAACTGTATTATTTGTTCTAGAGTTCCTTTTGGGAAATTAGAGAAAGAACATAACCACCTACATTTCTAGACGAGCTGTACAACTTTTCTGTATTTCAAGTTTGTTAAAGTTTGTTCAGCTGTTTTCAACAAATTCTGCTGCCCCCCTCCAAGTCCCCATGTGGTGATATAAACAGATGCCCGAACCAAACGGACCCTGTGAAGTCCTCTCAGGTAATCCTCTTATACAATCATATCTGATTGCTTTACTGCCTGTTTTTTTCTTTTAATAAAGAAGCAGCCAGGGTAATTTATGTAACACAGAGTGCTTATTTAAAATCAGCCTTGGAGCTTTATTGAATTGTTTACTTTATTACTAAGTGTCTTCTTTTTGTTTCTGTACTTATCTCCAGTGAAGCACAGCGAGTGCCACGCGGGAGGACTGTGCTTAGCAAGTGTGTGAAACGATGGACCTGGTTGGACCTGGTTTGGGGAGGACACAAAGGAGGACGCTTAGGAAACAACACTCAAGGCACAGAGACAAACGAGCATTGTTGCGTAACTAAAGTAGTGGGGTTGGATGGAAATTAATCAAGTGAAGGCATTTTACATAGAATAAAATAGATTTTTTTTTCCGATTCCGTCACTATCCCCCACCCTCCCCACCCAGTTACTCTCTAAATTCTTACTCATTTTATTTATTGTTTATTTTATTTTATTTTATTTTATTTTATTTTATTTTATTTTTGGTTTTTCTGAGACAGGGTTTCTCTGTGTAGCCCTGGCTGTTCTAGAACTTACTCTGTAGATCAGACTGGCCTCAAACTCAGAAATCCACCTGCCTCTGCCTCCCAAGTGTTGGGATTAAAGGCTTGTGCCACCACTTCCCGGCCTAATTTTATTTATTGTTTCATAGCATACCTTTTTTTTATTGTATATATTCTATATTTACATAACATGTATGTGGAGAGCTGTGACCCCAGAGAATGTATAAACATTTGATTAGACAAGAGGGCGGGTGGCAGTCTCATTCGTTCAAGGCAGTAATAGAGGAAAATCAGGCTGAGGATGTACTGATGTTGTGAAGGGTTGGGCATGCACAAGGAAGGCCTTGGGGTCAATTCCCAACAATGAAAACAAATGCATAAATAAATAAATAAATAAGCAAATAAATAAAAGAAATTTAGACAACATGGGAAGTTTTTGATTTCAGAGTAGTTAGTCCATGTTAGATAAAAGTCACCAGAAAGTTAATTGGTTGTTGAATTTCTGAGTAAAAAAGAGGGCTTTGAACTGGAGGTATGGGCTTTGAGTCATCAATCAATGTAGTCATGTGATTAAAAGAAATGATTCGTTAAAAGAAAACAAACAAAACAGTTAGAATGGGAATAGAAGAAACCCAGGAAGAATGTTGAGAATCATTCATAGTTAAGGATAATCAGAAAAGGAGGAGCTCATGGGACATAGCACCAAGAGACTAATGAACAAAAGAAACCTGGACATGACAGTCTGTGGACAGCAGGAGAGGAATGTGAACCTGATCCTTTGTGTGTTGGTCAGACTCTACGGAAGCTCATAGCTAAGGCTGATGAGGATAGACTCTGCAAAGCACTTAAAAAATATTATGGGGAAAGGAAAACTAAAACATTGACAGGCATTCATCCAGGACACTTCCTGAGCTGATGGAACTTAAAATTTCTAAAATGTGTGATATTGCAGTTTTCATTTTATTCTCTTTTTATTTATAGGAAACAAGTAACCTGGTAGGGTTTTCAAAGCCCACAGTAGATTTGCTTATAATTTTAAATTTTTTCTTCAAAATTACCCTCCTGATTCCTAT